>CAUJRU010000464.1:0-632059 GCA_963277665.1 Viscum album
ATAGGTGGACTCTAATTCCTATCTCAAAAGGGATGAATAGAAATTCTCACTACGGTTCGAGCTTGATATTTACATCCTTATAGTATGATGTTAAAATATGTGGATTAATATAGTCAAACGACCTTAATCTATATCAAATAATCTATGTGGGTTGTGATATTTATTTTTACAGGATATATGGGATGCCTCGTCGAGGTTCATCCCTATATCCCTGACAATAGCCAACTCTATGGATGGTTGTTGGTGCCAAAATTTGGGACAGAGAAGAAGAAAAAAATAATGCACCGTTGACTGCCTCAAGAAGCCATTTCACGGATTCCACCCAGCACTGTGGTCACCGTGAAGCAAGGATGTGGGACGCTCTGTGAATGCATTTGACGTTCACGTGACCACTGTGAAACTAGGAGGTGGGACACTCCTGGAATGAATTTGAAATTCACGAGCCTATCTCAATGTAAGGAGGCAGGATGCTCCATGAATGCATTTGACGCTCACAAGCCCACCGCGAAGCAAGTAGGAGAGATGCTCCACGACCGAATTTAATGTTCGTGAGCCCGCAGGAAAGCAACCAAGTCCCTATTTGCACCACGTAAGCTCCACTTCGCAGTGACTCTTTCCTATAAATATCGGGCTCCCCCTGAGCCCAGAAGATGGACAATCAGACCTTTCGACTTCCCAGCTATTGAATTGAGAAGCACTATTCTACTCAGCGAACCATGAGCTGTGCAAGGTACTTCTACTCCGTGAAGTGCCTCCCCTTTGTCTTGTTTCGATCCCCTCTTCTGAGAAGGATGCCTTTTGTGAAGAATAAGGGCCTTCGCGAAGGAAGGGGATACCCAAGGGGACCTGGGTTGTTGCGGAACGTTTATGCATCAAGAAACACCCTTCATGTACACATGATCCACATGCCAAGGAAGGGTCATTGTACTTCACGAAGCACATTGAATCATGATACCTTGCTTCGCGAGGCACCCTTTCTCTACGAGGCAGTGCTCCACAAATGCCTTTCGACTTTGTGAAGCACCTCCCATACGCACCTTTTCCCTATGCTTAGGGTGAGGCGCCCCCTTCCCAAAGCACAGCACTTCGCAAGTACCTTCCACCATGCGGAGTGGTAGAGCTTCACCAGGCCCCTCCCTATAAACCCCTCTACTTTGCAATTCCTTTTCCCCTCAGACCCTCTAGGTTTGAATGATGTGATTTCAAAGTCCCTTGGACACTATTACCAGTTGTGTTTCTTCGACAATTGTTTCTTCACATATGAATGCTAATGGTTATTGCTTCTTCACATAGCCATGCTAACGTGGGCCCCTCAATGGTTCTCTATATGACACCTCCTCACCACGACATTTCATGTCCCCTCTCTGAACCAATGATCAGGGGGTACCGGTCATGTAATTCCTAGGGGTGCGGAGAAAACACACCTCGTCGGAGCTGCAGGACATTAAACTACCAACCGTCATCGTCCTCAGCACACGACATTAAACTGTGACCTCGCCTCGTGCCTCTCACACAGGGTACCCCACCTTAGACATTCTCCAAACCCACTAGTCTCCATAGGGGATGATATCCTCCTTATGGGAGTGGAGTTTTTCTGCGTGGGAACGGGTATCCATCTCGGTGTAAGACCCTAGCTTTCTTATAGGAGGTAGCATTCCTGCTCGTCCTTTCTTCTTCGGCCCCTAGGGCCAGCAAAGGGCGTGGTGGGGACTGGTGCCCCTCCTTTCTTCGGTCCCAAATCCCTCTCCCGCAACACTTTTTCACCATCGAGTCTCCCTCCTGGAGTACGTCCCAACCTCTTCAGGCTGCTAACCATGAAAAAGACCATGTTTCATCTTTGGGTTTCTAACTATGTGTGAGACCCACTTTACATCCCATGGACACACCTTTCATGATGTGATCACCAGGTCTCTACTGTCTCTTGTTTCTCACACTAAGCACAACTCACGTGGTCTTAGAGCAAGCACTGACCAAGAAAAACACTCTGGGCTGCCTCAGAGCGTAAGCCCCAAATTACCATTCTGAACTACGAGGACTTTGATCCCTGTCAAGGTAGGGTACATAGGATGCCCCACGAGGTTCAAGCCCACCACCAACCATTAGACCCCAGGTACTCCTTCACATCGGTTCGCCGACGCCCCATTCCAAACTACGAGGACTTTGATCCTTTCCAAGGCAGGGTACGTAGGAAGCCTCCAAGAGGTTAAATCCCACCACCAACCATTGGACCCCAGGTCCTCATTTACGTTGGTTCACTGTCGTTCCATTCGGAACTACGAGGTCTTTTATCCTTGCCAAGGCCGGGTACGTTGGAAGCCCCCACGAGGTTCAGGCCCACCACCCGGCCGTTCCGAACCCATTCACATCAGTTCCCCACATCAATCTGAACTATGAGGACTTTGATCCTTGCCAAGGAAGGGAATGTAGAAAGCCTCCATGAGTTTCAAGACCAACACCAACCATTGGACCCCATGTCCTCCTTTACGCCAGTTTGCCGACGCCCCATTCTGAACTATGAAGACTTTGATCCTTGCCATGGAAGGGTATGTAGGAAGCCTCCATGATGTTCAAGCCCACCACCAACCATTGTACACCAGGTCCTCTTTCACGTCAGTTCACCAACGCCCCATTCTAGAACTATGAGGTCTTAAATCCTTTCTAAGGCAGGGTACGTAGGAAGCCTCCATGAGGTTCAACCCCACCACCCAGTCATTCTGACCCCCTTTACAATGGTTCACCACATCAACCGGAACTACGAGGTCTTTGATCCTTACCAAGGCAAGGTACATTGAAAGCCTCCAAAAGGTTCACGCCCACCATCAATCGGACACCAGGTCCACGTTCACATTGGTTCCCACCCACCTGAACTACAAGGACTTTGATCGTTGCCAAGGCAGGGTATATAGGAATACTCCACGAGGTTCAAGCCCACCACCCGGTCGTCCCGACATAACTTCACGTCGGTTCACGAACACCTTGGGCTGACTCTGAGTGTAAGCCCCAAATTCCCCGATAACCTGAACGACATGGAATTTGGTCCTTTCCAAGGCAGGGTATGTAGGAAGCCTCCACGAGGTTCAAGACCACCACTCCGGTCACTCAGATATCTTTCACGTCGGTTCGCCCCCACCCCGTAGGACGTTAAACTGTATCCACCATTTTTAGCTATGTGGTCTTTGTTCCATGCCATCGCGGGGTATGTAGGAAGACTCCATGAGGTTCAAGCCCACCACCATCCATTGGTTCCGACCATCTTCACATTGGTTCACAACCCCACTGGGAAACCTATAGTGTAAGACCCACACCAACAACCTGAACTATGAGGACATTGATCCTTGTCAAGGTTAGGTATGTCGGAATCCCCCATGAGGTTCAAGCCCAACACCCAATAGTTCTGCCCCCCCTTCACGTCAGTTCACCCACGTCCCACATGACGTTAAATTATGGACCTCCATTCAGCAGTAAGCTGTTGTCACTCTATTAAGTGGAAAGCCGTTGTTACCTTAATCAATGGTAATACATTGTGACCCTATGCAGTGTTAAGCCATTACGACCGCATTAGTGGTAAGCCACTGACAGCCTCGTCTGGTGGTAAACTGTTGAAAAACCCAATTGGCGGTAAGCCATCATCATATGAACTATGTGGACTTTTATTCCTTTCCACGAGGATATGTAGGAAGTCTCTTAGAGGTTCAAGTCCAAAACAGTCATCATCCTCATGACGGTTCCATCCCATTCACCATCCACTTAATTTAACTGGTCCATTATCCATCCTGATTCTTACCCCGGCTGCCACATCCTGGTGGGACCATGCCACCTCATACCCAATTCCCCTCAATAGTTACAGGGAAGTCAACCATGTGTTGGACCCAACACCAGTGTTCCCTCTGGGGGTCCCTCTATCTGATCCACTCTCGTCATTTTTTTTATCATCCCGGTCCATCTTTGTTGGATGTTAAACCTGCGGCATACCCTGTGTTAAACATTGGAGGCTGAGGAAAACATCAGATACATTCCCATGGCATATGATTCCCCACGTTCGATGTGGGATTCCTTGGGCTCTCATGCCCTCGAGAAGCCCTATAATAAGGGACTGAAGGCAGACACGCCAGTGATTCCCAACATGACTACTCCCCTAACCAAAGGTTGATGCCTTGACCAAACCCATTGGAATTTCATGATAGAAGCAGTGTAATTAACTATTGTCCATGAATATATTGTTCCAGGAAGAGTTTCATGAACAATGTCTTAATTCTATAAGGGGGAACCGGGCTAGGTGAGGATTTTTTAGGAGGAATCCATGGAAGGAAGAACCGACATCACATCATCCTGTTTCGATCAAGGAGAAAACATCCCTAAATAAGGACTGGATGATGCCCGCCTTTGGAAAGTAGGAATGTGGGTCCACAACTGTGCGTCCTCCACAAACAATTGCGCGCGCCCCGGTGAAAGCATCAGAAACAGAAATGGTGAACCCGACGTGAAATTATTCTCCTCAATATGAATATTTGTAGCTCTCGGGGCATTAATAGATTGTTGTGTCACCAGATCCAGCTATCTGGTGCTGGGTCTCACCAAGAAAATAGTGGGCCTGGCATGACACTCACCAGATGTTGGGGAAGTAGAATGTTGGATATCCCGTTCTGCGACTTTGTCAGTGTGGATCCCTCTTACCGACAATGGAAGATGGGATGTCATTGGGGAATTGGTCGTCAATTCCTTTTTCCTCCAGAACTGATGATTTAATCTCCCTTCTTTCAGGAATCAGGTTGCTGCATATGGAACGTGATCAACTCATGCACACCGGAGTTGGGGAAGGGGCAGTACTATTGTGGTAGTCCCACATGGTTCCCCCGCTTCTGCAACAACCTCTACAACCATGGCCCTGGGGCGTCCACGCCCCCTCTCCCCATATAAGATCTTCTAGCGAAGGCTGATAAATGACCTCGTACACCGATCGAGGAGGAAGGAAAAATCCCAACTTGGGATATGGACCATCTGGATATGGAGGCATCCATGCCTTCTTGTCAACGCCACCCCTGAGGGCCACGTAGGGAACCATTTCTCCCCACCCCGACGTACAACCGTTTCGGTAGCCTCTCCCCGGAATGCTTTGACAGATCCCTGCCTTATGCTGGTGAGGTTGGTGATGTCCTACCCAGCCCGGTCAGAGTCCCATTCCAGGGGCTCCCAGTGGTGCCTCCCACCAGTTGCGTCAGCGCCGCCACCCGGTTTTGCTGGATGAAGAGAAGGTAAGCTATGCACCTGCACCACCGGCCCCGGTCTGTCTGACCCGACGCCAGTGTCGGGCGCAAGCTTAGGATGCCCTCCAGGGGTCGTCAACGTCGATAGCTACTATGTCCCAAGCCGCCGCCGACACATATCATCAGGTCCCTGCCTACACTGAGTAGGGACACTTATATTCCCGACCGGTATCGAGGCCCCAACCGCCCCATGGGTAGGCTGGGTCGACTCTCCTGGTCGCTGGCACCGACAGTGGCCACCGCAAACCAACCCGCAGTGATGCCACCCCGTAAAAAGGTCCTCCCCATACCACTACCATGGAAACTGTGGGCCTTCCCCACTTCAAGGCTCAACATGGAGGTCCAACTCATGCCACCCTCAACTCAAATGAGGTTCTTCCCCATTACGGTGCCACTCAGCACTGTGGTCTCTCCCGTGCCCACTACACCGGGTATGGATTCATTCCTCCATCCACCGATAGCCGGTGCAGGGACATCACCCATCCGATCTCTCTTCCACGTGGGGACCCTCCCCATATCCTTTCAGCAGTCGGTGAAGGTACTCCTCACCTTAGAGACCAGAGGGGTGAGGGTCATCCTCGTTCCACCTGCGCCCAACACTGAGGTCCTACACATGATCGGCTAGCTCAATACAAGGACAATCCTCATACTGAGGCCACTAGGGGAAACAAGCACGGTGGTCCTCCCCATACTCCTTCTAGTTCTAGTGGAGGTGTTTCCCGCTCTAGAATTGTTCAAGGAGGTCCTCCTCATGTCCCCTTTGACATTTTTCTAGGTGCTTCTCACACCCCAGCTTTCTCAGTTGGAAACACTCTTTCCCCAACACCAGTGCGGCCGAGGGACCCCATGTTAGAAATCCACCCTGTCCCGAGGAGCCACCCAGGGGTAGGAAGGCGGGTCGCATCCGCCACAAGATGAATTATGAGAAGTTACATATGGAGATCAACGTGGTCCACTTCTCAGACTCTAATGCGGAGTATGACTCAGGTCATGAACCCTCCCCTAGCTCATCCAAGTCAAGGGTCGGGGAAGGGGAAAGGCACATCAGCCTAGTACTTCCGAAATCAAATGTTCATAAGATTCTCATCTCCCTCCGTAGGTA
Source organism: Viscum album (assembly GCA_963277665.1). Classification (NCBI taxonomy): domain Eukaryota; kingdom Viridiplantae; phylum Streptophyta; class Magnoliopsida; order Santalales; family Viscaceae; genus Viscum; species Viscum album. The sequence continues at coordinate 6,367 of CAUJRU010000464.1, forward strand.
TATCCAAGAGGATGAAAATATGGATACTCCACAAGTTACGGTTATGAAATCACCACCATCGTCACTGGAAGCACACTCTACCTCCACAAGAGATCATGGAGAGCTATTCTGGGGACCAATGGCAGACGAGCAGCATCACGACCCATCACCAGAAGCCCTATCCCCTGATCCAAGAATAACGGACATCAGCCCGTCTTACCATGACGTAGCAGCCAGGTCACTACACTCTTCCGAAGACAGTCCGAGATTCGGCGGCCAGTCAGCCCGCTTGCCGTACTCTCCAATGGCCAGCCGTCCATCCCAACCGTCTGCCTTAGTACCACTATTGTTTCCTCATCCACCCCCAGTTGTTGAGTGTGGAAATCAAGGTTCAGTCCCTTAATCTAAGATGAGGAGCTTCTGGACCATCCTCATAGAGGACCACTTTCTTGAGAAGTTCTGGCCTGTGGTAGTGCAGAATTTCTGCATACTGGAATCCCTCACTTTGGAAGAAGTTGATTATTTCCGCTACACCCTCTGGGTGACACATTTCAGTCTTCATCATTATTGTGAGGTTTATCCAAGGATCCAAATGAATTTAGAAGACATTAGCGAGCCGTGTCATCTAGTCGATCTGGCCGCACTCCTTGTGGCCCAGCGCCCCAAGTCACTAGGTCGCCCTGAGGCCCTTTAGCAGCAATGCATTCCGAGTATCAAGGTACTCTACAAAATTATCAGTGAGGCTACCCCCCATGTTCAAATCCATGGATGGGGGTAGTATGCTTCCCTCCTCTTCAGTCCTATTCGGTAGTATCTCGACTTGATATGTGATATTGAGGATATTCCCCCAAGAAGGGTCGCAGTCAACATTGCTGACATAGTGGACGAGGAGGAAGAGCTGGAGCTTCTCGATGGAGACTTAACTCCCGAGGGTGTTCCACCACTATTAGACCCATCTGGGAGGATTACTCATTATCAGAGGAACCTCCTAAGTCTCCCTGCGCCCACTGAGGCATTGGTACTCGACATGAATTCTAGTAAGGACAAAGAGCATGTCGGAGCTTTCAAGCACTCTGACCCATCCGTATTAGTGAAGAAGACGGAGGAGGATCCCGAGAAGGCCATATTGTGCTAGAAAATTGCTGAGAAGAGGTGGTTGTTTGAATAACTCTTGGTTGAACGTGCTGCAGTGCGACGACCCGACTATGACAATCCTAGGACAATACTACAGGGGTAGGAACAACTACCCCTCGACGAGCTACCTCTAGGGAACCCTGATCATGTGGCTCCTAAAGAAAAGGCTGTAGCCAGATCTCATGAAAATAGGGTGTGGTATGTCTCGAAAAAACCCTCTCGAACGGCATGGAAATCCAAAGAAGCCAGCCTGGGTTCCCCCAGCTGCCCCATAGGCCGCTTCACCAGCCGCTCCACGAGCCGCTGGGCCTATCTACCATGTTGAAGAACCCAAAAATGTGCTCGTGGTTATGGATCCCCATCAAGACAGGGACCCCCACCCAGATGATCCTATGGCGGCGCTCATATCCCGCCTTGAGGCATTGTAAATGTGACAAGTGGAAATCTTACCTGATGGTAAGCCATACCCGACATGGGTGGATGATATGTCGGCACCTCCGGGTTTTGGGAATCCCACCATCTCCCCCTTTAACGGGACATGGGATCTGCTGCAGCACCTGTCCCTCTTCAACTCAATGTATGGACCCATGTTAGGGACTCCAGCGCAGAAGGAGGCTTCCAAGCTCTGCTGTTTTGTTTAGACACTGGAGGGGATGACATTCGTCTGGTACAACCAGCTCCCCATCGGATCCGTAACCAGCTGGGAGGACCTTCGCAGGCAATTCCTCTACCATTTTAGCTCTACCACCCAGAAAATGAGCATCAAAGACCTCTTCAAGTGCAAGAAAAGGCCTGATGAGCGAGTCACAGACTTTATCGCCTGGTGGAAGGGGCTCACATTCTCCCTTAACATGCCACTACCTCATGACAAACAACTGAAAATGTGCATGGGAAATGTCAAGACAGAACTGGTTCCCTCTCTAATCACCCAGAACTACCCTAGAGGATTCCGAGACTACTCTAATATGGCCCAACTCCTAGAGGAAGCCCTGAAACAGGCCATCCATGCACATCTATTGCCCGCTGTAATCCCAATGAGGAGGTCTACCAGAGACAAGCCCACCGAGGTGGCCCAAATAGAAGACCCTAGTGAACTATAATTACTACCCGTAGCACCGGCCACACAGCCTCGTAGAGGCCCTCCACCTCAGGCACAACCTCAAGCTCAGCAGCGTCCTCAGAATCGGCAAGTGCCCCCACGAAATGCGCCACCATGGCCTAGGTGGGACAATCATGGTATTCCTCCTCGACAGGGCCCTCTGGCCCCTCGTTAGGGTCAGGCTCCAAGGCCCCCTTCCTAGACAAAAGAAATCGGACCTACTCATTCAACAAGAATCAGGTCCCCGACTATTTCAGAAGTACCTTAGAACAAGGGATTGTGTTCTTTCCTAAGTGCAGAAGGCCATAAGAGGCCAATATCACTAATCACCCCAACTACTTCCCCTATCAATGGATTATAGGGAACACCCTCAAGAAGTGCTATGTGTTTAAAGACTGGATCCAATACTTGGTCAATAACAACATAGTCAGGCTCGGCCTGGCCCTAGTATAAGTGGTGGGTGTCTTTGAATGGTCAGACAGTAGTAGTGATATGGAAGGCGAGTGGAAGTAGGTTTCCAACCATGGGTCCCATATGTATGATGACTGGATGGCTCGTAAAACGTTCACCTGTGCCCATGGTATCATTCGGGCATGCCTGAATCAGACAAAGCCTTCAAAATCTGTGGCCACCACTTCTGCATCACCATCTCAGCTGGCCTCTTCCCAGAAGAGCAAGCATCGATGACAGAAGGGAAATCAACATGCCACACTAATGCCATCATCATCCCGCACTATCAATGACTTCATTCCCCCTGAGATGGGGATTCCTCCCAGAATCCTTCCGGTAGTGGACGATTCTTCAAGTGACGGTCAATGGTACATTTCGGTTAATACCATAGAGTTGTTAAATCCCTATATAACTCCCGACGACAATGAGTTCATGGCGAACCTCCCCAAAGTCCCCATCTAATTCTAAATTCAGTGGATCCGAGGCCATATGGGTCATCAGGGCACATCAGTTATCATCTCCATCCAAGCCGTGCATGCCACAAAGACTAGAAAGTTGGCCCATCGTAGACCTTACCACGTGCAACCTCTTCATCTAGTGCCATCGATATAAGGACCCGACCTTATTACCTAAAAAATATTGAATTTAGTCAATAAAAAACATCCTTTTACATTGAGGATCTTTTCATGTTTAGAGATTTAGATAATTGTGACAATACTTTCATAACATAACACATTATTAAAGAGTGGATACCATAAAATCAATTTCCATTTTTTTTTCAAAAAACTTAAACATGACTTCTTGACAATTCTTCAACATTTAACATGGCTTCCTTCTTTGTCTTCCAAATCCATTAACCTGTGAAAATCATTTAGAAACTTGGGATGATCATGAAATCTCAGTAAGGGATGAAAAATAAGGAAATAGCACATTAGTCCATGAATACTCGTAACGTATGAAAACATTTTCGAAAGACTTGCTTATCACCCATATATACTTAAATCGTGTAACATGATATTTAAAAAGGATAAAAACAATAATTAGAACATAAATATAATCATAAAGCTATCTTAGGGCATTAATTTCATAATCTTGTAACCATTCTATGCTACCTTATAATTTGTAACCCTCACGGCTACATTACTTTGTGTAACCATCGCAGTTACACTTGGAGTAACCATATGACCAATCTCCAAATTACTCATAACCAATGCATTCTAGGGAAATATAGGTCCCAACCTTCATTATAAATAATTCCCAAGAACCCAAACATAATCATACAACATGAATAATTCCATAAAAAATTTTCTTTGGAATTTCGTAAAATCGAATTTAAAAAGATGATTTTTAAAGAAAATACCCTTATAAATATCATACAATTGAAGAGAGACTTAATAGAGTGGATTTAGTATGTATATATACTGTAAATACACATAATAAAACATAATATAATCCTAAACCATCACACAAACAATTTAAAGATAACATAAATAATGAAGTAGAAGGTTAACCCAAAGAATGGAAATCATGTTAAGAATTCCCTTACTAACATCATATAATTGAAATGATAATTAATAGAGAGAATGGAATATGTATATATATAATTTAAATACACATAAATCATAATAATATAAAAAAAATTCATCCAAAAAATAATTTTAATACCATGTAACAATGAAGTAGAAGGTTAACCCAAAGAAGGGAAACCGGGTTAAGAATTCCCTTACCTCAGGTTTGTCTTACTTCCAACTTTTCAAAAATTCATGTATAATGTTTAAGAGAGTTATATTATTAGATTAAAGAAACATTTTCCTGTTTATTACATCTTATATTATTATTTCATAACATCATTTCACCCTTTAATTGTTAGTATTTTGTTCCTTGCACTGTTTTTGGGTGAGTTCTTAACATGATTTCCATGATTGGTTCATGGTGGATGTTCTTGTAGATTGGAAGTGAAACTCCATAATTGTAATGGAAATGTATTTAAATATTTACAGTACCATAATTTATACCATTTATCAATTTTATGTTTTATATGAGGATGATTCATAAGTTAAAACATTAATGATGTTCGTTTAGATCATTTTAGTGGTTCTTTGATAACAACGACCTCATTTGATTTTATAAATTAAAACCATGATTACAAAATAATTAATAATAGCGGATGAGAAACACTACATATATAATAACTTGGTTCAACCATAAAAATGGTTTCATAACCATACTTGAAATAGTTAATGAAAATTGAAATCACATCATCCACGATGTTGGTAATTCCACTCATCACAGACAATGTTTATATTCCTTAAATAAGTTGGAGAGGAGAAAAATAATGATGATTAATTTTCCATGAACATGAGAAAATCCAGAGTATACATTATTTATTTATATCTCATGCCTCTTGGGTGAAAATAGATGAAGAAAGAATGATAAAGGAACTCAAAATAAAAGAACAATTGAGAAATCCCTTACAAAAATTCAGCAGCGTAACGGCTACGCAACATGGTTTTAGAAAATATTAAAAAGAGAGGGGACAAGGGTCAACCATCAAGAAATTAATCACAATGTATAGTAGATCAAGAATAATAAGGAAATAAAAACATGGTAAGGAAACTATAATGTTATACTACAAAAAAGAGAACTTGAATGGAAAAAGAAAGAAATTGAGAATTTTCTTACCTTGTAGAGTAACCCTTTGAACCTGAAGGTTGGGACCTTGAGAGCTTGAAGGAACCATGGGAGGACTACTAGGAAGGTAATGATGCCATATCATAGTTGAGGAGGAATTGGGAATGATTTTAATTAAGGAATGGGTTGGTATTTATAGGAAAATAAGGGAATATTTTAATAATTTCCAATGGACACCTCATGGGTGGTATTTGCAAATCCATGGGCTTGACCTCGATATTTTCCCATGTTATAAGCCACTTGGGACACATCACATATTATGTAACTATACACAAATATACCAGGTTTATGACATCATTATTATATCATTAATGATGTCATTAACACATAGAAACTAAAAACTGTATTTTTTACTATTCACAGAAAAATCAACTGTTTCAGAAAAATTCTCAAAATTCACCCTAACCATTTATCAATGTGTAGATTTCAAAAATGAAGTCCATTTTTTGAAAATAATTTTCAAAATATTTTTAATTTAATTTTTAAATAAAATCATATTTAATTCAAAAATTTATTATTTAAAAATTATAACTACTTTTATATCACATTGAAAAATTAATCAAGATGAAATTATCTTAAAGACATAAGAAAATAAAGTAATAATACAATTTAATACCCAATAATGTCATAGTAATATTCATATTACTATTCATAATGGTATGTTACTGTTCACCAAAAAAACAAGTTGGTTCTAAAAGAGTCCAAAAAACTAACTGAACAAAATTGTAGATGACAGTTTCTTGAAATTCAAAACATAGAAGCAGAAAAATTATGTTTTAAAGACATTATAAATATCTAATTAAAACAAGGTTTCATTAATTTCAATTTTTTAAAAGAACTGGGATGTTACATTATCCCCACCTTTCGGAAATTGCGTCCTCACAATTTTATGTACTTATTAAATAAGTGAGGGTACCTTGATCATGGTGTCCACCTGGTCTCGTCATCATATTACTAACATAAATAAAATGTCCATTCATTGCAACAATGATTTAAAGATCCTTCAAAATCATTTGTTTCATTTATCTAAATACACCACTACAACTTGAGTCATATGGGTGTTCACAGAAAAATAGTTTTGGAAAATAATCATGTATGACATATAATTTCAAAACATCTAATAAAACATGATTTTTATAAAATAGTCAGACTGAGTTTGAGTTTAAACTTTCAATAAGTGGTCCTTTTAAAACAACATAAGTATATTTTGAAAGAGTATATTGTAAAAGAAAATATAAATAGGTTGTGGAAGGGTCTCCTTCTTCAGCACCTCTTTCAAAATCATAATATGCTTCAAAATCTCTTGATAAGGTAAAATATTTAAAAATTCCTTGATAATATTTAACTTTCTTCCAAATATTAGAATATTGAGAAAATAGGATTTTATTAAATACAAACCATGATCCATGATGCTATCGAGGTATACTGGATGTGTTTGATATCTCAAAAAATTTCTTGCAAGTGTGTTTTATGTTAGAAAATGTTTCAAAGTCTCCTGGATATGACTTTGCAAAAATTATTGCAAGAAGGTAATCATGAAAATATAGGAATGTCATTTGAGATCCTCCTCATTCCATTTTTAACTGACATTCCTTAATCTGAAATGTTATAAAAAAAGGATTTTTCTTAAAGAATAGACATCCAGACTAACCATATGTTTAATGAAAACTCTTTATCTGTAAAGTTGTCTAAACCTTTCCTATGATACCAACTATAAGGACCTGACCTTATTACATACATAATAATGAATTTAATCAAGAAAAAACTTCCTTTTACATTGAAGATATTTTCATGTTTAGAGCTTTAGATAATTGGGAAAATACATTCCTAACGTAACATATTATTACAGAGTGGATACCATAGAAACAATTTCCATTTTTTTTCAACAAACTTAAACATGAATTCTTGAAAATTATTAAACATTTAACATGGAATCATTCATTTTCATACACATACATTAACCTATGAAAAACATTCAAAAACTTGGGATGAGAACGGAAGCTCAGTAAGGGATGTAAAAGAAGTAAAGAGCACATTAGTCCATGAATACTCGTAATGTTTGATAATATTTTCAAAAGACATGCTGGTCACCCATATATACTGACTTCGTGTAACATGAGATTTACACAAGATTCAAAAAAACATGAGAACTTAAATATAGTCATAAAAGTATCTTGGGGAATTACCTAAATAATCTTGTATCCATTCTTGGCTACCTTATAATTTGTAACCCTCACGACTACCTTAATTTGTGTAACTATCACAGTTACACTTGGTGTAACCATACGGAAGACCTCCAACATACTCATACCCAATGAATTGGAGGGAAATATAGGTCACAACCTTCATCATAAATAATTCCCAATAACGAAAACATAATAATACAACATGAATAATTCCATAAAAACATTGCTTTGAAATTTTGTAAAACTGAATTTAAAAAGAGTATTTTTAAAGAAAATCCCCTTATAAATATCATAAAATTGAAGAGACACTTAATAGAGTGGATGGAGTATGTATATATACTTTAAATACACATAAAAAAACATAATATAAATAGAAAACATCACACAAACAATTTAAATAGAAAATAAATAATGAAGTAGAAGGTTAACCCAAAGAATTGAAATCGGGTTAAGAATTCCCTTACTAACATCATATAATTGAATAGAGAAATAATAGAGTGAATGGAATATGTATATATATACTATAAATAAAAATAACCCATGATAATATACACAATTTTCTTCAAACAAACAATTTTAATAACATGTAACAATGATGTAGAAGGTTAACACAAATAATGGAAATCGGGTTATGAATTCCCTTACCTTGGGGTTTTCTTACTTCCAACTTTCTTAAACGTCATGTATAAGGGTTAAAATATTGTTATTATTAGTTTATAGAAACTTTTTCATGTTTATAACATCTTATATTACTATTTCATAACATCATTTCACCCTTTAATTGTTAGTATTTTGTTCCTTGCACTGTTTTTTGGTGAGTTCTTAACATGATTTCCATGATGGGTTCATGGTGGATGTTTGAAACGTTCCTGTCATGGGGTGTGGCAAAAATAAATATAACCTAAGTTAAAATTTATTATTGTGGGTTAACTAGGTTGTCTCTAGAGATGAATTCTCAACAATATTGTTTGTCACTTAAAATAAGAGAAAGAAGTGATGTTGTTTTTGAAACTTTTTGATTTGGAAAATACAAGAAAGATTCTAAATGAAGTAAATAAATTTAGTGAAAGTTATAAAAAAATTGAAAAATGATGTGATTTAAATCAGTGGTATGAAATGGTGATCAGGATAGGGTTAGTTTTCCAATTGTAATTCTATCACAGTTCACTTAACCCAATTATCTTCTACTAAATCGTTAAGAGTGAGAATCCACAATCGTTTCTTCTCACTCTCTTGGTAAAATAAAAATTTGATAATAAACCTTAATAGAACCTCATATTGGTATACTCTCCTTCAAATGTGTAATAGAGTTATAGAGAATACCTCCCATTAACTTAGGAAATTACTAATCGGGTATTGTTTATCCCAAGAAATCAAGAACATTTACTACTCCTCACTCATGTATCGGTGATCACTGAGTACTACACCACTAAATCCTAGTCTATTCTATAGTATATAAACCAGAACCTAGTGGAGGGACATATTTATCATTGACAAAATATAAATAAACAACATAATCTAACATCATATACAATCATACATGATAATAAAAACTGTTACAAGAAATTGAAACTGATTCGTAGAAGAGAAAAGAGGATATTAAAGCATTACATGCAAGAACTCAATAATTACAAAAGGGTAAAACTATCCTTCCACAATTAATCAAAATATCTACCCCACCTTGTTAAGGGTAACTGAGTTGATGGGGGAATAATAAGTCATTAAAAATCTATGAAGAACAAAAGAATGAAAAAACAAGAACATAAATTTTGATCCTCAAGAATCTCTCCTCCAGAAGATTTCCTCTCCTCTGACCACCAGCCGGACGAAACTCACTGAGGTCCCTTCTTATAGAATGTTGGAAATGAAGTTTGATATCTAAAATAAAAATTTGTGAGTCATTGGATAGGTGTAAAGAAATATATGTCCGAATCAATGTACATTACATTTCTGGCTGCCAAAAACGGTTTCACCCACTTCACTTGGAAGCACCCAAAGGATGCTTTAATGAGATCCATATTTTATAAAATTTATATTGAACTGTCCTTTGAATGTTCCATGTCGACACCAGTTGAAATAAACTCATTATAAGGTCGGATGAAGGATATATTCAATATTTAATGCAGCAGGGTCCATTTTGCCTGCCAAACTGATTTCTCTATTTGATTGATTTATCTGTACCATTGGGTTTTGAATTGAGTCTTTGACCCGAAGAAAAATTTGAATCCTATGATCATATGAAGCCTAAAAAAACTCACTTCAATTGGACCAATATTTTAAATGTTATGCCAGAAAAACATAAGCTATATAAAACAGTCCATTTTACAGAATTACCCCATTTTCACATTTAAGCCCAAAATACACCGAAAACACATAAATGATGAAAATACACTCAAATTGAATAATCTAGAGGGATTAAATCATTGAAAACATATTAATAATATTGATATTATTAAATCTATCAATTCCCCCACACTTATCGCTTGGAATCTTGGACAAGTCAAAATCCAAATATAATCAAAGTAAATTCAAAACACATATCCCTGAGATCCACTAATTTGAAGACAAGAAAAAAAATATAGCATGCCTCCTAAAACTCTATTATTTCATGTTCTTAATTTATGATCATTCAATATATTTACTCTTCATTTCTCCTACCATACACACCAAACACTTACCTAACTTTCATTATATCTCATCACACAAATTTCAATTTTTTTAGCAATGTAGTTCTCATACAAACTCATACAAGGGTCACCATAGGCTTGATAAATTCCTACATCTACAACCGATGTGAGTCAAAGACATATGTTTATCATGAGGAATTTCTATGGTTGTTCTGTGGCTATAGCTTAATAGGAATAAGATGTGAAAATTCTGAGGCTGAATGATGAGGGGTTGACTCTTTTTGAAGCAAAATTACATTACTCTAAATTTCACACAATTATGGTCTCCTCTTCACTCCCTTTAGTAGAAACTGAGATCCTTCTTCATGTAATATCAAGGAATGTTCACACTGTTCATTATTTCAGTAGAAAATATTTCAATCTTCTCAAATATAATATTCCTTAAAATCTCAAAAAAGGCACAATTTTCTTTCTTCATTAGAAGCTCCAGAAAGGCAAAACTTCTCAAATCGTGAAAGCTCCATAAAAGGAAAAACTTTTAGAAAAAATGTTTTTTTATAGAAATAAAATCTATTTATCATTTTATTTTCCTCCCGAAGTTTCATATAATGAGCTAGCACAACACAAGACATCTTCCCCCACACTTAAGTTCAAATAGATCATGCAATTTCACTTCAGGAGAAGGTTGGATAGGGAAAATTGGCTGGTAATGTGGCTAACCTAATAGGATGTTCATAACTTCTATGGGTTACAAGGATTAAATTTACAAGGTAGGATAGAAAAATGTGGATTATCAATAAAATGGGACTTTTAAACCAAAGAAGTGACTCAATCATTTAAAAAACATGTACCCCAAAACCTCAAGTTTTGAAAAGTATAAGTCAATTTATAGTTAAAACAAGTATGGTTTGGTTCTCTAAAGAATTTAGGTGAATGTAAATAATATGAAAATAATAGGTTCATAAGCCTCACGAAAATGTGATTTCAAATATAATGATAGTGATATGTGGCATGGGATTCAAAAAAACCAAGTAATTTTTATGAAATTCCCAAAGAATTGAACATGAAACAATGTCATTTTCAGCATTCATTTAAGCTTAGCTTCATGGAATAAATTATTTCTCCCATGAACATGGGTTTCAAAAATTTCAAAGATAATCATTTAAGCACAAAAGTTTCAATAACATACAAAAATTGAAAAATAAAAACACAAAATTTGACACACATACAAGTTTTTAAAACAAATAGGAAAACAAACAACACCTAAAAATCCTAAACAACAAAGGTTCCCACCACCACATATAAATGATGCAGTGTCTGCAATGCATTCAAATGCATTTATCACATAAGAATGTTTGAAATTGAATCATAGTAATCAAGAAAATATAATGGATATGTACGACCTGATGGAGTTTATTGATAAACAGGTTGGAGGAGTGTGATCTTCTCCATTGTATTAGATGGCATGATCCCAAGAAATTTTTTCAAACTGTGCACATTAACAGTGAATGGATCCTTCGCTCCATCCTTCACAATCTGGAATCATCTTGAGTCTCGAATTGAATAACAACACTTTGTCTCCAGGATTAAAGTCTTTTAGTTGGATCACCTTGTCATGAGCCACTATTGTTCTCTCTTTGTAAATACTTTAATTTTTCAAATGCTTCCCTTATAATTTCTTCCAGCTCCTGTAACTACAATCTTCTATCTTTCCCAACACTTTCATGATCCAGATTCATCTTCCTTATAGCCTAGTATACCTCGTGTTCCAATTCCACTGGTAGGTGACAGCTTTTCCCATAAATCAACCTATAGGGAATCATTCCAATTGAGGTTTTATAGGCTATCATGTAAGACCATAAAGTTTCTTCCAACCTTTGTCTCAAATCCTTATTACTTGGATTAACAGTCTTTTCCAAAATTCATTTAATTTCCCTATTGGACACTTTAGCTTTCCCATTAGTTTGTGGATGATAGGGTGTTGATGTTTTATGATTCACCCCATACTTTTTCAACAATGCCTCTATTCTCTTATTGCAAAAGTGAGTCCCTTGATCACTAATAATGGCTCTAGGAACTTCAAACCTACAAAATATGTTAGCCCTAACAACATCACAAACAACTTTAGAATCGTCAATCTTGGTGGATTTTTCTTCCACCCATTTGGAAACATAATCAATAGCAAGAAGAATATAATAACTTCCAAATTATATTGGGAAAGGTCCCATAAAATCTATCCCCAAATATTAAAAATTTCACAAAAATTAAGTGGATTTTGGGGAATTTCTTGTCTCATTGAAATATTTATTGTAAATTGACATATTTCACACTCTTTGTAAAATTCATGAGAATCTTTGAAATGTGATGGCCAGTAATGTCCAGATTCTAAAACCATCATTACTGCCCTTTGAGGTCTAATGTGGCCTCCACAAGCTAATGTGTGACAAAACATAAAGACTGATTCAATTTCATTTTTTGGCAAACATCTTCTTATCATTTGGTCATTTCAAATATTCCAAATAAATGGATCATCCAAGATGTAATATTTAGATTCAGATTTCAATTTGTGAATTTGGTGAGAATTTAAATGAGATTGGACTTGAGATGTTACTAGATAATTTACCATGTCAGCATACCAAGGTACTTATCCTTCAATAAAGTACAACTTCTCTCTTGGAAGGCGATCATTTAGTTGTTCAGTGTCTGGAATTTCAACTTCAGCAGTGTTGGGTGGTCTACTTAAGTGATCAGCCACTTGGTTCTCAGATCCCTTCTTATCTTTGATTTCATTTTTGAACTCTTGTAGTAGTAGCATCCATCTCACTAGACTCGGTTTTGCTTTAGCCTTCTTTATAAAGTACATAAGAGCTGCATAATCAAAAAACACAATGACTTTAGTTCCATGCAGATATGATCTAAATCTTCCTAAAGCAAAAAAAACTGATAAAAACTCTTTTTCTATTGTTTTTTAGTTGAATTGGGCCACATCTAAGGTTTTCGAGGCATATGAAATGACTTGTGGCCTACCCTAAAATCTCTGAGAAAGTTTTTCTCCAACTGCTTGGTTTGAAGCTTCACAAAGTAGCTCGAATGTTTCTTCCCAATTGGGTGGATGTATTACTGGTGGTGTAATCAATCTCATTTTTAACTCATCAAAGGCTTCTCTACATGAACCATTTAAATCAAAATCAGAATATTTAAAAAGTAATCTAGAGAGAGAGAGATAAATCTTACTGAAATCTTTGATAAACCTCCTGTAGAACCCTCCATGTCCAAAAAATGATGTAACATGTTTCACACAAGTTGGGTAAGGCAAAGAATTTATCACCTCAATTTTTGATTTATCAACTTTAATTCCATTCTGAGAAATGAAATTCCCAAGGAAATTTCTTCTCTCAACCATAAAATGACACTTTTGAAAATTCAAAACCAGGTTTTTCTCAATGCAAGTTTTCAAAACATTTTCCAGATTTTTCAAACAATGGTCAAAATAATTTCCAAAAAACTGTGAATCATCCAAGAAAACCTCCTAGAAATATTCAATGTGATTATAAAATATACTTACCATGCACCTCTAAAATGTACCTAGGGCATTACAGAATCCAAATGGAATCCTTTTGTATGAAAAAGTTCCGAAAGTACAAGTAAATGTAGTCTTCTCTTGATCCTCGGGAGCAATGGGTACTGAAAATAACCTAAAAATCCATCCAAAAAGAAATAACGAAATCTAATTGACAACCTCTATAGTATCTGGTCAATGAAAGGGATAGGGAAATGATCTTTTCGAGTGACCTAATTCAACTTCCTAAAATCTATGCATACTCTTCAGGTATTCTGAATTCTCATAGGGATTAATTCATTCTTTTCATTCCTCACAATGGTTAGGCTAGTTTTCTTTGGGACTACATGGATGGGGCTAACCCATTGTGAATATGATATGGGATAGATGATCCCAGATTCTAACAGCTTCTCAATCTCTTTTTTCACAACCTCAATTAGGGTGGGGTTCAACCTCCTTTAGGGTTTTCTGACAGGTTTGGAATCTCCTTCAAGAAAAATTCTATGTGAGAAAATTTTTAGGTTTATTCTAGGGATATCACCTAAGATTCACCCTATTTCTTGTAAATTCTCTCTAAAAATCTCAATCAGTGATTTTTCTTGAGTTTTAGATAGATTATTAGAAATTATTACTGGTAATTTCTCTCCCTCCATAAGGTAAACATATATTAAATAAATGGTGAGTGGTTTTAATTATAGATAAAGAGGATGATAGAGGGATGAAACTAAATTTAGGTTCTCTACTTCCAATGGTTTGACATCCTGCACACAAGAAATCATATCATCATCATCATCATCATTTAACAAATTATCAAAGAAATCAGATTTTACTTCTTCTTCCAATAGGAAATCAAAATCTCCAAGAGTTTGGGCCTCTATATATTCAGTGATATTTTTAAGGGAAAATTTTTCTCCTAATGATAAAAATTCATGAAACATACTTGATTATTCAATAGGTTCTATAAAATCTTCATGGGAGTGTGATAAGAGTGAATGATCATCTGATGGGTGCCTCATGGATTCAAAAATATTGAAGTGTACAGTGTTGTCTCCAAACTCCATGGTAAGTGTCCCTTCATTGACATTGATAATGGTTTTGGCTGTCTTCAAGAAAGGTCTCCCCAAAATTATGGGTGAGTGTGATGAGATCCTATCATCTTCCATATTCAACACATAAAATCCAGTAGGGAATAAAATATCTTTGACTTTTACCAAGACATCCTTTAAAACTCCTACTGGAAAAAATGTTGATCTATTTTCAAGCTAGACCACCATTCTTGTGGGCTTCAATTATCCCATCTACAAAGAATTATACACTGAGTGAGTCAATACATTAATTTATGCACTTAAAGATCACAAATCATTAGATAAATTTAATGAACAAATGGCGTGTGGAATAGAAAACGTCCCTGGATCATGACATTTTGTTAGCAATTGTGGTGTGATAAGGGATGACACACTTCTTCCAAAACTAATACTCTTATTCCCTTGAAGTATCATCTTCTCGGTGCAATGATCCTTCAAAAATTTAGCTTACTTTGGAATTATTTTGAGTACTTCAAGCAGAGGTATGTTGATTTCCACTTTCTGGAAGGTGTGCAGAATTTCTTTTTGCAGTGTTTCTTATTGAAACCTCTTTGATTACATCATACTTGTTGGAAATGGTGGTGGTATATCTTTATTCTCCCATTGTTTCCTTTGCAATGGTGTTTCTTGTTTCTTCTTCCTTTTCCCATCCTTATCCTCCCCCTCTTTCTTATATTCTTCCTGATACATTTTCAATGATTCTTCATCATTTCCAACTTCATTATCTCCTAGATCAGGTATTATTGTTTTAGGTTCAATGGTGGATGGTGGTGGGAGTTATTTTCAACTTCTTGTAGTTATAATACTAACATTATATTTTGGGTTTGGGATTGTTTGGGAAGGGAGTTTACGTGGATTTTTGGTCAGAAATTCCATGAGAATTTCAAACTTGTTGCACCAATTTTTAACAGTGTCTTTCAGCCCTTCAAACTCAGATTTTTGTTGGTTTTGATTTTGAGTTTGTCCATTGGTGGATAGATGCTCGTAGTCTTTTTGGAGAGTGGTTGGTTTTTGGTAAGAAGGCTGGTTATAATATTTTTTCTGTTGAAATAGTGGTGGGTTCTGGAATTGATTCTCGAATGGTAGTGGGTTTTGAAACTGGTTTTGGTATGGGGGTATACCTTGATTATGCTGATTTCCAAACCCATATTAGACTTGGTTAGGATCTATACATCCTTGATTTTTTTGGAACTATCTTAGTTTAAAGGTTGTTTCACATATTTCCATTCCATGTATTTCAGAACATCGGTCAGTGAAATGATCAGGTGATGAGCAGAAACCACATACCTTAGTTGGTGATTGTTGGTCACTAACTTGATTCAAGGCCATCTATCTCACCAAACTAGTAATCTCTTCAATCCTAGTTTATAATAAGTGTTATGGATGAAAAGTCCATACCTCATGAATACCTCTTGTTCCAATACCTCTTGTTTCAAACTGCTTTGAGTTCTGGGAAATCTTATCAATCATGCCCTTGGCTTCTTCTGGCGACTTGTCAATCAGTGCACCTTCAGATGATGCATCAAGAAGGTTTCTATCATTGTCCAGTGGTAATTGATAGAAGAAGACAAGAAAGTGATGTTCTTCAGTGGCTTAATGTAGACAGATGGCACATAGCTTCCTAAATCTATCCCAGTACAAGTAAAGGGTTTCTCCAGATGATTTTCATATGACATAGATTTCTTTCCGAATGGTTATGACTCTAGAGGTGGGGAAGAATATTTGCATAAAACATCATACCAGGTAATTCCAGTCATGTAAATATCCTTGTTGTAGTCCGTACAACCATTATTTAGTAGCTCCATCCAATGTAAATGGAAATGCCTTCCACTTAACCTGGTCCTCAGTAACTCCATGGGGTCTGAACGTTGATCAAACATGTGTGAACTCTTTAATGTGTTTGTTTGTATATTCACCTACCAAACCATGAAACTTTGGAAGAAAAGGAATAATATTAGGTTTCATTTCAAAATAATTTTGTAACAATGACATGACAAGTTGATTGTTTTGATTAAGGAATTGTGTTGCATAGAGGTCTCTAAGATTTAGGTTTTGATTTTCAGCCATGATGACAGGCTCATGGTGAACACTAGAAGTTTCACTTGAGTCTGCAAGGGTAATTTCATCAAATTTAGATTTCAAATTAATTTTTCTAAGTCTATTCAACAAGGTTCTTTAAATTTCAGGATTTATGGGTAAAGGTTTAGTTTTTGAGGTTCTAGTCATGCAATTTTTAAGAGAATAGATGAGCAGAGAGAAAAAAAAGAAAAGAAATGTTGTCGCTACCTCCCCGGAAATGGTGACAAGTTTTGACACGTTCCTATCGTGGGGTGTAGAAAAAACAGATATAACCTAAGTTAAAATGTATTATAGTGGGTTACCTAGTCTGTCTCCAGAGAGGAGTACTCAACAATAGTGTTTGTCACTTAAAATAAGAGAAAGAAGTGATGTTTTTTTTGAAACTATTTGATTTGGAAAATACACAAAAGAAACTAAATGAAGTATAGAAATTTAGTAAAAGATATAAAAAAATTAAAAATTATGTGATTTAAATCAGTGGTATGAAATGGTGATCTGGTTAGGGTCATTTTTTCAATTGTAATTCTATCACAGTTCACTTTACCCAATTCCCTTCTGCTAAATCGTTAAGAGTGAGAATCCACAATCGTTTTTATTCACTGTCTTGGTCAAATAAAAAAGTGATCATAATCCTTAATAAAACCTCGTATTGGTCTACTCTTATTCTAATGCGTTATATAGTTTTAGAGAATATCCCCAATTATCTTAGGCAATTACCAAATGGGTATTGTTTATCCCAAGCAATCAAGAACATTTACTACTCCTCACACATGTACCGGTGATCACCGAGTATTACACCACTAAATTCTAGTCTATTCCATATTTTATAAACCAGAACATAGTGGGGGGAGATATTGATCATTGAAAAAATATAAATAAACAACATAATCTAACATCAGATACAATCGTACATGATAATAAATACTGCTATAAGAAATTGAAACTGATTCGAAGAAGAGAAAAGAGGATATTAAAACATTACGTTATAGAACTCAAGAATTAAAAAAGGTTAAACCTACCCTTCCACAATCAATCAAAATATCTAACCCACCATGGTAAGGGTAACTGAGTTGAATGGGGAAGAAGAAGTCATTAAAAAGCTAAGAAGATCAAAAGAAAGAAAAACAAGAACAGAAATTTTGATCCTCGAGAATCCTTCCTCCAGAAGTTTTCCTCTCTTCTGACCACCAGCCAGCTGAAACTCACTGAGGTCCCTTCTTATAGAATGTTGGAAATGAAGTTGGATATCGACCCACAAAAATTGAGAGTCATTGGACAAGTGTAAAGGAAGATATGGCTTAATCAATGGGAATTACTTTTCTGACTTCCAAAAACTGTTTCACCCACTCCAATTGGACACGTCCAAAGGATGCCTTAATGAGCTCCATATTTTATAAAATTTATTATGAACCGTCCTTTGAATGTTCCTTGTCGACACCAGCTAGAATCAACTCATTATAAGGTCGTATGAAGGAGTTATTCCATATTTAATGCAGTGGGGTCCATTCTGCCTGCCAAACTGATTTCTCTATTTGATTGGTATTTTTGTACCATTGGGTTTCGAATTGGGTCTTGGTCCATAAGACAAATTTGAAGCTCGTGAGCATATGAAGCCTAAAAAAATTCACTTCAATTGGACCAATATTTTATAAGTTAAGCCCAAAAAATAGAAGCTTTATAAAACTGTCAATTTTACAGAATTACCCCATTTTTACATTTAATCCCAAAATACACCAAAAACACTTAAATGATGAAAATACACTAAAATTGAATAATTGAGAGGGATTAAATCATTGAAAACATATTAATAATATTGAAAATATTAACTCTATCAATGTTCTTGTTGATAGGAAGTGAAACTTCAGAATTGCAATGGAAAGGTATTTAAATATTTCTAGTACCATAATTTATACCATTTATCAATTTTATGTTTTATATGAGGATGATTCATAAGTTAAAACATTAATGATGTTTGTTTAGATCATTTTAGTTGTTCTTTGATAACAATGAACTCATTTCATTTTATAAATTAAAACCATGATTACAAAAGAATTCCAGAAACATGGATGAGAAATAATACATATATTATAACCTGGTTCAACCATAAATATGGTTTCATAACCATACTTGAAAGAGTTAATGAAAATTGAAATCACATTATCCACGATATCAGTAATTCCAATCATCACGGACAATGTTTTTATTCCATGAATAAGTAGGAGAGGAGAAAAATAATGATGATGAATTTTCCATGAACATGAGAAAATCCAGAATATACATTATTTCGAGATATTTCATGCCTCTTGGGTAAGAAGAGATGACTAAAGAATGAGAAAGGAACTCAAATTAAAAGAACAATTGAGAAATCCCTTACAAATATTTGAAGCCTTACGACTACACAACATGGTTTTAGAAAATAATAAAAAAAGAGGGGACAAGGGTCACCCATCCAAAATTGAATCATAATGTATATTAGATCAAGAATAAGAAGAAAATAAGAACATGGTATGGAAGATTTAATGTTATACCACCAAAAAAAGAACTTGAATGGAAAAAAGAAAGAAATTGAGAATTTTCTTACCTTGTAGAGTAACCCTTAGAACATGAAGTTTGGGACATTGGGGGATTGAGGAAACCTTGGGAATACTAATAGGAAGGTAAGGAGGCCATAGCTTCATTACGGATGAATTGGGAATGAAGTTAATAAAGGAATAGGTTGGTATTTATAGGAAAAGTAAGGGAATATTTTAATAATTTCCAAGGGAAACCTCATGGGTGGTATTTGCAAAACCATGGGCTTTCCCATGGTATAAGCCACATGGGACACATCACATATTATTTAACTATACACAAGTCTTCCAGATTTATGACATTATTATTATATCATTAATGATGTCATTAACACACCGAAACTAAAAACTGTATTTTTACTATTCACCGAAAAATAAACTATTTCAGAAAAATTCCCAAAATTCACCCTAACCATTTATCGATGTGTAGATTTCAAAAATTATGTACATTTTTTGAAAATAATTTTCTAATTATTATTAATTTAATTTTTAAATAAATCCATTCTTAATTAAGAAATTAATTATTTAAAAACTATAACTATTTTTATATCACATTGAAAAATGAATCAAAATTTCATTATCTTAAATCCTTAAGAAAATAAAATAATAATACAATTTACTATTCATTAGGGTCATAGTACTATTCATATTTCTATTCATAATGGTATGTTACTATTCACCAAAAAACAAGTTGGTTCCAAAAGACTCCAAAAAACATACTGAACAAAATTGTAGATGATAGTTTCTTGATATTCAAAACATAGAAGTGGAAAAATTATGTTTTAAAGTCTTTATACATATAAACTTAAAACAAGGTTTCATTCATTTCAATTTTTTTTAAAAACTGGAATTTTACAGTCGAGCCCACCTCCACCACCGTTTGTGCTACTGAATCAGGGAGAGCTCCCTCAGCCCGGCCACGACCAGCCTCTCCCCTGCTATAGGAGGATCTCAGTCATCCGACCCTCATTCGATAGCTACTCTTTGGGATTTGACTAGTGAGCAGCGGGATATACCCAGCAGTAGTTAACTGTAGGTCCAGGCAGCAGAGCCTGCCATGCATCCTATCATAGAGTGGCCTCCTGAAAGAAAAAGTTCGTGCCTGGAACGGAAGTATGATGTTCTCAATAACCTTGCTGGTATCCCATCGAGAATTTCTATTCTTGATTCCCTTCGCTTGTTTCCAGATATTCATGAGGCCCTCGTAGAGGCTTTGAGAATCCCCCTCTAGTTTCAGAAGGAGGTAGCAGCTTCAGAAGCCTTTCATGGTGAAGCGGTCAAGAACACTGAATGTATGACCATCATTTCATTCTCTAGAGAGGATGAAGGTTCTCCCATACATGGGATCATCCGCTTGATGTACATCACCAGCCAATGTAACGGCATGGAGGTTCGTCGTTGTCTTATTGACACTGGCTCTGGGATCAACCTTATTCCGATGTGGACATTGCGGAAGCTGGGGTTATCCGAAGATGAACTGACTCCCTCTGATTTAAGGATCTATGGATATGACAGGATATACCAGACTCCGATCAGCAAGATCAGTTTGAAGACCCAGTTCGGTGTCCCAGTTTCCAGTACCGAGTTTATGGTTGTCTCTTAGGACACTATGTACAATGCATTGATGGCCAGACCATGGCTCCAGTTGCATGCAGCGGTCCCCTCATCCTATCACATGTTCATCAAGTTCTCCCCTAATTGTTGATTAGGCATACTCCAAGATGATGCATCTCCTTTTGCCTCTTGTGAATCCCGCTACCTGGATTCCAACTATTACAAGAGAAAGGATAAGAAGATTCAGGAAAGTGAGGTTGAACCTGTCACAGTCGCAACTGACCCTTGGGCAGGTCTGGACGACACTTACATCTTCTCGACCCATAGATTGGAGGCCACAACCCCCAATATTTGGAAATGCTTAGTTGGTTCTGGTACAAGAGGAGAGAATATTCCCATGTCTAGGCAACAACAGAAAATCACCTCATACTCCTACAGAAACCAGGCATAGGTGATCCCTAAATCTCCTACCCCCATACAGTATCGAAATGTCCGCCCCTGGCAGTGACAGTACGTCATACATGTCTTTTCCGCTGGGCTGGGATTGATCAGATCAAGCAGACGCGCCACTATTTCTTCGATATAATCAAGCATGGCCCCTTGGACCAAAGGCCAGATGGGATTGGATCAAATGCCTTCGTTTCTGTGGTCTCAACAGCACGAGAATCTCTTGATACACTATCCACCGCTGCCCAGGCTGGCACTAGCCTCCCGTCAGGTTCTTCTAACCCAGAGGAAGCTCTTCCCACTGAGAATCCCTCCTCCTCAAGTGAAGAAGAGGATATGGATGATGATCCCCTACCTTTGAATAAGGCATCTCTGCCACAGTCGATGAACTGGTACAGGTGAACCTTGGTAGTGAGGAAGATCCAAGACCCACATTGATCAGCACCACCATGCCCCCCCGAGGAGCAATAGTGGTACATAGATTTCTTGAAGCGGCACCGTGATGTGTTTTCCAGGAGTTACGATGAGATACCGGGACTAGATCTTCAGGTATCCGTCCACCGCCTCGGTCTCCCAACAAAACATCGCGGGTTCAAGCATCATCCCTGGAAGATGCACCCTTCCCATAGTGCCATGGTCGAGGCCGAAGTTGACAAGCTCATCAGAGCTAACTTCACCATGCATATATCGACCAGAGTCTCTTATATAAAACATTTCATGATTTTAAGCATAATTAATCATCAGAGTACAATCCAAGGATCGATAAGTATAGTGTCTTGAAATATTAGGAACATATCACATAAAACATGGGGCTAAAAACATTATTATTTAATATCCATAAAGAGATTATAACTTCCTTGAGCCCATACATCTATATAGGGTACCCTAGGGAACACATGAACAAAGGGATGAGGTAAAAAGCCCAGTAAGGGAATGAACATAAGGATGCATCTCAAGAACATGAGTTAGGGTGCCGGACATAATGATATCCAAAGCATGAAACTTATAAAATAATTTAATAAAATCATGGTATCATATAAACATGGAACCATATAAATGTGGCATAATCATAAAACATTTCTTTAGTACGGGTCAAGGCTAACTGCCAATCCCATTTCCCATTTCAGTATGGGTCAAGGCTAACCGCCAATCCCGTTTCACATCGCATCTCATGAGACTTATCCTTATGCAATGCATGGGAGCACTATATGGGCGCACCCATCTAAACATTTCATGAATATTCTTTCACATAAATATTCTTACCATAGATACGATCATACATAATCAACCATACATAAATGTAAGGGTACTCATGGAAAGAATTGGGTACCACAATCATGAAATAAATCATAACCAATGGTCGTATCATGAAAGTGTCCATGAAAAAAAAAGGATTAAAACATAAATGGACGTTCATATGGTATTATTGGAATATAACATTGTTGGTGGTAACAAATATATCTGACATCACATAAGAAATTTATTTGAGAGACATTAGCATTAGAACATTTTGAGCGGTTTTAAGGAAAACACTATAGAGCTTTTAAAATAGTAAATAATACATTATTTTATATAAAACCAGAATTGAACCATGAAGGTTTTCAGAATAAAAATACACAATTTAAAAATACAACTATTTATTAAAACATAAGATAGAGTTACTTGAAATTGGGTAAAAGTTCTGGAAATTCCTTTAAAACGAGTGTGCTTATTGGGAAGTATCGAGAAGAGATTCACTCAAAAGCATGTATATCCCCAAAAGATAATGAGATTTGGATCTTGAAAAATGTGTTTGGAGAATATAAACAGAATTTTTAAGTTCTACATAAAAATAAAATACAACTACATTTTGGTAAAAAAAAGATAGTATAACCCGAAGGAATAAAGGAAGTTTGGGTAAAATCCAATA
Source organism: Viscum album (assembly GCA_963277665.1). Lineage (NCBI taxonomy): Eukaryota > Viridiplantae > Streptophyta > Magnoliopsida > Santalales > Viscaceae > Viscum > Viscum album. The sequence goes on from CAUJRU010000464.1 coordinate 29,736, forward strand.
TGGATCATCAGTATGGTATCAGGTGTAACAAAGAGGGATTGATGAGAGAGATAAGGGGGTTATCATCACTTATTAAAAATTATGGAATTATGGGTATGGTGTATAAACATACCCCATCACTTTGTAATAAACAAAAAAACATAGCATAGAGAACAATCCAGATTAAGAGTGAAAAGGGGAGGATCCCTTACCTTAAATCCGGTGGTGTTATCCACTTGTTATTAATGACATGAATAATAAAATTAGGATTATTAATTTATAATTCCATAACTTATTCTATATGTAATTTATTTATTATAACCCTTTTTGTTCATTCAATGCCTTTTTGATTAGTTATACTGTTCAATTTCATTGTTCAAGCTCGTTTATTTACTTGGCTTTAAAAGATCGGTTCACTTATATTCAAGTTTGGATTATATGCAAGATGAAAGTTTTTTTCCATAATTGAAGTAATATTATTTATTAAATATCCCGGAGATTACATGGTTTTAATTTTAATTAGGTTTCTTAGAGTAAAGTCTAATTATTATATATATAACCATAGTGACAACCGTTTTTGTTAATCGGTGGGTTTGATTACAAAGAATGTGATTAGCTTGATAACATAATTCCATTTATACCAAAGGATTATGGAACCAAAAAATAGGATATATAATAATCTGGTTCAACAATATCACAAATGGTTTCATGACCAGAATTAAAGATAAGAAAAGAAATTGATAAACCGTTGTCCCTAAATGTGCTAAATTAGCACACTCAAACAGTGCTTTCATTTCATTCAAAATAAATGGGTGGGGGAAAGGAGATAAGATAATGAAATATACTACTATCATGAAGAAATTCCAGTACATGTATGTTAATGGATTTATCATACTATTATGGTGAAGGGAGGTGAAGAAAGACATAAAAAAGAAAAGAATTTAAAAGAAAATAAGAAATTGGGAAGACGAATTTACCTCTTGAGACTTCCTCCTTTGAGAACCTTTTAAGGGGAGAGGTTTTGGTATTTTGAAGAGGCATATAGCTTTTTAATGTGGGGTAGGAACTTGGGGAAGGTTTTGGGAAGAATAATGGAAAGGAACAAGGTTTGAGAGGAGTGGAGAGAAGAGGGAGTGAAGGGGGGGTTTTATAGTGGAGGAGATGAGGGATTTCATAATATTATAATCATTAATTTATAATTTCTTCTCAAGACAAGGAATAGTAAGTATTCCATGACCAAGAATAGTGATTTTATCATGCGATCCTGAACCAAGTTGGCTTAAATCAGTAGAACATCATCGATTACCCAATTAATCCATTATTTAGCATTTATTGTGAATTATCAGATTCTACTATTCATAAAAAATTCATGTATTTTAGAAAAAACCCAAAAACCACCCTAACCATTTTTTGATGTGTAGAATCGAAAAATGAATTCCATTTTTCAAAACTAATTTTCTAAATTTGATTATTTTAATATTTAATTTAAATAATAAATTATTATCAAACCTAGTTTTAAAACATTCCTTAACCTATTCTAAAATGTAGGTATATCATACTTCCAACATGAATATTTTTTTATAAAACCATTGGTGATTTTACTATTCATTAGGGTATATCACTATACATAAGGTTATGTTACTACTCATTTGGGTAGGTTACTAATCAACAAAAATTGTGTTTTCCTTATCGAACTCCAAATAACATACTGATTACAATCGTGTTTGCTGAATTTTCAAAATTCCAAACATAGAAGTGACAAACGTATGTTTAAAGGTCACTTATCACATAGTATTTCATTATGTTGTGTTGTCATGTGATTTTATGACATAAATATATGAAGGGAATTTCCATTGAAAAACTTTGGGTCATTACATTCTTCCCCCCATAAGAAATTTCGCCCTGAAAATTTTGTTTTAAATTATATGCCAAAAACTGGTGTGGGTACATTTCCTTCATTTCTTCTTCCAATTCCCATGTTTCTTCTTCGTAATTATGGTTTCTCTATAGTACCTTGAACAGATGAGTTGTCTTGTTGTGCAGTACTTTTTCTTGTACAATCCAAGATCTTCACTGGCTGATCCTCGTAGAAGATATCATCTTCCAGCAGCACCACCTCTGAGTTTAGTACATGTGAGGGATCAGGTATGTACTTCCTTCAGAGTGATACGTGAAAAACATCATGAAATCGAGCCATATTTTGTGGAAGTGCAAGCTGATAGGCCACGACTCCTATGCGGTAAAGTATCTCAAAGGGGTCAATATACCTTGGTCTTAGCTTCCCTTTCTTCTCGAATCACATGACTCTCTTCCATGGAGATATTAGAAGGAAGGCTTTATCTCCAACGTCGAACTCCAAGTCCCTTTGACGGTTTTTAGTATATCCCTTTGATGACATTGAGAAGCATTGATGTGGTTTTAGATGACATGAACTTTCTCTGTCATCTCTTGAATGAGATCGGGTCCAAGTAGCTTTCTTTCTCCAACTTCATCCCAATAGGTTAGAGTTCTACATCGACTTCCATACAGAGCATCATATAGAGCCATCTGAATACTCGAGTGGAAGAATTGGTTGTATGAGAACTCAACCAATGGGAGATGCAGATCCCAACCACCTTTGAATTCAAGAGGGCATGCTCTTAGCATATCTTTAAGAGTCCGAATAGTCCTTTCAGATTGGCCATCAGTTTTGGGGTGATAGGCTATTCTGAAATTTAATTCAGTACTAAAATCATGTTGAAGACTCCTCCAAAATTTAGATGTAAACCTTGGATCCTGATCAGAGACAATTAATAGTGTAACACCATGCAGTCTCACCACTTCCTTCACATATATCTTTGCAAGTTTTTCAAGCGACAGATCTTCCAAAATAGTGATGAAATGGGATGTCTTGGTCAGTCGGTCAACCACAACCCATATCACATTATTTCCCTTCAACGTCTTCAGGAGACCCGTGACAAAGTCCATAATAACATTTTCCCATTTCCACATGGGTATAGGCAATGGCTGCATCATACCTTTGGACTTTTGTCGCTCAGCTTTAACTTGCTGACATACCAAGCATGTTGATATATATTCCGCAATCTCCTTCTTCATGTCATCCCACCAGAAGTGTTCTCAGGGATCACAGTACATTTTGGTACTCCTAGGATGGATAGAGAAGGTCACACTATATGCATCATTCAATAGCTCTTTCTTTATGTCTACACCATATAGTACACATAATCGTGTCCCAAATCTTACAAATCCTTCTTCATCAATTTTGAAATCAGAGGATTTCCCATTTTTAACAGCTTCCACCCTTTTCTGAATTTCCACATCCTTTCATTGAGCATCCTTTATTTTCTCTAAGAGGGATATTTGAGCAATCATTTGAGAAAGGATTGATGATGTTCCCCCCATAATGATTACCATGTCCATTCTTTACAAATTTAAGAATATTGGGTCCTTTTCAATTTTCATCATTCATAAAGATGCAAGATCCTTTATACTTAGAGCATCTACCACCTTGTTTGCCTTACCGGGATGGCAGTGGATTGAGAAGTCATAATCCTTGATGATCTCTATCCATCTTCATTGGTTCATATTAAGCTCTTTCTGTGTGAATATATATTTTATACTCTTGTGGTCAGTATATATCTCACATTTTTCCCACAGAGATAATGCCGCCATATCTTCTACGCAAAGATCACAAACGCCTACTTCAGATCATACGTGGGATAGTTTTTCTCATGGATTTTCAGCTTCTTTGAGGCATAGGCTATAACTTTTTCATTTTTCATTATCAAACAACCTAATACTTTCTTATAATCATCACTATACACCACAAATTGGTCTCCACTTGAAGGGAGTGTGAGTACCGGTGCAGTGATAAGCCTCTTTTTCAACTCCTTGAAATAGTCTTCACATTCCTGTGTATGGAAGAACTTTACTCCCTTTAATGTCAGATTGTTCATTGAGTTTGACAATCGTGAGAAGTTATTCACAAATTATCAATAATACCTAGCTAGAACTAAACACCTGTGGATCTCCATTATAGAAGTTGGCCTCGACCACTCTTCAATTGCCTTCATCTTGGAAGGGTCCACAGATATCCCTTTCCTGGTGATAACATGCCCCAAGAATGATACTTCCTCCATCCATAACTCACATTTACTGTACTTTACATACAAATTCTTCCTTCTCAAAGTCTTTAACACAGTTTCCAAATTCTCCTCATGTTCCTCCTTGCTCTTGGAGTATATCATAATATCATCAATAAAGACCACCACAAATTTGTCGAGGTAATCTCTAAAGACTCTATTAATTAAATCCATGAAAATTTCTTAAGCATTAGTGAGTCCGAAGGGCATCACTATGAACTCATAGTGTCCATACCTCATTTGAAAGGCAGTCTTGGGAATATCTTTCTTCCTCACCTTTAGTTGGTGATATCCCGACCGATGGTCCACCTTAGAGAAATAACTAGCGCCATGAAGCTGATTGAAAAAGTCATCTATCCGTATAAGGGGATACTTGTTCATTATAGTAATTTTATTGATCTCACTATAATCAATGCAGAGGCGCATTTATCCATCATTCTTCTTGTTGAAGAGGACAGGAGCACCCCACGGTGAAGCACTCGGGAACATAAAACCCTTCTCTATATTCTCTTGTAATTACTTTCTCATCTCTTCAAGCTCTATGGTGTCCATTCTGTAAGGTGTCTTTGAGATTGGTAGAGATCCCAGGATAAGTTCAATTGAGAACTCAACCTCACTGTCAGAAGGAAAAGTAGAAAACTCCGTGGTGAATACATCAGTGTAATCCCTCATGATGGGAATGTCTTAAAGAATGATTCTATCATTTGTCCCAATCATTTGATCTAGATATGATTTCTCACAAGGAAGCAATATCCAAACATGAGATAAAGATTCTAAAGGAGACTCATCTTCCTCCTAACACATGTAATGAATTGGATGATGCTTCGGGATGTGAAAAGTGATCTCCCCTTCCAAACAATTGTTGTTAGCCTTGTACAAAGATAGTCAATCAATGCCCAAGATAGCGTCGAACTATACTAAAGGATGTATGATAAAATTTGCTGGGAGGTTCAGTCCACAAAAATTAACTGGGGAGGAGTTATAAACCATGGATGCAATAATTTCCCCATTCGCTGTTCTCACGGATATCTTTTAATTCAAAATTCGAGGTGGTGTTTGGATAGTTCTACTAAACATTCAAGATATGAAAGAATGTGTAGAACCAGAATCAAATAGTACATTCACTATTATTGAATGAATAACAAGCATACCTATCACCACATTATTTTTCGGCTCCACCTCAGCAGTAGTGATAGAATAATCCCTTCCTTGTTGCCTTGGAGGTTGTTGCTGATTGCCTCCGAAAACCCTCGGCTTAGGGAAATTGTTCGCATAATGCCCAAGCTCCTTGCAGTTATAACATTGCACTGCAAGCTGAGTGTTGATCTAAACATTCCTTTCTTCTTCAACATTATCAGAATTTTTCATACCACTTCAGCAGTTCTTTTCCAGATGACCAAAAATTCTACATTTGAAACAATTATTGGTTCCCTTGAGATAGTCACCAAGATGCTTCTTCCCACAATTTTTTCAAAGGGGAAAGTGAGGCTTCTTTCCATCATGGGATATGTTTGATGAACCGCCAATGTTGTTCTCCATTTTCCTCTTCTTTTCACTAGGCCCATGAGACCACTGAGATTCTACAATCTCCATTTCAACCTTGAGGGAACAACTGGCAATCTCCTCATAGCTATCAATGACTCGATCCACCAACACTTTTCATAGACTCAACATTATTTCGCTAAATAAGTGATCCGCCTTACTTTCGGTGTTCATGAAAATGCCAGAGGTGTACCTTGCAGGCCTTGTAAAGTTCGCTTTATATGTCCCAATAGACTCATCTTATTTCTTCTTGAGTCCAAGGAAATCTCTTTCCATCTTGAGATGGAGGGTTCGAGAGAAATATTTGTTGAAAAACATCCTCTTGAATTCCTCCCAATCTATGGAATCAATTTCCTCTTGGGACTTTTTATTCATGATTTGTGTCCACCACTTATCAACATCCCCATTAAACAATAGACCGCCAGTACAACTTTCTCTTATTCCGAGCACTGGAGGACGGAGAAAATATTTTCAACGGAGTTAATCCATTGTTCAACTAGGATGGGATCAGATGACCCGGTAAACATGGTTGACCTTTTCTGCATGAAAGATTCTATGTCAACTTGCTCTTTCCTTGGAGAAAGAGGACGTTCGACATGATTCATGTTATTATTCATAACTCGAGCCAACTGAGAAAGTAATACCATGAAGTTTTGAGCACCCACTTCTGTCACATCAGGAATATCATTAGGTAAATCATCACATTTCTTATCACATTGGTTGTTGGAACGTGTTCCTCTATTTCCCGCCATTAACTATGAAAAAGAACGTATAGTCATAGGTCTTGAATACTTAGCTATAGAGAATAAAAAACCTTGAACAAAAAATTATGAACTTATAAAGAAGAAGTATATCCTGACTTGTGATTCCTTAGTTTTATATCTAGGTTGTCCTCGATCTATTTCTTAACTTATATTCTTATGGGCTTCTTTTTGTCCCTTAACAACAATTTGTATAAAGCTCGCGAATCTACTAAAGCATATCCCCCGAGAGTGTCGTAACCAAGAGTGAAGCAAGGCCGGTTTTTGTGAACCAGTTCCCATTCGAGTCTAGCTCAAAGAGGTGTTTCGGGTTTTACCCCTAGGTACATCTATTCCATAGATGCCTCTACCTTCTCGTATCCAGACAGATATATATTTGCTTGATAAACCATTTACTCTATACTGACCAAAATTTTGGAATGTTTTCTTATACTTAGTCACATGCTTAAGGTTCTCAATAAAGTTCTCTATTACTAATATCCAAAAATAAGTAGACCATCCTCTGATACCAACTACAGTGACCTGAGCCTTTTTCATAAAACATTTCAGGAATTTAAGCATAATTAATCATCAGAGTACAATCCATGGATTGATAAGTCTAGTGTCTTGGAAGACTAGGTACAGAAAAAATAAAACATGGGGATAAAAAAATCTTTATTTAATCTCCATAAAGAGATTCTAACTTCCTTGAGCCCTTACATCTACATAGGGTAGCCTGAGGAACACATGAACATTGGGATGAGCTAAAAAGTCCAGTAAGGGAATGACCATAAGGATTCATCTCAAGAACATGAGTTAGGAGGCATGACATAATGATTTCAAAAGAATTAAACATATAAAATAATTTAATATAATAATGGGATCATATAAACATGGAACTATATTAATGTGTAAAAATAATAAAACATCTCTTTAGTACGGGTCAAGGCTAACCACCAATCCTGTTTCCCATTTCAGTATGGGTCAAGGCTAACCGTCAATCCCATTTCACATCTCATCTCTTGAGACTTATCCTTACCCAATGCATTTGAGTGCTATCTGGGCGCACCCATATCAACATCTTATTGAATATTCTTTCCATATAAATATTCTTACCACATATACAATCATAAATAATCAACCATACATAAATATACGGGTACCCATGGAGAGAATTGGGTACCACAATCTTGACATAAATCATAACCAATGGGTGTGTCATGAAAGTGTCCATGAAAATAAAGGATTAGAACATACATGGAAGTTCATAAGGTATTATAGGCATATAACGTGGTAGGTGGTAAAAACTAGAAGTGAAATCACGTAAGAAATGTATTTGAGAGACATTAGCATTAAATCATTTTTTGCGGTTTTAAGGAAAACACTATAGAGATTTTAAAATAGTAAAGAATAAATTCTTATATATAAAACCAGAATTGAACCATGAATGTTTTCAGAATAAAAATACTGAATTTACAATGACAATGGTGTCTTAAAACAGAAGATAGAGTCACTTGAAATTTGGTAAAAGTTTGGTAAATTCTTTTAAAACGAGTGTGCTTATTGGGAAGTATCAAGGAGAGATTCACTTAAAAGCATGTATATCCCCAAAAGAGAATGAAAGATGGATCTTGGAACATGATTTTGGAGAATATAAACAGAATTTTGAATTTCTACATAAAAAAAAGAAAACTACATTTTGGTAAAAAGAAAGATAGAGAAACCCCAAGGAATAAAGGAAGTTTGGGTAGAATCCAATATGGATTATCGGTATGGTATCAGGTGTAACTAAGAGGGACTGATGAGAGAGATAAGGGATTTATCATCACTTATAAAATATTAGAGAAGTATGTGGAAGGTGTATAAACATACCCCATCACATGGTATTAGAAAAAAAAATCATAGTATAGAGAACAATCCTGATAATGAGTGAAAAGGGGAGGATCCCTTACCTTAAATCCGGTGGTGTTCTCCACTTGTTATTAATGTCCTGAATAAACAAATTAGTATTATCAATTCATTATTCCATAACCTCTTCTGTATATAATTTATTTATTATAACCCTTTTTAGTTCATTCAAATCCTTTTTGATTAGTTATAAGGATCAATTTCATTGTTCGAGCTCGTTTGTTTACTTGGCTTCAAAAGATCGGTTCACTTATATTCAAGTTTGTATTATATGAAAGATGAAATTGGTTGTCCAGAATTGAAGTTATATTATATATTTCATATCTAGGAGATTAAATGGTTTTAATGATTATTAGTTTACTTAGAGTGATGTTGAATTATTATATATATAACCTTAGTGATAACCATTTTTGTTAATCGGTGGGTTTGATTACAAAGAATGTGTTTTTCTTTATAACTTAATTCCATTTGTACCAAAGTATTACAGAAACAAAATATAGGATATATAATAATATGGAATAACCATAACACAAATGGTTTCATTAACAGAATTAAAGATAATAATAGAAATTGATAAACCGTTGTCCTTGAATGTGCTAAATTAACACATCTTAAACAGTGCTTTCATTTCTTTCAAATAAAAGGGTGTGGGAAAAGAGATAAGATAATGAAATATACCAATAGCATGAAGAAATTCCAGTACATGTATGTTACAGGATTTATCATAATATTGTGGTGAATGGTGGTGAGGAAGGAAATAAAAAAATAATAAAACCTAAAAGAAAACAAGAAATTGGGAAGAGGAATTTACCTCTTGAGAGTTCCTCCTTTGAGAACCTCTTAAGGGGAGAGTTTTTGGTATTTTGAAGATACTGAGAGATTTCGGACGTGGGGGAGGACCTTGGGGAGATATTTGGGTAGAATAATGGAAAGGAACAAGGCTTGAGAGGAGTGGAGAGAAGAGGGAGTGAAGGGGGTTTTTTTGTAGTGGAGGAGAGGGATTTCATAATATTATAATCATTAATTTATTATTTCATCCCAAGAAAAGTAATAGTAATTATTCCATGACCAAGAATAGTTATCTTATCATGTGATCCCTAACCAAGTGGTCTTACCTCAGCAGAACATCATCGATGACTCAATTAATCCATTATTTAGCATTTATTTTGAATTATTGGATTAAACTATTCTTTAAAAATTCATGTATTTCAGAAAAAATCCTAAAATTCACCCTAACCATTTTTCAACGTGTAGAATCGAAAAATGAATTCCATTTTTCAAAAATAATTTTCTAAATATGATTATTTTAATATTTAATTAAAAAAACAATTTATTATCAAAACCAATTTTCAAACATTCTTTAACTTATTATAAAATATAGGTATATCGTACTTCCAACTTGAATATTATATTTATAAAACCACAGGAGAGGTTACTATTCATTAGGGTATGTCACTATTCATAAGGGTATGTTACTAATCATTAGGGTAGGTTAATATTCTCCAAAAATTATGTTTTCTTTATTGAACTCTAAATAACTTACTGATTACAATCGTGTATGCCAGATTTTCGAAATTCCAAACACAGAAGTGACACACGTATGTTTAAAGGTCACTTATCACTTAGTTGTTCATTATGTTGTGTTTTAATATGATTTTATGACAAAAATATAAGAAGGGAATTTCTATTGAAATACTTTGGGTCGTTACAACGGAGGTCCAGTACCCCAAGTGGCTAGATAACATTGTGCCAGTCAGGAAGAAGAACAGAAAGATCAGAGTCTTCATCGACTTTCGTGATCTCAACTGCCACTGTCCGAAGGATGATTTTCCACTTCCAGTGAAAGAATTATTGATCAATGATATATATGGGTTCCAATACCTCTCTTTCATGGATGGTAACTTTGGATATAATCATATCGGGATGGCCCCCAAGGATGAAGATTCCACTGCTTTCAGGGCACCCCAAGGTACTTTCTGTTACCAGGTTATGCCCTTTGGCCTAAAGATGAACCTGCTGAAATGTGCCTTTGGGGTCACCTCCCGGATGTTCCTTCACTATGTTTTTAGGTATTGGGGCATCTAGATCGGCCTAGAGAAGATTAAGGCAATCTCCAGATGCCTCCCCCGAGAAATATTCAGGAGGTTCAAGGATTTCAAATACACTTAGCCTACAAATGCTGATTCATTGCGAATATGGTCGGCAAGTGTAATCCCTTTTCTTGGCTCATAAAGAGTGGCTCTTCCTACGAATGGGATGAATATTTCCAGACCATGTTTTATGAAATTGAGAAGTATCTACTCTATATTCCGGTCTTGATGCCACCCGTCTCCATAAAACTACTGATCATGTACGTGACTGCCTCGGAACGATCTCTTGGCACCCTTCATGCCCTGAAGAACAATGAGGGGATGGAAAACAGCCTTTACTACCTTAGCCGCATGCTCCTAGGTACGGAGACAAGATACTCCCTCATTGAAAATATCTTCCTTGCACTCATATTTTCCATTCAGAAGTTGCAACACTACCTGCAGCACCACGAGGTACAGTTGGTGTCTCGGGTAGACCTGCTGAAGTACATTCTAAACCGCCCTCTGTTGACCTGCCGACTAGCACGGTGGGCAGTAATCCTACAGCAGTTTGACATTGGGTTTGTGCCCCAGAAGTATATCAAGAGACAAGAATTGGAATATTTTCTATCTTCCCATCTAACCCCTGAGGACCAGTCCCTGGACCTGGATTTTCCCGATGAGACAATCCTCTTGGTGGATCCTACAATCCCATGTTGGCAGATTCACATTGATGGTGCCTCCCAGAGCCCCACCGGTAGGAAACTCAATGATCCCAGACAAAACATAATAGGTCTGGGTATTGTCTTTATTAACTCGGCACAAGCCATTCTGCCGTATTCATTCCTGTTGTCGGATGGCTGCACCAACAACGAGGAAGAGTATCAGGATCTTATCACTGGCCTCAAGATGGCCCTCGAGATCGATATACCCCATTTTCATGTAAAAGGGGGTTCTGAACTAGTCATCAAGAATGTCAATGGTGGCTACGTCTTCAGGAAGCTAGGGATCACACCATTAGTGGAGCTCACACTCTAGCTAATGGGCCAGTTTCCATCTTGGCCAAAAGTTACTCATGTTCCTTAATCTCAGAACGGTTGAGCCGATGCCTTCGTCGGTCTGGCTGCATCGCCTACAGAACCCGAGCTGCATGATCTGATTTTACACATGGGACACCAGAGATTCATTGCTCCCATCACCCCAGATGATGATTATGGCTTGATATTAATCCATCCTACCACCGGATCCTCCATGTCAGGACCCCCAGGTCCCTCAGATGTAGTGGTTGAAGTGACTCCCAACTGGAGATCCCCTTTTGTCATGTATCTCCACAATGGTTTCCTCCTGGCCGATCGGGATGAGAAAGAGAAAATATGACGCTGTTCACTATAGTTTACCCTCCATAGTGGTCCCAATCTTGAGAAGATCCTCTACAAGCATGGTTTTGATGGTGTTCGCCTCCATTGTATCCAGGAAGTTGAGATTTCTCAGGTCATGCGGGATGTTTATGACAGTTCCTACGGCGTCCACCAGACCGGGCCGAAGCTGTCGCATCAAATCCAAATATTGTGATACTTCTAGCCCTCCATGATCCATTACTACATCGAGTTCACCAAGAGATGTCACACATTCCAAATTATTACTATCTTATTGCATTGGCCTCCAGGACATCTCCATTCTACCAAGTACTCTTAGTTGTTCATGGTATGGGGACTCGATGTTGTAGGACCATACCCACCGGCGACATCTCGCTAGTTCAGGTTCATCCTGACCAAAAAATATTTCTTTTAGAAGTGGTAAGAGGTAGTTCAGCTCAAGGACGTCAAGGCCCATTCTATCATTGACATCATGAACTCCAACATCATCCACTGGTTTGGAGCCCCTCACGCTGTCCTCACCAATAAAGGCACCAAATTCTGAGCAGCTGAGCTGAAGAAATTGTACACCAAGTACAAAATCCGTTCAAACCATTCCTCCAACTACCACACATAGGAAAATGGGAAGATCTTGGTGTTCATGAAAACCCTCTCTAACATTCTATATAAAACGGTGGGTCATAACAAGAAGAGATGGACTAACAAGCTCCCCAACGCCCTTTGGGAATATTGGACAACGACTCGTAATTCCACCAAGGTGACCCCATATTCCTTGGTGTATGGAGCTAAGGACATCCTTCCCATCAAGATCTAGCTTCCTTCATTATGCACAGTGGTCTTTGACTAGCAGGCACCAGATAAGGTAGCAGAAATTTGTCTGGATAAATTGGAAGCACATGATGAGAATATGCTTCATGCCCCACACAATTTATAATGGCATCAAAATAAGATAGTTAGGGCCTTTAACAAAAAGTTTTGCGTCCGTTCATTCCTACAAGGTGACTTGGTATTGGCCCTTAGGACACCAATGATACCTGGAAGGAAAATACACAAGTTAGAGCCTAAATAGGATGGACCTTTCATAATTCACAGGATTTACCCCAATGGAGCATACTCCCCTGTGACCATAGATGGCGAGCGTATCACTCCTCCCACAAATGCCATGTTCCTCATGCAATAATTTTCTTGAGCCTACTGGTCCCGCATGACCTTAAACTGGATGGTCCAGCAAAACCTTAAACTGGATGGTTCTGCACGACCTTAAACTGGCTGGTCCTGCATGACCCTAAACTGCACGCCGGTCCAGCGTGACCTTAAACTGTCCAGTCCTTCATGACTTTAAACTGTGCATTGTATGACATGACATTAAACTGCATCTTGAGAACTATGTATGGCTTGATTCCCATCCGCATTGGATATGTAGGAATGCTCATACTGCTCGTCTTGAGCCCATCCCCAACTCTTATCTTTGATTATCCCCCTGGGTATAGTTTTCTCCGAGGTTCCTTGCATGATATGGTGTAGGATTTCGTAGCCCCACCCATGATAGGATTATAACAGTCGCACCATGTGACTGATCCCCATTCATCAATCCTCCCACGTCCTCATCACATGATGTTAAACTGTGTGGCATTCAAGAACTATGTATGACTTGATTCCCATCCTTAAGGGATATGTAGGAAGGCCCAAATATTTCGTCTGTTGTCCAAGCCCAAATACCAGAATTGGCTCTTCAGGAAAAGACATATGGTTGGGTGCAGACTTTTGCACCAATTTACGTCAAGCTCATCTCGATCCGGCCATACATCCCAGTCCCTAGAGGTTTCAGCCTCTTTCACCACCATGCTTAAATTTAAATTGTATGGGTATAACTATGCTTCACCCACTCATTTGATTAAGACTCCATCATCCTTCCCACCCAGAAGGGCCCCAGAATGGTATGGATGCTAGGACTAAGGGCTCTCTTACCATTTCGGGCCAATGACCTCATGGATGTTGAGCAACCAGCCGATACAAGTCCCACATTGCGAATATGGTCAGCGGTTGATGCTCATTTGTTGTTTCCATTTCTAGTCACTATAGGGACGCTGTGTTTCATTCATGGTCAAAGGCTATCCTGTGTTGTTAGGGCCACCCCAAGATGTCCAAAACATCGAGTGTAGTGGTTCATTCTTCCCCATTTTATCTCCATGCAATGAAATCCCTTTAGGAAAATATTGATTTTTGACCCCATAGGACAGGGAGAGCTGAGACCGGCTCCTTGTTTCCCAGACCGAGCACTTCTCACATGGTCTTAGGAGCTGTAATGAGGCGGTAACCGCACAAGAGGACGTATGACCTTCCCGTATGAGGCCCAGCCTTAGGCCCCTTGGTCTTTTTGGGCCATGACCCAAGTTCTCACTCATGGGTGTATGGTGTGGTATGGGATTATGTCCTCATTCATGTTGGGTTACTCTTCGTGCTGTACAAATCCCCTGACGAGATACCTTGTCCTCTCTTCATCCTCACTGCAAGACGTTAAACTAGAAACTGGTTGGGCCTTCCCGTCCGAGGCCCAGCCTCAAGCCCCTTGTCCTTTTCGGGCCCGACTCAAGTTCCTATTTAGGAGTGTATGGTGTGGTATGGGAATCCATCCTCATTCACGTTGGGTTATTATCCGTGTCGTGCACCTCCCTTTTCTAGGGTATCTTACCCTTCTCTTCATCCTCACAACAAGATGTTAAACTACAGACTGGTCAGGTCTTCCCATCCCAGGCCCAGCCTCAGGCCCCATGGCCTTTTCAGGCCCCTGGCCCAAGTTCCTATTTAGGGTTGTATGGTGTGGTATGGGATTATATCCTCATTCACATCAGGTTACTCACCATGTCGTACACCCCCTTATTAGGGTATCTTACCCCTATGTTCCTTCATGAACGACATGTGGCTTTATTCTCATCATCATGAGATATATTGGACTGCCTGAATGTCTAGACTTCGGGTCTAGCCCCATCTCTCAGAAATCTCCCCTCACCGTGGCCCTGTGGCCTACCCTTTCCCGGAGAGGGGAGTATATGGTGTGGTATGAGATTATATCCTCATTCACGTCGGGTTCGTAAGGACCACACCACATATCTCTCCCTCCCAAGTGGTCTCTATCCCTGTATTCTATACTCATCCCTTCAAATTGGTGACTCTCAAGTTGAGCACCCTCTTCGACCCTCTTATGCGATTCACCAATGTTCCTAAGGGTACTCTGGTTTAGTACCTGGAATTTCAGACTCTACTAGGACGTGCTTTCACCCATTTATCATGCTTCATGTTCCCCTTCATTGGGGATTCCATCACCTTTCACACCAGAAGGGACACCCAACTAGCATGGATGCGAGGCCTAAGGGCTCTCCTACCATTACGATCCAATATCCTTGAGGGTTGCAGAAAAAAATAAATAAAAATCATGCATTTTTAATATAGTCATCGTACGATGCTCATTTGATTGTCCCAATTTTCGGATAACGCGATATGGTTGCTATGTTTCGAATATGGTCAACAGTCATCCTCCATCGACACGCCAACCCCATTAAGCCCAAAATGTTGGTTAAATGATTCACATCCTTCTCCACCTCATCATTTCCAAGTATAACTTCGAAACTCATGGTACTATTCCTTAGTGAGCATCTACACGTTAGAAAAATCCGCGATAAAGCAGTCATTTGGGGCTCTACTGATTTCCTTTTTGCAGGTATTTCAAATATTGTGAATACTTTATCTTCCCTTGTTTCCTACACTGAGTTCAACTCAAGTAGGATTAGGGATTGGGTTAAGGTCCGCCTTTACATGGGATAGTCCTGCATCTTTATGGTTTGAGTTCTAAGACCTTAAACTAAGATCTTTTCATATTGTCCCTTTGTGAGAACTACGTGCAGCTTGATTCCCATCCTCGTGGGATACGTGGGAACACCCAAACGTCTCATTTTTGGTCCAGCTCAATTGGGAGCTAGTTTCTCCTACCCCTTACCCTCTTACCTCTATTTTGTCCCCTTGGCCCGAGGTTTCTTTCACTGAATTTCATACTGTGTGGTATGATATTTGGTCTTCATTCAGGTCGGTTATGATTTATTGCACCATGCACATTCCCCCTATAGCCACTTTTCTACTACGTCTGTGCCACATGACGTTAAAATGTATGCCTTATCCCATCACACGACCCTAAACTATGACATCTTCTTCCCAGCCACACGATGAAAAATGGCACTACATCGTGATTTCCTCACTCAAGGGGACACCATGTTT
Source organism: Viscum album (assembly GCA_963277665.1). Lineage (NCBI taxonomy): Eukaryota > Viridiplantae > Streptophyta > Magnoliopsida > Santalales > Viscaceae > Viscum > Viscum album. The sequence continues at coordinate 45,761 of CAUJRU010000464.1, forward strand.
GGTATCGGTCACATTCCATAAAATTTGTCAATGCCTATACAGGGCTTGATTCTTGTGCTGATGCCAAGAATTTCTATCCTAGGCCTGTCGCTTCACAAGAAACCCATTCTCCTTAATGGAAAAACATGATACATCAAATACCACTTCTTTTGTTGCGAGGGCCACACCTGCACACCCATTTTATCCCTGGCACTAGTACCACATCATGACACCTCCAAAACTACGTGCAACTTGATCCCCATTCTCATGGGGTACATAGGAACGTCTGTGCACCCTGCCTTGGGCCTAGCTTAACTTATTTTTGGTCCCTTGACCTAGAACCTTCTGAGGAAGCACATGGTGGTTGGATCTCTAGGTTCCCATTCACGTCGGGTTTTATAATTACCCCACCATGTGTCTCCCAAGTTTCCTACAATCCATGGTCCAAATTCTATGACCCTAAACGAAGATCTCCCAATGGGAAGGGACTCGACTCCCTCTATCTAAAACATCTCATTGTCGTATTCAGATGCATTTTGACAAAGATCTCGAAGGGTGGAATTTTCATGGGGACATTCCCCTCATTCCATGTCCAAGCATCATGATCTCTCTATTTGGATCCTCATCCTCTTCCACATCTCAGGGGACCCCCTACACGGCCTGGTCTTATGCCACCTAGGATCACCTACTGTTTCGGCCAAACGTCCCTAATGATCTCGGACAACATTTGTTACAGGTCTCATGTTTCGAACATGGTTAGCGATTGACCCTCATTTGTATGTCCCCATTCTAGGATAACATGATATGGATACTGTGTTTTGAATATGGTTAATAGTTATCCCACATCATCACGCCACCATCATTTTGATCTAGATTTTGAGCATCATGATTCACACATTTTCATTTCCACATATTCAAGTGGAATTCCGACATACTCGGCTTTAATTCTTCGCACATCTAGGTGCACTACATGGACGAGTTAGCATCATTAGGATGACATTCACCAAGAATCCCTTCTCCCTAACATGTTCCTTCCTATGTCAGGAAATTCCCACCACTACTTCTTGTGTCCCACATCGAGCACAACTCACGTGGTCTTAGTAGTTTTGGTAGGATGTGCACCGGCAAAACTAGGATTTTTATCATCCTACATGATGTCAAATTGTGCTTCTAGAACTACGTACGTCTTGATTCTCATCCTCATGGGATACGTAGAGACACCTAGGTATTTTTCCTAGGGTCCAACCCCAGGGATCATAAATTTTGTTCCTCCCCATTTTCGACCCCCTGGCATGACCCCTCATGGGGAACTATGTAACTACAGATTTTCCCTGAACAAGTTTGGGATGCCCCACGATGACATTGGGGAGAAATAGTTCCCTCACCAGAAAGGCCCCTCATAAAGGTAGGAATGATCCATGCTCAAACTGACATGCCCATCTAATGTGCTTCCACCATTGTGGCGTAATTTTAAGAGTTTTGGATTCTGTTTGAACAAATCGTCACTCCACATTCCACGTTTTGTGTGGATCTTATTTGAACCCTCATCCCCTTTCACATCTGGAGGAACCCCCAAACAGTATGGATGCTCATCCTATGGCTCACCTACTATCCTGGGCAAACGTTCCGTAAGGCTAATGGATGACATTTTGAGTCAGGCCACGTGTTTCGAACATAGTTAGCGATCGAACCTAATTTTGTATCCCCATATCTAGCTAACATAATAAGGATGATGTGATTCGAACATGGTCAGTAGTTTTCCTTTATTGTCTTTTCACCCCCTACAGTGTTCCGAATATGAGGGATTGTAATTCACGATTTTCCTCCCCCTATGTTTGGATTGATTCCAATGCCCATAGAGTTTCCCCGCTCGTGCACAAGAGAACATCAAGAAAATGGAAATATGGTTGTTCCAAGATCTTCCCTATACAGCCAGGCCTTTCCCCCCTTCCTTTCTATGAATTTGGATTGGCTGTCTAATCCCCTGGATACCTGAGACTTGGTTTGCACTCCCATGTTGGAATGGAGTGATAAGGTGGTCGTCCCTTGTTTATCACATTAGGCCCAACCCACGTGAGCTGAGGGATTGATCACGGGACACTCCACAAAGACCATGGGGATCCGATAAACTAACACAAATAACGGAGCTCATGCATGCGGTTAGTATAAAATGATCGATGCATGAAAGTACGATGAAATGTTATGTGCATTACGCTCTATTCCCCCCATGGAAAGATGGACCTCGTCAAAGGAATGTTGTAGCTCCTCTACCCTCTGGCTTGTGGTGTCTAGGACTTGTTGCCACCTGTTTACCTCCTGATCCTCCTTGGTAGTGATGGGGTATAGTTCGACAGCCGCAACCCGATCCTACTCGACACGGGTCCGGATAACGACCATCTCCTTAGAGGCTCACTTCATGCCCTCTTTGGCCTCCATCAGTTGGGATTTAATTCATGAGATGCGCTCTGATTTCGCATTAATAATAGAGGAATGCTCATCTGCCCATGCCTGCAACTGTTCAACCTCATTTTCGGTCTCTTGGAGCCTCTTGATGTTCAACGCCTTCCTCCGCTGCCAACCCACACTGAGGCCACAGTCATACTCCCGAGTATTTTCCGCCATAATATCTCAGATGAGCATGTGATGTTTCTGGGAATCCACTCCCCCGACGCACAGTTCACATAGCCACAAGTGAAGTCTATCCATCTCATCCAACCATAATGCTTGGGGTGTGTTATTGATGAAGCATGTGATCCGCTTCCATGATCGGCGACAGGCTATTTTGCTGTCTTCCTCGTTAGAGGCTGTCTTGTCCCAGTCGACACGGTTGCAAGGATCATATGCAAGGAATGTCCCCATGAACTCCTCAGCTGGGTCCATGTCAGGTGTTGGATCAGGCGTGGTGGGACCTGAACTGTCTGGTTGATCCTCATCATCAGATCTCACCTAAATAATCTCAGGCACCATCCCACTGGCATTTCCTCTAGTTATCGAGAGCGGTGCAGTTCATTCAGGTTGGTTGTTCCCCTCCATGACCATTGGCATGCCTCTAGGAAGGTCACTACCAAAAGTCTCGACCAACATTTTCGTAGTGGGCCTGGCCAATTGAAATATTGTACATGCCAAAAAAAGGAGACATGAATGTCAGATGATGTGGTCAGGGGATGGCAGCCGTAAATTTAGTAGAGGAGACTTACAATGATCAAATTTAGGGTCTTGTTCCTGAGTTGACATACTTGGGACCCTAAAACGTGGCCCCCGTATATGTTTGGGAGGACTAGAGACTCCGAGGTAGCCGCCTCATGTGTCCTAGCCCCGCTAGACATAGAAGTTGATGCTTCGACAGTTGTGGATCCCGAAGGTCCCACGTCGGCACCCATTGAGGGGTGAGAACGAGGTCTATGCACATGGTCCTCCTGCACAGTGAAAATGTTGATAAGGAATACAAAGTAGCCTAAGAGCATACCCCGAGGAAGTGATTTTGGATTTTACCTCACGGGCCTTCGCGAAATCTTCGAGATCTGAGGACTGATCGCCGACTTCACCCTCATCCAACAGACTCCCTCTACTGGCCTCGTCTCCCCAAGAGGACTCATCTAATTCTTCCAGAAGAGGGAAGCACTCCCTTAGGTCAATGGATGACTGTTGCGGAGGGGTCGTACGATCCAACAACACCCTGACCCGGTCTGTTATCAGGTGCAGGGCACCCAGGGAGTGGATAATGTATTCCAGTTCAGCCATGTATTGCTCCACCTCTGCCTGGGATACTACAAAACCAACTCTAATAAGGCCAATCCCCAGCAAGTCCATCCCGAGGAGGTTAAGGTGTAGCCATAACTTAGAGGGGCCGAGGAATTTTCGGTTGACTTGCCAGATGTCCCAGGCTTTCGAAAAGACAGCATTCCCCAGCATGTCAATATGGCACATCTATTTTCCTGGGGCCTGAGTAGAAATCCTGCAGAATCCCCTCAGTGGCCGCCCCTTTGGATGAATCTGTTCTCCGGGGACCCCTGGGTCTGTTTCCACTACTGGATCCACTACCCATGATTCCCCCTCAGCTAGCGTTGGCCTCACCGCAACAGTAGCCTCTCCACTACGGGATTCCCTTGCTGCCTTCCGGCCTCAGCCACGAGGTCGGGGAAGCTCACCATCACCAACTAGAATGGTCGGCCACTTCAGCGTCTCCCCCGGGTAGGCCGCCTCCCAACTTTGGGAAAATTCTTTTACAAGCACAAGGATGATGGTCGAAAGAGGCAGTTCATTCCACATCTTCCCGTCTTCCCATGTGAACATGAGCCACATCTTCCTCATCACACACTGGTGCTCCTCATGACCTCTCTCCAGGTAGTCCCGCTGGGTCAGTCACTACAAGAACCATATTTACCTTGAAAACTGGTGTGAGGTTTATGTCTTGCAGTGATGCTCGCTGTCCACCCTGGCCACCAAGATACCACCTTGAAAGGCCAGGAGGTAGGCCCCATGATCATTCGCTCCCCCGCCCATCTTCCGTGATGGCCCCCATCGGCAATTGGAACAGATGGATGTTGAACTCTTCTACGTTCTAGACACAATTTAATACCTATGGTACAATCATCTTGGCTTGAAAATTCCCCGCGACATTGAGAATCGATGGGTGGAAGTTCGACCCTAGAGGTGAGATGGGGTTCATATACTCAAAGATCCCCCTGATGTGCACTGCTATCCACCCATACAGGAGGTGGAACGTCCCACATATCCTCTATGACCTTTTCCCCTCACTGATGTTCCACAACATCTTATACAACTTGGTGAGCATCGGGATCCCTAGGTTGAACCTCCCTCCTATCGCCAATGTGGACGCCATGATGAACGTTCTTGGTCGCACTCCCATGTTGGTATCCCTCACCAGCAGGATCCAACCACCTATTGGAGTTTTGATGAATGCCGCCAACCTCACTATTGGTTGTTTCTCATTGCTAACACTGAACCCTTAGTTATTTTACTGGCTACCCTCCAACATCCACCAGTATGAGTGTTCCTTACACTGGGCCCCCTTCGGGAAAGTTCGAGGTCTCGCCGGGAACTATCGGTTTACTGGGAAGTTCATAAACTTTTTGAACCAATGCCTGAAGTGGACATCCCTCACTACCTCCTTATCCTCTCCTAGCACAAGCTCCATCAATTCCATCTCCAGACGTGACTTCTGATCTGGATCCTCCCATGCACCCATAGCAGGGAGGAATTTGTCATACATCGCCCCCAGTATCAGGACCCCCGAGATCTGATGCACGTCCCATAAGCTGATGCCAACCTCCCCATGATGCAGGTGGAAGGTATTGGTCCCTGATAAACACCGTATCAATAGCATCGACATTAGATTCTTCAGATGGAAGATGTGAAACTGGGAATCCCAAGAAGCCTCATACATGCCCACTCTTCTCAGCTCCTCTCCGAACTCCTCACATGAGGTTATTTCCCAGTAGGCCTAGGCTCAATAATTTGTGAAGTTACCACCCGGGTGCAGGTCCCATTCTTCAGACCACCCCTTCTTCAGGTTCCCCAGTGCCTCCTTGAGGATAGTTCGGTATAGAGGAGGGGACATCTATGGCTACAATTCCTTCTTGTCAACATTGATTAGATTTTTTTATAAGCAGTCGGCAATGACAGGTGTGAAATCCTCCCGAGCATGGCCATCAACCACATTGAACCACCAGCACTGGCATGACGTGCTCCTAAACCAGTAATCTAGTTTATCCCTGCTTTCTTTATGGATGAAGACATCATCCCTCAGCCCGAATCCATACAAGGCCAACCTCCTACACAACAGTTGTTCTTCTGGCTCTCTTATAGAAGCTCCACCAATGAACTATGGTCCGAGTGGCTACTGACTAACTCTCCTAGTCCCAGACTATTCTCCATCTCAACCCTCCGAGCGGCATCTGCAAGAAACCCCCTGGGCAGCTTCTTGGTGGGACATTTAGTTCAGGAACTTGGACGATTTTCGGGTTGTTTTGCGATGCTTCTTCGCATAGTGTGTTCGTGAAGACTGTTCGTGAAGACTATTAATAGAGCCATACCTAGGAATTCAAGCGCTGGATTGCAGAGTGAAAATGTGGAGTCGAGGACTCGCTGTGCACCGTGAAGACTCGATTTGCAGAAAACACTCGCGGAGTACGCGAAGCTTTGCGAATCGAGAGAACAAAAGGATAAATTCGTGGAGAAGGGAAAGGAAAAAAGGGAGGGCATCTATTTAAAGGCGATGGACTTCAGTGCTTCGTAGTGCATCTAGTTTGCGCCGATCATCGTGATGTGCTCGGCCCACACATCCCCTATCCTCCTCGCGAGCCCTCTTCGCGAGCCAACATCACAAACGGCTAATGATTTTGGTGATTACCCTCAGAATTCGACCCTTGATCTCTCCACAGCTCCAAGTCTAAGGGGGGGGGGGCATTTGTTGGCGCCAAAATTTGGGATAGAGAATAAGCCAAAAAGAAGGCACTGTTGACTACCTCGCGAAGACATTTTGTGGAGTCCCCCCAGCACTGTGGTTGCCACGAAGCTAGGAGGCGGGATGCTCCGAAAATTCATTTGACATTCGTGAGCCCACCGTGAAGCAAGGAGGCAGGATGCTCTATGAACACATTTGAAGTTCGTGAGACCACTACAAAGTTAGAAGGGGGCATGATCCACAAACACATTTGACATTTGTGGGACCACGACGAAGCACGGAGTTGGGAGACTCCGCAAATGCATCTGACGTTCTCGAGTCCGCCACAAAGAAAGGAGGAGAGACACTCCACGACCACATTTAATTTTCAGGAGCCCGCCACAAAGAAACCAATTACCTCTTCACGATGTGTAAGCTCTTCTTCATGGCACCTCATACCTAAAAATATTGGGCTCCCCTGAGCCTAGAAGACAGACAATCCGACCTTTCGACTTCCAAACTCCCGAATCGTGAAGCACCCTTATGCTCTGTGAACCATGAGATGTGTGAGGTACTTCTACTCTGCGAAGTGCCTCCCATTTGTCTTGTTTTTATCCCATCTTCCAAGAGGGATGACTTTTGCGATTCTTAAGGGCCTTCGCGAAGGAAGGGGACCCCCAAGTGGACTCGGGTCATCACAGAGCGCTTATGCTTCGCAAAAAACTATTCATGTACACTTGATCAACATGTTAAGGTAGGGTCACTGTACGTCATGAAGCACATTTCTTCACAACACCTTGATTCACAAGGCACCATTGCTCCGCGAGGTAGTGCTCCACGAATGGATTTCCACTTCGCAAATCCCCCACCAGATGCACATTTTCCCTATGCTTAGGCTGAGGAACCACACTTTGCGAAGTACAACCCTTTCGCAAGTACCCTCCGCCATGCGTAGCGGTAGAGCTTCATGAGTCCCCTGCCCATGAACCCCTCTACTTTGTAATTCCCTATGCATGGTAATGGCTATTGCTTCTTCACATAGCCACGCTAAAGTGGGGCCCTCAATGGTTCGCTATATGACACCCCCTAACCATGACTTTGCATGTCCCCTCTCTTTACCAAGGAGCAGGGGGTACCAGTTATGTATGTCTGAGGGGTGTGGAGTAGTCCCACCTCGTCCGAGCTGCAGGACGTTAAACTGCCAAGCACCATCTTCCTCAGTACATGATGTTAAACTGTGACCTCTCCCCGTGCCTCGCATGTGGGGTACCCCCACCTTGGACATTTCCACTCCCACTGGTCTCCAATGGGGATGATATCCTCTTTAAGAGAGTGGAGTTTTTCCACGTGGGAAAGGGTAACCATCTTAGTGTAATCCCCCATATTTCTTGTAGGAGGTAGCATCCACACTCTTCCTTTCTTCGTCAGTCCCCAGGGCCAGCAATGGGAATGGTGGGAAATGGTTCCCCTCCTTTCTTCTGTCCCAAATCCCTCTACCGCTACACTTTTTCACCATCGGGCCTCCCTCCTGGAGTAAGTCCCAACCTCTTTGGGCTGATAACCATGCAGAAGTCCATGTTTCCACTTTGGGCTGCTATCTACATGTGAGCCCCACTTTAATTCCCACAGACGCACCTTTCGCGATGTGATCATTAGGTATCTGATGTCCCTTGTTTCTCACACTGAGCACGACTCACATGGGCTTAGAGCAAGCAATGACCATGAAAAACACCTTGGAACGCCTTAGAACGTAAGCCCGAAATTACCATTATGAACTACAAGGACTTTGATCCTTCCCAAGGCAGGGTACGTAAGATGCCTCCATGAGGTTCAATCCCACCACCAACCATTGGACCCCAGATCCTCCCTCACATTGGTTCGCTGATGCCCTATTCTCAACTATGTGGACGGTGATCCTTGCCATGCCATGGTACGTAGGAATCCTCCACAAGGTTCAATCCCACCACCAGCCATTGGACCTCAGGTCCTCCTTCACGTTAGTTCGCCGACACCCCATTCTGAACTATGAGGTAATTGATCATTGAAAAGGTAGGGTACGGAGAAATCCTCTACGAGTTTCAAGACCACCAACCAGTCATTCTGACCCCCTTCACTTCGGTTCACCACATCAATCCGAACTACGAGGACTTTGATCCTTGCCAAGGAAGTGTACGTAGGAAGCCTGCATGAGGTTCAAGCCCACCACCATCCATTGGACCCCAGGTCCTCCTTCTCGTCGGTTCACTGATGCCGCATTCCAAACAACGAGGACTTCCATCTTTGTCAAGGTTGGGTACGTAGGAAGCCTCCATGTGGTTCAAGACCACCACCAACCATTGGACCCCAGGTACTCCTTCACATCGGTTCGCCAACACCCCATTCTGAAACTATGAGGTCTTTGATCCTTTCCATGGAAGGGTACATAGGAAACCTCCATGAGGATCAAGCCCACCACCCATTCATTCTGAACCCCTTAATGTTGGTTCACCACATCAACCAGAACTATGAGGTATTTGATCTGTGCCAAGGTAGGGTACGTAGGAAGCCTCCAAGAGGTTCAAGCCCACCATCCATCAGAACCCTGGTCCACCTTCACGTCAACTCCCACAAACCTAAACTATGTGGACTTTGATCCTTTCCAAGGTAGGGTATGTATGAATCCTCCATGAGGTTCAATCCCACCACCTGGTCGTCCCGACACACCTTCACGTTGGTTTACCAACACCTTAGGCCGCCTCGGAGTGTATGCCCCAAATGCCCACATAATCTGAAATACATGGACTTTGATCTTTGTCAAGTCATGGTACGTAGGAAGCCTCCACGAGGTTCAAGACCCCCACTCCAGTCGCTCCGACCTCTTTCACGTCCGTTCGCCCCTGTCCTGCATGACGTTAAACTATATCCTTCATTCTGAACTACGTGGTCTTTGATCCTTGCTAAGGTAGAGTATGTAGGAAGACTCCCTGAGGTTCAAGCCCACCACCATCCATTGGTTCTGACCATATTCACATCAGTTCATCAACACCCTGGGCTATCTATAGTGTAATCCCAACACCAACAACCTGAACTATGAGGACTTTGATCCTTGTCAAGGAAAGGTACGTAGGAAGCCTCAACGAGGATCAAGCCCAATACCAAGCAGTTCCGACCCCGTTCACATCAGTTCACCCCTATCCCACTTGACGTTAAATTATGGACCTCCATTCAGCAGTAAGCCATTGTTACATTAATCAACGGCAAGCCATTGTGGACATATGCAATGGTAAGCCATTGCGACTACATCAGTGGTAAGCCACTAATAGCCCCGTCCAGTGGTAAGCCGTTGAAAACCCCAATCAGCGGTAATCCTTCATCATATGAACTACGTGGACATCGATTCCTTTACACGAGGATACGTAGGAAGTATCCTTGAGGCTCAAGTGCAAAAACATCATCATCCTAATGACAGTTCCATCCAATTCACCATCAACTTCATTCTACCGCTCCATTATCCATCTTGATTCATACCCTGGCCGCCACATCCTGTTGGGATCACTCCACCTCATACCCCATTCCCCTTAATAGTAACCGGGAAGTCAACCACGTGTTGGCCCCAACACCAGTGTTCCCTCCCGAGGTCCCTCCATCTGATCTACTCTCGTCAGTATTTTGATCAGCCCGGTCCATCTCCACTGGATGTTAAACCTATGGAATACCCTATGTTAAACATGGGAAGCTGAGGAAAACCTCATATAGATGCCCATGTCATATGATTCCCCGCGTTCGATGTGGGATCCCTCGGGCTCCCGCACCCTCGAGAAGCCCTAAAATAAGGGACAGAAGACAGACACTCCAATCCCCCTGCGTCCAGACATGCCAGTGATGCCCAGCGTGACTACTCCCCTATCCAAAGGTTGCTTCCCTGACTGGACCCCTTGGAATGTCCTGACAGAAGCAGTGTAATTAACTGGTGTCCATGAAGATATGGCACCAGGAAGAGTTTTACGAACAACATATTAAGTCTGTGAGGGAGATCCGGACTAGGTGACGAGTTTCGAGGAGGAATCCACAGATGGAAGAACCAACATACCATCATCCCGTTTTAATCAAATAGAAAACATCCCTGAATAAGGAACAGATGCCTCCCGCCTTTGGAAAGCGGGAATGCAGGGCCACAACTGCGTGTACTCCACAAACGGATTCACGCACCCCGAAGAAAGCGTCGGAAACAATGAAAATAAACTCTAGAGTGATAGAACATGTCCATAAACTTAAACATAAGAAACAAATAAGATAATGATAAAGAACTCATGATATGGACAAAGAAGTTCCTATAAATTGGTGTTCATTGTCTACTCATTGACACAAGGGTAACTAGTGCCATATCGTGGTCTGGGAAGGATTTAATGAATTATCCACTAATCTATAAGAAAGTCCTAGAGTAGGAATAAATTCCCACCAAATGATTATGATGAACTCGACCTCCAATCCTCCCGACCAATGTGAGTTTCTAAGAAGTGTTGGGCTTGAAACCCCAAAACACCACATTCCTTTGGAATGAAGGTGCATACTCAGTTATGGAAGTGGGAACCATTGGGAGTTTATAGGGAAGATAAAAATGGGAAACCTGATGAAAATGATTGGTCAAGGAATTGAACCCCACACAATCAAACCATTGGGCCAAATCCCTTCCATGTCTTTTCTAGAAGAATCAAAATGTTGAAATTGAAATGAAATTATTAAATAGTGTTATACATTTCATGGGTTTAAAAGGATATATTCTCTAGTTTTTTATAGATATTTTTCTCTGTGCTAATTTCACATTAAAATGGTGAACTTGATACATTTATTTAAACTATGCTGGAAATTTCATAAACATAAGGGATCACATTTTTATCCTTTAAATAGAGAAAGTTATTCATTAAACATGTTCTCTTATAGAGGATGGTTCAATGATAAGGTTTATTTTTCTACTCAAGAATTTATATATTCTTTTCATTTGAAATACAATCAGTGAATGTTTCAATGGAATCTAATATCAATGAATTAGATTTTGTGGCCCTGAGCCCCCGACGTACGTTGTTATCAACACACCCCCTCCAATAATAGTTGGTGAATGTGTTGGCCTGTGAGTACCACATAAAAAAATCCATCTCGAATCTAGAATCCACCCATGAAATCCTTTAGAGGATGAATTACCAAAAGATTTAAATCCCACAAAACCCCATAGGAGAGAAAGTGGCCCTTGATTCCACATTCAACTACTTTATCCCTAGATCATAGTAATGCATACCTTCCATACCTCAGGGAGGTGGATGGAGAAAGTAAGTATGAAAACTCAAGCACTCTTAATATTCCTAGGAGATATTCCCTCCATTCTATTCATCCTAGTAAACATGTGAATATGATTCCACATGGATCTATAGTGTAATTTGTGCCTACCCCAACAATCCAAGTTGGGGAGTCCATAATTAGATCCCACCAAGGGTATCAAAAGAATGCATACATGGGGTATACCTATATCTTTTCTACCACCAATCTATCTAAGGACCACTAGTTTATCCTGATAGTGACCCATAATCAATCCCATATCATCACTAACTAGTAGCCTTTGACTTCATCATAGAGATCCTTAGTGACTATGGAATCCCTTGGAGCACCCCAGCCTATAGGGTTTGGGGAATGTTTATGATTATTTATCTTGGGATCATTTTAAATATAGGGATTGAACCCTCAATTGGAATCATGGGAAATGAAACCCCAAATAGAACAATGGTAATCGATCCCTCAAATGGTATCACAGACATCGACCCCTCAAAGGTATTGTGGGAACCAACCCCCAAAAGGGCATATTTGGCATCAACTTGCCCAACATGATACTTCATTGAGGAGGAGAATTGGACCTATTGTATCTTTGAAATATGATATCAATTGGATATGAAGAATCCTAATTAAATCTGGAAAATAATACTCCTTAATGGTACAATCAAACATTCATGCAGTCATCTAAGTCAAAAGAGGTTGACCTAGATTTTTCCACTGACACATGAAAAGAAAGGATCAATTCTATCTTTTTGGAATATATTGAAGTTGATACTGACCATGTTTATATTTAAGAGGGAAATAAAAAATAGATCATATGGCCAGTGGAAGTAGTGGATTCAGTCTTTGGTGTCCATGTCATAATTCCCATCCTCATCCACATTCTATACCACTGATAGATGAGAGGGTTTTTTTCTAGCTCCTTCTAGCCATCCCCTTGATGTTGAAACATTAATTTCTATAGAATAAAGGATCACCCAACTATAATGAGATAATAGGTATATTCAAGAAATAATTATGGGAATACTCCTTAGATATCTACCTTACGATGATGTACTAGTAGCTGCAAATGGAATCCCTCCTTGTAAGGAAGTTCCCAACCACATAGGGATGGGATAGTTTTCATATATTTTATCCCCTCATCAGGAGAAATAAGAAAACTATTCCACCACTCCCCATCCCACAAGGATGGTGGATTTTACATATTTTTACCTTCTTCATTGGAGATATTCTAGAAACCATAATCCCTTGGAAGTTGCCTCAAAAAATTAGAGAGAGACAAGATCTTTTTATTAGTGGGAAGCATTTGTGTCATCCAATACCCCCAAGGATTCATCACCCACCCATAGACCAATAAAGAACTAGAATCTGTAAAATGGGATCCAAAATTAACCACGCTCTTTCTCCAATGGAGTCATAGATAACTCGTGGGGGATGTAGTATGCTCATACATATCTTTAGGATAGACATCGAAAGGTATATTCCTTCCAATCACGACATGTTTCTAGGTATTTCAACATTGACCTGTAAAATGGTTTGATAGAGCTCCTAGTGATGATAAAGCTGATTGAGGCAAGGTTAGTAGTCCATGACAAAAATTTACACTATAATTGACGTCCCAAGCACACAATAGAAGTATTCTTTTCCTTTAATTACTAGTTTCAAGTGAAGATGGACATGGGGATTTTAGAACCAATGAAACCTAAATCGATGCTCTATTCATCCATTCACTCTAAATAGGACACACCAGTTTTGTATTAGATCATGATAAAAAATATTCCTAGGGATAAATGACCATATTTTATAGTAAGATTGAACGAAATATATTTATTCTAAATAAAACATGTCCCTAGGTATTTTGAATGTGAAATGGTAAATGGTCTGATGGAACTCCCAAAAATAAGGAAGCTGAGTGAAGTATGGTTGACATGACATGAAAATAATTTCTCTTACCATCGAGGTCTTGGGAACAAAATATAGTGTTTCAGTGTATTCATGAATTGTATATATATATAAGAAAATATAGACTCGATATTGTTCAAGGATCACAAAACTCATTTAACATGATTAATATTTATCCAAAATACATTTGAAGAGCCACTATCCTGAAAGGTTATTAAAATTGTCCTTACTGCAAGACATTAAATAGTAGGGACTCCATCCTTACCTCATGTCATTAAAATACATGATATTTATTCCTTATTGTATGATGTCAAACTACATGGCCATTATCCTTAACAAAAGAAATTAAACCACAGAGCCCTCATTTTTACCACATGACATTAAACTAAATGGTATTCATTCTTACAACATGATGTTCAACATCATGGAAATATTCTTATCTCAAGATGTTAAACTTCATGGTATTCATCCTTACCACAAGATGTTAAACTGCATGGATGTTGTCCTTACCAAAATACATTGAACTTTCTGGCCGCAATACTTTATAAAAGAAATAAAACATCATATACTTTTTCCTTACTGTATGATGATAAACATAATTGACCACTTCATGACTGCAAGTCATTTAATTTCACACATGTTGCACTTACCACATGCATTAAACTACATGATTTTCAAAATCTTTCTACTAATCTATTCTCATACTACTAAGATACATAGGGACACTATAATCCTATATCTTTCGCAGTCCACCAATATTCACGTCCTCAACTAACGATGTTAAATTGCATGGATGATGTCCTTATCAAATGGAATTTAATTCAATGGGTTTTTAGAACTATGTATAGCTTGATTCTCATCCAAATCAAATATGTAGGGATGCCTGGATCATATATCATGGATCATAAACCTATATTCACATCCTTACCACATAATGATAAACTGCATGGAATACATCCAAGTCAAAGTATGATAAATTTTGCAGCATCTTAATATCCAATGGACATCTTCAACATCAGACGAAAATTGAAATTTCTATAATCACCATCGATAAGGTACAATCTCGATCCATGCGATATCACAGAATCACTGATACCCCTCAGATGCCTATTAAGGTTTCTCTCCAATTGTTCACCTCCTCAAACATTCCAATTTAAGAACTATAGACACCTTGTAAAATGTAAAATGCTACGGATGAAAGAATGAAGACTCCTTCCCCTTATAGTTAAAACATAGTATGCTACCATATCTGGGAAGAAAGAGTAGGGAAGGTATAAAACCATGTACCCATGTATAAATTCTATCAGAATATTCTAGTGGATTATGTGTGAAAAGAGTGGCCATATTCCTATCCTGATATCTAGTATATCCCAACACTCTGATCAGTATGAACAAGTGGCTACTCCAGAGAAAGCAGATATCCTTTCTCACATCTATGAGGATTATCAGAATACTATGATAAAGGACATGACATATGTACTAGGCTCATATCCCTATTCCAATAAGGGCTCACTAATTTATATCATCACATGCTCTAGGACAAGCTCATATTCCTATCGAAAAGGACTGGAAGTACATTCCAAAGGTTTGGGATAGGGATCATATCCTTGTTCTGGTCAGGGATCACCAAGTGAGAGTGGAACGTATGTTGGGATATAATCATATAATCATATAAGAATGATAAGAGACATAATCAAAAGGACTGGTATCAGGCTCATATTCTTGTTTTTTCCAAGTATCTCAATGTGAGAGTAGAACAAGCCTCAGGAAAGTTCATATTCCTATCAAGAAAGCTACTCAAAATATCATTATAGCTAACAAGAGGAGGCTCATATCCTTTCACTCATTCCAAAGGTCCATCGAAATATTCCAATAGGGATAGAATATTCAAATTGGGTTCAAATTATTGTTCCAATAGGGGGTCACTAAGTGAGAGTGTCACAGCCTTGGTTCAGGATCATAATCGTATAAAAAAGGACAAGTGACATATTCTAAAGACCTAGGATTTGGCTCATATCCCTATTATGGATGAGGCCAAACATGAGAGAGTGGCACATGCCTTGGGATAGGAACATAACCATGTCCTATATTCTCATTTACATACTCCAAAATCATCTCACTATAGAGTTCATATTCCCAAAACACTAGAAAGTTATCAATATATTATTAAAACCTTCATAGGGATGGCTTATATCCACGATCCACCCCAAAAGGTGTGCTGGCATTTTATAGCTAGAATTTAGAGTTGGGCTCATACCCATGACCTTCTCAATGAAACGTTTCCTTGAGGTTATTTGAGACACATTTTCAACACCCCATGTGTTTGTTGACTCTTCAACCAAAGTAGAAGGAAATCGTAACCGCGATGGTCCTCTTCATGGTAATTTGGAGATGGATCGCATGGAATATACTCCTAAGAATTTCTATTTTCAATCTCTAAATGATGAAATCTTCCAAGGATAAGGTAATTCTCTCCTTTTATATAAACTTTTATATAGATAGGTGCTAAAAAATATCACACACCTTTGTATACAGAGATGATCAATAATATGATACACCTTCAAATAAATTTTTTCTCACAATACCTAGCTTACCTACACACACACACACAGATATATATATATATTTACCCAATCATCCATCCGTTGTAATTCATCATGTTCAGAAGAATAATGAGAGAGGAAGCCTCTATGGTATGACCAGGTAAAGGCATATATATCTCATAGATAAGTGGATGACCTGGAGATATAAGGAATGTAATCTAGAAGCAGCCTCCCAAACATGTCGAGACCCATTTCCAAGTCCAATTAAGAGATACCAAAAAGGTCAAAAGGGAGTGCTAGAGTTTTTCTTAACCACAGGAAGTTTAACTCCATGTATCATGTCTTAAAAAGGTGGCATTAAACTTTACATAGATCATCTTATCTGTAAGACTTTAAACTATACCATATCTCACATCCTAACCACATGACATTAAACTATATGTAACAAATCCTTACCGTATGATGTTAAACTAAAAAAAATAATTCCAAATCACATGATGTTAAAATACATGGTAGATTTCCTGACCTCATAATGTTAAATTTCATAGGACTCACTATCTTACTGAAAACTCATCACACATGAGATATACCTATGTGAAAGAAGGATTAAATGCACCCATCCCTGTGTGAGAGTCAGCTTCACATTGGGATTTCCACCTTCTAAGAACTACATATGTCTTGATTCATATTATCATTGGATATGTATTGATTAATATATATTTATAACTAGGTATAAAATTACTTCCCTTTCACTTTGGGTGACCCATGTCCCTAATGCAAGACATTAAACAGCACAGCTGATGTCCTTTACTCATGTCATTAAACTACCTGAGTTTTATAGTAATACGTATGGATTCATTCCAATTTTTAATGAGATACGTAGGGATGCCTCAATCCTATATCTTGGTTTAACCACGACATTATACAAAATTCTCATGTCTTATGCCTAATCACCTAGTTCATGGTTATAGGAACCCTTTCCATTCCTTGTTTCTCATACTAATCATAGATCACACGATCTTAAGAATTTCAAATAGGGATTCCCCATAAAAACAAGGCAGCTCATGATAAGCTCTTCATGGTTCGGAATTCATGACCATAAAAGGTGTAAAATGATATTTCCCTACCTTAAGTTAAACAACATGTCCAATATCTCTAAAATGACATAATACTAAATATTCTAGTGGACCTCACCTGAGATGACCATAATTGTTAGTGTTGGTCTCCTACCACACATCCATTCAAGAACTACACAAGACTTAAATTCCTAACATCACAGGACACATAGTGAAACCAAAACCTCTAGAATTGGGTCTATTCATAACATATTAACATAAAAATACCCCCTCCATGCTTATAGGTCAGAATTTTATATGAATCTTCTGTTTAATGGACTACATGTGGGTTGATTCCTATTTCCACAGGATATATAGTGATGTCCAGATTTCAATCCCTAGTTCCTCCCACAATCCTCCTTATATAGTGGCCTAAGCTTAATATACATGTATATTCGATCATTTTTTTATTAATATTAACCACATTTGAAAATTATATTCCCAAGGAATATAATAGTTTAGTGTCTTTTGAAAACATAGAATACAATATTCAATCATGATAAAAGATCATCAACATTTCCAAAAAATATATACCCATTTAGTACTTATACATAAAATCTTTCATTATAACATGGGGAATGGAAACATAAGAAATTGGTGGGCTCAAATTCTAAATAAAGTTAAATAAAGTAAATGTATAAGAATAACATTAAAATATGTGTATGAGAACATGATAATAACATTTTAAGATCATACCCTACATAAAAGGATCATAATCATGAGACATCAAAAAAATATTTGTATTTTATAATATATGAATAATATGATAATCAAGAACTTGAAACATGTGAGAATATAATAGGCATAAGACATATAATTTGTGGAAAATACATTAACATATAATACAATTCCCTATAAGTTAAGGTTCATGCGAAAAACTTATCTGGAAACTTCATGGGGACTACACCTATTGGTTAGGACACCCCAACATCACTAGTTGTTGTCATTTCCTTATAAGGGATTGAGTTTCCCAATATTCTGATATTGGATCTAGTTTCCAAATATTCCTATAGTTGTTCGGGTTTCCCCATCAGCCCATAGTGGATCATGTTTCCCCATATTCAAAAGAGAATCATGCCCATCAACATGATTTCCATAATTATATGAGGAGATATAAATATTTTCCAAATGAATTGAAAGGAGATATAGGTACCACCAATCCCATAATGAAATCTTACATACCTGTGCCAAAAATTAATGAACAATCATATCATAAACCATGAAATTAAATGGGTTTCATGAACATGTAATCATATCTTAAACTATGGAAAAATATATGTTTTATAATCATTTCATCAATGCATAACCCATGAAAAGGTGTGGGTTTCATAATCATATTGCTCATGAAAGAGAAGATGGTTTCATAAAAATCATGCCATCAAAACATAAGACATTTAGATTAGTGATATTAAGTGTGTCCTAAAATATTTTCCCAAGTAAATCCTTATCCATTACTGAGAATATCATTTTATATGTAGAAGGATTTTTAAATATCACTTGGAATAACACTTTATGAAACATATAACATTTTGTAAATTGATTTATTTTAAAATATATTTGAAAATTTATAATGGAAGCTTGAAAAAATCTTGAAAACCTTATCCCTTGAAACCTTATAAAAGAATCTTAAAAAATTTTGAAGGCGATTTTGATACATAAAATATTTTTCAAAAAAAATTTCTTTGAAAATAACTTTGGAAAACATTAAAGTGATATTTGAAAATCATTTAAAACACTTCTTGAAAATATTTTTTTGAAAACTATTTTCTTTGAAAAGAAATTTAAAATCAAATAAGGTCCATATTATTAGGAAAAATATACTTCTAAAAAATAATATTGTATATTTTCATAGGAAACATCAAATAACGATGGTTGTGACGACCGATATATCCGTACATGTCAAGCAATCCATTTGCACTGAAAAATGTTTAGAAAACTACATTGATTAAAAAAATAAAAAGAATATTAATTTTTAAAAACAATTTTAATAAAAATGTAAAACACGGGGAAAAAAGCATTTATATATCATACGATAATATTATAACATTTTTGAAAATGTTTTTAGAAAACATGGGTTGGAGATAACACATATTCCCAACCAAAGAGAGAGGTAAATTCAGATTTTCTTAAAAACATATTATTAATTTTATTTTGTACCAAAGTGTGAAAAAATGGTACTCATACATGAAAATATCATGACCAACCAGATTGGAATTTGTTTTGGAGTTTCCTTGAGATTTTGAGCACAATATCTCATCAATTTGAGCATAATCATAAACAATCCGGAAAAATGTTGTGATTGTTCAAATAAACTCTTACCACTTTGTAACTTTAAATAATACTTACCATGAAATAATTTGAGATAAAAATAGATTTTCCATCTTAATTTAATACCATTAAATGCGGTAAAGTTAAAACAAACAACATCATTTCCTGAGGCGGTAGTTTTCCGTACACCAGAACAGAAAGTTTGTTACCCATTAAATGGTATTGTGTGTAAGTGTAGGTAAATAATATAGAATAAAAACATATCAATATATTTAGGATCATTATTTTATTATATGACCATGGAATAAAACTATTTTTGGGGGTGGATAATGAAAATAATAAAAAGGATCTTGAGGAAGGATGTTACCTCTTCCTTGGGTA
Organism: Viscum album; assembly: GCA_963277665.1. NCBI lineage: Eukaryota > Viridiplantae > Streptophyta > Magnoliopsida > Santalales > Viscaceae > Viscum > Viscum album. Next base: position 65,656 of record CAUJRU010000464.1, read on the forward strand.
ACTCCTCTTGGTTTTCACTAAAGGGCTTCCTTGGTGGGATTTAGGCCGAAAGGGAGGAATCTAGGATTAATCTATGGAAGTAGAGAGATTATTTGAGTATATTTTTAGAGATAGAAAGGGTTTTATTGGTGTTCATAAGTGGGTGGGTTGAGTGCCTTTTTATTGTGGAGGAGTGACATTCTTAAAATTTTTGAAAATCGAATTCAACCTAGGATTTACTATGAAAAGTGGATAAAATAATGATAAAAAATAATAAGAGGTATTATAGGTTCATAATATGAAAATAAAATGGATTTTAGGAAATTGTTTAGGTCATTTTGGCATATAAGTGTAAGGTTTAGTCTCTTGTTAAGCTAATTTTCCCCTTAATCCTTGTAATTAAATTTAATTACTTTCACTAATATTTTTTTCCCAAAAACAAAGTTTACATTATTTGAAATTAGATAATATGATGAATAAAAATATGGAAATGATTTTTTGAAACTCTAACCATAGTAGCGGAAGAAATAAAATCATATTTATTTCTATAGACGGGATGAATAAATGAGTTTTTAAAGTAAAAATGCTCAAATGCTTGGAATGTTTTTATATCCAATTTTGAAGTGAAATTGATTCCAGTAAACTAAATTAGATGAATTGATGTATAATTTATCTAATTGGACATTAAAAACCATAAAATATAGTTTATTATTATAAATAAATTATATGAAAAAATATTTTTGAATTAAAATTCAGTATTTTTCACCATTCCTCAAAAAATGAAACTTGTATGAAAAGCACGAAAAATTCACCCAAATATAAATTTTATGTTCTTTAATTCAAAAATTATATTTAATTTTTAAAATAAATTTTATAAAAGTTTAAAAATCATATTTAAAAAGGGTTATCTATTAAAATTTTATGAAATTACCTTATAGAAAAATACACCTTTTTCTTTATAATATTTGATTTATTCTTATATTATTCCTATCAAAAATATGGTATGAGAATAAAATTTTTTGATTGAATATATAATATATAATTTTTATTTAAAACATTAATAAAAATTGTTTTTTAATTTATTGAGATAAAAGAATTTTTGTACATAAATAATAGTTTTTTAGAAAAGTAATTTTTTTATTTTCAAAGAGTTATAACATTCACTTATAGTAATTTATAACCAAATGATTTATTATTATATATGTGAAAATCATATTTTTCTTCTTTAGGTAATGTTATTCATAACTTCTATTCCAATAGTTAGGTAGTAACTATAATAATATTTTAATAATAATGTTAATATTATATTTTCGTCTGGTAAAAATGATCCTTGCATTAAATTAATGTTATCAAAGATAATCAGTATTGTTTGTAATACAAGCCAAACACAGTGTTACATGTACCTCAAGATAATCTAAGTGTTTCATGTATCAGTATCTTAAATTGTTATTGCATATAACCTAATACCCACTTAGTTATTTTTTATAAAAAATATATATTAAGTGTTATGTGAAATAAAAAATATCAAAAGAATAAAATAATTAGAAAAAATAATAATTCACAAAATCTTTCAGTGTTATATTCTTCCCCCTTAAAATAAATTTCTCATTAGAAATTAATTTGGGTTATTAAAATTTTGAGGCTTGATTATTTATTTAATTAAAACCCACAAAATAAAAATGAATAATAAAACCTCTTTTAATAGGGAAAGTTAGAAAAATTTTAGTTACCCAAATTATCACATAACTAGGTTCCCACATTAGAGAATAATACTAGGAAGGGGAGATTGTATATGGAAGAAAAGAATAAATAATCAAAGACATTGACAATGATCCATGATTACAAGGATATGGGAGATCCAAAGAATGTTAAAAATCACAAAACCATAATGAGAAGAAGAATTAAAGAGGTAATTGATATCATAAAAAGTGATGATAATTGGACAAAATTTTATTTCACGACCCTTTTCATATAGTTTAATTTTTTTTCACAAGAAGATATGATTGCTTGATTTCATTCCCTCTCATAATTAAAATATATCCCCTTGGTTGTGTCTTTACTAATTTACACTTCACCTCTTTCTCCAAAAAGGATAGTGAATTTTTCATTATTAAAGCACTAATAGATCATGAAATCCATGATAAGTAACCTTATATATCTTCAGTTACCATCAAAACAAAGGGGTTAGAATTGGTTATTCAATATGAATAAATCCTCATATGGTAAGATATAAATTTAGTATCTAAAACCTCACCCTTATTTTTGTATAAACCATTCCATAAATAGTCAATCTTGCAACCCTTCTCAGAAATGAAGAATCCAAAACATTAGAATGAATTTAACTAATTAAAATTAAAATTGATCCCCCGTATATCATAAGGTAGATCATGGTTATTACATGACAAACATTTTAATACCTTTATCATGTATTGTCTTGAATCATGGTAATAACATGAATTACCATAAATCATTATTATAAACATGCATGATTCCTTATTACAATTTTTATTAAATATATTACTTAAACATAAGAAAATTTAAAATTAATCCATAATGACATAGAAAACATTTTTAAAAAATACTTGAACAATTCTGAGTTCATAAAGAATTTCCAATTTACTTTATCCCAATCAATAATCTCTTTATCCAAGATGAACAGAATTGTCCAAACATCTTAAACACATTAATGGTTACATTACCTTATTTCAAAATATCACCTTTAAATTAAATAACTTTTCTAAGTATTCATCACCATTCAAAATATCATTTTCAATCATTAATAAAAAAATTATACTAAAAATATAGATATATTTCATGATTCATATAACATAATATTTGAATTGCAAAACATATTTACTTCAATCATCCCACTTCATTATTAAACCATAACTTAGTCTTCATCACCTTATTCTATAATACCCATTATCCTAGAATAAGAAATATAAATTATGTATTAAGGTTCCTAAACCTCAATATAATATTTATTCCTATGTTTAATATATAAAACACTATTATAACATCACATATATTTCACATGTTTTTTGCAGTATCTTTATTTTCAATAGTATAACTGATACTCATACCACCTTCCCGATTCTATTTATGGGATCTTTTTGAATAGTGTTTTATAATTCACATGAATTCCACATATAAAACATTCAATGTTAACCCAGTTACTTCTAGTTCCTGCTATTGACTAACACTAGAAAGTATAGGGTGAAAGACACTATTCATTTTAGAGAACCACATAATCAAGGAAAAGTAATTATAGGATGCCTAAATAATGACACATATTTATTTTTTATAGGACTCATTAGGTTTATATATGGTTACTAATTGTCATATTATATTTAAATCATTCATTATGGGTTTTGATGTGTTTGTGAATTCCCAAAGCATATCCCATGAGAGTGTCAAATTAGGTGTGCAGTAAGACATGCTGTCCTACAACCTTTCCCAATCGAGTCAAGATGAATACATTATTTTAAGGGGTTTTACCCCTATGTACATTGGTACCAGATCCTGATCCACTTTATTATTCAGATATATATTTATTTCTTGGAAACAACTAACACTATCTCTTACCAAAACTATTGGGAGTTATCCTATAATTTAACTCATTAGACTTATCCTTAGAGACATCCCTAGAAATATCCTCAGAAATATCACTAGGGATATTACTAAATTTTTATAATCCTAGTTTTTATAGGTGGACTAAACCATTCACTACAAGAAAATTGAACTTTTACGGCAGTTTTTTTAGCTATGGAGGTGGTTTAAACCACTGCCATATGTTTCTGCGACGGTTTCTTAAAACATCCGCTAAATTGCATGTTGAGAAACTATTTGCGGTAGTTAAACCAGTTTAGAGGTAGTATATGGTAACCGTCTTAGTTGGTTCATTTTTTCGGCAGTTATATTGTTTCTCACGACGGTTTCTCTGAGCAAGGGATTGATTTTTTTAGCAGCGGTTAAAACTGCCCATAAAAACGTAATGCCCTACCAGGAAAAAACATTGTGGAAAACAATATAACAGCTTGAAAAATGCGCGGAATATGGGCCACCATAGCAGTGGTTAAAACTTATGATAATTTTAAGATGGTAGAGGTGGTAAGAACCACTACTAATAGAAAAAATATCAACATTTAGCAGTGGTTCAAACCACAGCTAAATGTACCTCTTAAAGATATCGTCAATAAAAACCGCCACTAAAGAGAATATTTAGAAAAAAAGAAGCTATTTTTGGAACCCCTGTACCAGTGCCCTGAAAAAAACCATTCGATGAATACCAAAACACCAATAAAATACATACTACATTCAATATGAGAAGAGATGCTTAACTAGGATAACCAAATGCATCGTTTAGTGAGTAAAGGAATCAAAATAAACATATCATATGGCATAATCCTAGTATTCTATAAAATGTAATGGTGAATTTATGTATTTAAAATTGACCATTGCAGACTCATACGTACTAGTTGATTTTTTATTGTATATTCACATGTTTTGTTTAACTTATATCGTCACTCATTGGGTGATCTAGGTGAAATGGGACAATATGATTTTTTTTCAAATGTTGGTACTCCCATATATCTTCTAGAATTGTTCCATAATGTAATATCACTTTATATATGATTATTTGATAGAACCCAAGGCATCCCTTCGGTGTTTTAACCACTTATAGTTGGAATTTATAAAGTGGGAAATTTCCTAGATTAACATGTCACCGTCTAAGTGACTCCATTGGGATTATATATGGGTTTCCCCTATTTTAATGAATTGAATGGGTTAAATGTAACTGATAATGTGAAATGGATAATTAATGATGGGGTTCCCTTATTAAAATAAATTAATTAGTTTTAATTGGAATGACCCCAAGTAATTGTAATTTCATGCTCTCAATTTATGGTTTATAAAATGCTTCATACGAACTATAATATTTTAAATGGGAATTGAACAGGGATAAAGGCATGACAAATAGGTTATTCCTTATCTATTATGACACAAATGATTATGAATTTATTATGTATATGGTGTAGATATAATAGATGGATTTCAGTTAATTCCCCTTGTTAGTTATATTTAATATGTGCCTTTGTAGAGGTTGTGGTATGATGGTATGAGATTGTTGAGCAAGGAGACATCACAATTCCTTAGATCAGGTGTTGAGCATGGTGTATCACAAAAATGTTAATATATAAGTATTGTTATTTAATCACCACATTCCATGACTATTGTTTTGACCTGATGGCGCACTCAACATCCCATGTGTTGTTTCATGGTGTCTCTCATCACATAGACTCGTTAGAGTGGTTAGGGATGTCTGAGTTATGCCATGGTCTATTCATCAGTAGTATTATAATTATTGGGCTACATAAATCTTCACATACCTTGAAAATATAGGTGTATAGAATATATATAAACTATATATATTACTACTATATGTACAACAACTATTTAGATTTCTATTCAATTTAGGTGTCGATAAATTTAAACCCTCCTACAGTCCTTTAGGAACATGATTGGGTGGTTATTTATTTATTCCTTATTTACACAAAAGATGTTGGGTGTAGTATGTTGGTGGTATACCCTTTATCATGGGAATAATAATGTGGTAATATTTTCCTGGGATTAATTTATGTTGGTGTTCTGAGTGTTATTATTATAAATGAAACATAACATAGAAATTAGGTAAAATCATCTATCGCTTGGGTTATTCCATGTGGAATTATTATATGTGACACTAAATATAGGGAAAAGGTAAAATACTATATCCCATGGATAATGGTTCTTAATTTATTACAAGTGATGGATCAGGTTCAAGTATCATATTTGTTTCACTCATGTGATTTCTTTGGAAAAGGAGTCTTTAGTGTTGTTTCCTTCGAAGGAATGGAATCTGGATCCTAATATATTGTAACTCCCATTATTCATCCTAGTTATTTTGATGTGTGGAATATAAAATAAGTGATCAGACACATTCTTTCAAAGGGAAGAGTGTCTCGTAAAGGGGTTGATATATTCTATCAAGGAGTATGGATGCTTATAATAAATTATTTGTGATAGGGTAGTTGATTTTATGAATGGTAAGTAACCAATCATGTAGTCAATTTAACATTTTTATAGGGTATGGGGTTCTACAGAATCTAATGGGAGTTTCCCATCGGCATTTAATGCCTATAGAGATAATGGAAACTGTCAATTCACACTACCTGACTGTTCTTGGAGGCCAATTTGGAAATGATGGGAAACCCCCATTTTAGACAATGTAGCAAAATTTACCCTAATCTCATATCAATACATATAGATTCCAACTATTTTTTGAAATTTTGGATACTAGTATTATGCCACACTAAAGGGTGATATATCTTAAACATGTTAGCGAGAAACACATTTCCATCCCTAGGGATTGATACAAGAGCGTAACTAAGAAGTACTTCTTAGAAATGAAAATTTAGTGGTAAATGCATTGGGATAGAAAATTTAGGATAAGTTATTATAATGAAAAAATGAATTTAGAAAAAATGAATCATAAAAAATGAACCATCACAATAAAGAGTCGATATATATGGTGCATACCATACTCGAGAAATGAAGACACAAAAGGAAACATCAGAAATCAATAAAATACATAAAAGGAAACATGAAAAATCAAGAAAATGTTAGGTCATGAAAATGTTTGGAGGTAATTATGTAACTCACATGATACATATACAAACCAACTTTCAATATTTTTCAACATATGAACAATAATACTAATCACTATCTGTTGATGAATAGATATCGTCACCCTCTCCACATCCATCTCCACTTCCTACCACCACCTATAAGAACATTATATTGAAACTTAAATAGTGTTGCATATTTATATTTAAACTTAAAACCAATAAAAGTTTGAAAACTAAATGATTTTAAATATCTGTGATTTAACTGCTCACCACCACTTGATGAAATACCACCTTGGGGATATCTGCTCATCTTCTGACATATATCAGTCAACGCTTTCTGCAAAGAGGATATCTAAGCCCCCTAGCCTTGAACTGTGTTTCATAGGGAAAAAATATCTCTCTTAGCATCTCTGGGTATGGAATAACTAAAACTAGAAGTATATGCTTCTATAATATCTGATTGCCTACCAATGTCCTCAGATGGTATGGGTCCCAAACCCATCCTGCACACTCTCCTAGGATGCTCTTTCCCATGGACTTTAGAAACCAGGTCATCCTGGGAGACTGAGTAGGACTGCCCAGGATTGGAATCCCATATTTATATAATCTTTACCTATAAGTAAAATATCAATATATATTGACATAGTTAAAACTGATAATTTGTTATTATAATAAAAAAATGAGTTCATATCCCCAACTTCTTTGTAATTCTCATTAACAAAACTTCCATCATATTTTTTGTGAACATCCAACCACACTTCAATTCGGGATGCTTCATGACCTCAACTCTGTGACATCATTAAACAATGATAAATCAACAGTTTAATATATTAAACAGATAATATTTTATTATAAATATTTAAAGTAATGAAAAGATTACCAGAGTCGATCGGCTTCTAGAAAATTTTTTTGACCACACAGTGTCAGGGATGACTTGATTAACCCTGGTTAATGCATTCTTATTATAGAGATAATGAAGTAAATAAAATGAAATTTAATAGTAATGCATTCAAAGTCATAACCTCTTCATATACATTAATAAATGTAAAATGAGGTTACTATAATAATATATATTTAAATATCATCTACTTCTCATTACGATGTCTGTCAACAAATAATTTCCACTGTTCTTTGTGTACCCCATTGGGTAGCTTCTCATACATTTGATAGATGGTCAATGAAGTACTATTCACATCACTCCACAATCTCCATTTGATGCCTTTCCATTTATTACAATGATTTTTCAACGTCCACTTTCATACTATCACACCAGCAACTGTAAAGTGGAAAAACATATGTATAGAAGAAATTCATTTTGAACATATTAATAACAAGAAATTAAATTACACCATAATGTATTAAAATTACTGTTATTTGGGAATCAAAAAATTCATTTTTCCAACGTGGATGCATATGTCTCCAATCATCATAAGAAATAGGAAGGGAAACGGGCTCTACTGCCAGCTGGCCTATAATTTTCCCAAGTAATCATATGGCATCATCCGTAGAGACCTCATATGAATCAAATGGGACAACTATGTTCTATCCATTCATATTCCACACATATAATCTTTTTATATTTTTCAAAAAAGATTAATTTTTTCCATCTTCAATGAAAATTAGTTTAAAAAAGTGCGATAAATTTATTTATATTAAAATTTTTACCTATAACAATGTCCCTACAGTATGCCAGTGATGAACTAGAAGTGGTGTGCCGCCACCCCGCTGATGAGGCTGTTGAAGGGGGATTCGACGACTCAGCTTCTAAAGGGACGCTCACAGAGTGTGTGATAGATGGTGTCTGGGGAGATGGTGCAGGGGGCAGGCAGCTGGTGGCTCAGATGACGTAGGGAGGGAGACAAATGGATCATCATCTGTCTTAGTAGTGGATGAAATAGTGTATCACTTACTCCTTGGCAGTCCTATCATTTAATCAAATAAAATTACAGTCAAAACATATATTTTAAAAATATATGTAGAAAAGTATTTTAAAAATGATAATAGATGACAAGTACTATGAAAAAATATATACATAACAATGATAATGAATGACTGCACAAATGACTTAAGTGGTTGCTAAATGAATAAATAACCGTACATACAATCAATTTCTCCTTCAATCATGTCAGTTTCTATCTCCATTACTTCATCCACTTAATACATCCTTTCTAGAAAAATATTTTCAATATCATGATGGAAAAATAATTCTGCTTCTTGTTGTTGATGAGATTAAATTTCAGAGGTCAAATCTTCCACTTCATCACCCATATCATACAAATTTCATTGTATTATGTGATAAACTACACTCTACCCTTCATCCACAACATCATTCACATAATATACCACTTTTTCTAACGATGATAAGATATATGGATCATGCAGTTCACGATCACCAACTACTATCAAGCGACATAAGTTCATAGAAGTAAAAATTCATGGAATCTCTTATAACACCTCTGATAATATCGACCCAATTAAATTTGAATAAAACAACTAAAAAATGCATATGGTAGTTTAATTCAATAATATCAGTCATCTTTCTATCGTATCCTACTTTAGAAAATGTAAATATATCACTCTTCCGTGTTTTCAAACCCCTTTCTCGATCGAATGTATGAAATCTAAATCCATTCACGTTGTAAGCGTCAAAATTTATAACTTGTTTTAGAGGACCTCAAGCAAGAAACTTCAAATCTTCTGAAAACTCTGCTCGATTATTTATATCCATGATCTAAAAAAAGAAATATAGTTTATTAGATTTAAAAAATATATGTGTCAAACAAATATTCGTATTGATTTCAATATTTATGAACTTACATGTCGTACAGACCATTATACAAGTTCTTTACAAATAAAATTAATTATATCTTTCTCATTTCATGTTCAACCTCTCATTAGTCTCTTTGTTTATATCCTCAACTCTTCAATAAATGGATATGCAAATTCACTATTCAGCAGCACATATCGTTGTGCCTATAAAAATTCCAATTATGTCAGTGTCACATTTGAGGTCATCCCAACTGATCGACCAATAACATGAAATATTTTTGATTTCCATTGTATTTGTGATTGAGTCGATGTGTCTTTAACATGTCCAAATCAATTAAATCTTGTCTCAATATCATCCAAGTATCTAGAACAAAAGGTAAGACACTCCACAATCAAATAGCCTTCAACAATAGAGTCTTCTGGTTGAGCTTTATTTCTCATGTGTGATTTCAAATTCCCAAGATATCTATAAAATAATATAAACATAAATATTAATTTAATTAAGTTCTAAAAATTGTTTACTTAATTAAAAAACATATAAATAATGTACCTCTCAATTGGATACATCCATCGATAATGAACAAGGCCTCCTAATTTATCTTCCTCAACCAAATGCACAGTCAAATGCATCATGACTGTAAAAAACGATGGAGGAAAGATTATCTCCATTGCACAAAGGTTCAATATAAACCCCTCCTAGAGGTTTTCAAGATGAAAAGGATGTAGTGATTTCTCACATAGTTGTCTAAAAAATGTGCAGAATTGGTGTACAATGGCATTATGTTTTTCAGGTAATAATGTACTCAATGGCAATGGTAGTAACTATTGTTACAAAATATGGGAATCGTGAATTTTCAATCAATGTAACATACAATTATTCAAGTCAAAACACCTCAAGATGTTACTTGAATACCCATCAGATACCTTAAAATTCTTTAAAAATCATAGGAATGTATCTTGATCCCTATTTTTCATTGAAAAAACTATCGTAGCATACTTTTCATCCTCATCTGGCCAGAGATCACATTTTATGTTCATTACTTGTAAGCATTTGTGAGCATTAAGATGATCCTTTGACTTTACATGCTCATTATGTAATTTGAAAATCAAATTTTCACAAAATTTCTTATCAATATTAATCACATCAAGATTATGCCACAACAAATTAAATTCCCAATACAGATGTTTGAAAAATATACTTTTTTTCTTCCATTGCTGCGTTCTGATTTCACGTGACAATGCACTTCAAACCTGTTTCCCGCTATCATTCAAATTATGAACCTTCCCAAATTATATTTCAACATTTTCAACTTGTTTCAATATTTTATAACTAGTTAGTAACTTTGGAGGTGGTCTACGATCAATGAAACCATTAAATTTTGATCTGTTCAGCTAAAATCTATGTGATGCATCAGGAAATCATTAATAGAACCAGAAGCAACATATTCTACTGTGAGGTAGCCGTTTGGGCTTAACATCAAAGTTACAAAAGGGATAATCCAAACCTGTGAAAATTTTCCAACTAGATAAATTCCCAAGATTAGGGAAGTCACTAATGGTCCACATTAAAGAAGCATGCATTTTGAATATTATTTTAGAAGAATCATCCAATGTCTCAATACCATTTCACTATAACTCCTGTAATTATTCAATAAAAGGGTAAAATTATACATCAATATCATTTCTAGGCATTTTTTCCCGGAATAATCATTGAAATGATAAATGATGTTTGTTACACACACAACCACAAAGGCAGATTGTAAGGGATGAAAACAACAGGCCAAATGCTATAAATGGTACTCAAATTCCCAAATAGGTTGAATCCATCAGCAACCAATCCCAATTGAACATTCCTTATATCAGTTGAGAAATTTGGGTGTAACGAATCAAGTGTCTTCCACGGTTGTGAACCTCATGGATGTTTCATTAACCCAACATTTTTATTATCTACAGAATGCCACTTCATGTGTTTGGCAGTTTTCGATGACATGTATAATCTTTAAAATCGAGGCATTAAAGGAATGTAACGTAAAATGTTTTCAAGGGTTTTTTCTTTCTTATTCTTTATGAATTTATGTTGATTCAGACTTCCAACATCACCCATATACTGACATCTTGAAGATGAATTTTTTTTTCAATTTTTTCCACTTGAATGCTCTTGCCAATAAATTTTACAATCATTAGGACACGTATGTATTTTTTTATAATTCAGACAAAGCCCATTAAAAACTTTTTCATATTATAAAATGACTTGGGGATTTTTGCTTCAGGAAATTCATCACGCAACAATTACAATATCATCGGAATTTCCTTATTTGTAATTCCACATAGACATTGGATGTGGTACGACTTCAGCAGAAAATAAAGCATTGAATATTTCAAACAAACACTATACAACTCTAAATTTCCATTGTCAACTAAATAATGAAACGTATTTTCCTCAATGATGTTTTATCTTACATTTTTCTCCATAGAATAAAGAGGAGAATCCAATGATATGTTACAATCTTGATCTATTTGTGTTAGAGTCTAAAAAAAATTACTTGTCATGTTACAATTTGTAGAACCCTCATCTTGTTGTTCTGTTATGTTTTGATGTTGATAGTGGTGTCTTGTAGTGCCGAATGCATCATTTATGAGGTTTTTCATTTCATTTTTCATATTTGACGAAGTTGGGAGCTCATTCTGCGGATTAACATCAGTTCTCAACCTTTCTGTAACATTCAATTCTCTATGCCAAATCCAATCCAAATATTGATTAGGGAATAACTTTAGTATTAAATTTTCATAAACATCATCTCTCTTTAACCATCTTCTAAATTTACATTTAGGACATGTACATCTTATTCTCTCTTCGACGGATCGATGGGAAATTTCAAAATCTAAAAACTCGTTCAAACCCTTAACATACAGAGGTGTGTTCCTCAGTAATGTGATATAGCTTTTATCCCTTTTTATCACAATGTGCCTACAAAATATTAAAAAATAATTAAAACACATATTTACTACTAAATAGGTAAATAGATTAATATATACTAGTTAAAAAAATATATAAATATGTTACATAAGGTATTCATATCTAAATATATATGGTAAATCACCCACTAGAAAACCAAATCATGCAAATTAAAGGGTTCCCTAAAAGAAGATGACAACAAGGATATAATCCTTGTAGTTTTTTGTATGTTTTTCTCCAATAAGACATATAGAAAAACTAGTGATTCCATAACTTTGATATCACTATGGTAAGGGCTTGATATATAATAAAATAATTTAATAGAAGTTAAGAATATGAAATGGAAACAAACTCTTACCTTAAAGTGGAACTTTATTTAAGTAGATAGGTAAGTATAAAATGTGTATTTGACCCATTGGTGGGTAGGTATAAGTGGAATAACAAGGATTTGAAAAATCTATATCTTCTTTAAAATATAGAGGTAGGGTTGTCTTCTTTTTTTCTCTTGGTCATAGTGTGGACTGTCTCAACATGGTAGTGAAGACAACAATGAGATATTCTGGGAGATGAAATTGTTGTTAATGTTATAATACAAGTTAAAGATATACCCTTATAATTGAATCCATCATGGTGATTCTAGTGGGCCATATAGGCTTAAGGGATTCTGGATCATACCAAGGGATAAATTATTAATTTGGGTGATGAAACTTATATATCAAGTGTATTTTTGTATTTTTTTTATAGTGTGTGTGAGTTAAGTAGTGATTTTTCTCACTCTACTAGGTAAATTAGGTTTATTTAGCAAGAAATCATAAAAAGAGAAATGAATTACTATTCACTGGATCAAACCCATCTCACTTAAACAACTCTATACCCAGGTCCATCACAATATGGTCTTGAGCATATTTAATTTTCTCACAGAACAATTGCACATTCATTATCATTATCTTCTCCAAATATGGTCTAAGATTAATTAAATATCTAACCTCGATCCAACATAATAGAGATATGTAAGAACACTCATACGATTCATTAAATAGAGTTTTACCAATGGTTAATCAATAGTTATTATAATAGAAAAACTCTACCAAAGGGAAATGATTCACACAAGAACCTATAAAATTAAGAATAAACATCTTCAATACATCAATTAGAATTTTGACCATTCTCTCTATCTTATCATCCATTCATGGATGAAAATAACTGCTAGGAAAAAATATTGAAAAAAACATTCTAAAAAATCTTCTTCAATTGGGAGGTAAATTAAGATCTTGACCATATATGACTATTATTGAAACCACAAGAATATTCACCACAGTGGGAACCTATAAATGGAATAAAATACCACAAAATTCAAGACTGAAAATAATAAGTAAGATTCAACCAACATTAATGTTCCATAATGAGATGTTTGAGGATAATGTTTTATTATTTATGGAGTTACAATGATTAATATAGTTGATTGTGACTAAAATATAACATAATAAGATAATTATATTTATATAATTATTATTTATATGGAGTTTTATATTGTTGTTGTTTTCATTATGTGGAGTTAAATTAATCGACTTTCTCTTCAAGAATATGATATCATATGTCCTTGAAGAAGAAGTGCACAAAAACATCAAGATCGACACCACATAAAACCTGGGATTAAATAAGTAAAAAAATTAATCTTTATATACTAATCTAGAAGAGAAATAAAATTCTATAAACCAATTTTTTCCTAGAATTAATGTGTGTAGAATGAAGCAAAGGGAGAGTCACTTGGGTGACCATTGATAAAAAACTAAATAATTATAAAGGAAGTGTTCCTTGGAATGTAGTGGACAAAAATAAAATATTTATATCTAATAGAAAAATTATTGGATAGAGAATTTTTTTATATGAAACCTCATCATGTGTGTTCCATTTAGATGAAACCTAGTGCATGTGAAACAAGTAAATAAAACCTTATATTTTTCAGTGCTTTAAGGTCAATAATTTTTTTGGAAATTCAATGGCAATGACAAAAAAGTGCTCGATTAATCATGATATGGCTCACACAAGAATAATATTTGATTAATGGTAAGGGTTAAATATTTAAAGTAATGAAAAAATAAATTTGTAAAGAACCTTGATTCCCCACCCCATCTTGCAAACAATCAAATAGGATTCCACAAAACTCTTGTCAAAACCGACTAGTCCAAACTACTTTTCACACACTATTTGAAGGTCATCAACTACTATATTAGTAATCCATGATTATTTTCACATCCCAATATTTATAATATTTTATGATTTTTATGTTCTCATTTTTATATCATGTTATAAAAAATTTTAAATTTCATGGGGGATGCTACTGTGTTTATAATAACCATTTATTATTATAAAACAATAAAACGTGCATGATTATATACCTTTTCATTATCATATATCCTCTGATACATGAATGTTTTATGTTTACAAATTACCATTATAATTAAACATAAAATTAATTGTAATGGAATAGGGAATGTGTTTTAACATTTCATTATGTAATACATGTATCATTTTTAGTGGTGGAATAAACACTCCCTCTATTATATGCAGCAGAATACTTGTATGTACTAGGTCAACTCTATTGGGATGGGATAAAATTACAAGTGAAATTTATCTAGAGTTAAAACAAATATCATAGGATGTAATAGTGAGAATGTTTGAATGTGTAATAGATGGTAAATTATGATTATAGATCACCAGATCTAAGTTGAAAAATAGGAAGTTAGCACCACTAGAAGTGATAAAAACCTATAGTGAATGAGACTACTCCTAACAAACATAAATCATCTCATTTTTTAAACTATTTTTATTGACCATCCACCACCAATTATTTGGAATTCCCACTCAACATAGTCCACAACCATTTTGGTTAAGTGAATAGTCACCATAAGGATGCCTATCAAGACACAAATAGAAGAATTATGTTTACCACTCATTGATGTGAAATATTAACACTTCCTTTCTTATGTTGGGTGACCATATAAGGTATATCAAGCATTATTGGTGTGGTTTTCCACGTTCTTTTTGGGTTTCACTCCATACACAACCCTCTCTAAGTTAGAAATTTTCTCCTTAAAAAGATAAATGTTTTCTCAATTGTTAATCATTTCGTACACTCATAGATCAAAACATAATTATAAAAAACAAAAAAAAAACGCTAAAATGAAATTTATCTCTCTACTGTGGAATAGCACACACAAACATCCACTTACTCCAGTAAAATAATATTTAATGTGAGGGGTAGGATTTAATTTTAAATGTAAATTACAGTTGGATGAAAAATGACTAAAATATATTAAAATTCTATAATATATAAATATCCTAATATACTAAAACATCAAATATTAGATTAAAATAATGGGTTAAATCCAAATCACAATCCTAATTATTCTTTTCTTGAATCAACAAATATGTCTGGTTTTATGAGTGCAGGTGATGAGTATGATATTAAATTATTAAAGGAATTTTCAAATTGTTTTCATGTATAATTGGATCTTTTGAAACCACACCTGGGAGGTGAGATATGGCTTCGGTGGGTCAGCGATGATAGGCGGTGAGGCATGCTAATGGGTAGTGGGGCACGCTTATGGGCGGTGAGGTCACCGGTTGCACGAGATCTAGGGTTTAGGTCCGGTGGAAAAGATGGTTTTGCGGGGGTCAGGGAGAGAAGGGGGTCAGGGTCGGGTGGGGGGGGGGGACTCATCGCCACAATAAAAAACGGGGGGTTTAGCTGTGGTTTTTAATAAACCGCCACTAAAAGACCACTGCTAAAGGTGATTTATGTTGTAGTTTTTACTTTGTTACCATTTATAGTAACCCATGCTTAACATACGTGGAAAATATATCATTTTTGATGAATATTCTGTACCTTACAAAAGTACATGCCTAAGGATTATAATAGTTTAGTGTCTTTGGAAAACTAGAATAAAATATTATAACATGGTAAAATATAATCATTGTTTCCCACAATGATCTTACCCTTTAGTACTTATACTTAAAAAACATTCTTCATAATATGGTTAAAGGAAACATAATAAAGGGGTGAGCTTGAATGCTTAGTTAGAGAAAATAATGGTAATCCGTAATCATAACATGAACATAAGGTTATGAGAACATGGTAATAACATTATAAAATAATACTATACATAAAATTTTTATAATCATGAGACATGGTACAAATATTGGTAGTTCATAAGACATGAATTACAAGATAATCAAGAACATGAACCATTTGGACCTATTATAGTCATAAGACATTGAATTTTTGGAAAACACATAAAATTATAATCTAATTCCTTATAAGTCAAGGCACATTGAAAAAATACATATCAAGGAACTTTAAGCGGACTACACATACTGGGGGGGCATAGAACCATCCCCAGTTATAGTCTATTACTTAAAAGTGATAGAGTTTCCCCATCTTCCAATAGTGGATTGAGTTTCCCCATCTTCCCATAGTGGGCCAGGTTTCCCTATATTCCCATAGTGGATAAGATTTCCCCATATGTCATAATGGATCAAGAAAAAAAACTTGATTCCCATCATTATCTCATGAGATATAAATCTTTACTCAATGCATTGAAGGGAGATATAGGTCCCACCCATCCCATAATGAAATCATACATACATATTCCAAAAATTCAAAAAAATAAAATAAAAATAAAAATCCAAAATCATGAAATGAAATGGGTGTTATAAACATGTAGTAATATATTAGCCTATGAAAAAATATAGGTTTCATAATCATTTCATTAAATCAAAACAAATGAAAAAAGATGGTATAATAATCATATAACCTATGAATGTGAAACGAGTTTTATAAAAATTATTTTGTCAAAACATAACCATTTAGAGAAGGGATATGAATGTTTTTTTGGATAATATCCCTAGTAAATCCTAAACTATAATAGATTATTTCATATTTTATGGAGAATGATTTTGAAATATCACTTGGACTATCACTTTTTAAAGAATACAACATTTTAAAAAACCATTTCATTGAAAATATGATTGTAAAATTATAATGGAAGAATAAAAACATCTTGAAATCCTTTCAAAATAAGAAGTTATAAAGAATATTTAAATCATTTTAAAAAATAGTTTAAACATATAATTTTTTTGGAAACATATTTATTTTATAATATATTTTACAAACTATAAAGAAATATTTTAAAATAATTTAAAAACCATCTTGAACATAATATTTTTGAAAACCTTTTTATTTGAAACAAATTAAAAAATAATGCATTTCCATATCGTTAGGGAAAAAAATTTCATAAAATAATTAATCTTCTATAATTTCAGATGAATATTCAAAGAATGACGATTGTGATGGTAGAAAAATCTTTATATGCGAAACATTCCTTTTGGGCTGTAAAAATATTAAAAAGTGATAAGATTAGAAAATGAAAATAATATTAATTTTATATTTTTTTAAAGGTAATAGTTTTGTAAAAATACGTTTTATAGATCATAGGATAACAGAATAACATTTTGGAATTTTTTTTAGAAAACATGGTTTTGAGAGAACACATATTTTCAACTGAAGAGAGAAGTGAATTCACATTTTCTTAAAAAAACATTATTAATTATCTTAAGTACCAAAGAGATGAAATATAGTACTAATACATGAAAATTTCATTACTAATAATATTATAATAATATTAATGAGTTTCCTTGAGATATTGATCATAATATTTCAGCAATGTATTCATAATCAAAAACAATCCCAATAAACGATGATATTATTGCAATAGACTCTTACCACTTTGTTTCTTTAAATAAAAATACATGTGTAAGAAAATGAGATTACAAGAATCTTATAATATCTTTCAAATAAGGATATTCCTGATATAAAATTTCATATAGTAGTTTATACACCTCATATAATAATATAGGCGAATAAAAAACATGTATTTCAATGAAGGGAAATTGAGGCAAAATTACTCTATTGATTTGGTACCTTTTGAACCATAAATACCATTAAAAATATATAACAAAATGGATATGTAAATAGAAATAAAATTAAGTATAAGAATAATATAATAAAATTATAGACATTATATACACCCCACAAAATAATTTAGTGGTGAACAAGTTATAAGTCTCACTGAAATTATTGTGAGACGATAAATCCTTTACATTATGTATTGAATCTCACCGTACATGTTAAAACCTCATGTATAATAAATATAAATTTATCATAAAATTTTAAAATAAAAATATTATTATATATATTATTCCATATATAATTTTATTATGAACTTATATTACCCCATTATTAACAATTCAATGTTAACGTTACATTTTGGGTAATATCAATGTTGTATTTTGGATAAGTTTCGAATTTTTATTATCTGTCCTATTAATTAGATCACAATTTAATTATTTCAATAATGTAAAACATGATTTATATATAATAAATATTTAGTATAAATATTTTTATAATAGTATATTAAATATATATATATATATATATGAAACAAAGTACACCATCAAAGGAGACGGCAGACTGTACGTACGTATGAACATTGTTTCCATTTTTTGTCACACTGAAAAAAGAAATAAATTGACATATATGTATATATATATATACTATCATTAAATTATAATTATTTTTCCATATATAAAATATAATTTAACTAATGTGATCTTTAATACATTCCATGTAATGTGTGAACGAATCACATCACTTTGAGGAGGCGGTAGTCCATATGTCCTCCGATGAAGTTATCATTTTAAAAAAATGGAAATCATGATGGTATGTTTTATATAATTATTATATACTCATAAAGAAATAAAAAATATCAAGTTTCTCATCTAAAAATATTTTTTCCATCACAATAACCAACCATGAGAGTTGGTAAAGGAAAAATGAACAACATCGTTTTGAGAGCTGGTAGTTCGCCGTAGACATGACCTGTATGTTCGTTACCCATTAGATAGAACTGTGTCTAAGTTTAGGTCCAAAAATTAAAATAAAAACATCCTATTATATTTAGTATTGTAATTTTTTTATATAATAATTGAATAATAAGAGTTTAGGGTTTATATATTGAAAATTAAACAAAAGAGCTTGAGGAAGGACAATACCTCTTCTATGGGTAACTCCTTTTGGGTTTCACCAAAGGGGTTACTTAGTTGGATTTATGCTTAAAATGATACTTATATAATTAAGTTATGGATTTTGGGATATTATTTTATCAGATTTTTTGGGATATTAAAGGAATTTATAAGTGTGAATAAGTGTGAGAGGTGAGATCTTTTTTAGCGTCGCATGAATTATATTCTTGTAAATTTCTGAAAAGGGAATTATATACATGTTTTAACCATGAAAAGTGTATTCTATAATTTTCAAAAACATATAAAATGGATTATAGTGTTTAAATATGAACATAAAATGGATTTTCAATAAGTTTATAGGTCATTTTGGCCCTTAAGTGTAAGGTTTAGTCCCCCATTAACTAATTTTCCCTTTAATCATTGTAATTAGTTTTGATTACTTTCAATAATATTTATTGGTAAAAAAATAAGTTTACCTTATTTTAAATTATATATTATGATGATTAGAAATATGGAATCCATTTTTCCAAATTAAAATCACATAAGTTGTAGAAATCAATTCAAATTTAATCCCGAATGTAGGATGATACAGTGCGTTTTTTGAAGTAAAAATGCTCAAGAGTTTGGTAAGTTTTTATATCCAATTTTATAGTGAAATTGATTATAACTATCTAATTTGGATTAATTTATATATAATGTATCTAATTTATCATTAAAAAAAGTCAAAAACATAATTTAACACTATAACAAAATTATATAAGAAATTTATTTTGAATTAAAATATATTATTATTCACTATTTATCAAAAAATAAAATTTCATAGAAAAATACATAAAATTCACCCAAATATAATTTTTATGCTTCTATTCAAAAAATGAAGTTCTTTTTTTCAATTAAAAATTATAAAATTTTCAAAAATCATATTTAAAATGTGTTCCCCATTAAATTGTGGTAAAATTATCTTTTAAAAAAATATAAGTTTTTATTCCTAAAATTGGATTTCATCTAATATTATACTTAAAAATTATATTGGATGAGTATAAAAATATTAATTTAATATAGAATATATAATATTTATTAAAATCAATAATCAAAATTGGTTTGTTTATTTTATTGGGATAAAATTGTGTTTTTACATTGGAAAAAAAATTTCTTAGAAAAGTAATTTGTTTATTTTTAAAGAGTTCTTACATTAAGTTATAGTAATTTATTACCAAAGATTAATTTTATATACATGTTTAAATCATATTTTCATAATTTAGTTAATATTATTCATAACATCCATTCTAGTGGCTTGGTGGTAACTATAATAATATTTTAACAATAATGTTAATAATATATTGTAGTTCAGTAAAACACATCCTTACATATAATGAAAGATATCAAAGGGACTCGATATTATGTGTAATATAATCCAAACAAGGTGGTTCATGTATCAAAAGACAATCTAAGTGTTGCATGCAGTGAAAGATTGACTTGGTGTTGCATATAATTCAAGACATTTTTAGTGCTTTCATATAACAAAATCTATATTCAGTGTCGTTTGAAATGAAAAATATGAAAAGATTAAATTAATTCGAAAAAAAATTATTTAAAAAAATATTGGGGTGTTAACAATTATCATGTTAGGAAACAGACATCAATGACACATGACGTTAAACTGCACATTTTGTCAAGTATTATGTGTGGCTTGATTCTTATCATCACATGATACATAAAGACTCATGAATCCCATATCATAGGACCAACTACAATAATCAAAAATATTTCCACATGTACGTATGGATTATTTAGAGACCCAAGCTTGAGGTACATGGATATTACATTTATTTTTTTTCCAATACTTAATACATTAAACAAATAGGCGCCCATGGACCATATTAGTTTAGTGTCTTTGGAAACTCGGAATGTAGTCTTCTAACAAGGTGAAAGATCTTCAAAATATCCCATAAATATATTCCCCTTTTTTCCTACAAAAAACCTTTCTTTATATCCCAGGGAGAAGAAAACATAAAAAGGGTGAGCTCAAATTCTAAGTAAGGGTAAACATGGAGAAAATAAAACAAACCATAACCATTTGAAAAAATAAACAAGAACACCAAGTTTAAACATAAAAATCATGATTCATGAAATAAATCTTAGTAGTATGTAAGGAATATACCATAAAGGAACATTAATCGTGATAAAATAACATTGACATAAAAGATGGAATTGTGGAAAACCATTAAGCACATAATTTTATTTTTATAGTAGTCAGGGAATTGTTTCCATGACCATCATAGTTGAAAAAGTCTATCACTACATCAGGTTTAATGTCATTCCAACCATGTATTACTGAACCTGATTTACTTTCCATTCCATTCTATTAACCTCACCTGTTTTGATAATCTCAATTATGTTTCCATATGCTTTGATAATCCAAAATGATGTTTATTATTTAAATATTGCATTATTTTAGTTAATGTTTAATTACTTTAAACCTCAAAATATAAATACTTTCAAATATGTCAAAATGATAAATATCTTATGATATATTTAAGTCATTCGATTAATTAAATGTGTATATAATTCAATGTATTCTACCTTAATTTATTCTATGAATAGAATGAATAAACAGACACTTAGTCACTGGTACAGAACAGAGCTATCGATATGTTTAAGTCTACCGGTATGTAACTCTACTAGTACACCGAAAGGTTACTGTTAGAATTAGTCTACCGGTATGTATAAGACTTCTGGTATGCAAGTCTACCACTACAGAGAGGTCACCGATACCCAGAAAGGTCACCATTAAACCAAAGCTACCGTTAGAGTGAGTCTACCGGTAAGAAATAATGCTATCAATACAGAGTGACAACTACAGCTACATAAGTATACCATTAGGAAGTCCACCGGTATAAGCAAGAAACCGCTACTCAAGTATACCCATTAAAGGAGCTAACAGTACAAGAAAAAAGAGCTACCGATAGGCTCTCACCGCTACATAGAGACCCACCACTACGAAAAGCGACCTGTACAAGGAGCTACCATTATAGAGACAAACAGCTACCGATACAAGTTGATTGTTACAAGAATTCTACTGCTTAGAATATTATGCTTTATTTAAATTATACTAAAGGTAATATTTTATGTTTTTAATTCACTTGCTATTAATTAATTATAGTGGTTGGAATTTCAAGAACCATACCTCGTACCTATAAAAAGTTAATCATTCCCATTTCCAGAACTAAAGGTATAAAAGGAAGATCAAGCTAATATAGAATATATAGAGGAATACACATGACAGTGTGTGACACCTGAAGTGAAAATCATAAACCAGAACATGAGAATAAATCAAAGAACATTAATACACATCAAGTAGAAGTTTTCAAAGCAGAATCTCAAGTGTTACAAAGAACACTCTCTGACTCGAGATGAACATCTACACTAGAAGTGAAGGAACAAAAACAACACTCTGTTTTCAAGAAAAAAATAGAGAAGGACTCAAAAGCATTTCTGTTTAATCAAAAGGAGTCCAAATATTCACTTCAAATCACTAGAGCATTCAAAACTCATATATAATCTCTATCAGGGATTATTTTACTTAATTTTGAGAAGTGCATGTACTCTGTATATTCCATACACACACTTACTCGTGTGCTAAACTAGAGGATTTCTAAATCCTCACACAAAACGTCTATAACTCTCTTGTATCCCACTGTGTATAGTGGTAGAGGTTAAGTAGTACTTGGACATCCTGTGTGCTGTTGTTTTTGTTTTCCCATGAAAGAATTGTGGTAGAGGTCATAGGACCAGGAAAATCATTGTACTGTTGTTTACCCTGATCCAGGGTGTGGATCAGAGTTTATATAAATTGTTTGAGAGGACTATGTCTTGTCTTGAGACTGAACCTCTTGTTTTAAAACTGATGTGATTAGTTATTTTGTTTTAAACTATATTGAATATTCCACTAAAAAGTACTTTAAATAAAAATCTATCTTAAAGTAACTCTGATAGTTAAACTAGAAATTGTTTTTATTTATTCTAAAGCATTATGTTTGTTTGAAAAGCTAATCTAATCTTCAGATTAGATTAACTGAGAACTAATCAATCTCTTGATAACCTAACTGACCCTTTACTGTATTGAAAATTCACTACATTTTATCTTGTTATGTAAATTGGGGGATTTTTAATAGAAACATTTTTAACAAAATTTTTTAATTGGAACTCAATTCACCCCCCTCTTGAGTATCCACTCCGACCAACATTTGGTATCAGAGGTTGTTTATTATTAATAAAGGATTTCCAAATACTCTGTTTTTCAACAGTGATTTTAGTTGTATCTTAAACATCTTAAATTTCTTTTATTTCTAAATTTTATCTCTTAAAATTTATTTTCTAAAATCTAATTATGGATAATAGATAAGAAGTTACTACTACCAACATTCCACCTTTCTTTAATGGTGTTAATTATGATCAATGGAAATAGTAAAAGAAAATTCATTTAGGAAGCATGGGATTTAATATCTGGACTGCTATTGAGACTCAATATAAGATTCAAGAAAC
Source organism: Viscum album (assembly GCA_963277665.1). Taxonomy (NCBI): domain Eukaryota; kingdom Viridiplantae; phylum Streptophyta; class Magnoliopsida; order Santalales; family Viscaceae; genus Viscum; species Viscum album. The sequence continues at coordinate 89,656 of CAUJRU010000464.1, forward strand.
TGAAAAAACTACTTGGGATGGACCTACTAAAACATCATACAATAATAATTGAAAATCAATGAATACTCTATATTTTTCTTTAGGATATGAAGAATTTAATAAAATATCTACTTGTAAAACCACTTATGAAATATAGGATACTTTGGATATTTCCCATGGGGGAACAACCAATGTAAATGAAATGATATTGAATACCTAAAAAATTAAGTATAATAATTTTAAAATGAAGCCTGATAAACCTACACTATCTCTGACATGTATCTCAGGATCAATTAAATTTTAAATACAATGAGCTCACTTGGAAAAGTTGTTACTGTAAAAGAGAAAATCATGAGGATACTAAGATGTCCTCCAGATAGATGGAGAGGCACATCAGTGTAAATCAGATAATCTTATGATATTGGTACTTTACCTGTTAAAGAGTTGATTGGTAAGTTAATGATGCGTGAAGAAGAATTTAAAGTAAACAAGGAAGAATATGATGAACTAATAAAGAAATATGTATCTTTCAAGACATCTGCTTCAAAAAATAAGGACAAAGGGAAATTTTAAAGTGAAAGTGATAGTTCAAGAAGTGAAGAGAGTGCATTTGACAGTGATGTAGAGATGGATCAAATAGCCAGGAGATTCACGAAATTATACAGGAATAAGAAATTCTTCAAAAAATCAAACTACAGAGGAAAATATGACAACAAAGGTCATTGGAAGAAGGATTGAAAAAAGTCTGATAGGAGTGATGAAATTGTCTGCTATGAATGAAAGAGGAAAGGACATGTAAAATCAGATTGTCAAAAGCTAAAATTAAAGAAGAAATACGACTACAAGAACAATAAGTGTAAGAAATCTATGAAAGAAACATGGAGTGCTTCAGAAGATAGTTCATGTGATTCTGATTCCACTCAAGATGAAAAATCTCAAAAAGATAATATGTGTTTCATGACAAACACATCTGAGGTATCATTGGATACTCCTACTTTAAATTCATATTATTATGGAGTTGATTCTGATTTTGAATCTGAACATATGTTTAGTGAAGAATTATTTGAATATTGTAATATTCTATAAGAAACCTGTAATGAATTGAAAAAAAAAGTATAATACCTTAACGAAATATCATGCTTTGACCAGCTCTGTTAAATCTTCACTTGATATAGAAAAGGTAAAGAATACTCAATTGTTAAAGGAAAATACCCAACATAAATTGTCCAATGAGAAACTTAGAAAAGATTTATAAAAGGTCACATATGGAAAAGATACACTGACACAAATGCTTGGAAAACAAGTGGCACTAAAATATACCACTGGAATAAGCTACCAGCCTTGATAGAGACAGATTACTAAAAATAAATTTATTCATAAATCTGGATAGAATGCTGCTAGTTCTAGTTCTGGAAATTCATATTCTTCAACTAGTTATTCACATGGTTATAGATTAAACAAGGTTTATCTTTCAAAATCATTTGAATCTATTTATTGTATGAGACCCATTAGACAAATATGGGTACCAAAAGTTTTTCTTTATGACCTGTCTGGCCCCGAGAAAACCTGGGTACCAAAATAATTTTCTGTTTAAACCTGTCTTCTAGGAGACTTGCTTGAAGAGTTACCATAATAATATATGGTTCGTGAAAAGTGGATGTTAAAGGCATATGACTAGAGATTACTCATGTTTAAAGAGTTTAATCGAGGTTGATGGAGGACATGTCACCTTTGGTGATAATTCAAAAGGAAAGATCATCGACTTAGGCCAGATTGGTATCACTGATTCAGTTTTAATTTCTAATGTTTTATTTGTTGATGGACTTAAATATATTTTTTTAAGTATTTCTTAGTTGTGTGATGATGGTTTCAATGTTAAATTTGAAAATGATTCTTGTAATGTTTTTAATTCTAGATATATTTTCGTATTTTATGCTTTGAGAAATGAAAATGTTTATGCAGTTGTTTGAATGCTTTAGCTAAACAAAACATTACTTGATTAAATGATTTACATAAAGAGTCTTGGTTGTGGCACAGAAGATTAGGACACTGTAATGTTCATTCACTTATAAAACTAAATAGGAATAACTTAGTTAGAGACCTACCCAAAATTTAATTCCCAACTGACAATGTTTGTAATCCCTGTCAAAAAGGAAACCAACATAAAGTTTCTTTTAAATCAAGGAAAGAAGTTTCTACTTCTCAACCAATCAAGTTTTGTACATGGATTTATTTGGACCCTGTAGAGTTTCTAGTTTAAATGGGAAGCACTATGTCTATGTCTTAGTGGATGACTTTTCTAGATACACTCGGGTATACTTTCTTGATCAAAAAAGTGAAGCTTGTTCCTATTTTATGAAATATTTCATGTCTGTAGAGAAGCTTAGTGGACTTAAAATTAAGACCCTGAGAAGTGATCATGGCCGTGAGTTGGAAAATAATGAGTTTGAATCATACTGCTCACACAATGGCTATAATCACAATTTCTCTGCCCCTAGGAAACCTAAACAGAATGGAGTAGTAGAATGAATGAATAGAACCCTTCTGGAAATTGCATGAACTATGCTTAATGTGTATGACCTACATGTTTATTTTTGGGCTGAAGCTGTGAATATAGATTGTTATATTATAAATAGAGTCTAGATTAGATATGTTCTTAAGAAGACCCCTTATGAACTGTGGAAAAATAGGAAACCTAAAGTTAGTTACATTGGAGTTTTTGGTTGCAAAGTCTTTATTCTCAATACTAAGGATAATATTGACATGTTTTCTAATAAAATTGATGAGGGAATATTTCTAGGTTACTATATAACTATTAAATCTAATAGAGTCTTTAATAAAAGAACCAAATGTGGGGAAGAATCTGTTCACATCAAATTTGATGAAAATTATCCACATGAACCTAAGTCTTCTCTTGAAAATATTGAAGAAGATCTATCTATTATGGACCTTAATGATAAAATCAATAAACCTGTTGTTAAGACAACTAGTTCTGGACATATTCTAGAATCTGCTTCTGGTGAACCCGAGCATAGAGAAGAACATGAAATTTCGAGTCCTGCCTTTACTAGATCAATTAGGATTCTAAAGAATCATCCATTAGATGCTGTTGTTGGTAATCACAACAGAGGTACATAGACTAGAGATTCTCTAGGAAATCAAGTTGAACATCGATCTTTTATTTCACAGTTATAACCTAAAAATATCAATTATGCAAACAATGATGAATTTTGGGTAATGTATATGAAATAATAATTAAATCAATTTGAAAGAAACAAAGTTTGGGAATTATTTGATAGACCTAAGGAAACTTTGACCATAGGCACTATATGGGTTTTTAGAAACAATGTTGATGAATTAGGAATTGTCATTAGAAAAAAAAACAAGGCTAGTTTCACAATGGTATAATCAAGAATAACTGATATATTATGAAGAAACCTTTTCACATGTATCTTGATTTGAAGCTCTTAGGATTCTACTTGCCTATGCTGCTCATCTGAATTTGAAGTTATATAAAGTGGATGTTAAAAGAGATTTTATAAATGGTTTTATAATTGAAGATGTTTTCAACCACCTGGATTTACTAATCCTCATTTTCCAAATCGATTTTTTAAATTATATAAATCTTTATAGGGTTTAAAACAAGCTCCATGAGTTTGGTATGATAGAGTTAGTAGTTTTTTTTATTTCAAAAGGTTTTTCTAATGGGATTTCCAATCCAACTCTATTTATTAAAAGAATTTACAAAGATGTTTTGATAGTGAAAATCTATTTTCATGATATTATTTTTGGATCCTCTAAAAATACATTGCATATTGATTTTTCAATGAATATGAAAAACAAATTTAAAATGATTTTTATGGGAGAACTCAAATATTTTATTGGTTTTCAAATTTTTCAAAATAAAGATGGTATTATTTTAAATCAATGTAAGTATACAAAAGATATTTTAAAACGTTTTGGTTTAGATTGTCTTAAAGAAAATGATACACAAATGATTACTATTTGTAAGTTGGATGCTGATGAATCTGGGAAACCAGTTGATCAAACAAATTACAGAGGTATGATAGGGAGTCTGCTTTACCTTACTCCTAGGCGACCAGACATTATGATTAGTGTATGTATGTGTGGATGATTTCAAGCTAATCCTAAAGAATCCCATTTGCCTACTGTTAAAAGAATTTTCAAATATCCTAAACATACTGCAAATTAAGGTTTGTTTTATCCAAAAGGACAATCTTTTGATTTAAAAAGTTATTCAGATGCTGATTTCTCTGGTTGTATGTTGGATAGAAAAAGTACATCTGGAATGTGTCATTTATTGGGAAAATCCTTTGAATCTTGGTGTAGTAAGAAATAGAATTCAGTTGCATTGTCTACTACTAAAGCAGAGTATATAGCTGCTTGGTAGTTGCTGTGCACAAATTCTATGGATGAAACACACATTGTTGTACTATATATATGATTTTAAACATGTTTCAATAAATTGTGATAACACTAGTGCTATTAAAATCTCAAAGAACCCTGTATCACACTCTAGGACCGAACATATTGATGTAAGGAACCACTTTTTGAGAGACCATTACCAAAAAGGTGATATTACTCTTGAATTTATAGGTACTGAACATCAATTAGTTGACATTTTCTCCAAGACTTTAAGTTCAGATAGGTTAAGATACATTAGACATGAGTTAGGAATGATAAAATTTTAGAAACCTCACCGTTAGAAACCTCACCGTTAGAAACCTCACCATTAGAAAACTCACCGTTAGAAACCTCCCTGTTAGAAACCTCACCGTTAGAAACCTCACCATTAGAAACCTCACCGTTAGAAACCTCACCATTAGAAACCTCACCATTAGAAACCTCACCGTTAGAAACCACACTGTTAGAAACCTCGCCTTTAGAAAACTCGCCGGTAGAAACCTCACCGTTAGAAACCTCACTGCTAGAACCCTCACTGTTAGAAACCTCACTATTAGGAATACCTCCCTGTTACCATTCTCATCGGTAGAGCTTACCATTAATATTATCACTGGTATAACATATCACGTTTTTTTTCGAATCTTTTTAGTGTTTTATATTTTTTTGATTCCTAAATAATATAAAATCAAGTCTAAACCTTACTCAATCCACCATGAACTCTACCCGTTCAGATTCTCATCATCTTGAAAACCCAAACCTTCAGGCTTTTCATGAACCATAAGTCTCTAGTTGTGGAAATGGCTCATGTGAAGAGACTAACGCTCAGTGAAGGAGATGCGCCAAGTGCTAAGAGGAAAAAATTTCATTCAGGAACCAGTGGTAGTGGCACTATTAATGAAAGAAGAGAGCCTGTGAACAGGCATCTGACCAATACGGACATAATGATTGAAAAAGAGCTCCGCGTTGAATGGTTGTTATCTAGAAAATCGTTAATCTTGAAGATATTGGAGGAGCAGGGCTGGATCAAGTGTTTTGCAAACAACAATGGACCGTACTTCCCTGTTTTGGTGAAAGAATTTGATACACATGTTCATTTTGAGAATTCAGAAGAGGAGAATATGATGATTTCATTTGTCAATGGTAAAGTGATATCTTTTTCATCTAGTGAATGGGATGAAAACCGTGGAGTACCTCATTAAGGAGAGTATAACTTTTCTTCTATGTACATACCTACAGCTAGTGATCATTTTGGATATGAAGTTTCACTACTTGAGCTAACTAGAAATTGAACTCCAAGGAAAGTGATTGCAACAGAGATTGAAGGTGAAAACAGATTGTTGTTCAAGTTTATCCAACATGTGATTCATCCTTGGAGAAGAGATTTTTTCACCCTAAAATTTCAAGACATATACCTGATGTATATATTGAGGCATGGAGTGAAGTTTAACCTATGTCGACTATTGAAGATTCAAATAGAGGGCATGGCCAGACCAAAATCCAAGACCAATGCTTTGTTTTTTGCAAAGTTGTTGTCTGTCATGATAAATGCAATGAAAGTGGCTGAGTCTCAGGATGAGACAATGGTGGTGAAGGATAATTTTTTCATTACACAAACAATATGCATGTTTATGAAAGTGAACTAGAATCCATGGAAGAAGAAGTGGGTTAATGATGAAGGAAAGGTATATGATAAATACAGTCCTATGGACTATCCTTCTAGGCCAAAGGATGCGAGGTATCCGAGTCTAAGACCTGATGAGGCCATCCTATCCTATAGTGATTCTGAAGAAGATGGGACCTCTGTTGAAGAAGTATGGGATTATGATCTTCCTCCAATACCTACACCTCATAGTATTTCTTATGGGAAAGCTAGTCCTACAGCTACTTTTCCCATAAGGGAACCTATTTTGGCTGAGGATGATTTTGAAGAGAAAGAAAGACATGTTGATGAATGATCTGTATCCGAGAGAACAGATGAGAGATCTGCTCTTAGTTTGAGTCTAGAGATTGGATTTTCTATTATGCCTATAGAGGCTGATCTAGTTGAACCAAAAGATCTTATACCTGAATCTGTTGAGCTTCCTGTTGTTGAGATATATATGGGTTTTTATGATTCTGATGAGGAAGACCAACTGGATAATGCTATTGAGGGGGAATCTCGAGTTGAGGGAGAGCATCCCTCTAGGAATTGTTCAGTTTCAGTAGCTGATGGGATTGAGGACTAGGTAGAAGACTGAGGTTTTGTAGTGCTTGGCTTAGATTACCCTGACTTTGAGGATGACACACCTGTCGGCAGACCTCATGTCAATTATAATATCCAATCTGAGACCTTACCTAAAGATCTTGTGAGAAAAAATGACTTAGATGAGTTAAAGTCTAAGCTAAAGATCAGTTTTTTGAAGGAGATAAGAAGAATGGAAACCTCATTGATATCATCCATTCAATCTATTATGAATGACTCTATGGCTAGTCTTGTATCTGAATGAGCATATGCAGCTGTGCCTCAAAATATGGTTACTAAGGATGATCTTGAATCTTTAAGGGATGAGTTCATGGAGATATGGGTTGTATCTGTTGTAGACTTAAAGGTATATTTTATTAAAGGGATGAGAAAAATGGAAAGATCTTTTGTACTCTCTCTTGGATGTGTTGTGTCAACCCCTATGGCAGAGATGGTGAATGAAGACAAGAACTTCTAGAATCAAATTTCAAGCTTAGTGGAGAATGTTAAATCTCTAAAAAAGTCATTTGTCTCTATAGAATCTTATACGACCTCGGAATATCATGTAGACAAAGACTTGGCTTTTTTGAAGAGTGTAGTTAGACAAATGGTATCAGTCTTTCAGGGATTTAAGACTTTAGTGGAAAAAAATGTCAGCACCTAGGAATCTCTTGTGAAAAATATTATCAGTGGACTAACTAAAAGTTTCAAGTAAACTGTGGATTTTTCTCTTGGTTCTCGTACTTTCATACCTTCAGTGGAGTTGGATCAAATGCGAGCTTTGATGAAATAGGGGATTGGTTCAGATTCAAGAAGTGGCTCTGTGGACTCATCTTCCATAACTCAAGTGGTGACTACCACTAGGGATATAGGGAAAATTGTTCAGAATTTTACGAGAGAGGATTCGGCTTATAAGAAAGAGGTAACTGATAATGTTGATTCTTATTTTCAGAAAGTATATACCAAAAATCTGTTGAAAAACCATTTCAAACATCTTTTGGAAAATCTGAAATTACCTCCTATAAATCAAGCCTTTAGAGAACACGTAAGAAAGATCAGGGAGTTGACTCTAGCTTTGGATATGCTTTTAGAAAGCAAGGATGAATTTTTTTCTGCTATGGAGAGGGTAGGAGGAATTATCATGGAATTCAGGAATTTGTTGTTACCGTTCTTGCATGTTGATGCTCAGCCTGTAATAGTGCCTCCTGCTCTTTTTACATCTTCAGATTCTACTTCAACATTCCAAATGACTCCAGCTGAAGATATTCGAAGTTTAACACCTATGATTACTTAGAGACACATTACTCACAGATCTGATCGAGTATTTGTTGATTCTCCACCTATAATACATACAGGAGTTCCACATTCTTCTTCTCAACCTTTTGAGCCTAAGTCAACTTCAGATCCTAAAGGAAAATCCAATGAGGACATTCAAGAAGTGGATTGAGTGGGTCTAGCTGTGTTTCATAGGAATCTTATGTATTTCTTGTACTGGTTTTGTATCTTGTACTCTTGATTCATTACTATATATCAATTTTTAAAAACGCTTCTTTGTGTTTTACTTTTCCTGTATATTTACTTTATTTTTGTTTTTACTATTCCACATTTTCTAGGATACATTTTTCTCACCCTTCTTTTTTCTAATCACAATGGGGGAGAAATTCTTGAAATCCTTTATTAACAAAGGGGGAGAGATTCTTGACTCACAGAGAAAAGAGAAATTAACAATGTGGGAGCTATCATAAATAAGGAGGACAAGTCATTGAATTTATTTTATCTCTGATATAATTTATTACCTCTTATACATTTGTTTTAAAATTCTAGTACATTGTTTTTATTATTACCTCCGATACATTTTCATTTAATACTATTTATACTCTGATACATTTAAAATCTCACATTTGAAAATTTCATTACTCACACTAAGAAACAAAATCCATTGTATTTTACTCTGATACTTTACTTCTTATTTTGGAATTATGATATCATAAGTTGTGATTATAAAAAAGGGGGAGATTGTTGACCCCACCGGTTTTGATAATCTCAATTATGTTTCCATATTCATTGATAATACCAAATTATGTTTATTATTTAAACATTTCATTATTATAATTAATGTTTACATACTTTAAACCACAAAATATAAATAACTTCAAATATGTTATAATGGTTAATCTATTATGATATATTAAGTCATCTGGTTAGTTAAATGTGTATGTGCTTCACTGTATTCTAACTTAATTCATTCTGTGAATAGAATGAATAAACAGACACTTAGTCACTAGTACAGAATAGAGATACTTGTATGTATAATTCTACCGGTATGTAAGTCTACCGGTACACTGAAAGGTTACCTTTAGAATAAGTCTACCGATATGTATAAGACTACGAGTATGCAAGTCTACCAATATAGAAAGGTCACCGGTACACAGAAAGTCACCGTTACACCAGAGCTACCATTAGAGAAAGTCTACTAGTAAGAAAGAATGAAATCAATACAAAGTGACAGCTACAACTACATAAGTCTACTGTTATGAAGTCCACCGGTATAAGGAAGTCACCTCTACTCAAGTCTACCGATACAAGGAGATACCAATACAAGAACAAAGAGCTACCAAGGCGCTCAACGATACACAAGGACCTCCCGCTACATAAAGTGACCTATAAAAGGAGATACCATTACAGAGAAAAACAACTACTGATACAAGTCAACCGTTACAAGCATTCTTCTACTTGAACTTTTATGCTTTATTTAAATTATACTAACGGTCATATTTTATGTTTTTAATGCTCCTTATATTAATTAATGATTGTGGTTGGAATTTTAGGAACCATACCTCATACCTATAAAAAGGCAATCATTCCCATTTCCAGAACTAAAGGTATAAAAGGAGTATCAAGCTAATGAAGAATATATAGAGGAATACACATGAAAGTGTGTGAAACCTGAAGTGAAAATCATAAAGAAGAACACGAGATGAACTCAAATAACATTCATACACATCAAGCAGAAGTTTTCAATACAGAAGCTCAAGTGTTACAAAGAAAACTCTCTGACTTGATCTGAACATCTACAATAAAAGTGAAGGAACAAAAACGAAAATATGTTTTCAAGAAAAAACCCAGAGAAGGACTTAGAAGAATTTCTGTTTAATCAAAAGGAGTCCAGAGCTGTACTTCAAATCACTAGAGCATTCTAAACTCATATCTACTCTCTCTTAGTGATTCTTTTACATACTTTTTAGCAGTGTGTGTACTATGTATATTCCATACACACACCTACTCATATGCTAAACTGTAGGATTTATAAATCCCCACACAAAACTTCTACAACTCTCTTGTATCCCATTGTAGATAGTGGTAGGGGTCAAGTAGGACCTGGACTGCCTGTGTGCTGTTGTTTTTGTTTTCTCCCAAAAGAACTATGGTAGAGGTAATAGGACCTAGACAGTCTTTGTACTGTTGGTTACCCTAATCCAAGGTGTGGATCAAAGTTTATATAAATTGTTTGAGGGGACTAAATCTTGACTTGAGACTGAACCTCTCATTTTAAAACTACTATGATTAGTTATTTTGTTTTAAACTATATTGAATTTTCTGCTGCTAAGTACATTAAATACAAATATATTTTAAAGTAACTCTGATAGTTAAACTAGAAAGTGTTCGTATTTATTGTAAAGAATTAGGTTAGTTTCGAAAGCTAATCTAATCTTCAGATTTGATTAACTCAGAAGAAATCATATCTTGAGAACCTAACTCACCCTTTACTGTAATGAAAATTCACTACAGTTTAGCTTGTTATTTAACTTGGGGGATTTTTAATAGAAATATTTTTAAAAGAAAGTTTTAATTGGAACTCAATTCACCCCCCTCTTGAGTATCCACTCCGACCAACACATTCGAGTCTATCTCATTTGATATAAACCTTTTACCCAATGAATTTAAGGGAGATATTTGTCCCATCCATCTCAAAATAAAATCATTCTTACACGTTCCATAAAAACATAAATAATTGAACATAGTATAACCCATAAAATAAAATGGGTTTTCTTAAACCTCATTCCATCATAATATTATCCATATATAAAACCATTCCATCATTAAAAAAATCATATCATAGTAATAATAGGTAAAGAAACATATCCCTATTTAAAAATAGTCAACTTAGATGAAAAACAATTTTGATAAACCATTTGAACGTAGTTCTTGAGGAAAATATCCTTTCTTCATCAAACACACTTTCATTTTTCAAAATGACTTTAAATTTTAAAAGAAAAGAATTTATTTGAAAATAAACATGAAATCATTTAGAGTAAGATTCATAAAAATAAGGTTTTATGAAGATGTAAAAATCCATTCATGCTGTATAAGTTAAATAAACATTATTCTCATTTTTTTGCAAGAAAATTCAAAAAGTACCTCATATGGTAAACATAAGAAAGATTCCTTCCAAACCATATAGTAAAAGTAAAAATGGGTAAAAATGAATTTAAACATACATAGAAGAAAAGTAAACATTTAATGAGAATAATCTTAGAAAACATGGAAATTGATGTTAAATATACCCCCAGTAAATACTTACGTAAAACAAATAATGATATTGAAAAATTACCACTTACATTGTACTTTTCAGTAGTAGAGGGTGTGGTAACCTCTTGTATAATGGTTATATCATGTTATTAAATTACACCAAGACTATATCCATATTTATGATATCATATATGATCCAATTAAATCATTTTGTAAATAGTATTTCAATATTACCATTATTTCAGGTGTTAACTACTTCATATTACCATTCCTGGTTTTACATGTATGTCATGTTTTTTATGAATATTATTTATTTTATTGATGAAATAATGTTCATAATTATTCATTCCACTCAACATATAAATTTTATAATCATTCTGGAATTGTTAACGTGGAGAACGAATCTCACGACGTCGTGGAGACGGTAGGCCGTACGCACGCACAAGCGACGATATCATTTTCTTGATAGTTAAATGGTATGTAATTGGATGTTATATTAATTTAAAATTATAATTAAAATGTTATATTCATTATCTAAATCCATTATAATTATCATTATACACATTCTAATAAGGTATTTTTGAATAACAAATTGCACCACGACGTGTAGAAGGTAAGTCGTACGTACACACACATGGTGATATTGTAATTAATGGGATGGATAAAAGGAGGTATAAGGTTATCCCATAATTATAATAACATCTCATAATGTATTATATATTTGATTTATTACATTATTATGGAATCAACATAGAAAGAGGATGTAGAAGAAGAAAATAACTTTCAAAGAAGGGATAAAATGATTACCTATTTTTCGGGTGTTTCCTTTTTATTTGAACAAAAGGGATCCTTAGGATGGCTCTATACCCAATGTTTTTACTCTAGGATGATATGAGGGATTCTGGGAGAAAAAATTTGAAGGGTTTTTTCGAACCAAAGAGCATTATATGTGTGAGTTAAAGAGAAAGGGAGGTTCCCTTTTATAAGAGAGGTGAGGGGAACTCTAGGAAAAAGCTTGAAATATTAATTTATTATAAAATGATTTTAGGTTTATAATATCTCCCAACTTATTTCTTTAGAGTATAAGATGTGTATGGGCCAAAATAATCTCAACCAATAAGTTTTATACATGTTTGGGTCATAAAATTAAACTTATCTTTTAGATTTAACCCTTTGTAAAATAGGTTAACTCTTACCTTGTCCTCTTGTATTTTTATACAAAATGGTTAATATATTTACAATAAAATGAAAAGAGAACCTAAAGTGGATAATTTATGACATTTTTATCACTATAAACGTTATTTGAACGAACTATAAATTTTTAGGATTTTTATATCATTTAATAATATAGTATTTATTTAGAATTCTCATTTATTTCAATTTTGAAACTATTCATTAAAAGATTTTTTGAAAGTCATAACAACTTGATTAATTAGAAATAAAGGAATGAAATAATCCCTAATATTTCAATTTCATCTATAAGATTCTTGAATAACATGAAAATGTTCAAATTAAATTTATTTTATTATTTATAAATTTATTTATTTGAATTTTTCATTAATGAGGTAATCACTACATCATAATTGTGTCATAAATATATAAATTTATCTAATGTATAAAAATTATAAAAAAAATACTATGATTTAGAAAATATTATTATATTTCTAATGAATATTTTTAGACATAGATATTAGTTATATTACTATATATTAAAATCTATTTATAAAAAGATATATGTTTATGTTATAATTATCTTTACATTAAATTAATTCTTATATAATGTCATTTTCACATCCAGGTGAATACATGGGGTCCCAAAATCTACCAATGGATTCCCAGGGTCGGAAATATATCATCCAATAGGATTAGGACATTTTTTAGGGTCGTTTAATATTATTATAATATTATTTTTACCCTTATTTACCAAATTTAACCTTTAACCATGGTAAATTAAATAATTACTGAAGTTAATATTCATAACTTCCAAAAAATAATAGGTAAATATTCAAAAAAATTGGACCTTATGATTAAAAATATGGAATCCATTTTTCCTGATTCAAAACACAAAAGTTGCAGCAATTAATTTAAAATTAATTCCTCTTGTCAAAACCAAAAAGTAGATTTTATAGAAGTAATAACCATCAAAAGATTGACATGTTTTTATATCAAATTTCAATGGAAAATTACTTCAAATGAAAAAATTTTCATTAAATGATAAAAAATATTACATTTATACCTTTAAACAATTAAAAATATGACTTAACCATATAAATTATCTTAAAGTAAAAAGTTTTTTTCATTTATAATTTAGCATATTTTTACTATTCATAAAAACATGATCGTTATGAAAAAATATATCAAAAAATCATCCGAAGTAAATTTGGATATCCTTCTTCTCAATAAGAAGTATATTTTCTCAAATATAAAATATAAAGGTGTAAAAAACTAAATTAATAAAGAGTTGTCCATAAAAAGGTGGTAAAAATGCATTTTTTTTGAAACATACTTCTTTTATCCAAAAAAATTGATTTTGTTCGTATTTCATGACATAGAAAATATATAAGATGAATTTTAATTCTATAAAATTAAAAATTTGGTTAATACTATTCATAAATACTTATTTATAACCCAATAAATAACAATATTTTAATAATATATTGGTGTTTGGTGAAACTCGGTATCACGTACAACGCAAGATATAAAGGAAGGTTGTTCTTGCATGTAACACAAGCCAATTCAGTGTTGCGTGTACTGAAATCATCATTTTCTGTTGCGTATAACATAATCCAAAATTAGTTCATTTATACATTGAAAAAAATATATAATCAGTGTTATGTGAAATGAATTCTATCAAAAGAAAGTGAAAATATGTTCAACCCAAGCCAAGAATATTATTTCATATACTGGAAACTAATACAATGTTGTATATACTACAATATAATCTTGTTGTAGCATATGAAAAATTATATTAAAGAAATTAAAAGAATATATCTGTTAAAATATCAGGGTGTTACGTGTTAGATCTACGTAGAGAGTTTCCCGTTCAAGAACTACATCTTTATTGATTCCTGTCATCATAGGATATGTTGTGATGCCCATATCTCAAATTTGGGGCCCAACCACAACAACTAATAAGAAAATTAATCCCAAATGTACATGGGATGAGCCATACAGGTCCATTTTTCTTGTGTATGAGTTAGATCTATATATAGCCTATTTAGGCATGTAATATAAATTGCACAATTTTTCTGACTTGTTCCCACATTCATACCTCATGACATTAAACTTCATGTAAAATGTCATTACCGCATGATGTTAAACTGCAAGAAAAAATTCTTTACCAAATGATGCTAAAATGCATATAAGCAAGTATGTATCCACCACAAAAAATTAATGTATGTATAATATCATTCACTATCTTCCCTTATAATAGGTCTATAAGATCATTACCCTGGTTAGCTAGGGTACCATGAACTTCCACCATATATTATGAACATTTATCCATATATAAATCTTAATGTCTTGAGTGCCTCATGTATCTGAAAATATTTCATGATAATTTTAATGTAGAATAGATCTATCTAATTGACCCTTAAATTGATGCATAAGGTCTGAGACATACTAATCAGAGATATATTATCTCTCTAAGGAGGCCTTTCTAATCCATGTGAGCCTGACATCACTATGGTGTAACTCAACACCTAAGGGTGTTCTGGGCTGTCACTGATACGATTTTCCCATATCATTACTCATGACAAGAGAACCTCGAGGTGTGATTTACTATATTTTCACCATCCACTCAGAAGAATGTTGGAGTACTCATAGATTAGGGTATATTAATAAAGTTCTCATATAACATCACCCATTTTAGGTCATTGTACATCATGACGGTAAACTACCTACCCTTTGGTCAAAGTTTCATGACCATAAACTCTGTCATATAGTGGTTCAAATCATAAGACCTTAAAATTCCTACAAAAGATACAAACAACTTGTTTGGTTGAAAAACCACAAAGGGTGAGCTGGGAAAAAATTCAAGTCTCCAATCTCAAAACCCTTCTTCACTAGAGTTTAATAAAAAGATAGAGAAAAAAATAAATAATGTGTAACGATCATAAGGACTACTTTATAGCCATAGTTATAGCCAATCTATACTAACTGGACCCCCTAGTCTAGAAATAATTTAGATTTAAATTTTTTCACATCTTCTCACTATGAGAACATGTTTTCTAGGTGGTAAGACAACTATTAGGGTACTCGAAACCTTACTGAATATTTCATTTTCCATAAATCACACATCATGGTTTGGTCACCTTAGGTTATCATAAACCTTTCATATCCCTTGTGATGGAAAAAATATATCTCTTTTTGGACTTACTATTGATGCCTAAGGGATTACACCTACCAACCTGAGATATATTGGACCAATATAAATGGATTTTTAATTCTTGTGGGAGTAATGTAACCATTGAAGAACCCAACACCTAAGGGTGTTTTAGATCTTTACCACAATGATTTTTCCATATCATTCTCATGACCAAAGCACTTTGAACCATGATTTATAGTCCTTATAATGAAACTATTCAAGTGGATTTGAAAACCTAGAAATTGTGTCGTTTTGTATTTTACCCTTTTTAAAAGTATGAATGAGATACTCCATTCATAAAAGTTTTTAAGTCCCACACTTCAAGATGGAAACTACAAGGTGTAGGGATCGAGATTAAAATTAATAGTTAAATTTCCATTGCATTCCCAATATCTTCTTGGATATATTTTCATTAATACCCAACATCAGTTATCATATTCTTGAGTCTTTGAAGATCATTCATATCCCTTAGAAAAGGGTGGGGATCCACTCTACTAGGTCATATATGTAATCCCTATGGACTCATGAATAACTTATTTGAACTTCCAATAAGAGAAATATCCTACTTATAGAAAAGTAACTCCAATACTTGTGATCCCTAGTGACAACATTGATGGACACAAAAACCTAGGTTATCCTGGGTTATCCTTAGAATGTATGCCCCGTTAAATGACTTATCAATTCAATTTCCTTAGCACATGATTTACACAACCCATTTTCCAATTATCCAAATAGACTTTTTATTCCCTATATTTTCCCCATATGCCCATGTTACCCCCATAAATATTCCATGAACATTAGAAAAGAGTGGAGAAGCATATGTTTGGATATATTATCAATGCATATGCTTTTTAAACTACCAACCTAAGATATCTCCTCATCACAAGAAAAAAACTATAGTCTTCATGAGCCCTCAAAACACCAGAGTGGAACCTAGACCCTTTGGGTGTTTTGGGTCATCCCTAAAATGTTTACCCTATTCTATATTTATCAATCATGTTCTGGTAGCAAGAATTTAAATATCATAACATCTCAAGGTACAAGTTCAAAATTATTAGACTAAATCACATCAAAATTTTAAGCTAGAAGACCCTAAACTACAATAAAATAAAGGTATTAGATAAAAGAATTCAAACTACATCACAGTGGTTGTATAGCTTAAAATAACTTAAAATATCCAACTGAAAGAAACATAATACTCTCTAGGTTAAAATCCTGATAAGGGAATGCACGGAAAAAGTCTTGCCTCTACTCACTATAGATTCACATTGAATGATATTAGAAATATTGATCAAAATTAAAGAGGAACAAAAACATTCAATGTTAAAAACCTATAAAAAGGAATCCTAAGAAAAATCTCAGTCCATTCCTACTAAGTATTCCTCCATATAAATCGTAGTGAAAATATAGGGCTATAAAAATAAAGAGAAAAAAATTTCATGGTTCCCACTCTATGATCTAATAATTTTTTTTATCACTGATCCCCTTACATAGGAATACGTTTGTGTATTCTCCCTCTGGGATGGATACCATACACTAATTATCCTTTTAAATCAGATGATATCAATACAAATCAAGTATGTACATCAATGATGAATCATGTATTAGTTGAAATTATTGAGAATTTCTGAAGAGAAACCTATTATAAGTTAAGAACTCAAATCAAGGAAATTGGATCTATTTGGTATTACATACAAAGTATGGGTATCTTGGACGATCCGAGAAGCATCTCAATAGGAACATGGATCTCTACCTAGGATTTCATCACAAGAGTGTGACATTCAATTTTCTATATATGAACTTGGTCTACATATAGAAATTAATCATAGAGTCATTCATATATGAACCTGTGTTTCATGTGCATGAGAATGATCTACAAAGTGGTATATTCTAGAACTACATAAGTTCTGACCCCCATTATCATGGGATATGCAGCATTTTCCAAATACATTACTTCTGATCTAGATACATGTTTTTATTCACCCATTCCTTGTTCCATTTTGGAATTTATAAAAATTCCAAATTTATGGTATCCACACCCCAATCAAAAGTAACATTCTATCCTATATTTATCCAAGTACTCATGGTTATAAGTCTCATCTTGGTAGCTCATAAAATTCCTCAGTTGACATATTCTATATAGATTCTCTTAAGAAGATGAGTATCAAATATTTTTAGATGCTAAGATAGATCTTAGAGTGATACTTGTTTACCTTAGAATCAAATTCTCTTTTTTTATAAATGAATCTCATTCAAACAGGGGAGTTTCGTTGATGCCCATCATTTTATTATATTCACTTTTCCATTAATGACTTCAGTAGTGTAAAGACTATGCAAAAGTATTCATATTCCATGCACCAAGTACATAGAGTTTGAACCCTTGAATAATGGTTTTCGGCTTGGATATAAGGGCATACACTTTTTCATCCCTTATTCATAGATGGATATATTACCACCCATAGCCAAAAATTTATCCAATCTACTCACTAGCCAAACTAAGGGCCAACCACAGGGTAATGTGGGACTAATGTTGACCATGCCTAGTGGGATCTAACCAAGGCTATCCAAAGGATGGATGCATAGTTCCCACAAGGAGTGGACAGTCCCATATATAATTCCCAAAGAATGAGAGACAGATGCCACACCTAGTGTGGGTTGAGAGACCGCATGGCCAAAGCTCGATTGATGGTGCATGTAAGTGGTACACATGTTAAACCCCGTTATTGTCTCAATGGAAGATCTACCTCCAATTTACTGATAATTACGAGGAAGGAGAAGTAGTATTTAGATGTGGGATGGAATTTTAGCAGCATTGTTCACACTATCAAATCCCATCCACTCGATCATTTGATTACTACCATCCAATAGAATCATACATAGTGCATTTGAAGCTTGTGATATCATGTTATATATATTCAAAATAATCTGAATCAACTATGTTGATAAACCTCAAATTCAACCTCTTGATACCCTATTTCATTGTTTGAGGAGACACCTAATGATCACTCAACATCACTTACATCACTAATCCTTTGTTGATACCCAAAATAGCCTGAGAAAACCATCATGGATGTCCTAGTGATCAAAATTCTCCATGAAACTTTTTTTTGAGTCTTCACATGAATACCATCATAATAAATAGTTTCATGTCCAAATAACTTCCACTAAATAATGAATCCATTATGTTATCATCTTTTGATCACACGATCAAAGTGAAGACACTCACATAAATTTTCACAATAATTTTACGACCACATGAACCTTTCACCTACTGCATCATTTTTTTATCTTAATTAATTCATAATTATGTTACATGGAATCATAAAAAGAAAAATGAATCATCACATTACCAATGGAGTGATCATGATATGGTGAATAACCCATCTCGTGATCATGTGATGTTGATCTCATGAAGCATCAAATACATCAACCATCACACACAACACACTCCCTGTGCAAATAGGTGTCACATTTGGTCAACCTGAACCTATATAAACCCAACTCCCCTAAAAAAACACATTAGGAGAGGAGGGGAAGAATAAGATAATGAAATCATAGGAACAAAGTGCACCAGTGATCATCCATGGAGAACCACCTCAAGTGACCACAATAACCTTCCACATGATCATTTGAAGACAAGGTGATCACATGTTGATCTAAGCATCATGTGATGCCTAGTTCATATGGGTATTTACACTATTAAATGTTACCCCATTGGGTTCACAACTTCACCAAGAAAGACCTTTTTCCATGCTTATAATCCAAGTATTCACCCCTTGCACTTGTTCGGAAAACCTCCCATAGGACCTTTATTCAGATTACAATATCGTATGAGGAATATAACATCATCCGACATGGTATTATAGGCCCTATGATGCACAGATCACTCATACTAGTTCCCACATATATACTAGTGGGCGTGCCAACCGTTGATCTCTTTAATGTTGTGATCCCTCCATATTGTGATTCTTGCATGCAGACTTGGACAAGGATTCCTTGTCATTCAGTACCCCCACTTGTTGTAGGAATAGTTGGAGAGTTCATCATAAGACCCCATGGAGGTCATGCGATTTCATATGGGTATATAAGGTTCTTACGGTCCTATCATTTTGGAGTTACTTGATTAGAATCCTTCGTTCTAACGATTCCCATGATAATGTCCACAAGAATCCAATAATGGATATGCAAGCCCAAAATTATGTGGTTCAATGGGTCCTTTTTAATGAAACCGAAAAACCAGTTACACGAATATCATATACATGTTTCCTCCATCAGCATGTATCATACATCCTCTTCATTTCTTTTGGATCTAATGAGTGTCATATATATATATATATATATTTAGGAACTATCACAAGACCACAAGATGTTCATTCAAATCACATGTGTAATTGGGAATGGTGTGACGTCATCATAGGGATGTGCATCAACATACTTGGAACTTTAGAATTTAGAAGGACCTGTGGACATGATCCCTCATTTTCCTTGAAAACCCAAAGATATGTGCCTCTAACATGTGCTCTTAACAATGCATTCAGAAATGGAATATCAATGAAAATGTGTCTGAGTAATGATCCTTAGTGAATGAAACGCCAAAGGCTTGGATAAACACATGATCATGAACATGTTTGTGAGACCCCTGGAACATGATTAATTTAGGGACATGCGATCTCAAGATTCCTCACTTAGCTTGAGATTTCCTTATACAAAATAAAACAAGATTCTTTGTTCATAATAGAATCTTTTTATAATTTATGTGTAACTCACAAAAAATAATCAACATGTCAACATTGTCATGAGATTTCCCATCTCCAAGCCTTGTTTGAACATACAAAAACCCTTTGACATGTCTAATTAACTCATTTGAAGGATTCCAAGACAATCCATGTTTATCATGAGATATAATGGAGACATTCTAGCTTCAATTATGTCTGAGTTAGTGGACATGTATTATTTTGTCATGTGAAGCTTATTTTAAATTTCTACTTCACTCATGAGAAGGAATACAAGAAAAATATGTTTATCATATGAAATACCCATGACATGTTCTCTTTAATCATGGAGAATGATTTATGCATGTGAAATTTGGTCATGAAAATAATCATGGACATGTTAGGAATACACCCTTGGATGTGTTTTCCATAACAGATAGACACCCCAAACATGTCGGGTGGGAATTCAAGACATGTCCAGTAGGTAGCCACATCATTCTAGGTAGATCCATTATGGCATGTCAAATATTTCTGATAGACCCACTTGGACGCATGCCATGTGAACCCAACCATGAACCTTCTTCCACATACCCCTTTTATAAGGTACATTTCCTTGATGATATAGTGTTACACACTGATGTTACCCTATCTGTGTCATTCTCTCAGTCAAACATTTTTTTTGTTTTTGTTACTCTTTATCCATCAGAAGATAGGGAATGAGTATACAGAAGGGAATCCCCAGAATGTAATCCCCAGTTTAACTAAATTATGAGAACAGTGATTCATGTCCATGAAGGGAATGTAGGACACATTCCTAAGGTTCTATATCTAATGGAAATCTATCTTGTAGGAATACCCTAACATTCTTAAAACCTTGGGGATAATAATATCATCTCTGAGAGTGATCATATACCTTAACCCAACATTAGTTCTGGAATCAGTAAAATATGATTACATTGGTTCTTTAAATAAAATATGATACATATGAAACCTTTAAAAAGAATGAGATTTGTACCATATCCTCCATTAGATGGGTGAATGTACCGATTAGAGGGAAACTATTATGTGTAGACCTACTCAAATATCCCTTCATGAAATGTGTCCAATATCATGCTATATCTTGTTTCTCACACCATGTATGACTCATTTGGGTTTAGAGACGGGTGATTATTATACCAATAGCGTGTTGAGGATACCCCATTGTGGCCCTATCGTTGGGATGTAAGTCTGATTACATCTCATCTTCACTCAATAGCCCATACTCCCTATGAGATAATCCAAGAAAATATTATATGCATATGTCCCATATAAGTACTCTATGGTTGTATCTGTCCCAAGGAATATTCCCATATAAGAACACTCTAGACTCTAATTCCTATCTCACATGGGATACATATGATTCCACACCAAGGTCCATGCTGGATATATACATCTTTATAGCATGATTTAAAACTGCATGGATGGGTCTGATAACATGAACTTAAACTATGTCAAACAATCTACATGGATTTTTATTCCTATTTTCACAAGATATGTGGGAAGACTCATAGAGGTTCAATCCCATCTCCAAGACACCAAACACTTTCCTAAAATAAAATAAACTCTATAGTTTATGAACATGGACATAAACATAAGAATCATAAATAAATAATATAATGATAAATAACTCATGATATTCACACAATAGTTCCTATCAATACATGTTCATAATCCAATATTTTTCATAGGGGTAACTAGTATTGTATTAGAGTCTGAGAAGGATTTCACGGACATATCATAATTCTATAAAAGTGTCTCATCGTAAGAAAAAATTCCCCCCAAAATTCTATAATGTGCTGAACCTCCCATCCCCTTGACCAATGTGAGTTCCTATGCATGATGGGCATCAAACCCCAAAGGACGACTTACTTTTGGAAAGCATGTACATTCTCATTTTTGTATGTGGTAAACTTTGGGAGTTTCTAGTTAATATTAAAAATGGTAAACATGATGTGAATGATTGAATACGGAATTGAACCCCCAAAATTCAACCTATTAGGCAAAATACAATCCATATATTTTCTTAATGAAGCAATGATAATTCTAAAGTATGTTATTCATCTACTGATGTGAACTTGTATCCTTTGAAAGATCCACCACTGTAGTATTATCTCAATAGTGTGTGAAAGGTTTTTACTTCTAGGAATAATGTAAAGATCTTATTTAGTGTTTTGTATATAAACCTCTTCTCTAGCTTCCTCAAAATCCACAATATACAAAAAATTATATGTATAATTGAAGAACATGGATTTTATTGAGATCTGACAGCTCAAAACACCTCAATTAAGAGTAATTAGGTATCATAACTATTTTTATATCTTTTTTATACATTTGGAAACTAGAATTTTTATATCCACTAATTAATTGTTCCTCATATCCTATATAGAACTCAAACATATGCTTATAAAACTTTATATGCTTAAGGGTACTCATGAATATCATCCAATGGTGGTCACATATGTTAACTTTATATATTACAACCATGCTTAAGGAATGGGATATATAAATCCTTATACATAGACAAATATACATGGATAACCTAATTATTTATTAATATGGAATATTGACCTCCATAAATCATTAAAATGTGTTTGAGGACAAATTTTCTTATAAATATGAATTCTTTTTAGTAATAGAAAAAGATAACCTTTTTTATTGTTCCATACTGAATCTATTGAGAATATTGTCTATGTAATTAATTTGAATTAATCCAAGTAGCCTCTTGGATATAACCTGATGAATCATTATCCCATGAATATATGTTTTTTCACATAAATACTTTAGGGAGAAGAAAGTTTCTAACCAGGCCTTAACATACTATAAGAAAGAATTTCTATTAAAATATGTTGTATGTTATCAACATATAATATTAAGATAAAGAATGCACTCAAACTAAAAAACATGTAGACACATGGATCATATTAAGTCAATAAAAAATAAAATAAAATTGTGTATTCATCAATCAAAATTTTCAATGATCTAGACTCTTAATTTAATCCATAAATGGATCTTTATAACATGAAAACCTTATTTTCATCTGTTGCATTAATAAACCCTTTTGGTTATGTTATATGAAAATCTCTAAGATGGTTCCTATTAATGAATGATATTTGGAAACACCTCTTCCAAATATCACTATCTTGGTAACTATTATGGCATGTAGAATTATAATCAATTTTAGGATAGAAATCAAAGAAATGGTTTTTTCATAGTCTATTCCTTGATATGGTTGGAATATTTTTTCAACAACTCCTTTATAGGTACTCACTTTTATATACATGTATAGTTTTTATTTAAGACCACTTTACAACCAATGGGATTTATATCAACCAGAGTATCTACCCAAACTCAAACTTAGTTTTAGTACATGGAATCCATTTGGGAATACATATCTTCTTTCCATTTGTCATATTTTGTGACACATACTATTTAATTATAGGTTACAGGGTTGTTATTATCAACTAATAACGAGTCACTATCTTTGATGGCTAAAAACCCATATATTTCAAGTTATCTAACCTCTTTCATACTATTACAAGTAATTGTGCCTTCAGAACATTATTTTACATGGGGTTTTATAGAATATATTCCTATTATGACTATTAAGACTCTTGATCCTGGAAATCATTGAAGGCTCTTTAACTATCACAATCTTTTTAAGATATGTGATCCCTTTTATGAATGATGGAATATCTATTATCAAATGAAATATTATCTGAAGGATCATATATATAATATCCTTTTATTTCCTTATGTTAACCTATAATGATACATTTAGTTTCTTAGGGTGAATGTTTGTTTCCAGAAATTTCCTTAACAATATATTTTCAATCCCACATCCATAGAATTAATAATAAGTATTTTTTACACACTAATGCTCATATGGAATACCATTGTTTCACTTAATTAGAACTTGGTTACATATGTGTGATGTTTTATATAATATATAACCTCAAAATAACAATGTAATACTCACATGACTCGTCGTTAATCTCATAATGTATTATAAGGGGTATTTCCTCCTTTCACGCACTCCATTCCATTATGGTGTATAAGGAGTTTAGAGTTTAGTTAGAATCCAAAAAGTCTATTTATAATCCTTGAAGTCTAGATTAATATATTCTCTTATATGGTTTGAGAATAATTTATTAATCTTATTACCAATAGGGGTTTCACACTAATTCTTATATTCATTCAATTTGTTAAAGGAATCAAACTTATTCACCATAATGTAGACATATCCATATATAATAAATTAATCAATAAATGTTATAAAGTATGAATACCCAGCCATAGATTCAACTAGAAATGGCCCACATACAATGATACTAAATAACTTAAGAAAATCATTTTACCTATCATATTTTCCAATAAATGGTTCTTTAGAAATTTTACTTATAAAAATGAATAATATACACCATGTGGTTTTAGTTTAATGGAATATAAACTTCTATCCTGGTGTAATATGGTCAACCTATTTTCATATACATGACATAGTCAGTGAATCCACCGTTGGTTGTGGTATGAGTTATGTGAAATAATTTCATTATGAATTTCCATTACTTGGTTCACATAATCTAACTCATAATGATTTTTATTTAAACATGACTTATAATTTCAAATTTTTTCTTTATAAAAGTAGATAAATTTATTCCAAATATTTAAAATAAATCCATCTTTATGAATTCTATAAATTTATTTTTTTGTAAAATTATTTAGCATAATGATAATACATTAAAACCAAGATCATTATAGATGAAATATTTATGTGGTATTCCTTAATAAACACACTGTGAAGTTTGACTCTATTGGTTTCTTGTATATCTACCACAATTTGAGCAATCCTTTCCAATAAAATTGGTTCCAGAAGCCTCCCCTTACATTTTTTGTTTATATTTTATTTTAGTGGCCAATCTTATAGTATGGAAAATAGATATAATATTTTCTTACTTTTATTTCCCCTTGACCATCATCTTCTTAGAAGTGTTTTATGATAAATATTTGTACATGGAGTTAGTATTCATGCTATTCACCTAGCCCTTTTTCCCCATAATAAGATAATTATTTTCACGCATCATATCCTATCAACTTGGAAAAGTAGAGTTTGAATTTCAAAGAAATACTTAACTATTTTTTCATAAAAAAATTTATAAGAAATTTTTTAAAGACCCAATATTGTCATATATAAATATTACATCTTAAAATATGAATATTCACTACATAACATAATGATACATGATATAATTTTTTATCTATAGTGTATTTGGAAACATGGATTCATAAAAAAATGGTTCATTAGTTAACAACATAATTTCCCAAAAAGTTTTCATAACTATAACCCTTCATAGACAAATAATAAAATACAATTTTCTTCATAACTTGAAGAAAAGATACATAGTAAAGGATGATCTAAGATTCTTAGTAGTGGTAAACAAAGGATATATCAATATAACATGATAATAAGGGTATGGGAACAAGATAATAACATTTGAAAACCATACAAAACATATAATAGATAAAAAAACATGAGTCATGGAATAAATAAGGGAAGTTCAAAAGAGATTAATAATAATGGAACCAAAGAACATGATTTCTGAGAGCATAATATTGGAATAAGAAATATATTTTTGGTTTACCCATGATAATATAAAATAATATAATCAGTATTGAGGGCTCAATAAAAAAACAATCATAGTGTAATGGGTTCAGTCCTCAAACAATATTAATAGTCAAGGTTAACTCCCAAGACCATCATGGTGAACAATGTCCCTTAATGATCTTGGTTTACTACCTATTATAATCCTATTTATCTCATGAGATATCAATATTTACCTAATGAATTGGATGAAGATAATGGTCCCAATCAACCCATAATAGATACATTTTTGTTTCACATAATCATATCATAAACCATGAAAATAAATGGGTTTAATAAAAATTGTGTCTCAACATAAACCATGGGAATGAAATGGGTTGCATAAAAATTTCATCTATTCATCATAGAATAACCCATGGAAAAAGAGTGGGGTTCATAAATATATTTCTATCACAAATATAAGCCATACACCAAGAGAATAAGGATGGTATCATTAGATCATATCCATACTAAAGCTTAAGTATCATCTAATATTCTATATTATATGGGAAATTATTTTTAATGATCACTTGGAGTAGTTATTGTAGAAAATATCCTTTTCAATTTAAAATAACCATTTTAAAACATAAAAATTTACAAAATTTCATGAAAATAATTATCTTTTAAAATTACTAGTAAACTTGAAAATTATGATTTAAATAATTTTTTATTCATGATTGTTGTAAATTATATTCAATCCATGTACGTTAAAACAAATATTCCATTCAAATTTTCCGTAAAAGTCAAATTAGTTAATTTGGAAATTAAAAATATCATGTAAAAGCATATTTTAAAAAGTAAAAATTGGCTAAAAGTTTCTTGAAAAAATAATTTTAGAATAGTAAAATCATTCCATAAATCATTTTTATAAAACATGGACATGTAATAAAAAGTATTTTCAACTAAAGAATGAAATAATTTTGATTTTTATTAAAAACAATTATTTAGAAATCATGAATACATGAATCTAGTAAAATAAAAGTAACACATGTATTTTACTGAAATATATAGTGGAGAATAAATTCATGATTTTATTTATAGATATTTCATAATATTTCAAAATCAGATACTTAATCATAAATAATCCTAATATAAAAAGATATTTCAATATAAAATATTTACCACATATGCATATTTGGATTCATAAACCCCATGAAATAAATAAAATTATATGGATATTTAGATACCATAATTTCATGTTATGAATCCTAAAATTCATTCATGTTTAATATATACACCACATAAATGAAACAAGTGGGGGAATATGTTATGTGTCCAACAAATATAAAACTAAGATGAAAAAATCTTTCGGTGAGTCTCTACTTCATTCATACTCATTAAAATATAATATATAAAAAATATATACATGTTATAAATGTATTTTATAACCATATTAATATGTATCATATCATACACTATTTACGTATAACCTTTTATTACTTGTTTATAAAAAATTCCATGTCGAAATCATATTTTTTGTAAAAACTACTTTGTATTTCTTGTTTGTTTTAGTTTGGTATTTTTGGTAATTCTAATTTTTTCATGGTTCCATAATATACATAATTTTCAAAATGTTATAATAATAATATATATTAAATATATAAATATATATTATGGACCGATAATATTTTGATATTGAAAATGAATTACAAAGTTCATGGAGGTTATAGGCTGTACATACACATGAATGATATTTCAATTTCCTTAATGGATTGAATGAGAAAATTGTAAATAAAATATAAAATTTTAAGAATAGTTATTATTTCATATATATCATATATATTAACTAAAATTTACCCTTACTACCTTCCATGTAAAGTGTTATTCAAAAATTAATCACACCGCTTTGTGAGGCAGTATTCCTCCAAACACACAAGCGACATTATCATTTTCCCTTGGGATGGAAAGTAAGAAGGAATATGTGGTATTATAATTATAGAGGTATAATAATCTCATAAATATCATATAAATATGCTTAATTGATCATTATATCCTATCATCATATGTCGTGATAGAAAATGAATTAAATCAGTCTGTTAGGCTGTTGTTCGACGTACACATGATAGACAGTTTTGTTTCCCACATGATGGAATATGATAAAGATATAGATCATTAAAATAAAATAAATAAGTATATGGGAGACAATAAATTAATTATATCATAATTTCTATCTAACATTTTAAGGTGTTATAGGTGGAAATAAAATGAAAACACATACTTAAATGCTATACCTCTTATTCGGAGAACCCCTTTAAGTTTACACAAAATTCCTTCTTAGGAGGGTTTCATTATCAAAATAAGACATATAGTATTAGTGGTGTGTGTGTGTGTGGGGGGGGGGGGGGGTTAATTAAGATATTTTGTATGGTAATACAAAATATAAAGGGTTTTGTATGTGTGTATAGTGGAGGAGAGTGGGTTTCCTATTAAAGCGGAGGAGGGGACATACTTTGCATTTTGGAAAACAAAAAGGTGTACCCTCATTTTAAACATTAGGCAAGGATTAAAATTGGTTCATTATATAACCTAATATGATATAATATCAACGTATGTCTGTAAAATTTTAATTGTAAATTTTTAGGTCATTTTAACCATTGTCATGTTTGTTTAACCCTTAGTAAACCTATTTTAGCTTTAACCTCAATAATTAATTATTACTATTTTTAATATTAATTGTGGAAAAAAATATGTAGAGAATTTTATATAATATTAATTATGATGACTGAAAATATGTAATAAAATTTTAAAAATACTATTTATATAAGTTTCAAACATTAATTTAAAATTAAACCCACATATGTGATGAAAACCCTGTTTTTAAAATTTTCATAAGTAGAGAATGTTTTGTTGTAAAACTTCAATATAAATTTGATACCAATGACCTAAATTGGTTTAATAATAAAATAAATTAATAAATTTTACTTTATTTTTTCTTCAAATAAATGTCAATTATTAATTTTTTTAACCGAAAAAGAAGGTTTTAATAAAAAATAGAATTTTCATTATTCACTAAATAATTAGTCTTTTTCAGAAAATTATCAGAAATTCACCCTAAGATAATTTTTACATATTGATTTAAAAAATTAAGTCTATTTTTGAAGATAAATTTTCTATAATTTCATAATATTGATTTTATTATTTGGTCATAAAAATTAACACAAATCATTTATTTGAGAAAAATTATTTTCAAAGAATATAATGTCTTTACCAAAATTCAAGTACTTATTTATAGATATATATTTTTTTCTAAAAACATATATCAAAATGTTCATATCCATATCCACATATCAAAATTTAAGGTATTTTTATAAAAATTATGTTTAAATAATAATATTAATAGTACATTGGGGTTTATTAAAACTCAGTGTTGTGTCTAAGACAAGTTATCAATGAAATTAAATTATAAAATAAAATATTTCATAAAAACACAGAGTGTCATATTATACCCCCTATAAAATTAATTCTTTCCTTAAGATTCCATCAATTAAGTACAAAAAAATAAGGATAATTCATCCTCATTACATCCTTCGGTTCCCACATAGCTTCCTCAAGCTAGTGGTTTCCTCACAAAAAACTGACCAGGTGAGTGTTTTTTTCCTAGAAAATTTTATTTATGATAAAAAATATCCACTATTTTTACTTATATGAAATATCATGCTTCATTTGTATAAACTCTTTGTTCATTAAAAGTGACCTATCAAGTATGTGCTTCCTCAGGAGAGATGCATGGAACATATCGTAAATCTGAGAGAGATCTGGTGGAAGCATTAATTGATAAGATAATATACCAACTCAATCAATAATATAAAAGGGTGAAATTTTATTATGGATTATCTTTAAATTTTTCCCAAATCTCATAATATTATTCCATAGAAAAATTTATTCGAAATACCCTCACCAACTTCAAATTCCAAATAACATTGATAATTATTAGCATAAATATTATATTGATTTCGTTCTTCCCTAATGTGTTGCCGAATAAATATAACCTTTTTTCCTTTTTTTAGATATATTTTCCCAATATATATGGTTCTCCAAATTCATCATATTATGTTTGATTTATATAGTTTTTTCCATATAGGGATTCATAAGAAGACTTCTGAATGTCGAGTGAAAAATATTTTTAGTACACAATTCAACTAAAGGAAGGTGTTGATCCCAACCAACATTGAAATCCATAGAACATTATCATAATATATCTCATATGTTTTTAATGGTTCTCTTAAACTAACCATATTTATGAGGATGATATCCAGTTTAAAATCTCAACTCAATATCAAGATCTTATAGAATTCTTTTCCAAAACATTTAGGTAAACCTTAGAACCCGATCAGATAAAATTGAATGCAACACTCCATATATTATTATGACATCCTTAATGTATATTTTGGGAAGATGATATAGATAAAAATATTCTCAAATAATGATTAAGTTTGGGGACTTTCTAAGGTTATTGAAAACAACCCATATATCATTATTACCATTAAATTTTTTTGGGGAGTACAATTACAAAATACATGGCGGTGTTTTCCATTTCCATTTTAGTATGGGTAATGTGTGTAAAATCCACTTAGAATTTTTTCTCTCAATCATAACATCTTAACCTATTGAGTATCAAGATATTAGCTTTCCCATATCTTTCTTCACAATATCCAAACTAAAATACTCTTTTAGAACTCTGCACATCTTTGTACTTCTAGAATGAATATAGATTGAAGAACTACAAGATTCCTCTAATAGAACTTTCTTCAAATCAGGTACGAATAAAACACATACATGGTTCATAAACCTTATTACTCCATCATAATCAAGAGTAACATAAAATATTTTTAACAATCTTATAGATCTTTAAATCATCCTTCTATACCTCTTTAATCTTCACTTATATAGAAATTTGAACTGAAATTTGAAAAAGATAAGATTTATCTCCTAGCTACATGATTTCTAGATCCTTCCCCTAGAAATTAAGTAATTATGGATCTCATTTTATCCACATTATTGATAATATATCATGATAATTTTGATTCAATGAATCATCCACCTTTTTCTCGTTCATAGGGCGGTAATATATCAAGTAGTAGTAATCTTTAATCAAATATAATGATTTTATTTGGAACATATTCAACTCATTATATGTGAATATATTCATTAAAATTATGTATGACGTATACATATCTCACTTTAATATGTAAAGATAATACCTCAAAATAATTAATGAAAAAATTACTGCATCTAATTGCAAATCATGAGTTGGGTAATTTTTATCACTAACCTTCAATATCGTGTGGAATAAGCTATAAGAATATCATTCATGTGTGATTATAGATACAGATACCTTCTGGGATGAAACACTAAGTATTACAAACCCTTCTACACCATAGGGTAATGTAAGCATAAGTTAAGAAACTAATATTCTCTTCAATTGATTGAAAGTTTCCTCAGATACATCCATCCAAAAGAACTTTTCTACCTTCTAATATAATATGTTGAGTGGATTAGATAGTCGTCAAAAATTATGAAAAAACCATTGATAATATACAAAAAAC
The DNA here is from genome assembly GCA_963277665.1 of Viscum album. Classification (NCBI taxonomy): domain Eukaryota; kingdom Viridiplantae; phylum Streptophyta; class Magnoliopsida; order Santalales; family Viscaceae; genus Viscum; species Viscum album. The sequence continues at coordinate 121,109 of CAUJRU010000464.1, forward strand.
CCAAGAAAACTTTTTATATCATTTACCATAGTTTATTTTTCCAACATTCAATAGCCTCTATCTTTGAACGATTCATCGATATACTCTCTTTTGAGAGTATATGACCCAAAATTAGTACTTTTATATCTAGGATTCACACTTTGTAATTTTTTATATAGTTTATTCATTATTAGGTTCTTTAATCCATTTATCAAGTGATTTTATTATTTTTTTCTCTTTGCATATATATGAATATTCTTATAAAGACTATGAAAAACTGATCAATCTAATATATGAAAACTCTATTCGTTAAATCCATGAAGATATAGTGGGAATTTTTAAGGGAAAATATCATCACTTTATACTCATATTTTCTGTACCTTGTATAGAACGTAGTCTTGGGTATATCCTCACTCTTGACCCTCAATTAATGATATCCAAAATGAAGTTCAATCTTGTAAAAGTACTAATCTCCACAAACTTGATCAAACAAGTCATCAATACAGTGTATAAAATACTTTTTATTGATATGATCATGTTCAATTCATAAAAATCAATATATATTTGCATCAATTCATCCTTATTGTTAATGGATAGAACAGGTTCACCCAATTTTGGAACACATGGATAAATGAATCTCTTATAAAGGTTCACATAGGGTTCCTTTTTCAATTCCCACAACTCAATTGAGCCCATTATAGAGGGAGATTTTAAATATGTTTTCCACAAGGTATGGGTTCTATTGAGAACTAAATTTCATATTTTATTGGAATACAAGAAAACTATTCCAAAATTACAAAAAAACTCCAACATATTACAAAAATAATCGATTTTGAGTTTCTCCCCAACCACCTGAGATAAACACCCCATTTAAATGGGAATAAAGACCCATAAAATGGATGTGATCTCCATTGAATGTTCATATTTATTATAAAAATGATATAATATTATATTTTGGTTTTTAATATCAAATGTGACTTCCCTTCCCCATACATTAATAAGGTATTTATGTGAATTAATCCAATCCATACCTAAGACAACACCAAATTCAACTATAGGGATAACAATGAGGTCTGTTGGAATCACATTCCTACAAAATTAAACTATAGAAGAATCATATGCATGATATTTTATCATCATACCATTAGGGGTTATAACTTCTAATCAATATATAATCATTGGGGTGATGTTTTTATACCCTTGAAAAAATATTCATATATAAAAATGTGGTTAGTTTCGGTGTTAAATAAGACATTATTAGTTCTATAGTGGATGTAAATAATACCTTTCACCACATATCTATCACATCCCTAATCAATAACAATGATCAATTGATATTTCCATTTGTCTCTCAGCTTAAGAGGTTTAAAATTTTTATTATCAACATGGACCTTCATATTTGGGAATTGGTTAGCATAATGTCTATACTTCTTTCATTTGAAAAATTGGAGTGTGGGTGGTGCATTTTGTGCAGTTTTATCTTAAATTCCATCATTAGTTAACTTATTCACATCAATTTGGAAATAAATTTCTTGAGGACCTTCCATTCCACACATAAAAAATTTATCATTCCCCTTAAGAAAATTTACTCTATATTTTCTTTCACACGTTGAAAATAAATGAAATATCATCTTTTATTTTTCTCTATAGTTTGTAGTGTTTTATTTGAATTAAATATTTATTTTCGAATTAACAACATGAGATTTATTGGTAATTCCAATACCAATTTCTATCTTAATAGCACATCAAATGATTTATTCATAGCTACTGATTTCCCTTATAGACAATTCCCTTCAGAGACTTGGTTTTAAGACATCAATGAATCAATAAACCTTAATTTTAGTTTGGATGATAATACTAGAAGGGTACATCAAAAGTATTGTAAAATTAACCTCATACTTACGAACATTTTAATAATCCTTCTCCTTTAACTCAAGGTATTACTTTTTCATTTTTATATGAATAATATAAATAATGTACTTATTGAAAAATATTTTCTAAAACATATCCCATTTCATGGAGTGAATTTTATCTTATTGACTCATATTTTTTTCATAATATTCCACCATTGGCCTACTTTACCATACAAATGATAGACGACCAAAATAATTTTTTCATGCCCCAATCATTGGGGAATGGAAAATATAATTTTAATGGTACTTATCTATTTCTCAACAACTAATGGATCAGTGGAACCACTAAAATAACATAGATGTTACCTCCTGAAGGACTCAGTATAATGTTTTTATCTCATTTTTTGGTTTTTAAGTTCAATAAGATTCATTTATTGATAATGTTTTTTGAGCATAGAAATGGTATTTTTCATTCTAGATATAATAATGTCTAGTTTCTTAAGAGTATAATCATTTAATTGTATGTTTAACTCACCATTGACAGGGTTCCTTTGCGTTATACCCATTATATGAAACAGAAATAATTTTGTAAGAAACAATAATCAATGTTGGGAACCACATAATCCTAAAAAATCATTAATAGTGTTTCTAAATCATGGAACCTTATTTTATATCTATGACACCATATATTTAACATAGATTATTATTTATATCCTTCATGTTGGTTTGTAATGATTTTGTTAATTTCCAAAACATATCCTTGGTAATGTAAAACTAGTTGAGCAGTAAAAACCTTTATGGTAAATCAGGTGACAATAAAGTCTAGTTCAATGATCAATTTTTAGAGTTATTACCCCTAGGTACAATTATTCCATATCCATATCCACTATTAGCATCCCGATTGGGATTTAATTGTTTAGAAGATACTCTATATACCCTTTTCCAAAATTCTAGGACATTTTTCTATAATTTGATATATCCTTATTGTTATTAATAATTTTTTATCATCATATTGTCTAAATTATTAACTAAACCATACTCTAATAAAAACTGCAATGTCCCAAAATTAACATATATAAATATTACATCAGAATAGATAAATATTTATTACTTAACATAATGATCGTCGTTTAGGTCTATGGAAATTGGAAACATGTATACCAAAACAACTAGTTCAAATCCTGACTAAATCATCTCCCACTAAGTTATTCATAAAGAGATACCTTTATATACATATCATAAAAAAGCTTTCTTTATAACCTAGAGAAAAGAAACATAAGAAAGGGTGATATTAGAAGATCAGTTAGTGTAAATAATTGAGATATCAACATAACATGATGATAAGAGTATCCTAACAAGATATAAAAAATTAAAATAGACACCCAACATATCATAGATAAAAAATGGTCCATGAATAAATCTTGGATGTTTATAAGACATAAATAATAATGGAACTGGGGAACATGATCCATTAAGGCATAACATTGGAATAAGAGATATATTTTTTAAAGAAACATAATAATATAAAATCATTTAATTATAAGTGATGGCTCGTTGGGAAAATTATCATTGTGGAATGGGTTCACTCCCCAAACAGTCATAATATTCAAGGTTAACTGCCAAGAATATCATATTGGAAAAAGTCCCTTACTAAACTGGGTTCACTCCCAATTCTTGTCATATTTATCTCATGAAATATAAATAATTACCCAATTCATAGGAGGAAGATATAGGTCCCAATCTTCACATAATCTATTAATTTTCATGTAAAAATATCATAAAACATTAATCATATTATATCCCATGAGAATAAATGGGTTTCGTAATCATTTCACCATATAATATCGAATGAAAAAGCAGTGGGTTTCATAATTGTTTTTCATTTCATAATAAAATTACCCACAAAAAATGACTGGGTTTCATAAATATCTTATCATAATTAATATAAAACATTTAGGGAAATGATATTTATGATATTATTGGATCATCTCTCCTTTAAATCTTAAGTAACATCAATTATTTCATCTTAGATGGGAAATTATTTTGGAAGATCACTTGGAACATTTCTCGTGAAAAATATCCTATTCACTTTGAAATTAATTATTTGAAACAATTTTTTTTAAATATTAAGGACATAATTTTATTTGAAAAAACATTTATTTTTTTAAAATTGACTTTTAAAAAATTTATTGTTCTTGATAGTGGACAATTTTGTTCATGTTATGTACATTAAAACAATCATTCTTTTTATATTTTCAATAAACTGTATTAAGTACCCCATTCTAAAAATTAAAATAAGATCCCTTAAAAAGAATTTCAAAATAATGGTTATATATTTGTTCAAAAATTCTTTGGTTAATAGTAAGAACATTCTTTAGAACATTTTTAGATACTATGGACATGGAATAAAAAATACTTTCGACCACAAAGAGAAATAACGTTGATTTTTTAGAAAACATCATTTGAATATATTTATTTCGTAAAGAAATAAAAAGGAATGGAATAGATTTATTTTAAATACATAACAAGTGGATAATAAAATTCTTGTGTTTCTTAATATATATTTCATAATATTTCATAATCATAAATTTAGTCATGAACAATCCCAATTAACACATAGTTTATAACAAATAACATTTACAACTTTGGTATCTTTTTAATCATAAAAAACATAAAAGGTAGTTAATTATATCAATATTTTGATCCCATAATTTCATTATAATAATAATAAAATTCATTCATGGGTTTTAAACAAACCACACAAAATAAATGTGTGGTGAATATGGCATGTGGTGCATTGAAATAAACATGAGATGAAAATACCTTACGTTAAGTCTCAAATTCATTAATAAACATTTAAAAATAAAATAAAATAAATATAAGTTTAATATAAATATATTATATAACCATATTAAAAATTATAATACCTTATATGATTTTCCAATAACCTTTTATTACCCATTCTTTAACAATTCTACATTAAAACAACATTTTTGGAGAAAATTTCTTTGCTTTTCATGTTTGTTTTAGTTTGGTATTTTATATCCTCATAATTTGATAATGTTAACATTATAAATGTAATTATAAACATGATATAATGATCATATATAGTCATTTAATATGTATTTATATTAATCCATAAAATATTTCCATATAAAATGAATTCCACCATTCATGGAGATGACGGGCCGCAGAAACGAGTGAATACTATTTCCATTTTCTCTCTATATGGAATGAAAGGAAGGTAGATAATATATTTAAATTATATTATAATAATTATTTCATACATTAAATTTACCCTAATACCTTCTATATAATTTGTATGTGCAAAACAAATCTCATTGCTTCACGAGGTAGTAGTCTGTTGTAAAAACATGTGACTTTATCGTATTCCCGGGGAATGAAAAGTAATAAGTTATATGTGATACTATAATTAAAAAATAATAATTATCTCATAAATATTATATAATTATTTTAAATAAAACATTATATATATACGTGATAGGTCATGATAAAAATGAATTACATTGGTTCGCGAGGTGGTAGTTTTCCAAACACATAATCAACAATTTCATTTCCCACTTGATTGAAGAACAGATAGATATAGGTAATTACATTTTAAAAATAATGTATATGTATATTTTAGATATTTATTACATTATATAAGAGTGTTAATATAATATTTTATAGTGCTATAGGATTGAATAAATTCAAAATGTATAGTTAAGGACTATACCTCTTCTTTAGAGAACCCTTACAGGTATACACCTAAAGGATTTATAAAAGTGTTTCATAATAAAAATATGGAATAAAGAATTTGGGGATGGAAATAATTAAAATATTTTGGTATGTATTTTTTGAACCATAGGGTTGTGGAATTTTTAATAATGGAGGAGAGTGGGTGACCTTCTATAAGTGTTGGGTCGAGGACATAATTGGAATTTTTGAAATGAAAAAGGTGTGACCACATTTTTAACATCCCAAAAGGATAAAAAAGGATCATCATTTTACCTTCAATGAGATAAGGTAGAATTATAGTCATACAATATAAATTGAACAATATTTTAGGTCAATTTTACCCTTATCATTTTATTTTATCCCTAGGTAAAGACACTTTATCTTTAAACTCGACAATTAATTTTTGCAGTATTTATAATTCAATTTTGAACAAAAATTATGTGGAAGAGATTATCAAATATTAATTATTCTGATTAAAAATATGGAATATATTTTTACAAAATCCATTCATATATGTGGTAATGTTAAACTTAAAATTAAACATACATGCGTGATGAAAAAAACGGTTCTCCAAAGAGAAAGTCTTCATAAGTTGAGAATGTTTCAATATAAAAATAAAATATGAATTAGTTTCCAATGACCTAAATTGGTTTAATAATTACAACATTTAACTAATTTGACTTTTAATTTATCATAGAAATATATATCTTTCTAAATTTATTAAATAAAAATTTATTTTTTAATAAAAATCAATATTTTCACTATTCATCAAAAAATTAATATGTTTAGAAAATTTTGAAAAATTCACCATAACAATGATTTTTATATTTAGATTTAAAAAATGAAGTTAATTTTTTATAATTTTTTTTGAAAGTATCAAAGAATTATTTTGTTATTTTTTCTTCAAAATTCAATAAAAATAATTTTAATTTTTTTTTCTTTCACAGATTATAAAGTCTGTAGAAAAATAAAGTACTTATTTATCAATATATTTTATTTTTTAAAACCTTAATAATTTATTTTCAAAATGTAATTATTCCTATTCACACCACAAAATTTAATATCTTGGTTATAAAGGTCATATTTAAAAAATAAAATTAATATTATATTAGGGTTTTTTAAAACTCGATGTTGCATGTAACTAAATACATCAATGAAATTAAATTATTAAAAAAATATTTCATAAAAACTCAAGATGATAAATAAATGGAGAAGTTACGATGTAGTGCTAAAGGAATGAAATTGGCATGAAATTATTTGAGAATCATAAACCCTAGAAACACTAGATTCCCAATATAGCCAATAAGTGTGAATACATGACGCCTAGTTAGAAAAAATTCTATAATTATTATCATAAAAGAACATTAGATATCTCATACAATTCACAACAGGATCTCTTTATATAAATATCATAGAGATGCAGGATAATTCTATACAAATCCATGTTTTCTGAATGATTTAGGAGATATATAGACATGGATGAGATTAAACATTGAATATATAGTGCATCATTTAGATGTTTTTAATAGAAAATGAACTCCTCATCCATTCTCTCATTAGTAAGTGAATTAGAGATTTGGGATTCTAGCATGTAAGGAATTTATTCATGGTGAAACACTACATGACGGAATATGAACCATTCCTAAAAGTTGCTACTAATTAAAAGATGGTATTTCTATATAATTAATTTATAGATGATGTGGTTAATGAAATTATCATTATTATAAAATATTAAGATATCATTTTTCTGTATATTTACACGATTACAAGTTATGTTAGAAATAAAAATTAAAATCATTAAGTCTCCCACTATTTTTTAAAATCTCAATAACCTCACCCATTGATCTCATAATGTTCCAAAACATCAGACAGTCTAGTGGAAAGGATCCATATTTCCCTTATAATAATATAGAAATAGGCCATGAATATTATGAGATTGTTTTTAGGTAAGAGGAAATTCCAACTATAGTAATAAATATCCTTGTTCTTTTTATTTGAAGCAACAATATTGAAATCTTGTCTCATATTTTCTGAACACTTTCCTTGAAAATTTGTATCGAATAGAAAATGTTCTTTAATTATGATAATATTTTTTTTAATTTTAAACATCTCCTTGGTTTGGTTTCACCTTTCTTCTATCTTGAACCAACTCCGTGCACCTAAGAGTTCAATAATAATATTTTTTTACATCACATATAGGTGAAGGGAACTAAAAGGCGGTTTTATAAAAATAAATCATGGGTACACATGCCTATACATAATAAAGAGGTAGGTATGAATCACATTCCATCAATTAAATTTAATAAAAAAATTGTTAAAATCCATGTAATAATTAAAATAAACTATACATAGGTTGGTGTAATATCATGGTCATCCACTAGTGTAATGAATTCGTATTTAAAATAATTGGCTATAATTCATTTCAATTCATGCATTTCTTAATTTCAACACATAATAATTAATTTGATTAGTTATCTAATTAATCAAATAATTCAGTTGATCTAAATGTACACCCAAATACCCATCCTCTATTATTTTAAATAAATTAAGTAAATTAAATTTATTTCAAAAATAATAAAATTAGTATATGAATTGTACATGAAAGAAACTCGTCGAGTTGTTTTTAAAACAACTCGGTATGTATTAATACCACACATAGTCAACTAATGTTACATTTTTCATACAAGTTGTATTATTAAATTACAAATAATGTATGATTTAATGAAATTCCAAATGAAACACATTTTAATTAATGTTTCATGTAATTATTTTAATTTGTGTGGAGTAGTTGATTTATTACAACTATACATGGTATGTATTTAAAAATTTATGGAGAAATCAATTAAACATTGAATTATATATAAAACTCATGATATGGAATGTACGATTGAATACTAGTAACATGGAACATGTAATAATGAGGTTTATAGATTAATACATTATTTTCTATTTTATTCACAAATTGGTGCAATACTGTGTGTATATCCGACTATATATCTTGTATATTGCTCCCAATATGTCCAAGTTACATGTTTAGTGACTGTATGTGAACATCCATAGAGAATTTTCATAGGTACACTTAGTGTATATCTATTACATGCCATATAATCTTCATGTTGCATGTTTTCCAACCAAAATGTTGTGTAATAAATCCATGAAATGGCTTGGACCCCATGTTTTCCTCCGTGAAAACATGTAGACTACGTGGTGAGTAAGCGAGTAACATGATGTGTAGTCTAATAATTCATGATTCATCTTGTCCAGGTCAACATGCGATGGGTATTTAAAGCATGACATATGTATTTAAGGTTTTATGATCTGAATTATTTCAAGGGACATCCTAGTGAATTTAATATGGGTACATGGCACGAGCCTTTGGGGGACAAGCCATGTACTTATATTTTATATATCGATAATTTCCTAAATGTCTATATTGGTTCTTCACATGTTCTAAATTAATATTTAATCAAATTTTAGTTAAATGATCAAGAAATGAATGGTGAAGAAAGAGATCTAAATGAAAAATTATAAGAATATATTTATTAAATGAAATCTAACTTATAAATACATATGCAACCAAAAAATAAAAACTAATTATAAATGGAATGTGAAATATATTATACTATTTGATGGTTATGGAAACAGTGGAATCACCCACTAGGACTATGGATAAATATCATTATATTAGATTTAATGGATAGTTTTTAATATACACAACAAGAATTCCATGTCCATTTTTTTCCAATGAATGTTGAAAAATGTTTTTTCAAGATCCAAGAGATAGGATCTATTAATACTAATATATAATTAATTTAAAACTATAGAAGAAAGATTATATTAGGATTGATATATCTCTTAATTAGTGTTATTGATCATCATAACCTAATTGGTTTATTTTTATTGCATTTTGAGGACCCTAATGCATGACTAATTGACCATATTTCATTATTCACTTTCATCACATTAGTTTACATAAATATAGATGGAATTTATGTTTTTATTCATGGTCTTAGGTGGAATAGGAGAGGACGGATATGTTATGAGGAAATTTTCATGCATAATAATTAATGTTTCTCAAATTGGAATAGTTTTCTATTTATAGATGTAGGGTTAGGGTTTAATATTTAATTAATTCCCCAACACAGCTTAACAATATAGTCTACCCAAAATGAACCACATTCCATGTAACTGAATTATATTCTTATATTATTTTATTATATGGGATTACTCGCACAGTGAAGAATTTTTATTTTACAATTTAGTAAATAAATATTCATCACCTCATAAAATATGGTATTCTTTTCCACCTCAACATTTATTATTCAATAAATATTTTAATATATATTCTTATTTCAATAAATAAATTTTCAATTTACAGTTTGTAAAATAGATTGTTATATTATGTACATGTAATGAAATATATTTTTTATTTAATAGATAAAAAAATATTTTACACTATTTTTATAATAAATGATAAATAAATCTTATATATTCATATTATTAAACATTTTACCCATGAATAAATATTTATTTAATAATTGAGATAATTTAATAAATCTTGAAAAGAATGACTTCACGGTATTAAGAATTTTTTTTTCATCTGGGTTTTAAATATAAATAATATTTATCTATAATAAATTCAAACTGTTTGTGTGTGACCTTCAAGTACTCTTTCTCAGTGGAATTTGGAAGACATTCATAAAGTATAATATTACTATCTAGAAATTGGTCAAGACAACTGTCAAGGAAGAAGAAATATTGTATTGAAAAAATCATATATGAATTCTCATTGTGTAATATATTTCATTTTTAATGAAATTATGTCTACATGTTGAACACCTATATCATCAACCTATATTCTTTAAATGTAATTCTTTTATTACCTAAAATTAAATTTTTCAGTACACGGTAGACATGAAATTTAATGCGAAGGTTCCATTTCAATCAAAGGGGAGATACATAAACATTTAAAAATATTGATTGAAAAAATGTGTCCATTAATTATTCATTAATGACATATCATTCATGAGGTAGGCAATAAAATCAACTTTCCCATGTTCAAATGTTATCATGATTTATGGTAATATATCAAGGTGTATGATTCATGAAATAATATTATAATAATATTAAATTCTATGTATCATTACACATACTCACAAATAGAAACTTGTCATGAAACATAAACATGTTTATTTTTAATACGTGTACTCACACATGAGAGAAAATATACTATACATCCCATCATAAAATTTTATTGATCGAAGAATAAGGTTTAAGAATATCATCGTATCATTTTAGGGGACTCATTGGAGTTGGGAATTGTTATGACATTTTCAATGTAAACAATACTATATGAAATTATCACATTTGATCTATGCATTAACAATAAAAATATATAAGAATATATTCAATTAGTATTCACCTATTTGAATATACATTCAATATGACGTAAAAATATTTGTTCATTGGACACCAAATATAATAGTAATAATTGTTTATATAACCCATGTAAACCAATTATTTCTTAATAGATCAATTATATATGGTTGGAGAATGATTTAGCAAACTCAATGGACAATGAAGGAAGCTCTCTATGTGATTCCAGTGAAGGGTTCATAATTTAACAAACTATGTGTCCAACCATGAATCTCACCCTAGATTCAATGATTTTTTAAAGACAAATTATTACCCTCCAAATTTTTGACTATATTGGGTATCTTCTCTCCCTCACTAATTCATTATATCTAAGGGAATCCCTATGAGAAATTACCATTACTCCCTCATTGTTATGAATTACTAATTAATTTATTCAGAGTGGGTTTTGGTTAGCTATAGGTTCATTCCTACTAAATTCCATTTTCTTCTCATTTTCTCCTTTTTTCTTCCACTTGGTTCCTTGTTGTCTGAACCCTAGGTATGAGATTTTACACAATCCCATGCATTCTATCATTTAAGTGTGTCTGGATCATTCTTGGTTTACTTTCATCAGACACTTAATGTTTTCATACTATTTGTACTCAGTTTATGGTAGGTGGATACATGCATAATGATTTTAAATTTAAGAGCCTTTATTTTTTTGGTATTTATTGAATGATGTTTTAATATTTTATAAAACATATCATATATATTGAATATTTTTTTAAAAAAATAGGTTATTCTAATTTGGATTAAATGTAATTATAAAGTATCACCTTTTTTAATTTTAGGTTCAAATATAGTTTTAATGAATTATTATTTTATTTTATTAAATTAGATGCCTGAGTGGATCAATAAATTCATTTCATATTCCATGATGGGTGTTTTGTTTTATAAAAATATGAAAGGATCATTTGGAATATTCTAAATAAATTTCATCTTTTTGTTTCATAAGTTGTTATTTGGATCTATTTCATGCTTTATGGATGTGGTTTGTGACTGACCTTTTAAATTTACTACTTCAAGAAAAGTGTTTAATGATTTATGTTTTTGTTGTTTTTGGGTATTTTGGGAAAGGATGTGAGGGGTATTTATATGTAATTTTTTCTTTATGTGGCTGACACGGCTCTTGCATTCACCTCCCTTTTTATTGATCATGGGAACCCATGGGATTAGGTTAAGGACAATAGGATAGGTAACACAATCCATGGCATACCCACCCTATCATGGGTTCATGTAACAATAATTAATAACGTTACGAATCATGGTGGTTATCTATTTTGGATATATCTACATCTCAAGGCCAAGGGAGTATACTTCTTTATGGATCTTAATTTTGTTGGAAGTCATGGTTTGATGTGTAACCGTGGCTATAGACCACATCATGTACTATACCTCAGCTTTCCCACAGAAATTTATATGGTTTTATTTATTCATTTCGGGTATTTGGATCCTAGGACTTATCAACCTTAGTTTCCAAGGGCCACTCCCACGATAATGGTTTACTTGCAGTTTATTTTCTTTTTTGATTTCTTTTATGTTGTCTACTTTCACTTATTATCTTATTATTGGATCCCCTTATTTTTTATCTACTAACATTTGTTCTTTTATTGTGTGACACTTATATTGTTTTTTACTTTCTATCTATAGATGTATGTGTATTTGAAATGAGTTTTCTTATTTCATCTTTCAAAAATGTGGTTAGTAAAAAAGTATATTGGATTTGAAATGGTTTATGTTATTTAAGAGTTTGTTTATTTTAAAATCATTTTAAAGATTGAATATGTGTTTTAAATGGTCAATTATATATTTGGGAGTGATGTAAATTTCTAAGTTGTATATTTGTTTTTTTGTTTATAATTGAAATAAGACATTTTAGATGAATTTTTTTTACTAGAAAAAACGAATTTTATTTTTAAAGATTATGAATGGATGTGGTTTTGGACTAAATTCTATGATATTTACTCATGACTAAATAATAATTTCTATTTTATGTATAGGATCATTATAAAACTATTTATGGGGACTTTTTTAACACCCTAACTAGAATAACTGGTTCTAAGATGTATTTTCACAATACCTCTGGCATTCTTACCCCTATTCCAAAGGCTTCCGACTATAATGGGGGGGGGTCTAATGTAAACTATGGGGAGACTATACCCTCAATAAGAGTTCATGAAAATGCTTAAATAACTAAACATGTTACAATATACATTTATATTATAAAAAAACAATAAGAATACTTGTAACAAATGAATGTGAAAACAACAGACACAAATGGTTATGCCTAAATGAAAGGACACATAATTCCTATCGAGCTGATCACATATAGAAAATAGAAATGATAAAAAAGACAAAAGTTGATTTATATATTTCTCCAAGACTTGCCTCATCATGGTCTTTAGACTCATAGTGTGATATCTTTCTCTATGATCAATGTTGATACCCGTTCCAACATGTACCTTCAAAAAGTGTGGGATACTCATATACCAAAGTTACATAGTCTCATGAGCAGGGTGTGAGTAAAACTATGTTGGGAAACACCAATTCCATCTGAAAAATAACCTATAAATGTATTGTATGTGTATGTCAAAAATCATTAGGGTAGAAAATATAAAAAAAATATGATGCATTAGCACAACAATTAATCACCAACGCATCACAATACAATGTTAAACTATATAACAATTTATTATGAACTTACAAAGATACCAAAAACCTTGGTTGTACCTACATTGGTTTTATACCATTGCAAATATCATCTAGACATCTCTTAATATACCCTTTATTGGATAGTCTATAAACATTCCTAACACAACCCCCTAAAAGATATAAACCATATACATATTGACCGAATCATCTAACACAACCCCCTTAGGGGGATAGACCATATGGGTTAACATTCTTGGTCACCTGTAGAAGACATAAGAACATCACATGGAATCCATCGATATACTATGATTGATCAATATCACTTCATGTCAAGAAAGTGTCACAAGCATCACAAATTAACACATGAGAAAACATCAAGCAAAGGCCTCATAGGATCCACATAGAGTGACATGATTAATATCAAGAATATGATTCATTGGTTACACATGTACATACATATGATAAATATAATACATGGGTCTCATGTCTTTCACATGGACACACATGTGATTGAAATAAATATGGGTCTCATTGGATATTGATTCAGACACATGTAATCAATATAAAAAATCATTGTCAAGGGATACTCATGCACACACATGTGATCATTGGCTCAACCATTAATGGCCAACATCAAGCTAGTGTGAAAGGATCCATTGTATCCCATATATCCTTGTTCAATTATATTAGTTGTGGTTCCTTTAATTAGTTAATACTGATATATCATTAAATAGAAAAGTAATACATGATTTTCATAACAAAATTATAGTGTAATGTTCATTCTCCAAATGTGGAAAACCTCACATCACATGCCAATATACCCTGAATAATAACATTGGGTAGAGCACACATGACCACCTACCTCAATATGATTCCAACCTGTATCTAAGAAAGTTTCAAATTCTTTGTTTGAGTCTATTTTAGTCCATTCATCTCACATCAAATTCCAAATGTTCCTATCACATGCTTGATCATTCCAATTTAATTAATTATATAAAATTATAATTAATTATATGTTTATAAGAAAACTTTCAACCATAGGGGAAGGGAATGCTTGTTGAAGGACTCACTGGGAATTATCTCATAGCTGGAACCAAGAAAAACCTCCCAAGGAAGGCCCATAACAATCTTCTTACAAATACCTAGTAAAAACGCACTACACATGAAAATAAGGAAAATTTTATATTATTAAATTGGAGTAACTAAAATAAATAATACGAGTGATGCTCCTTATCCAAAAAATTTTCTAATGGAGTTTGGGGAACTCCCAACACACTATTATATCAAATTTATACAAAATTCCCAATTAATTTTGATGATAGGATGATCGATATGAATCATAAAAACCAAAGAAACCATATAATGAAAATAATAAAATATACCATCAAAAAACCCCCCAAAAAATGACACATGTTCATCATAATGTGTCGTCCTCTCTCCATTCCAAAAAAACGAACCATAGTTTTTACGAAATTGCACTATGATATGGGGAAAATTTCATCCAATTAACTAATCATAAATATGAAAAAGATAAATATTTAATATAGATTACCACGAGATAAGAAAAAATGAGATAATCTTGACATGAAGGTGTTTCACAAGATAATACATAAAAATCGGAATCATCCATGAAAAATTGTACAACCATCCCCCACAAAATGAGGAAGAGGAAGTATATATCAAATAACAAAGGAGGATCTCACCTAAAATCACCAATATATTTCATCTAGATACAACTATTACCAAGGAGGTCTAAAATATGGAGGAGAATATGATATCGTTGATGAATAAATATTGATAATTCAGTCCATTCAAAATAATGCTGAGGGAGGTTTGGTTTCAATAAGAAAAAAATACCCCTTGTTAAACATTTCCCAATGCACACCTCCTGCTGGCTAATTAAGGTCCACTAGCTTGTCCGTAGCCCACCAACCACCCTGTGTAGACTTCATAGATAACCAATAATCTCAAATATGTATCTAGTCTTGCAAACACTAGAACATACAGATGATGGATGTATCAGGAGCATGGGATTCCCTGAGTATCATGCACTTTTTAACCAATCTATGAGTTTCCCACTAATCTTCCTTTCATGTATAAAGATTCCCTTTTATATTTTAAAGCATAGAAAATCTCGATGAAACACCTGGTTCTCCAAATGATCCATACAATAAATAAAAATATCAAATTAACTATAAAATTCATAATTCATAACAATGCAACTCAATACAGTCTCCCCACCATAGTCCTTCTCTTCCTTGAGATGTTGTGGTAGTATGAAAATCATGCCTCTTAATATACCTCGATCATCATTCACAATGAGTTATATGTATTCCATACTAGAATTATAAATCACCATCTCATAGCCACGCTCATTCATAAACTCTTATCACATTCTTCCCACATAACACAATGGAAAAAACATTAGAAGCTGATCCATATACTCATTTTCATAAAAAATCATGGTTGTGATCAATGAATCTTTTAAATGTGAACCATCATGGTGTTTTTAACCAATCCCACATGAATCATCTTAGTTCTTCCCACCATAAGAATTTACATAAGAATTTAGATTCTTATCATTCAAGAACACACTTTTTTTAGTTTAGTTCCATTATGTGTTCTCAAATGTAAAAGACAAGTTAAAATTAGATACCAACATGAAGTTTATTATTATAGAATAAAAAACAAGACTCTATTGACTAAACTAACTCAATAAAACCAACTATTCATATGATCTTATAACCAATTCATAAACACCTATTTCATACCTAATATAGTAGGCTCAACTTAGTTCCAACCAATTATATTCATCTTAACTCAAAAACACCAGTATAGACTCTTCTAGGAAACATCACACATAGTTACTCAGCCTGAACATCTAACACTCCATCAATCCTCTAATCAATATTCCTTAAGACTTGGAGTTACCATTAAATAGATCTAACATACTTATCAAAAAGTGAATAGACATCAAAGGAATTATCCTTGGTTTTCTCTCAAACCTCTATCACCAACCTGAATGATCCATACCATGCACTAACGAACCATCGATATGACTGACTCTAAAATCACACAAATGTAACCTTGAGTCTAATCCCCACATCATTTCTATATACAATGATACATCTAAATCAAACAACATGCATTAATCCTAGAAGTACATTCTCTAAATACTATTATAAATAAATCATCAGGAGTCACCATGATTGTCTAACAGTTATCCTTATACAAAAACAAAACCATCCCCACGATAGGGTCTTTCAATCATGACTATATCTATGTCCCCCACCATAGAGTAATCGATATTATTTAATTTCAAGGAAAAATTCATTCTACTTGGTCCCTGAATAATACATAACCAAACACATTTAAGAACAATCACCACCTTTTCACACCTAATTTCCCAAATATTTTCCATCCAGTACTCATACTTGGATCACATATAATGAAATTCAATACATTCAATGACCCATACATGATGATTATAACATCCTCCAACACCATATGAGTGGTTAATGATTTTTTATAGATATGGGTATCATCGCCTCACACAGTATGCCACACTAAACCATATCATATCCATCAGTGGAAAACTTGAGTTAATCGCACCATAGTACCCTAATCCATTATTGATTTTGTCTTCTTCCATGGGAAAACTTCCTCACACATCAACCATTATACCACCAAGCCTTTCAATATTTACACCAAATATGATAGATTCCAACTGTAAGTGTGTCCCTGAGGAAAAAGTCATCAATGAATTAATGCCACTACCTCTTCTGGTTTTTTCTATATAACCTAAAAAACACTCAATAGTAAACTCACTACCCCTCACTTATGATTCAATTAATTTTATGTATAGAAATAGTTTAAAATCACAAAAATAATATATTTTCCTATAACACATCATAATTCAAATATTTACTCTAAAATAGAGTGATTTATTATGATTTATAGACCTTAAATAAAAAACTCATTGGTCACTTAATCTGTCCACACAATAGGTCTTTAGCACCACCAATCTCAATCACTCTTACTTATCCTTTTTATAATTGTAATTTCCTTGAACCAAGATTCATTGTGCACCACCCATCATTTGGGTGTCAGCTCAAGACACTAGACATCTACCCATTATTTAACACTCATAGTTATATACATCTAGGATATGCACTCATTATCTAATGACAGTCTCGTGATAAACTTATAGTCCATAAACCCCTATTCAATCCATCAATTCCACATCTTTTCAAGTGCTCCATAATCAATCCTCATATCATGAGTTGTAATACTAAAGTTTCTCTATAGTATAAGGTTACAAGTAAAATCAAAAGACCCTCATTTAAGGATTACAATGGTTAATCACATGTTCAAATAATTTTCATTAATTTAATAAACCATTAAGGAACTAGTAACTCAGACTATCCATTCACAATGAATATTCTCCCTCAGATTAATTTCATACAACATCAGATACCAAATCACTAGTTACTATTTTCATATACCTAAGGGAAAAATGATCTAATTATGGACCACAAATCATGGAACTTCATATGGCCACATCTACACAGACCGGACTTGATGGATTCTCTATTAGACTAACCTTGTCGAGGGGCTATAAATGCTTGGGTTGGTTAAAAAATTCCAATAGGTGCACTATACATGTCTAATGGATAAACCCGCATTGGATATATTTGGAACCTTAATTAATTGGATATTTCTAATGGATAATTATTCAAGAATAATGTTGTGGTAATCAACACCCGACAATGGCCTAACTAGGTTTATTATAATTCCTCTCTATATAAATATTTCATTATTATCACTTTTTTTGTCACCATCATTATCTTTTTCATTATCTCCCATATTTACCACACTATAGTCTAACTTGAACTGATATTAAAAGTCGAAATTTATTGTGTTTCATCTAGATATAATTTAGTTATGAACACATAAAAAAAAGTACAATTTATTGATGTCAAATAAGTTGAGTCGTCTGTTTTAAATACAACCACACACAAGAAGAATATATGTCATGTGAGTCCTACATATTTAATTAGATGCATGTGAAGCCTCTTCTGGATTCATACAAGACTCAAATACATATAAAATAATAAGCCTAAAATATATATGCATCATTCATGGTGGAATCATATAACCACAAAAAAATAATGAATAATATAAAAATTATTCTTTGGAAACATGGACTTACCATTGATGATGGTGTTTGTGATGCACCAAAAAAATTCATTGAAATCTCTTACATATTCCTATGTCAATTGTATACAAAATTATAAAATTAGTAAAAACAAGAATAACCTAATACCATTTTATAACACCCCATCCTCGATCATGGTGGTAAATCCCAAGTGCCACGTGACCTTAGGAACACCTCCCCATATTCCAGAGGATACTAGAAAACAATGAGGGTATAAAGTGAATCATGGGGATTCTATACCAACAATAAAATTTTATAAAAATCGATAAATAAAAATACATTTAATAATTTAAAATTATAGTATTTGAAAACCAATAACCACACCATTAACTAATGAATTTTAAAAATGTACTTGAATTATCATGGATTAATTAAAGGGCACTGATCACCCACTAGGCTAATCAAAAATACAAAATTTAGAAACAAAAATAAATAAAAAGAGATCTATATCCAACTAAATATTAAACACCTTATATTATATAGACATACAAAAATATATCCCTATCAATCATCAAATAAGGCTCCATCCCAACCATTATTGGAAACAAGTGATTGTTTCTCGATTACCCAAGTGCTATGTCCACCAAATAGGGAATGTGTTCAAAATAATAGGGAACCACCAAAGTGATTTAATACCAAAATGGTAAATTTAGTGTAAATTCATGTGATAATAACATTAGGATAGTAAATACTTAAAATTTAAACTATAAAAGAATAATAAGTAACCACTAATGCCCATGAATGCAATAATCAACTACATACTAATTGATCATGTGTTTACCATTCTTCCCATGACAGAAGAAAAATCGACCAGTTGTCTATCATATCCCCTTGATTGGATAGGCCATAAAAATGTTTGAAAAATCCCATTTAAATGGAAAACCCATGTAGATATTGAGAAAATTTTCTAACACATCTACCAAAGGGGTAGTTCATATGGCTCATCCTGCATGCTTAACGGTATTATCCAGTGGAAAAAATAGATGAAATACATGATTATATGATGAAATATCAAAACAATGTTATGTAAATAAATATTAATAACCATCACAATAATATATTTGAGTAAGTATCAAGAATAGGTATGATTATCCAAACACAAACACAGACACATGTGATCAATACGAAACATGGGTATCACATGTTACACATGTAGACACATGTGATCAATAACAAACAAGGGTCTCACGAGGTAAACACACATCTGATCAATATCAATATGAGATTTATGGACAAGTCATACATAAAAATGTGATAAATATCAAACATGGGTCTCAAAAGATACTCACATACACACATGTGATCAATTTCTTGGCCATAAAAGGCTGATATCATGCTATTATGAAAGGGTACATCATGGACCGTGGAACATTGTTTAATTACATGAAGCTTGATTACAGTAATTTGTTATGACCAACATATCATTAACTAATTAGGTATTACATGAAGTTCATCACACAGTTATAAATCAAGGTTCGTCCACCCCAAAGAAGACCTCATATAAATTGATAAAAACCTTGAATAATACCACAATGTATAGCACATGGGACCACCTACCTCAATATGAATCCAAATTCCATCCATGAGATTCTAAAATTCTTTGTTCGATCCTATAAAAGACTATTATAAATCTTTCAATACTAATGGATACTAAATCATTCAAATCCCTTCCAATTTAGTTAATTATAACTAATCCTGGAGTTCAGGAAACTTAGGGCACACTCTTGATTCTATGGTATGAAAAAAAACCTAATTTAATACCCTCATATGATGGATGATCCAAATAAAATTAGCCAAAAAACAATAGACGGAACACTATGGGACACACCATCACTGAATCCAATAAACAACAACACATATTCATCATCATGGTATATCCTCTAGGCATAATAATTGAGAGATCCACTGGTCTCAAACCATTCATCCCCAATCTGGTGAAATTATAATCAAATTACATAATAATAATGAATCCAAATATCTATAATTGATATAGATGAACAGTATTATTGAGAAATGGGAGAGAATTTCAACAAGAAGGGATTGAAAAGGTTAATAATTAACAAGAGGAATCATCAATGGTGAATGAAACAATGATTGTCCATTGCATTAGTAATAGGGATTATAGATCGATGAATAATGAAGGCTCTCACCTATATTTTCATACAAATTCCTTCAAGATCCCACCATGATCTATGATGTCTGATTAAGGAAGGTGAAGAGGAGATCCTAGCCAAATGGATCTCTAAAATTTGAACCTGGAAAAATAATTTAAAGTGGGCCTTAGTGTCTAAAAATACAAAAAAAAAACAACACCTATAATATTCCCAGTGTACTCGACATACTAGCCACTCAAGGAGAACCATCTAGCAGATGGTTTCTATAGTAGACTCAATTTATTTAAGATTTTTAGACTGATTACCTGAACTCTAAGTCACCCAAAGATATTCCTTATATGTTTAAAAATACCTAGGATATTTAGGTATGAATAAATTTAGTTCAAAACTAGATTCTATGAGAAATACATCCACCATAAGAAAGGAAAAATATCCCCACAAAATTCGTAACTCATAATGGAATAGTTTATTAACATTTCATAGTTTTGGTCTCTCTTGGTGTGGTTGTGTTAGTGGGTGAATATATTAAAAGGGATCATTATTGGCACCTTATTTTTATGTTTCCTTTCCCCCATTTTACCATTTATGTATTTTCTAGTTTTTCATTACTATTTATGATCTCATGTATTTTTTATATTAATCTTTTATATAATTCATTTGTGATTTAGGTTTATTTTTTATTATTCTCTTTTTTTATTGTCCTTTATTTTGAATCAGATTATTTATTTTACATGGGATTCTAATATAAAGATGGTTCATGCCAAAGTTCTAGTATAGATTCATTTTTTGTTTATTTCTATTTATTAGTAGAAACCATTCCCCAGATATTTCATGTGATTCTTTGCATCTTTTTACCAGCCCAGGGTGATTGGAAACGGGCATATGGCATGTCATAGGTTGGTTCAAGTGCCTATATCTAGGGTGGATTTTGAAAAATTTCTACCAATTAGCAGGTTCATATAATTTCCTAGATTAATATGTTATAGGACAAAAGGGAGTCATAAATTGATTATAGTTCTAATCAAAATCTAAATTTATAAAACATAGACAACAATATTTAACTAATTAAAACATATTCTGTATAAGGTAGAGGTCAAATGTATAAAGGTGGTGAAATTTGTTTAATTCGGTTTTTTTAAAGAAAATTATTTTATATTATTGGTTTTATGAAAGAGAGAAAATAATAGATGTTGGTTTAGAAAGAAATTTATTGAATGAGAGAGTTCAAATCAATGTATTTTCAGTTTTGAAAATCATGTTTTAAAATCATTCTAAGGTTTTTTAGTTTTAGTGTTCAGGTGCAATTGGATTTTGGAAATCAAATTATTAATCCATTTTTGGAATCAAAGTTGAGTTGAGGTGGATCCAATGGTCATGGTATCCTATCCACAACATGATAACAATACTTTTAATATGGTTATGTAATTAAGGAAATTTCGAATTATGTTTTTTTCAAAAACATATTTATATATGGTTTCTCTAAATACAGCAATGGTCATGTCTCAATTTAGGGAAACCAATTTTATAGTTATAATGTTCTTTTCAAATTTACTAACCAAAGGTCATGATTAAAAAAATATTCTTATTGGAATTGGATAAACAAAACTCATTAAACCAAATACATGAATAAGAATAATAAATTGATCCAACGACACCAACCCCCTTCAGCTAAATAACCCTTTTAGAAGGAGGGTGTTACTTGATCATCCTAGTGATGATATTGTAAGAGACAATGAATAAATTAAAATAAAACATAACAGAAAGAGAGGATAAGTTGAACTAGTGGGGACCGTACATAGCAGAGCTTCTCACTCTAAGATTTGATCTCCAGATCTCTTGGAAGTGAGAACACTACTATCTATTTATAGATTTAATTAGGGAACATGTATAATTTAATGGAATTCATATAGTCATCCTAGGATAATAAAACATTTATTAATTTAATTGTATTTAATCTAGACATTTTTGGGTTGTCATGACACTATTAGGTGGTGTGATTATTTCATCACGTGTAATGTTTGGGACCTTGAAATATTCATTGATTATTTTCACATTCATTAAATTTAGTGGAGTGTCATGGATTTTAATGTTTTTACATCATGTAATATTAACATGATGTGAATCTCAGAATTCCAGCTCCATATGATCCATTTTGACCCATTTCATTAGTTTCCCACCTAAAAATAATTTCATGATTGTCCATCATTAAGGAAATACTTATTTTCTATAGTTTCATTCCAAGGAATGAAGTGTCACTGTGTGAAGTTCCTTTTGACCTCATATTAATTATTTTTTTCCTTTTCCATGTGTTGGTTGTATCCGTCTAAAAATCATAAAACCTGCTAAGCAATATAAATATTGGAAAATATTACACAAATTAATGTATTAAAAGATCCTAAAATATATGCATAAAATAAATTAATTAATAATCATATTATTTAATTTTTTATGTAATGGTATATTGTATATTGGAGTGTTATACCTAAAGTGTCAGGTGTTAAAAGAGCATAGATAGATTTTTCTTATGTGGAGCCCAGAGTTTTCATGGGTACCCATGCTTAAATCATAAATTCAATCATTATTATCATTGTTTTGATGTATTTCTATTTTTGGATGATATTTTGAATGTTATTAAAGCTCTGTAGATTGTATTGAGTTCTACTATGTTTTTGGGTAAACAATTCGAGAATAATTAGAGGCACATGGCTAGGTTGTAGGGCTAGGTAGGCCAAAGATATTCCATACCCATTGTACCATCAAGACCATAGTGATTATTATACACTTTGTCCATTATACAATAATCCATAGAAGTAAACTGTGAAAAAAAATTGAGACCTATTCAATGGAATTTTAAGGATTTCCCCTTTCAGGTGAACCATTTTAATTATTTCTTATTTTATAGAATTAATTGAAGTAATCCATATCATATTTCAACATTATTTGGTTTTTTTATGAATTGTCTAGAAAAGAATTGTTTTCATATAATAAGAACTCTTTGAAAAGTAATAAATTATATTTTCTAAAATGACTTCAGATTTATTATATATTTGGGATTTCCAAATGATTTAATAAGGGATTAATCAAATGGAATGTTCTTTAAATAGTGTTTAAAATTAATAATGTGTATTTTAACGATAAATCATAATGAACTCAATATTTTTATTTTGAAAATTATTTTAAAAGGATTTGTGAAATTTCTTATCTAATTTCAAAATTGAATGATTTTTTTTTGTTTTCAAATGATTGTGGGTTTTTTTGAATTTAATTTTTCACGATGATTATAAATAAAAAAACATATCTGATTTGTAGTTTTTTTAAAAAAAATACTGTTTTAAATGTTGTATATTTATTTTCTAAATTTATAAATGGATTTTATCAAGTGAATTGAAATGAATATAACGTGGTAATTTTTAATAATGGTTTCAAAGATCATATCATTGATGAAAAACATTATTTTTTGAAAAATAAAATTTCATTGGAAGAATTTTAAAATGAGCCTTTAATTTAGTTTGGTATATAAATTTTCGTAGTCATGGTTATGTCTTTCTAATTTTGTTTTTTGTTTTATTATATTGGGACACTCAATTTATAATAAAATGATCTCTGCTGAATTTTTTATTTTATCTGAAATTACCTCTATTACTGGGTATTCTTCTAAGACATGTCTTCGTGGATTGTGGGTAGTTCATATTTTAGGATATTCCAAAACTATATCTATATGGTTCAGTAAAGTTGGATACTTTTTTTCATAGACTCTCCTAGACTATAGGTGGACTGGTGATGCCAAAATATTCGTAGTTGATGATCCATACTCAAGAATTATTTTTCATTTTATGTCTATCTATTATTAAGTGGAATTTATTTTTCTCAAGTGAGTAGATAAGGACTCTAATAACGTTATACATTTGGAATATGCCTTCATATAGACCCGATTTTGATTTATTCTCATCTGACCCAACTCTTTTTATGGATGTGATCAATGAGTCCATGTAAATGAGATTTTTAGGGGATATCCTAGAATGACTAGGGACCATACATTATTTAGTCATGATGAAGATCTGATATCCTATAGAGAGAAAATCCTATATGTTTTATTTTGTGAGTGGATAATGTATTCTATGATATATGCTTTTATTTTAACATGTAATTATGAATTATGGATGGGTTTCTTCAAAATATTTGTATTTTTGAGTTTCATTTTTTGGGATAATCTGGTTTATGTGTCTTCTGAGAGATCTAGATGAGAAATTTGATAAACCTATGGATGTTTCCTCAATTTAATGTTTTAATGTTATTATATAATTTTTATTACCATTGTGGTTGTGGTATTTCCGTAGGATTATTACATTAGAATATAAAACTTTCAATTTTATTGAATCCTTTATTTTTATTACATAACTTTACATAAAATTTTACAATCAGAGGATCTTTTAATGTTTAGGGACTTAGGAATAAGGTACATAATACATGAAAACAAAAAACATTATTCTATTACACATTAAAGGATTATTAAAGGTTCATCCTATGTAAATTTATTTCATCTCATAACTTGTGAAAATACAAGAATGAAAAGTGTGAGCAGAGGTCCCAGTAAGGGAAAACATGTGAAATAGTTTACATGTGAGCTTGAGAAATATATGTAAGAAAAAGTTGAACATCATAATGAAATTATAAAGAGGAATATTAAAACAATAATAACATTAATAATAACATGAAAATGTTTCTAAAATATTTGATTTTCACATTCATAAAAACATCACAAAGGTCCATCCCCAAGCTGTCAAAAACATTACCATAGTTATTCACCAAGGTATCATAAAAGTTTTCATATATAGAGATTAATTTCTTTCCACAAGGAACTTGAGTGCGGTCAGGGATCACCATTAATATAATAGAATAAATGAAATGGGTTTCATATCAAAATCATGGAATTTTTAAAAAGTGCTTAAAAATATGATCACTATGTTATTTATAACCCTGTAAAAAGGAATTGGGGATTTATGTATATCAATAAGAAAAAAAAAATCATTTTTATGTATTTATTAACACCTTAGTAAATGAAAGTGGTTTTTTTAACATAAATTATATAAAAGGGTTTATTGAGAAAAAGAGAGAGATTTTGAGATGAACATTCTACAACATAATGAGTATGAAACATGATTTTATGAAATATAAGAAATAGAGGGTATAGAGGTAAGAATAATAATAAAATACTAATAATACAATAGAGGTATAGAATAAAATTTAAAGAAGAGCATTTTATGGAAATTTGAAATACATACCACATAAATGTGAACTTGAACAGAAACGAGAAGTTGACAATTCCCTTACCATGAAAATTAATTTTGAAAACTATTTGATCGAGACCTTGAGGGATTGAGGACACATTGGGAGGACTCCTTCGGAGGACTCCTTGGGAGGTATAACTAGAAGAAATTTGTGGTAGATGAATTTTTAATTAATATAAATGAAGGGATGGGTAGGTATTTATAGTAAAAGAATGATATTTTTTATTAATTTCAAAGGAAATCTCATTAGTGGTATTTACAAATCCATGTGCTTGCCCAAGGTATTTTTCCATGGTATTGAAATCTTGGGACACCTATTGAGTTTTTCTAACACATAATATTATATCATAATTTTGAATTAATAATTATATCATTACAACATAGCTAAGCTGTCATTAAACTTACTGAAAAACTCAAACAATATTTTTACTATTCATAAAAATCTTATGTATTTTATAAAATTCTCATTAATTCAACGTAACCTAATTTCGATGTTCTGAATTAAAAAATAATATTTATTTTACCTAAATAAATCTCTACATATGAGAAATTTAATTTTTAACTATAAAAACACTTGATTATTAAAAATAATAGCGGATAGAAAATGAATAGTGACACAGATAGTAAATTTTTGGCACTTTTAAAAAATAATTTATTTTATAATTAGTAATTAATTACAAGTTATTTTTAACACTATTTCATTAAAATATACATTTTTAATAAATAATTATTTTAATATTAATATAAATTTAAAATTTTTACCCAAAAAATCAATTTATTAAATTCCATGACAACTTTTAAGCAAAATTATTCTTAAAACAGATATAATGAAATAAAAAATTTATTTAAAAAATGATATTACATTTTAAGTAACAAAGGATTTTAAATATAACCAATTAAAACACCCACATATGACCTAAGGGTAAGGTGTGCGATGTTGATGGACTCTTGGGTCGACTCAGATAACATTGCCTGAGTGATAATCTCCATGAACTTGAACTTATCTCATATGTGATTTCATTCAAGAATACCATATTGAAGCTTTCCTTGGACTTGATCTAGAGTTGTTACTAGTGACACTACATCCTTCCCAAGATCCTACAAATAGGAATCATGTGGCTTGAATTTAATGGTTGAGTCCATTGAATCTTTTTTATGTATTAATTATCAATTATCAATCTATTTATAAACAATAATTATAACGTTAAAATAATTTTATTTTTTACAATTGTAATATATAAAAATGATCTTGTAATGGTCAAAACCCATTGGTCACATTTCATTTATACTTATATATTTTTATTGATTATGAAATTGTAAAAAATACATTTTTAGAAAAGAACATATTATTCATAAGTTTGGGTCGTTACATTCTTCCCCCCCCTTAAGAAATTTCATCCCCAAAATTTCAACTCGTACCCTCAGAAGTGAAAAGGTGTGGGTACTTCTGTCTCATAATCTCTTCGGGTCCCCACATGTATTCCTCATATTTGTGGTTCCTCTATCACACTTTAACAAGGTGGGTAGGCTTGTTTCATAGAACCTTGTCTCTACGATCCAAGATCCCCATAGGGTGCTCCTCATAAGAGAGGTCATGTTCCAATTGAACCACCTTTGGATTCAGTACATGTGAAGGGTCAAGTATGTAATAACCCATTAGGGATATGTAGAATACAAAATAAACTTGAGCTAGATTTTTAGGATGTGAAATCTGATAAGCCACTACGCCTACACAATAAAGGATTTCATAGGGGGAAATGTACCTTGGTATGAGATTCCCTTTCTTCCCAAACCTCATGACTCTCTTACATGGAGAAATTTGATGGAAGACCTTATCCCCAATATCAATCTATATGTCCCTTCAATGGTTGTTGGAACGGATTTACTACCCACTCCATGTAGACTTAATGTTTTGATGAATGGGATGAACCTTTTCAGTCATCTCTCGCACAAGATCAGGCCAAAGAAGCTTTCTCTCACCCGATTCATCCCATCATGTATAAGTTCAACATCGCTTCCCATAGAGCTTCATATCGCGTCATTTGAATGCTCGAGTGGAAGCAATTTTTGTAAGATAACTCAACTAATGGGATATGATGATCCCATATAGATTTGAATTCTAATGAGCATGTTATCAGCATATCATCAAGTTTCTAAATAGTCCTTTTAGATTGGCCATCAGTTTGGGGTGATAGGCCATAATATAATTCAATTTGGTACACATATCATGTTGAAGACTTCCCTAGAATTATGACGTGAACCATCAGTCATGATCAGATATTATTGAATATGGAACTCCATGCCGCCTTACCATTTCCTTCATGTCAATCCTGGCAAGATAATCAAGAGAGAAATCTTCCCGAAAAGAGATAAAATGGGTTGGCTTGGTGAGATAGTCCACTATAGGCCATATCAAATTGTTTCTTTTCAAATTTCTTAGGTGACTAATGGCAATGTCCGTAGTGATAGTTTCCCACTTACATTATGTTATGGGAAGTGGTTGTAATACCCCTTTAAGAAATTGTCACTATACCTTCACTTGTTGACTCACCAAACACCTTGTAGTGTAGTCAGCAATCCCCCATTTCATATTATCCCACAAATAATGATCATGAAGGTCCCTATATATTTTTGTTATTCTTGGATGTGTATAGAATATAGATCTATGAGCTTCATCCATTAGCTCTTTTATTTCCAGAGTATATGGAACACAAGGCCTTGTACGAAATTTTAGTACACCTTCTTGATCAATACTAGACTCGAGAAACTTCCCGTCTTTCACAGTCTCAAACTTCTTTTCTAATAATGGATCTTCTTTTTCAGCTTTCATGATATTCTATAGTATTGATAGTTGAGAAATCATTTGGGATAGTGTTGATGATGTCCCTTACCTTAAAATTCCCATGTACAGTTTCACTAAGTATTTGATAAAGATATCTCCTTGGATCTTCATCATTTCTAGAACAACAGGGTATTTCCTACTTAATGCATCAACAACTTTGTATTGCTGTTCTGGGATGATAATGAATTGAATAATCTTAGTCTTTAATAAGTCACAACCAGATCCTCCATCTCATGTTAAATTCATTTTGCATGAAAAAATAATTCAAAATTTGATGGTCTGTGTATATATCAAACTTCTCCACATAAATATAACACCTCCATATCATTAGAGTGAAAACAAGATCTAGCTCAAGATCATGTGTAGGATAATTCTACTCATGAGGCTTTAGTTATCAGGATGCAAAAGCAATTACCTTGGCAGTTTTCATGAGGACGCACTCCAAAACTTTTATTGATACATTACTAAAAATAAAAAATCCTTCTCTAATTGATGGTAGAGTAAACATGGGTTAAATAACCAATATACTATTCGACTCTTGGAAACTTTCTTCACACACATTTTTCTAGATGAACATGACCCCTTTTCAAGTTAAAATGGTTAATGGATTAGAAAGTCATGAACTGTTTTTTAAAACCCCCCTATAATATCCCACTAATAAAAGGAAAGTACAAATCATTGTAACAGTTTTAGGATAGGGCCACTTCTCTACAACACTAGTATTTATAGGGTCAACTAAGATTCCTTCACTATTTACAATCTTCCCAATGAATGAAACTTGTTGTAACCAAAATCACACATGCTAAAATTTTCAAATAACCTCTCATTCCTCATACTTTGAAATACAACCCTTAGATGACCCTCATACTCCTTTCAAATTTTTGAATATATCAGAATATCATTAATAAATTCTACCACGAAATTTTCAAGGTAGTCCTTAAAGACTATATTCATCAAATACATAAAAGTAGTAGGTAAATTAGTCAATCCAAAAATAATTACAACAAACTCATAATGCTCATATCTTTATTGGAACATGGTTTTTGGAATATCTTCTTTCTTCCCCCTTAATTGATGATAACCACACAGAAGATCAAACATGGAGAAGAATTGAGACACATGAAGCTGGTCAAATAAGTAATCAATTCTTTTAAGATTGTATTGTTTCTTTATAGTGATCCATTTAGTTGTCTATAATCAATAAATAACCCCATCGATCCATCCTTCTTCTTCTCAAATAGAACATGTGGTCCCCAAGGAGACACACTTGGCCCGATAAATGCCTTCTCCAAAAGATCTTGGAGTTTCTTCATTAATTCATCTAGCTCCACATTCACTATTCTATATGGGGTTTTTGAAACAGTCTTGGAACCCGGCATGAGTTCAATAGAGAACTCTACCTCTTTTTATAGGGGAGGTCCACGTAACTCTTTAGGAAATACATAAATGTTTTCCTAAACGATGGGATTATCCTCTATCCTTATAGACTCATTTCTTTATTCTTTTCCACCAATCAAATCTATAAATAAGGCTACAGTAGGTGCTTCTAGACAATGATCAGGTTGAGATATCTCTACTTGGAATATAATTATAGGTCATTCATTAAATATTACTGATATGTCCTTGCTTCTGCATTTTATCTTTCCATTATACTTTGAGAGCCAGTCCATCCCAAGTATATTTTAAAATTCCAACATGGGAATGACTACTGGATTTGAAATATGATTGTTCTCACTAAAGTAAATACAGGAGTTTATAAACATAATTGATTCTCATATAATCCCTTTAAGAGTCTTGATAAATAACTCTACTTTTAGGGGTTCATGAATTGATTTTATATTCTTAGAAAACATAGAGGAAATAAAGGAATGTGTAGAAACAAAATAAAAAAAGTACTTCCTAGCTTTGAGAGAACAACAAGGGTACCTTACACACCATTATTTGTAGCTTCAAATTCATTCATCACAATAGAAAAATCATGAGCTTGCTCCCTTGTACTATGCTAAGGATGATAGCGATTCCCCTCCACTACCCTCGGATTAAGAAAGTGAGTAGAAAAGTTCCCTAGTTATCCACACTTGAAGAATTGGACTTCAAGTAGGGTCTAAACCATCTTACCATTATTGTTAGTGTATAGAAGTTGAGGCATCACCACGCTATGAAAACTCTGAGCAATATGGCCATCTCTTACACACATGTAACACTTCCCACTCCCAAGAAGATAGTTCCCCGAATACTTATTTCCACATTTATAACATGTGGGATGTTTCACTTTCATCCCATATATTCCCGAGTCAATGATTCTCCCAAATCTTTGATCCATTGATCTCTGGTTTTAATTGAATTTATGATATTTTTGTGTCTCATCGAACTCCATGCTGACTTTCATAGCACTTCATATGATCTCCTCATAGCTGTCACAATCTCAGTTGGCTGGATTCATTCATAGATGCAGTCTTAGTCTAATGAAGAACCTATCAACCTTACCATTTGGATCCATGAAAAAGCTCGAAGTGTGACATTAAATCCTTATTAAGTTCATCTCATAACTTCCCAAATATTCATTCTCCTTCAGTTTCAGCTCAACAAATTTTTTCTTCATTTTCATACTCATCGAATGAGGGAAATACTTATTGAAGAAGATCCCTTTGAAATCATCCCAATACATAACTTTAATCTCCCATATTGGACTTGTGTTTTTAATCAGTTCCCACTACTGATCAGCTTCTCCTTCTATGTGGTAAACAACCAAGGTGACTTTCTCTTATTCAGAACTATGAAGTATGGAAAAGATCTTTTCAACAGAGCTTATCCAATGTTCCTTAATCAAAATATTGTTAGATCCCCTAAAAATTGGTGGTTGTTGATGCATAAAGGATTCAATGAAATTTTTTTCCCTTTTTGTTGAAATAATTCTCTCATCTTGATTCAAGTTATTTCCCATAACTTCAGTCATTTGATTCATCATTCT
The DNA here is from genome assembly GCA_963277665.1 of Viscum album. Taxonomy (NCBI): domain Eukaryota; kingdom Viridiplantae; phylum Streptophyta; class Magnoliopsida; order Santalales; family Viscaceae; genus Viscum; species Viscum album. Next base: position 153,179 of record CAUJRU010000464.1, read on the forward strand.
CAAGAAATATTCCATTATAGATTCCATCATAGAGCTGTCAGAACGTGGTCCATTGTGGTCACCATTTGCACAGTTCTTCCTATTTCATGAAAGTTATTTAAAAAAGAAAAAATTAGTGAAAAAAATATTTCATTTAATAATCCTATAAACATAATTGATTTTTTTTCTAAAAACATCATGCTTAAATATGTTATTCCTAGTCAACAATTACATTTTCTATGAATCCTTCAAAATGGTTCATAAAAAAGAAGGGCCCGTTGTCATTCACCAGTTCCCATTCAATTCATGCTTAATGTGGTGTTTTCAGGTTTTACCGTTCGATAAATCTGTTCTAGAGCCACATCCACTTGTTCCAATCAAGAGAGAGATTTATTTTCTTGGAAACCACACACATAATATTTCACCAAAATACTAGGATTTTTTCTTATATATAAACATTAAATAGGTTTATTCTTAATGATTTCATATCCTAATCTCCAAAAATAACTAAACTATCCTTTGAGACCAACTATGGTATCCCTCATTTTTATTTCATAACAATACATGACATTTTAAAAAAGAGGATCTTTTAATGTTTAGTGTCTTGGAAATATTGTAGATAATATATGAAACTTAAAAAATTATTCTATTTAGAAAGAAATGATTCTTAAAGGTTCATCCAAAGTACATTTATTGCATCTCATAACCTAGGGGCATACATCAAATGAAAAGGTGAGCCGAAGGCCCAGTAAGGGAAAACAAGTGAAACATTTTACATGTCAACTTGATCAATACGAGTAAGAACATTAGGAACTTCATAAAGGAATGAGAATGAGGAATATGATAAAAATAAGAAATTGAATAATAAATTGAAAATGGGGATAGAAAATTTCATTTATACTTTCATAAGAATATCTCCAAGGCCAATCCCCAAGGTATCATATAAATTACCAAGGTTATTCACCAAGGTATCATAAAACTTTTCATCTCTAGAGATTAATATATTCACCCAATGCATTGGAGCTCTATTAGAGTGAACCCTTAATATTTCAGTATTTTTATGTGATCCACATAGATCATAATCAAAAATTTCAAAAATAACCCCAATAAAACAAAAGAAATAGGGTTCATATGACAATCATGGCATTTTGAAAAGTGCATAAAAATATGATCATTATGTAAAATATAACCCATAGAAATGGAATGAAGTTTTTATGTATATAAATTATAGAATAAAATAAATATTTTTATGTATTTATAAATACCCCTAGAAATTAAAGAGGTTTGGGTATACAGATAAAGAAAATAAAAGAATGTATTGAGAAAACGAGAGAGATTTTGAAAGGAACATTTTACAGCCTTACGAGTATAAATATTGTTTTATAAAACATTAAAAAGAGTGGGGAAATAGGTAAACCATTCATAAAATCCTCATAATATTGTACATGGATAGAATAAAATGTAAACAAGATCATGGTATGGAAATTTGAAAGACATACCACAAAAAAGAGAACTTTAAAGTTAAAGAGAAGTTGAGAATTCCCTTACCTTGAAGAGTAACTTCTAAAACTTTATGATCAGGACCTTGAGGGATTGAGGACCCATTGGAATAAATCCTTGGGAGGTATAACTAGTTGTAATTCTTAGAGGATGAATTTTAATGAAGAGAAACGAAAGAATAGGTGAGTATTTATAGTAAAAGATAGTTATTTTATTAATTTCAAAGGACACCTCATTAGTTTAATTTGTAAAAACATGGACTTTCCCATGGTGTTGGCCACTCGGGGAACCTATTGACATAAATTAACACATAAGAGTGTACCATAATATTGAATAGATAATTACATCCTTATTAAATAGCAAGGATTTCATTAAACATACAAAAAAACTCAATCAATATTTTTTCTATTCATGAAAAACTAAAGTATTTTATAAAATGCTCATAAATTCACCATAACCGAATATTGACGTTCTAAATTAAAAAATGTCATTTTTTCACCTTAATATATCTTTAAATTTAAGAAATATAATTTTTAACTATTAAAATACCTGATTGTTAAAAATAATAGCGGGCACAAAATGTATAGTGACATGAATAGTAAATTTTTCACCACTTGAAAAAGATAAAATTATTTCATCATTTTTAATTAAAAAAGAGTGTATTTATAAACTCATTTCATTATAATAGACATTATTAATAAAATTTTTTTATAGAAATATAAGAAAAATGTTTAAATGAAAAATCAATTTATCAAATTCAATCACAATTTTAAGCCAAAATTTTCATATAATGGAAATGATGAAATAACAATTTTACATAAACAATGGTATTACATTTTATGTAAATAGGGCCTTGAAACATAACATCTTAAAACACCAACATATGACTAAAGTGTATGGTGTACGATGGTGATTGATTGTTGGGGTGGCTCAGATAACATTGCTCGTGCGGTAATCTCCACAAACTTCATCTTATGTCGTAAGCGATTTTGTTCAATCTTAACATATTGAAACTCGACTTGGGCTTGGTAAAGAGTGAATCCGTGTGACACTACATCCATTTAAATCTTGGACAAAAGGTATTCATATGGCCCGAGTCTACTGGATTAGGTTTTCGACTCATCTTTCTGCATTAATTATAGATTATCATTTTATTTATAAATAAAAAAATATAATGTTAAAAAAATTATTGTTTCCAATGGTCATATTAACCAATGGTCACAAAACTATCAAAACCATATGTTCACATTTCATTTATACTTATATATATTTTTCGATTATGGCATAGTAAAAAAATAAATCTACAAGAAACAACATATTATTAAAAAGATTGGGTTGTTATAAATTTAGTGTAATTATTATGGTGAGGAAACCTGATTTCAATGTTAGATATCATTTAGATCATCCTTCATAACTATTTTGATTTTGTAAGGGTTTGAGGTAGTGATATGGAAATCTTTAATTTATATATATTTGGATAAGGGGTAAAATTATTCTATTATTATTTTGGTTTTATCGAGGAAATGTTAATGGAGCACAACCCTATTATTGGGGTTGTTTCTTTTTTTAATTCAGTTTGAATTCTAATTTGGCTATAATTTTGAGCTGGTCCCTTCTTCTATTTGTCTGATTGATAATGTTTTATTCTAAAATAATTAAATTATAAGGGTAAAAAATGTTTTCATAGGAATAATTGTCACACCTAAAATTAAACATTGCAATTTATTTTAACTATTTATTGATTTGTGTCAATTCCCATGATTTTTGGTTCAAACAAGAATTCGATTTTTAATTTTTATGAGTTTAAATATGGGAGTAATTTTGGTTATTATTTAGTACTAATTTTTTGGATAACTATATGGGGGAATTTATATTTTCATAGATCCATTAAGAATGGTTGTAAAATGGTTTGTTAAACGTCATGTCGAAGCCTTGAAACTATTCAGATGAGTCCACAGAAGGGCACATGATTGGAACATGGTTTGGTAAACCGTTCATCCAAACCATGCCCCACCCCCATTTTTTGATTTCTTATTCTCTGTAAAGAACTATAATTCCCATGGAGTTTTTTTAAATACCCGGGAATTTTTTGAGTCCGCAGTTTCTGACGGCCCTTGAATCTGAGGCCCAATGTGCCCAGAATCAATTTCTGAAGTTTTGTTCAGGTACGTCCTGTTAATGTACGTGCGGGTTTTTATAAAATTTTAACCGGTACTTGGAATTGAAATATGAGGGCACTGTTGAACTCGCAGTGCCGGTTTTCACTTAAAATGATTTTCACTTCGACGGTAGTGAGTCGAGAACAAAAGTTAGTTTTTGGTTTTTTAGGAAAAAAAACAATAAAATAAAGTACAACCCTTTTTTCTTTTTATGCTTCCATGTGTGAGTGCGGGTAGTTAGAACCTCCACTTTGGAGTTGGAGGTGGGGGCCACCACACCTTAACCTCCCATTAGAGGTTATGATGGTGGGGCACACTCGAATTCAACCACACATGCGAGAATAAATAAGGTAAGGACCACACGGGGCCTAACCCCTAATAATGGGGGGAGAGAAAAACTCCCACAACTCCCCTCATTAACGAGGGGGGCCTCTTGATTTCCTAAACACCCCATTAAATGGGGAGAAACTCCCTGACCACATTCCCCACCTTAATGTGCCAACCCCCCCCCCCCCCCCCGCCAATCAATTGTTGCACCAACTCTTGGGTTTTTTTAAGGAACCTCGTGGCATCCTCCTAAATTTAATATGACACCTCTAAAGTTTTAATTAGGGGACCATGTTATTAATTCTTCTTTTTAAATTGTGTTCCAATGTAATAATATAAAAACCCACCTATTTTTTTCATTGGAAGAATTCACTTTTTGGTGGAGGCTTTGACAGATAAGCTAGTGAGAAAATCTCCCAACGAAGAACGCAAAGAACGCCGGTGACGTCTTCCTCCTTCAACTTCCTCACTCGGAGCCTACCGATGTGGATCATCTTCCCACCTCATCGTCGTCATCGAACCAAAACACGGGCTTGGATAAGAAGTGTGTGGTGGATGCAATGAACGACGAACTTCTTCGTCTCCTTCCACGATGCCATCAATGAACGTCGAACGACGCCCAACAATCAAAAGGTAATGGTTTTAATTTTCGTGTTGATATTGTACAACTTTTCTTACCTTCTCCAAAGGATATAAAGGGATTGATGCAGATGTTTTTGATGACCATATTCTACTTATGTTCAAAAAAATTTTATCCTCCTAAACGCAGAGGGTTCTGGTCGACCTCACACGGCCCGACACCCTCCATCAATTTTTCTCTGTGATGTTCATCGAAGCGGCAATACAGAATGACGAAGAGGTGATGATGATGTAGACGACAAAGAAGGGATGTGCTGCCTGTGGCCTCCACAAACCGAGCTTCCCCCACGGAGCCCCAGTGAGCTTCTTGCACACCGGCGCACTACCCCGGCGCGCTGCCCGCGTGCCCCGCGTGCTGCCCGGCTTTGCTGGCGCCCCGCCGGTGTGCTGCCTGGCACCCCAACGCCCCGCCGGCATGCTTCCCGGTGCCCCCGCGCTCCGCCGACACGCTGCCTGGTGCCCCATGCCCTGCCGGCCTGTAGCCCGGCGCCCTCGCGCCCCACCGGCGGCCTTCCCAGTGCCCCTGCACCCTGCCGGCGGCCTTCCTGGTGCCCCCTTGCCCTGCCGGCGGCCTGCCCGATGACCCCGCGCTCCATCAGCGTGCTGTCCGGCACCCCAGCGCCCTGCCCGGTGCAGTCACGGCCTGCCGGCGACCAACCGACCTACCCACGCCTAGTGCGGCCTGACTGCTGGCCTCCCAGCCACCGGGCTCTCGAGAAGACCGGCAGCGCACCCCGTGGGGTTGCGGGCCGAACCGGCCTGGTCACCTGGGCTGAGTTACCGAGCCGCCCATGTGGCGACGATCGGGTGGAACTGCCCTCACGGTCCGCTGGGTTGGGCAGAGCGGGCCAGGTCAAAACATAGTGGGCTGACCCACCCAATGGGTCGAGTTAGACCCAGCGAGTCTGACAAGGTTGACCCAGACTAGGTCAGACCAGACTTGATGGGGCCGAGTCGGTCTGACTGGGTGGGACTGGACCCAGGCCCATTGCTAACCCATTTCCTTCTTGGGCCATATCTTTGGCACTGGACTTCCGTTTGACGAACCATCAAAGACACTGTTATTCTTGGAATGAAGTTTTCCCTTTGAGAATATCCCACGGTTTTTCGAGGTATAGTTGAGATACGGTCAGGTTGGTTCGTACAGGAAACCAACCGGGCCCCCAGAACTAAAAGGCTAATAACACACAGACCGGGTGTCCGATTGACGCGTCATCTGTTGTGTTGAGACCCATATGACAAGGCGGCCCTTTGAGATAATTATACGTGAGAATTCATGACACTTGGAGTATCGACCAGTAGCTCTTGGAGCGGATCCTCCCAGACACGAGCAGTCAGAGTGCAGAGACCTAGTAGATATATACCTGACGACTGCATCACCAATTCAACTCGAAGTGACTCGACTAGCCTATTGGGTACCAACCAGTATTTGGAAACATACCCATTGAGGATGGAGCGCCTAGTAGTTGGAAGAATACCCATAGTACTCGATAGGTGGAGTACATCTGTAGGCTATAAGGGGAGCGCCTGGAATTATTTGGAAGACCTACAGCGGACGGAGCACCCGGTTTGGCAACAAACCCACGATACTCAACAGGAGGAGTACCTTAGTAGTCCAAGGTTAGTTGGAAGTGGCTCAGTGTTGTGACAGGACCACTATTCCCAACATAGGAGGAGTTCTCCAGTAGCGGTGGTTTCGATAATAAAAATCTAGGTTTGAGCTGAGTCAATAACCTTTGTGTTTTCCTCTTGATTGAGATGGGTTAATTGATAACTTAGGTATATGTATGGAAATAAACCTATGCAATGGTTATCCGTTGAAATCATACTTTTTGGTTTATTCTTGTTGAATTTTGTGAGACCTTGAGGGTCTTGGGGTCCCTACTAAGTATCGTTATACTCACCCATGCACGGGCTATGCCCGCACCTCGTTGTGTGGTATGCAGATGGCATATAGCGCTAACCGAGGCGGAGTGTACGAGGACTGGACAGTACCCGAAGGTGGACCTCACGATGAGTCGGTCCTCGGAGGAGACAGACAGACGTGGAGCACTAATGAGGTTATATGTACCTACCCTTCAGGTAGGATCCATGGTGGACGATCCAAGAGTTTCTAGACACCTTTCAGTTGTTTTTCTTTTTAGTTTTACATGTTTTTCCTTTCATTGTACTTTACTATTGGGATTGTATTTCCTGCCACTTTACTTTAATCAAACTTTTCATACAGTTTTTACTTAGTGTTTACTTCAGCATGTACTCTGGTTGTGTGTGTATACGATTTTTAAAAGCAATGCCTTCCTAGTTTTAGTGAATTACACCTTTGGTGCTAGTCGCCAACCCCTGGCCTATGGAAGGCAGGTTTAGGGTAGTCACAATACGGGCCCCGGGGGATAGGTCGTGACAAATTGGTATCAGAGTAGTCCGTTCTACCATAGAACATAGGACTCTAATATTTTCTTTTTTGTGAAGCAATAGTGTTAAGGGAACTGAGTGTGGTTTTCAGTTTAGGGAATCCAGTGTTGGTGCGGCGGCCAACGTATCCATACACAAGGGCCCTGGCTACTAATTTATGACTTAGTACATGAAAACAATGGTTGTGTGTGTGTTTCAAACGTTTTTCTTTAAGTGAGCTCAAACCAGGTCGGCTCACCAGGTATAGAATTTTGACTGTATCACATCTATTTCTTTCAGGATTCCTCCCCGCGGACGACCAAATAGAGCCCCAAGAGTTGTATGTACTGAAATCCCGCCGAGCAACGAGTCTTCGGTTCATGTCCCCTTTCCAGTTGAGGCACCAGCGGTACCACCACCCGTTGGGCCACTGATTCCACCAACCCCAGCAGCAGACGGTGTACACCATTTGAGCGCACTGCATGAGTTCCAGCATCAGAGGCCACCCAGGTTCCGGAAAGAGACTGACCCGCAGGTGGCTGAGGATTGGTTGGAGGCTATAGAGAGAGTCTTCAGTCTAGTAGGGACACCAACCGACTTCATGGTGATCCTTTCTGCCAGCCTCCTTTAGGCAGCAGTAGGCAGATGGTGGAGCCTGGTGCTCCAGGTTCATGATGAGGCATCACTTCTATGGCCAGACTTCAAGAGCCTGTTCCGGGCAGAGTTTGTTCTAGCAACCCTACGAGCAGTACAGATACAAGAGCTACGACATCTACAGCATGGTAGCATGACGGTGTCATAGTACTCAACGAGATTCACCGACCTCTCCTGCTACTCCACTGATATGGTATAAGATCCATTTTTCAGGGCCCAAACCTTTGAGCAGGGAATCCGACGAGAGATAAAAGCTTCAGTTATCTCCCACATCATCCCAACGCAGACAGGGGTGTTGGACCGAGCCCTCATAGTGTAGAGTTTCCTTGCTGAGTAGTCTCCAGAAGTAAGACCCACAACTAGTCGACATGCAGCTGAGTCTTCTACAACTGGATATAGACAGATGACGCAGAGGTCCAAGAGGACCAGACCCATAGGTTTTCAACTGCATGACTCAGGATCGGTTGTGCGGGGCACCAAGAGTGGAGATAGATCCAGACATGACTGGAGCGTGCTGTGTTTCTCATGCGGTGGTCTTGGTCACATGGCTCGTGACTATACTACCCACCGTTCTGACAATATGTAGTCAGTTTTTGGTTCTACTAGGTAGAGTCAAAGGTCCGATCGAGGCGGTCCATAGGAAGTAGGCAGACTTGGTAGAGGAGCTAGACGTGCAGCTGGAAATGGAAGACGTTAAGAGGTGCTACCGCCACCACCACTAGGAGGTCTACTCTGGCCACAGAGAGTGAGTGGACAGGGCAGAGCACAACTTTAGGCAGCTGAGGCCTACGATCACAATGCTCCGGAGATGATTCGAGATACGATCTGTTTCTACTACACCTTAGATGCAGTTCATATAGACCCAGGTGCCAGTCACTCTTTCATTGCCACATCCTTCATTCAGAGATCGGAGATTCCGACGGAGCCTTTGGCTCGATCCTTGCGGCTAGAGACTCATACGGGAGCAGACTCGATGATTATGCACTATTTCCGGTAGTGTGAGCTTACTATAGGAGGTGAGTGCTTCATCTTGGATCTTCTCGTAGCGGCATCGAGGCCTTACGACATCATCTTGGATATGGACTGGTTATCTACATTTAATGCTCAGATTGAATGTATTAGGAACAAAGTGCGGTGTGTCCACACAGATGGGACCAAGTTCACCTTCACCGGTGAGAAGGGAACCTTTGTAGTGCAGGAAGGACTTCCTTGGAGGAGGGTGCAGCCGATCACTCACCAGTTGTCTTGCATCACCCTCGGAGCAGTTGATGTGGAGAGTCTGACTTATCCTGTAGTGGTGGACTAGTACTCAGATGATTTCCCTTAGGATGTTCTAGGACTACCTTTTTGTAGATAGATGGACTTCTAAATTGACCAGTACCCTAGGATGACACCGATATCTACTCCCGGATATCGGATGGCTCCCGCTGTGCTTCGTGAGCTGAGAGTGCAGCTGGAGGACTTGCAGGGGAGGGGATTCATCTAGCCCAGTGTTTCTCCCTTGGCAGCCCCAATTCTGTTCACCAAGAAGGTGGACGAGAGCTGGAGGCTCTGTGTTGACTACCGTTTCTTGAACTAGGTGACCTAGAAGAACAAGTACCCACTTCCGAGGATTGACGGCCTCTTTGATCTACTCAAGGGAGCACGATGGTTCTAGAAGATAGACCTCAGATCATGCGATCACCAGCTCAGAGTTCGAAATGAGGACGTGCAGAAGACAACCTTCAGGTGTCGTTACGACCACTACGAGTTCTTCGTTATGCCCTTCGTCATAACAAATGTTCTAGAAGTGTTCAGGAGTGTCAGGAACATGATCTTCCATCCTTACCTCGATCTCTTTTTTGTAGTCTTCATCAATGACATATAGATCTACTCGACCATTGAGGAGGATCATGCCTACCATTTACAGGTTGTACTGGACACACTCAGAGAGTAGAAGCTTTATGGTAACCTCTCGAAGTGCCAGTTTTTGATTCAAGAGGTTCAATTTTTGGGACATGTCATCTCGAAGGCTAGAGTTGCAGTGGATCCTGTGGAGATTGAGGTGATATTTTCTCTGGAGCCACCGTGGAGTGTGAAGGAGGTTCAGAGTTTCATGGTCTTGGCTGGGTTCTACCAGAGATTCATTCCAGATTTATATAGAGTGGCATCACCACTATTAGCCTTAACGAAGAAGGGGAAACCCTTCGTGTGGTCGGAGAGATTCCAGCAGAGCATTCAAAAGCAGAGGCAGAGGTTGGATAGTGCCCCCATCTTGAGGCTTCCAAAGGAAGGCATAGGATACGTAATCTACTGCAATGCATCAGAGATTGGACTTGGGTGTGTCCTAATGCAGGAGTGAGCAGTGATCGCATATGTTTTTTGGTAGCTATGAAAACATGAGCAGAACTATGCTACCCATGACCTGGAGTTAGAAATAGTGGTCTTCACCTTGAAGATTTCGTGGAACTATCTGATGGGCGAATGTTTTACCATATAATATGATCACAAGAGTATCAGTTATATATTATATTAGAAGGACCTGAACCTGAGACATGGGTGACGGCTTGAGTTCCTCTAGGACTATGACATTGAGATAGTGTATACTCCTCGGAAGGGGAACATTGTTGCAGATTTGCTCAGTAGGAGCACTGGTATTCAGCTGTTAGGAGAGGTGACAAAGAAGCTTGCTGCTTTACAAACATCCTTTGGGGATAGAGACGGAGCAGCCTATCTACTGCCTCTTACAGTCACTCCCCAACTTCTTCAGTGAGTTAGGGAGGCGCAACTTGGGGACACTGACTGCGACACACGACATGCTCAGATATCCACAAAGCATGCACCCGATGGATTTTATGAAGGTGGGGAACACTTCATCCTATTTTGAGGACGTTCCATGGTACCAGTTTCACTTCAAGAGGAGGTGTTGAGAGAGTTTTACACTTCCTCTATAGCAGTACATCTATGAGTGGAAAATATGTACTAGGACCTCAGATTACAACACTGGGGGCCAGGTATGAAGAAGGCGGTAGTGGAGTTTGTCTCACGATTCCTCACTTGTCAGCAAATGAAGGCAGAGCACCAGGTACCGGGAGGTTTGATCTAGCCCATAGAGGTCCCAGAGTGGAAGTGGGATGGGGTATCCATGGACTTTGTGGCTGGTCTTTCACGTTAATCCACGAGTCACGACTTGATATGGGTGATCATTGACTAGCTCACCATGTCGGCCCACTTTCTACCGATCAGAGAGCAGGGCTCAGTAGAGATATTGGGATGCCTCTACATGCAAGAGATTGTGCATTTTCATGGAGTACCTACTTATATTTTCTCTGAACATGACGCACGGTTTACTTCCCGGCTATGGAAGGGGTTACATGAAGATTTCGGGACCCTGCTTCTCTTGAGCACCACCTTCCATCCTCAGACGGATGGTCAGACTGGGAGAACCATCCAGCCCCTCGAGGATATGCTCCATACCCATGTCCTTGATTTTGGTCACATCTGGGAGGGCCACTTACCACTGGTGGAGTTTGTCTACAACAACATCTATCACTCCACCATCAGTATGGCACCTTTTGAGGCCTTATATGACCGACCTAGCAGATCAACACTATGATGGACAGACCCAGGGGAGTCATCACTAGTGGGACCAGAGATGGTACGGGCTACCATAGAGAAGGTGCAAATCATCCAGGAGCAGATTAAGACTACATAGAGCAGGAATAAGTCTTATCCTGATTGGAGATGGAGACCTCTAGAGTTCGAGGATGGAGACCACATCCTCCTCCGGGTCTCACCTCGACGAGGTCTATGGAGATTTTGCTGAGGCAGAAAGATATCTCCGAGGTTCATTGGACCATTCCAGGTCCATAGCAGAGTAGAAGAGGTGGCTTACCACTTGGATCTTCTACCTAAATTGCATCGGGTGCACAACATCTTCCATGTATCTCAGCTGGGGAGATACATGCACGACCCATCCCACATCATCGACCACGGGGAGCTGGAAATCGATGATAGGGAAACCATCACAGAGGTTCCAATGGAGATTGAGGATCAACAAGAGTGGTTCCTATGTGGACATTCGATACCTCTCTTGTGCGTTCCCTGGAAGCACGGGAACCTCTAGGAGAGCACATGGGAGTGAGAGGCTCAGATACGTGCTCAGTACCACAATTTGATCCCTTAGTTCGAGTTGTAGCTTACAGGGAAGTAAAGCCCTGATGTGGGGACAATGTAAAGTATTGGAATTCCCATGGAAATATTTTTATTAAATAAATGGTAATTTTATGAGTCCGTCATTTCTCATGGCACTTGATTCCGAGGACCATTGTGTCTGAAATCAATTTCTGAAGTTTTGTTCAGGTACATTCAATAAACATACGTGCGGGTTTTTTTTAACTTTTGAACAGGTGCTCAGAATTGAAATTTGAGGGAACCATTGAACTCGCATCACCCGCTTTTGCTTAATAAGACTTTCACTTAGACGACAGTGAGCCGAGAACGAAAGTTAGTTTTTGGATTATTATGAAAAATAAAATAAAATAAAGTACAACAATGTATTTTATTTTTAAGATATCATGTGTGAGTGCGGGTAGTTAGAACCTCCACTTGGGAGTTGGAGGTGAGGGCCACCACACCTTAACCTACCACGAGAGGTTATGATGGTGGGGCCCACCTGAATTCAACTACCCATGGAAGAATAAATAAGGTAGGGACTACTCGGGGCCTAACCCCCCTAATAATGGGAGGAGAGAAAAACATCCCCAACTCCCCTCATTAATGAGGGGGGCACCTTGATTTCCCCAACTCCACATTAAATAGAGAGAAACTCCTTGACCACTTTACCCACCTTAATGTGTGAACCCCCCCCCCCCCCCGCCCCCTAATCAATTGTTGCACCAAATCTTGTGTTTTATTAAGGAAGCCTCTTGACATCCTCCTAAATTTAACATGACACCTTTCATGTTTTAATTTGGGGTCCGGGTTATGAATTTTTTTTTTGAATTACGTGCCAATGCAATAATATAAAAACCCATCTATTATTTTCATTTGCATAATTAAATTTTTGATGGATGCATTGAGAGAAAAGCTAGGGAGAAAAGATCCCAACGAAGAACGCGAAGAACGCCGACAACATCTTCCTCCTTCGACTTCCTCACTTGGATCCTACTGATGTGGATCATTTTCCCTCCTCATCTTCATCATCGAACCAACACACATTCTTGGATTGGAAGTTTGTGGCGGACGCAAGGAATGATGGACTTCTTCATCTCCTTCTGTGACGCTTTCAACGATCATCAAATGACCCCCTACAATTAAAAGGTAGGGGGTTTAATTTTTGTGTTGATATTGTACCCCTTTTCTTACCTGCTCCAAAGGATATAAAGCGATAGATGCAGATGTTTTTATCATCATATTCTACTTATGTTGATCCTTTTTGTTATCCTTCTAAACGCAGAGGGTTCGGGCTGACCTCACACGGCCCAACACCCTCCATCGATTTTTTTGTGATGTTCATCGAAGCGGCAACATGGAATGGAAAAGAGACGATGACAACGAAGACAACGAACAAGGGCCTCGCTACCTACAGCCTCCGCAAACCGCGCCGCCGCCACGGTGCCCCAGAGTGCTTCCCGTGCCCTGGCGCGCTGACCCGGTGCACTGCCCACTTGCCCCGCGCGCTGCCCGGATCCGCTGGCGCCACCCAGATGCGCTGCCCCCAACCCCCTCCCCCCGCTGGCGCGCTGCCCGCCGCCCCCACGGTCCACCTGCACGCTGCCCGATGCCCCTGCCTCCCACTGGCACGCTGCGCGGCGCCCCCGCCCCCCATCGACGGCATGCCCAGTGCCCCCGCGCCCCGCCGGCGGCCTGTCTGGCACCCCTGCTCCCTGCAGGTGGCATGCCCGGCTCCCCCTTGCCCCGCCGACAGCCTTCCCGGTGCACCCATGCCTTGCCGGTAGCCTGCCCAGCCTTGGTGGTGGCCTGCCCGACACTCCATCGCCCTGCCTGGTGCACCCGCGTCCTGCTGGTGACCAGCCGGCCTACCCGTGCCCCTCGTGGCCTATGTACTGGCCTCCTAAGCCGACCTGCGGTACTCCCTGTAGTTGCACTAGCCGAACCGACCTGGTCTCCTGGGCTGAGTTACCGAGACTCCCAAGTGGAGACTATCGGGTCGAACCGCCCTCGCAGTCTGCTGGGTCGGGCCGAGCGGTCCGGGTCAAAACATAGCGGGTCGACCCACCAAATAGGTCGGGTCAGACCCATCAAGTCTGACTGGGTTGACCAATACTGGGTCAGCCCAAACTGGGTTGGGTGAAGTCGGTCCAACCGGGTCAGACCGGACTCTGGCCCAATGCTGACCCATTACTTTCTTGGGCCATATCATTGGCACCGGATGTTTGTTTGATGAACGTTCAGTGGTTCCAATATTCTTGAAACAAAGTCGTCCCTTTGAGAATACCACACGGATGTTCGGAGTATAGTTGAGATACGGTCAGGTTGGTTCATACAAGAAACCAATCGGGCCCCTGAGACTAAAAGGCTAATAACTCACATACCGGGCGTCCAATTGAGAGGTCGTCTGTTGCGTTGAAACCCCTATGACATGGCAGTCCTTTGAGATACTTCTACATGAGACTTTGTGACAATTGGAGTATCGACTAGTAGCTTGTGGAGTGGGTCCTCTCAGAGGCGAGCTGTCAGAGTGTAGAGACCTAGTAGCTATAGACCGAACAACTGCTTGACTGATTCTACTCGGAGTGACTCGAATATCCTAGTGGGGAGCACCCATTAATTGGTGGTAGAACCATGGCGGATGGAACACATGGTAGATGGAATTAGACCCATGGTACTCGACAGGAGGAGTACCTCTTTAGGCTATAGGGGGAGTGCCCGGTATTTGGCGGCAGACCCACAGCAGACGGAGCACCCAGTTTGGCAGCAGACCCGCGGTACTTGACAGGAGGAGTACCTCAGTAGTCCAAGGTTAGTGAGAAGCACCTCGATGTCGCAACATGCCCACAGTACCTTTTTGTTTTCTCATGATTGAGATGGGTTACATGATAACTTAGGTATATGTATGGGCATATACCTAAGTAATGGATATCCATTGAAATCATACGTTTTGGTTTATCATTGTTGGATTTTGTGAGACCTTGAGTGTTTTGGGGTGCCTACTGAGTATCGTTATACTCACCCCTGCATGGGTTATTCCCTCACATCATTGTGTTGGATGCAGATTACAAACAACGCTGATCTAGAAGGAGTGTATGAGGAATGGACGGTACCTAGAGGTGGACCTCACAACGAGTTGGTACACGGAGGAGACCAGAAGGCGTGGATCACTGAGGAGACAATCTGTATCTTCCCTTCAGGTAGGATCCATGGTGGACAATCCAGGAGCTACTAGACACCTTCCATCTATTCGTCTTTTTAGTTGTACCAATTTGTCCTTTCCTTGTACTTTTCTGTTGGGCTTGTATTTCCGACCCCTTTACATTCAGCATATTTTTCATACAGTTTTTTACTTAGTGTTTTCTTCTTCTTGTAATCTGGTTGTCTGTGTTTACGATTTATAAAGACAATGCCATCCCAGTTTAAGGGAATTAAACATTTGGTGCTAGTGGCCAACCCCTGGCCTATGGAAGGCGGGCATGGGGTAGTCACGATACGGGCCCCGGGGGACGAGTCATGACATTCTAGCCCTACCCAATTTTAATAATATTGAGTCCATATCCTTCCTTAATCACTTAAAATACATTGGGGGACCAAGGCACACAACCTATTCCGCTATTTATGTTCTCCATGCCTTATTCATTGATTTTTGGGTGGACTTCTTGTGTATAGAGGTTTATTCGTCATCTCTTTCACATTTATTATCCAATTTTCCTTTTCCTTCCTCTTGGGTGTTTTTTATTTGAACCCCATAGAGGGTATTCAACTTAATAAATTGTTTTTATTGATATTATAGGGTGTGGATCATTCATGGGCCCCCCTCTTCCCATATTCAAAGGTTTCAAACAATATTCACCTAGTTTATGGTATGTGGATCAATATATATATACATATAGGATTATATTTAGAAACCTTGATTGATTAGGATTTATAGAATTGGTTTTCAATGTTTTATGAACCTTATCATATATGGTTAATAGTTTTTGACAAAATATGTTAGAGTATATTGAATTTCATTTAATGTGAAATGATTTTATTTTTGATCTGCAGTTGAAGTCTATTTTTAATGGTGTGTTCATTTATTATGTCTAATTAAATAGCTGGGTGGAACTTTTATATTTTTATTATCACATGATGGGTTATTTGGGGTCTAAATAATCCTGGAAGGAAAATTTAAAAACTTTTAATGTAATTCAATGGTTTTCATATCTTAAAGAGGCATCAAGGTGCGGTTGGATATTTATGAACATGACATGTGATTATCCAATATATTTTACTATTTTGATCATGATTGCTATTTATTTAAGAGGTTTTCATTTTGGAATGATGGAAGATGAGGTAAGGCATATTTTTATGTTATTGGTGATTTATGTGGTTGAATCTAGGTTATTAAGTAACTTCCTTGTTTATTGAACAAGAGAGTCCAGGGTATTAGTAAGGGCATCATGGAAATATACTACAAGTAATTGAACTAAATTCCTTTCCTTGGACCATGATACACCACTAATTAAAATAAGAAACATTGTGGGTCACTAAATGAGGTTTCCCTATTTTACTATGACAATAGAATCTACACCTGAGTGAATTTAAATTTAACTGGGATTCATCATTTATGGTGTCACCACACCACTAGGCTAATCCATATACTACTTATTGGATAAAATGTGTAATTAGATATGGTTTGATTTTATTACCATCGGTATAAGGATCCTAGCTTGTGTTGAACTTAGTTCACAAGGGACAGTCTCATGAAAATGGTTTACTTTTAGTTGATTTTCAATTATGGTTTATAATTTTCTTAAATTTCTGTTATTCTCATATTTTTTCATTCATTTAATGTCTACTTACCATCACTCTTTCATGTTTTTTATACTGAGGATATTGTTTTTTTAGTTTCTTTCTAGGGATGTATGTGTATTTTAAAGTTTGTTATTTTAATTCACCATTAAAAAATATAGTTAGTGAAAAAGGATATTGGATTTAAAATGGAATAATATATTTGAGTGTTTCATTCTTTTAATTTATTTAATGTTTGGTTTGGGTTCTAAATGGGAAATATAGTTTTGAAATGAAATTAATTTCATTATTGTATATATGTGTTTTTTATTAAAATAAATCACACCTTTATAGATTTATTTTCATACTATAAAAAATGATTTGGAAAGGGATTTGGTTTTGGCATACATATTGGGATCTTTGATTATTAATATATAAACTCTTCAAGTTTACATTTAGGATCACATGGAAATTTCTTTTGTGGAATTATTAGTTTGGGTCACTCTAGGATTGGTTGTTTTAGTGTGAGACTATTGGTTATACAAGAATAATTATTCTCTTTTGTCCAAGATTCCTTTTTATTAATCATATATTCTAGATGTATCAACCAATTATCCATATTTGTGTTTTTGGGATCTGGATTAGTTTTTTAATGTCTCTTTAATCTTATAGATGTGTGATATATTTTTAATTTTTATTATTCTTTATTTGGATTTTCCCTTATTTTGAATTTGATTTTTTACATGGATATCCAACATATGAACAAGACATGTCGGTAATATAGTTATATTTGGTAGTAAGTGTGATTAAATTTATTTGGTGAAATCATTCCATAGGCTTTCATGTGTTGTGTTATTGCTTGTGACCAGCCCGGGGTGATTAGATACATGCCTTGGGTATCTCACAAGCCAGATTGGGTTGCCAAATCTGGGTTATCCTAGTTTGATCTTGGGAAACCTGTCTCCCATTATGATATAGTATAAATATTTTATTTTTCAAATATTCAATTATTAATTTACTTAAATATTTTATTAATTGTTTTCAAATTATTGATAAATATATTTTTTGATAGTTATTTAATTTATAAATGTGTTTATAAATTAATTAAGTATAAAATGTTCATAATTAGTTAAATAAATGTTTTTTGAAACATTTATTAAATATATATTCTATAAATATTAATAGTTAATATGAAAAACCCTTTTAAAAAGTTATATGGCGTGAATTATGATTTCAAAATAAATTGTTTATATAGAAATTATAGGTTTAATTTATAAAATTTTAATAAATTAAAAAATAATGAAATTATAAATGTGTTCATATTGAATATTATGTATTGTTTATAACAATTAATTTGAAATGATAAAATTAAATGTATCATTTAATAAATAATTTAAATCATATTAAAATGAGTTTTGATACCTGATTTTATTATGTTTTGAATAATAATAAATATGTTCTATTTGGATTACATAATTTTATTTGCATAAAATAAATACAATATAAAATGTCTGTATTTTATATAATATCATATATTTAAAGTAAATTAATATAATTGATTCCATGAAGTAGTTTATATTACAAGTAAATATAAAGGGTTTACATTTTATTACGGAATGCACGTAATGCATGGCTCTCTTATAAGGTTTTATAATATGTTTTTTACGAATTTTTCACAAATAGTTTATCTCAGGTCTAAATTTATGATTTATTCATTTAATTAGTATTATTTCATACTTTATTCATGAATACAAATTTATATTAATAATTTTCTGGTATGAAGTAGTTTAAATTGTCAATATTATTCTTTAAATTATCATAGATATATACATATAATAAAATTCTAGGTATGATAAAAGATTTAGATTTATTATATATTGAATTTGTCTTGTACTAGGTTATGATATTGATTTAAGTAGTTGATAATGATTTATACAAATTTGGTTCTTAAAATTTTGATGGAATTTTGGTCTCTTTAAAGTAAAATTTCATTAGGAAGTGTGACTTTGAGTCAAACTTCTCACTATCTTGGAGTCATATTCCTTGTATAGAAAAGTGGAGGTAGGTTATCTATTGACCATATCTTACTCTTATGGATATTATTTGTTTAGTAGGAAATCTAATTCATTACATGAAATGGTTTCATGTACATTTTTCATGGTATGCATTTGTTTATGTTTGAATATACCTGAATTGTAATTTGGGTTAGTAATTTGTTAGTGAGTAGTGTAAATAGGTAAACATAATTTTTTTAACATACTGAATTTGTGTACATAATGAAAAAACCTATGATTATAGAATATATTTTTCTTTTAATAAATTCCATGTGTTCGCCAGCATTCATTAGACAAAACACTATGTTTGAACAAGTTGTGATATAATAACTCTTTATAACCTAGTAAATGAATCTAATTTTACTAATAATATTTAATAAATTATGAAAATATTTATAATTTTTTTAAATAATGAAAATGTGTTGACTAATTCAGAAAATAGGTACTCAATTTTCATTAATGTCATTTTATGGTTCAAAATAAGGTTTTCTTGAAAAATAATTTTTATTACATTTTACACGGATGGAAATTATAATTAATTTATAATTTTTTTAAAAAATTTAATAGATTAAATAATTAAAATTTTCAAATCATAATGTAAATATTATATTAGTATGGTTTTTTTGGATTTTTTTAAAAATAATTTTTTTATAGTGAATGGTGAAAAATAATGATTATTATAAATAATATCATTTAATTTCTAGTGAAATATGTATTATATTATTAATTTGATATTAAATTAATATATTTATAATTTATCCAAAAATAAAATAATTAATTACAAAGGAAAAATCATTATTGTTTTTTTATATAAATTAATTTTTGAATTGAAAAACGTAATTAAAAAAAATGTTCTTATGCATAAAATTTTTTTTATGTTATAAAATTAAATTAATCACTTTTTATTAATTATTATATTTAAATTTATATATTATAAATTTAATAATATGTTTTATCATTAATTTTATGTTTTTATAAAATGAAAGAATGGAATTAAATTATGTTTTATGCTAAATATTATTTTTGAAAATGGGATTTCATCATGGTTTGCATGATTAATTAAAATTAAAATGTACCACATATAGAAATAGAATCTAGTAAAATAGTTTTCATATTTTTATCCATCATAATTAACATAGCATAGTAGGTTCAAAATATTTTTTGGTTATTGGAAATAGTATAAACGGTTAAAATAGTACATCTCGTAAAGTTAAAACAGGTTTATTAGGGATTAAACCAAGATTTAAGAGTAGTGTTGCAATAAAACTTGCCTATTTCTGTTTTATTAAAGATATTTCAACCTTATGTTATCCTAAATTACAATAATTTTCAATTTAAAGCCACTTTCTATTGAAAATGACTATATATCATTGAAATTTTTTAAGAAATTCCATGTGTCCCTCCCCACATTTATAAAAGGGAAGTTCTACTCAACGATTATTACCATGATTTTAGCTTTTAAAATTAGGAAATACATACAAAAAAACCTTCTTATATTACTTAAACTCATTCGATATCATAAATTATTATCCATATTCTAATCCCTCAAGGAATATTGTGTAATCCAATGGAGGTATCTCAACAAAGAGGTAAAAAATTAACCAGAATCATTCAATTTTATTTTTTTCTTATACTTCCTCAAAACATGATGTAACCAAAAAAATTAATAAAAAGGTATCATAAATATATCAACATGTTATTATTAGGATGTAATAACCATTCACCACCTATTCTATATAATATGGTAAATAAAAGTATACCTTATGTGTACGTGTGGACTACCACCTTCACATAATGATACAATTAATCTTCCATCACTATATTTCTTGTGTGGTTATAATGATTGATTTAATATTTATATATATATTTATAACATAATTATTCTTATAGAACTATAATATATTATCTAGGTTTTTACCTTATGATCTATTAGTAAATGATAATGTCCCTCGTGTGTACGCACGGAGTACTATCTCCATGAAGCGATGTGATTTACTTATCATTTTTTCTTTACTTGTATTGTAAAAAAGAGTGATTAAATGAAAATATATTTTATTTGTGATTTAATATTTATTGTAAATAGTTTAATTATCATTTGACATTAATTTTTTCCACCCATTGAGAAGTGGTAATGTTACTCATGTGTATGTATGGATTACCATCTCTATTATGGGATATAATTCAATTTCATCACTATATAATATGAATGGTTATAAATATTCATATAATGATTATATATTATATCAATATAATTTTTATATTTTTATATATAGAGGAACTATGATAAATTATCAAGGTCTATAAATGCCAAAGTGAAACAAACAAGAAAAACAAACCAAATAAAACATGAAATTATGAATTTAATAGAGATTTTTTAGTAAATTAGTGTTGAAATTAAATAAGTGGATTATATTTGGTATTATATTTATAAATATTATTATATTATAGAATTACTATAAATCTAAATTTTTTGTACATGGGGATAGAGTGCTTACAATGAAAGGTGGATATAATGTAAGGGTTTCGCCACAATATCTCTTTATAGAGAAATCTTTTAACATTATGACCAATTTATCCTTTATGTGGTGAATATAGTGAAAAAATTATTTTGTAATACTTAATGATTTAATTCAGGTAATTTAGAGAACCAAATTATTTTAAAAAAACAATTATTTTCCATTAAAAAATTATTAATGATGTAAATATTATTTATCTCAATTTTGTTTCGTCAAGACATGTTTTATTTTATGCACCTATTAACTAAATTTGAATTTATTTACCTTGTTTTTAAAAGGAATATTTTTATAATTTCTCAAACATATTACTTCTTTATTTTTACTAAACACTTAAAAATAATTTTGTTTTAACATATATTACATGAACTAATTTAACCACATTCAAGAATACTCATTTATTTTTATATTATTTTATATGATTCCATGGTACTTTACAAGAACAATTTTTATAATATTTTTGGAATTTTTAGGTTTTAAAGAAGTTATTTAAAATTATAAATGGTATTTTCCTCAAAAAATGTGTGATTGGATGTTTTAAAAGAGTCTTCATCTATTATAATATACACTGATGATTCTTAGTAATTTTTGGGAATATGAACCAATCTTACTATATTTATTATTTCAATGGATTCATTATTTTTATAATATTGAGATTTTTTTGAAACCTTGTTTATCTTCCATTGGTACAAATTTGGTATGATGATAAATTTTATTATTATCTTATGGAATATATATGTATTGAATATGATTATGTAATGGTTGGTTTTGTTATCAAACATGTATAGGTGGTTATGTTATAAACCAAGGATTGGTGGGTCCTTTATAACCCTCCAATTCATCGTGAAATGATGATAGTGTTAAGAAACTCCAGGGAGATAATGATGTTAACAATATACTAATAGAATATAGAGCTAACTCTATAGAAGTTACATTTAAGAGAATCTTAGAAATGTTAAGGTAGGAATTTCCATTGTAGGAATTTGTCAGAAATGATAGTCTTGTGTATGAAACATGACAATGGAATTTATTTTTTATGATTAGTTGAATGAAAAAATCGTATGTCTTATATTTATGTTATGTTATCATGGAATATGATTAATTATTTATGATTCAATACTGCTATGACTTAAATATTTCCTTTTAGAAATCCTTAAACCATGTTTCATGATTAATTATCTTTGAATAATTATGTTTGATTATTGTAATTCATGATTATTCTCTCATACCTCTATGCTTATCTTATGCAAACATATAATGACTGATTAATATCACGTATGTTTACCATTATTGATCATCTAATCTCTATATTTCTTATGTTTCCATCCACATGATTTTGAAGAGATTTTTTATGTGGGAAATATCTATGAAGGGTGATATTTGTTAATAATATTATGGAAAATAAGGTAGATCATTTATATTCTAAATGTTTATATATCCATGTTTCAATATTCACTAAACCATAAAAGTTTTGGTGTGGATTTAATTTAAATGTAATTAATATTCCAAAAATAAGATGTAGTAATTAGGTATGAAACGTTTGGGTCACCGTAATGCATATCATATTAAGCCTTAATTGTTTTTAGAAACCGATCAGAGAAAAAAATTGTGAGAATCATTATAATTTAAATAATTATAAAATAATATCCCAATATATAAAAAAGAATAGTGTGGCTTTCAATGAAATTTTTGAATTTCTGCATACTAGTAGTGGATCTATTTTTGACATAGTTATATGTAGGGGTAATAACCCTGAATTGAGTTGGTCGAGTGTATGTCAACCATTATTATGGTGCATGGTCAATGAGCCATTATTATGAAGATAGATTGACAATCCTTGTGGATATTCTTAGGTTAAATATAATTTTCATTATAAACCATTATAAATTATGTAGATATTTAATGACCATGGATGATAAATGTTAAACATAATAAGTCATCGGTTGAAAATACGTTATCATGGTTTAGATAAACTATGAATTCATTTCCATGATCATATGATTACTCGTTATTATTCATCATAATATACTTTTAATTTTAGTTAATTTATGGAACCGTGTTAAATTGTTTTAATGTTGAATGTGAAAGATGATGTAATGATTTTTCTCAAGAGAAAAAACCTAAATGAGAGATATAATATGAAATATTATTGTTATTTCTAACCAGCTATTTCATTATATAATTAAGAGACTAAACTGATGTGATTTTATAAATGAACACAATAAGACAGAAACAGAGATTAATGATGATCATAGAGGAAATTAGATTTAGCTTCCTATATGAAAATAATGAAGGAAGATCAACTTTGGAAATTTCTTGAAAGAATAAGTAGATTTTTAATGTGTTGAAGATAATGACATAGAGAAATTTATTTTTGGGGAAAAAAATTAAGAATTCAATGGAAGGAAATAAACTACATACAAAGGAAGCATTTTTAGTTCCATGATTTATGTGTGTTGAAAATAGGAATTATCTGAGTCGATTCCCGAATATAAGAGAAAAATATTAGACAAATGATATGATTATTCTATTAAAATAATTAAAATTTAATAATTGAAGTTTTTTTTGTATTTTTATTTGATAATTATGACGTATAAGTATTTTAGTAATGATATTATGCTTATAATAGTCATGAAACCTCAATAGATTTTTCTAAATATATTTTATTTAAGTATTTTCAAACATATTCTGAATGGCATAAATAACCTAGAAACATACTTTAGTGGTAAGTTGATATTTTTGTAAAACACATGATTTAGGGATAAATAATCCTTAATATGTTCATAAGGATAAAATAATAGTGATTTGTAGGGATTATGATTTAATACATATTTATAAAGTAAATTTGATAGTATTATTGAACTTGAATTTGATTAATGATTTGTTGAAAAAGTGTTTTTTTATATTTAGTGATTTTTACTAAATTTTTTGGATTTAAGGAATATATTGTATAGTCTATGATTTTATTTTAAAGAGTAAAGATAGTGTCAATTTTTTTGAAGAAAATATTTTTTTCATCACAATTTTGTATTGATTTAAGTTATTAGGGTATTTTAAGAGAGTATATTCTCAAGAAAATCACATGGATATTATATGAAATTAAGAGGTAGTTTTGGTTTTTTGGGATAAAATGTTGATGTTTTAATTGGAAAAAAATTATTATCAAATAATTTAGTTTTCTATTAGATTTTGACTTTGGTGAGACATATTTTGGATTTTTTTATTAACTATTTATAGAATATTTTAAATTGATCATTTGGGGGTATTTTTGAGGTTACATATATTTATATATTATTTAATCGTATGAATATTTATCCGTATTGGATAACTTGTTCTAACCATTTTATTTTTGTTAAATATATAGGGACAAAAGGAAGGACTTGTCCTTCTTTTATCAATCATATGATTTGGTAAAATTTAAATTTAGTGCTTCATCCATGAAATAATCTCATTTCATAGAGTACGAGATGAGATAGAAGTGGGAATTTATTAATGAAAAAATATATATGAAATTATGGTTTTGAATTAGATAGAATATAGTAAGTATATTTCTACATATTCAATGATATAATAATTCCACAAAATTATGAAAATGAAGATTGAAAGTAAAAATTTCATCACTTTCACTATTATTTATGAGGAGTTGATGGTTGTCTTTACACTTAATAGATTTATGATTTTATGATAATTAACTTTCTCTTGAACATGTTCTCTATCACTATGTGTTATTATAAATACATTATATTTCTCCTCGATGTACATATTTTCACATCCAACTAATTTTATCCTTATCTAGAAAACTTATTATGTGTTATTTTAGGTATCCTTTATGTTTTCCACTTCTTATTTCATAGGAATTTTTATTATTAATTGTTGATATGTGGGGTTTTAATAAAGGTATTTTTTAATATAAAACATTTTATTACCAGTATTAAAAAATAACAAGGATGAAATTTATTTAAGGGGTATAATTTAACACTAAGAGATTTTAGAATATAGTTCTCTTTAAATAAATTGCACGTGTTTGATAT
The DNA here is from genome assembly GCA_963277665.1 of Viscum album. Classification (NCBI taxonomy): domain Eukaryota; kingdom Viridiplantae; phylum Streptophyta; class Magnoliopsida; order Santalales; family Viscaceae; genus Viscum; species Viscum album. The sequence continues at coordinate 178,354 of CAUJRU010000464.1, forward strand.
CGTAAATTATATGCAACCCTGAGTCTAAAAAAAATATAATATAGTAACCTTTTATAACATAGTAATTGTATGGTTATTTATGTAAACTAATAACTATGTTTTGGAAATATTTATAATGGTTTCCAATAATAAAAATTAATTTGTATTTTAATAATTAATAGTTTTTAAAATTTCTTTAAAGTCATGTTATGATTGAAAAAAATGTTTTCTTCAAAAATGGGATTTATTAAATTTCACATAGAAAAACATTATAATTATTTTATAACATGTTGGGATATTTTATTTGGGGAAATTGATATCAATTTTTAAATCACCATGTTAATTTTTTATTAGGCTGGTGTTTTTTAATTTTTTCATAACAGATTTATATTTTAGTGAATCATGAAAAATACCGATTTTTGCAAAAAATAATCATTTATTTTCAAGTGAAATTAAAGTTATGTTTTTATTTGATATTAAGTTAACAAAATTATCCTTTAATTATATATAATTAAATTAATTAAGAAATAATAATCATTATATTTTATTTTTGTATAAATTATTTTTTGGAGTTAAAAACACATTTTCCTAAAAAAACTATTCTTTTCCAAGTAATTTGTTTTAATCTAAATAAATTAAATAAATGTATATTTATTAATTTTTTATGATTTTTTTCTATTATATATTCAATAATATTATTTAACATTGATTTTATTGTTTATTAAATGAATGTAATGGAATAAAATTAGGTTTTATGCCTAAAAATTCATTTTCAATAATGGGGTTTCATTGTGGTTTACGCACTTTAATAAAATTGAAAAAAATAAAAATATAGAAATTTAATCTTTTAAAATGGATTCCATATTTTTGGTAATGATAATTAAAATAATTTAATAATGTCCACTTAATTTCTATCATAATTAATTGTAATAATAGTGCAATTTTGTTACTAGAGCTAAGGTTAAAATGGGTTTACCTAAGGGTTAAACTAAGAAACAAGGGTAGGATTTTAACCTAGATCCATCAAATAAGTATTTTTGGAATCAATTTCAAGATTATATTATTATTCTTTTTAATAAATTTTATTTCGATACAAATTCCCAGAAAAGTTACTATATCATTGAAATATTTTATGAAATTCAATATGTGTCCCTCCCATCGCTTATAAAAGGGAAACTCTAATACTATATTATTCAAACAATTAGATACCAATATATTAGATAAATAATTATAAAAAACACTCTATATTCATTTCCTTCAACTTTTATCTTCTATTAATCTCTTAAGACCAATCCCTCAAGGATTAATATGTAATTCAGAAGTGGTCTCTTAAAGAAGAGGTTTGTGTCATAAAAAAAATCACAAAATTTTATTTCCCCTTATATAGCCTCTAAACATGTTTTATCAATAAAATAATTATTAATATGTTATAATAAATATACTAATACTTTTTTATGATGTTGAAACAACCAGTTTCCACCACTTCTCCATCAAATGGGAAATAAAATTACCACTCATACGTTTGTGTGGATTTCCGTGTCTACGTAGCGATACGATTCATTTTACATAACCATCATTAATTCATTGTTATAATGTTTAATTTATGGTTTATATATGATATTTATAAAATAATTATTTTTTAAATTACAATATATTATATACCTTCTTACATTTTGATCCATTAGTAAATGATAACATCACTTATGTGAACATGTAGACTACCACCTCCAAGAGGCGATGTGATTTGTTCATCATTTTCACTATACATGGGTAGAAAAAAAATTTATAATGAAAATATATGACATTTCAGATGTAATAATGATTCTGAAATGGTTAATTATCATTTACCTTTTTTTGTTCCATCCACTGAGAAGTTGAAACATCTCACGTGTGTACACGTATGGATTACCATCTCTACAAAGTGATATAATTCATTTATAATCACTAATTAATATGAATGGTAATAAGAATATATATATAATGATCATATATTATATTAATGTAATGATTAAATTTCAAGATATGAATTATCCCTTACCAAAATCAAACTACCATAACCACTGAATTAAATCTTACATGAAAAAAACAATTAACACCCAAAACAATGAATTTAATATAAAGTTGTTGATAAAATAATGTTGAAAATATATAATTGAATATTATATGAAATTATAGATTATAATATGAATCATTTTTCAAGTTATAATAAATTTAGATTTATTATACTTGTGTCTATAGAAATTATGAATCAAGTCGGATATATTATATGTATTTCATCTCAATTTCTCTTCATTGAGAGATGTTTTAATGTAGGGAAATAGATTTTTTATTTCTATGGTTCATGAACTACACAAGAATTTATTTTTAAATACTCTATGATTTAATTAAATTTATTTGTAGTGTGATATTTTTTTAAAAAAATCTAATGAATTTTGATTAAAAATTAAAAAAATATGATAAGGTTCTTCATCTCAATTTTTTTCATTGAGACTTGTGTGATATTATACAACTATTTCTGTTTATGAAGCATATTTACTAATTCTTTGAAATTTTATAACATTAATAAATATTATTTAATTGTATATAAAGTTATAATTTAAATTATTTCATCAAAGGGGTTTAATTCGAATGTTACAAATGTTGTAATGTTTTATCATCTAATTTTTTGAGTCATATGTTATGATATAAACCTTATTTATTTTAATTGTTATATATAATATATTTATATTTGATTATAATTAATATCATTATGTTCATGGTGTTTAATTTTTCATTTTTTTTATTTCTTTCATGAGGGCCATGAATCAAAATTTATCAATGTAGTATGGTTTTTATGTTCCAATGTCATTTTTATTGGGATTGTATATTAAAAGATTTTATGATGATGGAATATTATGTTCTATATATCTGAAATATTATTTATTTTCCTCTCCTCTGATCATTTATTAAGATTATATATTTTATTTTAATTTTCCACTCTTTAATTACTGAAGACACTAAATGAATATTTATGGAAAATAATCCGTCTTCTATTCTTTTGTTGTGGATATTTACTTACATGTCTATATTTATTTAAAATATTTTCAAGAGTGTTCTTAATATTATTAAACAAATAATTTAATGTAATTTATTTTATTGAATTTAAATTTATTTACTGTGATTTAAATGGAATATTCTTATCAATTTCCAAACATGGTACAATTGATTTTTTAACGAAAATGTGAATGGAATTTTAGTGATAATGTACACCGTAAGAACCTGGATATTAATATCAGGTACAGATATGGTTTTTTGGTGGTTTTGAGTAAAATTGGAGTTTTTGGAAAATTTTGAAGTACACGCCGTGTAAGTAGGAGTACACGCCATGTACTCAGTTTCCACGGGTAGCTGTGTACTGGTTGTGTAACAGCCGAGACATGGTTGTGTGAGGTTACCTGGATACCACCTAAAGTGGGGGATGGTGGTGGCATATACACGGAGAGTGCATTAAATGTACACACTGTGTAGTGTTTCTTTTATTTCATTAAACTAATTGGGGTCATGTATAATCCCCATAAACGTCTTCTTCTGGACTAGGTTCGTCCAGGAGAATTCGAGAGTGGAAATTCTTCTCTGAGCCACAAATCCTCCATCCATTCTCCGAATCGATCTCCAGAGGGTTTTTTGGAATCCCACCGATGATTCCTTACTTCTCCTTGAATCTTTGCCCCTTATTTCTCATCTCTTACGAGTTATTTGAGGTTGAACATTTTTGAAGGTTTTATAGATCTTCGTCATTCTAGGCCGATTCAAGGGCTAATATTCAAGAGTGTTTATCGTACAATATCGAGGTAGGTGGTTTGTGCCTTTCTGTAGTTTTTTATTGAGTTATATATGCTTAAGTAATAAATTCCCTTGTTTATGGTATTTTTTATTTTGAAATTTAACTATGTTTAATGCCTGATATGTATTATTTTGTTGAGAAATTTTTATTTATTTTAAATAAGGTTTATTACATTAATTATGGAGGTGTTACCCATGTATCATTTAGTTATGGCCATTAGGTCTAGAAATCATGTTATGATACTTTATTTCATTGCATAGTATTTTTATGATGGAGTTTTCTTTTATATGAGATGCATGTGGTTTGCATTATGAAACTATGACCAAGGGGGAATTAAATGTGAATGCTTTTGAAAGTGGGGTCTTTTAATTATGGATTGTTAGTATAATTGACCGAATGTATTGACTATGGGAGCCACCATGGTTCATTGACCAGAGTGGTTAGACTGTGAGAGCTTCCCAGAGGGGCGTTATTAAAAAAATGTTAGACTATAGGGAATTGACTTTGGGAGATACCAAAGGGTCATTATAATTTATTATTTCTATATAGACCAAGGGGTATTGGCCATGAGAGATACCCAGGTGTTCATTTGTATTTTTTTAGTGCTATGTGAGACCAAGGGGGGTTAGACTGTGTGATTTTTTGTCAGAGGGTCATTGTCATTATTGACATTAGGATATGTTAAAACCTGGATGGTTAGACTATGTGAGATGCCTAGAGGGTTAATGTAAATATTGAGTGTTGAGATTCATTTGCCAAGACAAAGAACAAGATTGGTTTCAATCTTGTTAAGTTATCTTCTAAGACACCTATTTATGATACATACTGGATTTAATGATGAACATTAAATGATAATGAATGTAAATGGAAACTATAGGATTGGTTACTTTTATGCACTCCTAGTTTCTTTTCTATTTTTCCATTATCGCCGCTATATATACTCATTGACAGTTAAGAATAGATCATGAGGTGGTTACTGATTATCCACTAAATGAGGCTAATATTCATTGTTAATATTTATAATATTCATGTTCTTAATTATTCATAAACACCAATTTAGTGCTTTTTAAACTTTGAACACCATTTCACATTATGATTGTAATTCCTTCTTAAAATGCACTGTTATGTGGTAGATTTTTGAACATCATTTAATGTACACAATGATTCATCTAATTTTAAGGAATGTAATTATCCATATTTTAAATTGATATTTTGGAAACTGTATCTACACTTAAATACAAACATTTTTAATTCAGGGATCAATGGAGGATTCATAAAGGATGGTTGAGATATTTGGAGATGAATGGAAGCAATTCTAGTGAAGGCAGATTGGACACCATCCCAATGATGAGAATTTGGGACCCACATTACAAATCCAATCAAGCCCAAATTTTGTGTTATTATAAAATACATATATAATAACAAATAAGTCTTCAGGAGCTAGTGCTAATTCGGCCTCCATTGTGGCCATTAAGGCGGATCTATTTGAAGATAAAATTCTTGGCCAGATTCTGCGGCCCAGAAAAATACTTCCAATATGATCATATCTCGGAATACACAACTCAAAATGGGCCCACACGTTATAGGAGGTTAGGAGACATCCGGGGATCCATTTTCTTCTTCTATGTCCCACTCTGATTTGACCATCAAGAATGCCTTCCAAGCGCGTCTATTCGGTGGATGAAAGCTGGATGCCACCTCGGGTCTAGTGTGGAAAAGTCCAAGTTCTACAAGCTTTCCACCACCCAAGGCCTACCATAATCAAGTGGGATGATTTTTACTATTGGAGGCTCTACCCAAGGCTTCCAAAATTTCAATTTAAGGCAGTGTTGGTGGAGGAGTTTTTCATCTTTGGTGACTTGTTCAATTGTAATGTTATGCTACAATTTTGTTGTCTCATGTTTGTCTTTCACATGTATGTTTTTCAATTCATCATATTTTCTTGATAACATCTCTTATTTTACTCTTATTCTATTTATCTTCATGTCACTTTGATACCATTGGTTCCTGGTGTGAATTTATTCACACTAAATCTTGTGAAATTATTCACATAACGGTGGAGTGATCATTTTATTTTTATTGTTTTCTTTACTTCTTCAATTCCTCCCTCACGAGTCTACTTCCCACTTCCATTGAAACCATCAAATCAATTTAAGGCTAACCCACTTATGTTTTGATCCAAGGGAGTATAAAAAGGCTTGATTGGATGTTATTTATCACCCCATTAATGTAAAATCACTTCTTTAATTGAGATTTTTATTCGATGATTTTTAAACACCATCGTCCTTGATGAATTTAAGGCCACACACTTCATGTGCTAATATGAACCTTTACCTTGAAGTGCTCAAAACATTGATCCTTCAAGTGTATAGGTGATTAGTATTAAAGGGTTTAGGAATTAAACCAGTAAGTGATGATGTTGTTTTATCTTCTTTAATGAACCCATATCAAATATAATAAATTGAAATCATTGAAAAGGAAATATGTCCAATCCACCCCAAGTGATAACCTAGGATCAACTCACTCTTTTAAATTGAATTCACTTAAGTATCTTAGAGTTTATTTAAAACGATCCTAAATCAACCCAAGTTTTCCACTTCATATCCAAAAACAATCCATAGAATGTATGTGTCTGTAGGTTACTTCTTAGGTCTCCGAAGATTCGATAACCCAAGCTAAACTACAAGGGATGTTCTCCCTTCATCTCTTGGGTAAATTTGAGCGTGAATCAAATTTTGGCGCCGTTTCCGGGGACCCAAGTAAGTCATCTATGCACCCATTCTCTTCTCCCCCATTTCTTCTTTTCTCATCCAAATTATCTTATCTTTTCCCTTTCTCATTTTTTTTCTTTTGGCCCATCTTCGCCTACATCCGCCATCAATCAAACCGTCTAGTTAGGGTGGATAGTCCTGGGGTTGGGGAGTCAGGTACACCAAGGGAAATCATTCCATTATATCCTAATCTTTATAATACTCTTGAGTCCAAAATTGAGCCCATTTAAATGGAAGGGCTTCAAAGAAACCAACTCATAAACCCGGGTGCAAACCAAAATGGAAACCCAAATGAGGTAGCCCTAAACTTGTGGAATGCATTTGATCAAACCATGAATGACTACAGCACACCTTCCTAGAACAATACCCCCTCTTTAATTATACAAAACACACTAGGAGATTCCAACTACATATTTAAAACCCATGTCCAAAACCATCTTCCCACATTCCATGGAATGGAGTCCGAGATGCCCTACCTTTACATTAAGGAATTAAATGACATTGTAGAAACCAAGTGTCCCCCACATCAACTAGAATTAGCTACGATGAGGCTATTTACTTTTTATATAATGGATTGAGATAAAAATTGTCTAAAAAATTTTAGACCATCATCCATCAACTCTTGGGACCAACTACAAAGAGAATTATACAAAAAATACTTCCTGCACCACAAAAAAATGCACTTAAAAAGTGTATATAATCCTTTTTTGAAATGGAGGGAGAGTCATTCTATGAAACATGGGAGAGGTTCAAAGACAATCTAAACATGGTTCCATACCATGGTTTTTCTATTATTGAACAAGTGATAATTTTCTATGAAGGTTTGGGTCCGGGGAACAAACAATTCATCTACATGATGTGTAATGGATCCTTTAATAACAAAGCCCCAAATGATGCTTATGAGTATCTAGAAATCCTTTCTGAACAAAACCAAACATGGGAAACTTCACCTTATTCTGAAAAGCCACAAAGAACTACTAGAATTCATATACATAAATAAGAGCAAAGCCTTAGGGATAAGCTCGCAACACTCTCTAGGAAGGTTGAAGAGATAGACCTTAGGAAAGTCCATGAAATCCAAACTGTTGACCCTATTTGCACAATTTGTGACAAAAATGACCATAAGAAAGACAACTGCTCAACTATTCCATCCATCAAGGATGTTCATTTAGTTGGAAACCCAGTAGAAGTAAATGCTTTGAAATTTCAAAAGCCTCAATACCGAAACAACTTCAACCCAAGGTATAATGACCACCCAGGCTTCCTTTAGAAAGATAACAAACAACCTATCCAACCACAGGGACAAAATCCTTAACCCCATCAAAACTACCAAACCCATAACCGGTTCCAAACCCAACCTATCCAACACCAACATCCACCAGTCCATTTTCAACAAACCACCCCACCTCCAAAATATCCCCCGGGATAAACCAATCTTCTCAGGTTCCAACCCAAACTGTTCCACAAAGCCTACTAGAACAACTGTGCAAACAAATGAAAAGGATGAACTCGTAAGTCTCTTCCCTTAAACAAGAACTTCAAACCATCAAAACTGGAAAGGCTCCCATGCCTACCCAGGTGGTACCATCCTTATCTTCGAGGGGAGAGTCAAGCTGTACTCAAACAACTCAGGAACAACAAAATGATGTGAATGTTTTAAGAAGTGGGAAATCAATTGAGAAACATGAAAAACTAATTCAGAACCCACATAAAGATTAAAACATGGATGAAAATTCAAATGAACCAAATTATCAAAATGAAATACATGATAACATTGTAAAAGAAAAATCTCTTCAACAAACAACCCCACAACCTGCACCATTTCATCAACGCGTGAGGGGGATAACTCGGCCTAAATTATGTGAAACATTAAGAGAAATCTTCTCACAAGTCAAGTTGAACATTCCACTTCTCGATGAAATCCAAACCATACCTACCTACTCAATGTACCTTAAGGACTTGTGCACTTTTAAAATAAAATTTTCACCTAAATCAAAGTCCTTTTGGATGCTGATATGAGTAACACCATTCAAGGGACCATTCCTCCTATGTTGAAAGACCCGAGTTTCCCATGCATCAATGTTGAACTAGGAGAGAGAAAAGTTGTCAAGGCCTTGTGTGACCTCGGTGCTCGTGTCAATCTCATCCCATATGTTGTGTACTGCTAGTTAGGACTAGAATATCTCCAACCCCTCTCTGTCACACTTCAACATGTGGATCGTAGCATTAGGATTCCAAAGGGGATTTTAAAGGACGTTCTGGTAAAGGTTGAAAACATCATCTACCCAACTGACTTCATTATCCTTGAAAACCATCCAAACATAGTTAATAAGGAACAAAACCCAATCATCCTTGGTCGTCCCTTCCCTGTAACAATAAATTCTGTTATCTAAGTCCTAATTGGGAACATGACCATCACCGTTGGAAACATGTGTCTAGACTTGAACATCTATAATGCAAGCTCACAAATAGGGTATGATGAGAAAATTCATGAAGTAAACATGATTGGAAGAATTGATAATGAATCCATAGTCCATAAAGGAATATTTTAGGGATGTTTAAGTCAGGATGAGATTGATTTACTTTGTTCACATGAAGGAATTTTATCTCCTTGGCTTGAATCATTTTCAAATTGCTCTTATGATGAAGTCTTAGGTCCAAAAATTAGGGAAACCTTTCAGGAAACCACTTTCATGGAGACCAATCCATCTTCCTTCCTTAAATCTATTCATGCCAATCTAGTAGCTGAAACTTCTACTTGTGGGGAATCAATTATATCTAAAACTTTAGGAAATAAAATTGATCTTGATCTAATGTCCCAATCTTCTACAAAAATTCTGAACTAACCTGATCTTGAATTTAAGGAACTTCCTGCTGCACTCAAGTATGCCTTCCTAGGGGACAATCAATGACATCCAATTGTCATTTCTTCTTCTCTTGAATCCAATCATGAGAGGATGCTTCGAGATGTCCTTAGGAAACATAAGAATGCAAATGGTTGGACCCTATCTGATATTCTTGAGATTATCCCACTTATCGCGACTCATAGGATTTATCTGGAATCTGATTCAATGTCATGTCATCAAACTCAACGGTGACTCAATCCTAATCTCATGGTGGTAGTAAGTAAAGATCTTATGAAATTCTTAAAATACGGTATCATATATCCCATGGATGAGAGTGAATGGGTGAGCCCCATCCAAGTGGTTCCCAAAAGGCTGGAATCACAGTGATAACCAATGAGGATGGAGAGATTCTTCTAAAAAGGGAGAGTAGTGGATGGAGGTTCTTCATTGACTATAGAAAGCTAAACTCATTCACCAAGAAGGACCATTTCCCCTTACCATTTATTGACCATGTCCTTGAGAGAGTAAAAGATCATGATTTATACTATTTCTTAGATGGGTACTTGGGGTATATTCAAATTGAGGTCTCCCTAGAGGTTCAAGGAAAGACTACATTCACATGTCCATTCGACACCTTTTCTTTCAAACGCATGCCCTTCAGGTTATGAAATGACCATGGAACCTTCCAACGGTGCATGATGGGAATCTTCTCAGACATGGTAGGGTATTTTCTAGAGGTCTTCGTGGATGACTTTTCTGTGTTTGGGGATACATTTGAGGGATGTCTACAGAATTTTGAGAGAGTGCTGTCAAGATGTGAAAAAAATATGGTCCTAAACTGGAAAAAATTCCATTTTCATGGTTAAAGAGGGACTAGTTCTAGGACATCAGGTCTCAGGTAGGGGGATTGAAGTTGATAAATCCAAGGTTTACATCATTAATCACATTCCATCACCCAAAAAAGTCAAGTAAGTGGGGTCTTTCTAAGGACATGCGGGTTTCTATAGAAGATTTATCAATGACTTTAGTTCAATCACCCATCCCCTTTGTGCTCTCCTAGTAAAGGATGCTCTATTTGTTTGGATAGAAAGCTATGAGGGTTTATTCTCAACCCTCAAATCCTCTCTCACCTCTCCTATCATTATGAAATCCCCAAATTGGAACCTTCCTTTCAAACTTATGTGTGATGCCAGTGACTTTGCTGTAGGAGCTGTTTTAGGACAACGTTGTGATTAAACTCTTTATGTCATTGCTTATGCAAGAAAATCCTTAAATGATGACCAAAAACACTACACCACTACTGAAAAGGAGTTAAATTATATTGTGTTTTCTTTAGAGAATTTTAGGTCCTACCTCTTAGGATCCCCCATCACTATGTTCACTGACCATTCTGCACTAAAATACCTCTTCCAGAAACAGGATTCTAAGGCTAGACTAATTAGGTGGGTCATTCTTTTACAAGAATTTGACCTCAAAATCAATAATAAAAAGGGCTTTTAAAATGTTATAGATAATCACCTCTCTAGGATGGAATTCAAAGACAACTCCAATCACCTTTCTCTGTCTGATTCATTTTATGATGAACACATATACTCTGTGAGTGACTGCCCTTAGTATGATCACATAGCCAATTTTTTAGTTACAAGAGTCATTCCCAGATTATTAGGGACTCAAGCTCAAATGAAATTACTTTCTAATGTTATAAACTATGTGTTTGATGGTTTGTACCTCTATAAGTTCCGCCCTGACCATGTAATTAGGAGGTGTGTCCTAGAATCTGAAAAAGGGTCCATCCTTAAATTCTGTCATAGTGAGGCATGTAGAGGTCACTTTTCCTCTAAGAAAACGTCTACTAAGATTCTTCAATGTGGTATCTTCTGGACCTACCCTCTCAAGGGACTCCTACAAATATTGTCAAAGTTATCCTAGGTGTCAACAAGTCGGGTCCATCACAAAAAGGAATCAAATTCCACTCACTCCCATCTTAGTGGTTGAAATATTTGATAGTTGGGGAAATGATTTCATGGGTCCCTTCCCAAACTCTAGGGGATATCATTAAATCCTCTTAGCTATCGATTATGTATCTAAATGGGTTGACACCATTCATATGAAATCCAATTATCATCAAACGGTGATTAGATTTATCAAGGAAAACATCTTCTCATGATTTGGAATTCTCAGGGCTATCATTAGTGATCGCAGAACTCATTTTTGCAGTTGTCCATTCTCATCACTTAGGAAAAAATATGGAATTTCTCACAAAGTGTCCACTTCTTAACACCCAAAATCCAATGGTCTAGCTGTGTTAGAAAATAGGTAGATTAAGAATATTCTCGAAAGAACTGTCCATCCTTCTAGGAAAGATTGTTCTAAGAAACTCTTGGATTCTCTTTGGACATATCGTACAGCATACAAACCCATCCTAGGAATGTCACCATATAGGTTGGTTTATGGAAAATCATGCCATTTACCTGTTGAAATTGAGCATAAGGCCTTTTGGGCAATTAAAAAAAATGGATTATAACCTATCATTGGCCGGAACAAAAAGGAAATTAGTTCTCAATGAACCGGAGGAACTAAGGATGGAGGCTTATGAATATTTAAGGATCAATAAAGCTAGTGTTCAAGCCTACCAATCTAAGAATATCAAGGTCAATCATTTTGATCTGGGAAAACTTGTGCTCTTGTATAGTTCAAAACTTCATTTACACATGGGAATGTTAAGTTCTAGATGGTCAGGTCCTTTCATAGTGAACCATCTATACCCCCATGGGGTAGTAGAGATTCAAGATCCCAGAAGTGGTTACATTTTCAAGGTCAATGGTCAAAGGTTAAAAACATTAATTTAATCATTCAATAAACATGAAATAGAGGTTGAGTTAATTGAGCCAATCTATGAACCAGGAAAAAATTGATAGATTTAGGATCCATGTCAGGATAACAATGTTAACCAAATAGCTGCGTGGGAGGCAACCCATGGGTTTCAAGTTTCCTATCATTTTGTTGTTTTAATCACCTTTATATTTTAAATAGGATTAACTAATAATTTTAATATTTTAAAAAAATAGGTCGTTGACCTGATCTTCTATTATTAGTATGGATGGGTATGAATGGGGAGCACCATATTCATCCGTGTCACGTGGTGTGATCATTGAGTAATGCCTTACCCAAAAATTTAAAAACAAGATAATGTATCATCAGTTTGTTTTATTTTAATGTGTTTGTAGGTTAAAATAAAAATACAAAAAAATAAATAAAAATATAATAATAATAAAAAAAAGGGATACGTTGTGGGTCAAACCCCGTCACAACCGGCAAAGCCGCGGGGATTCGAACCCGGGACTGAAGGGAGACAGGGGCACGTGCTTACCACTGAACTACAACTTTTTATGCTTCCTTATTCTATAATTTATATATATATACTTATATTTTACTTTATTTATTATCTAAATAAATAAATAAATATATATGTATATTGTTTTTTTTTGTTTTGTTTTTTTTCCTTTTTCTATTAGGGAACTCTGCAAGTGACATGGATACCAAAGGATAAAAAGGGAGCATCAAGAATTTCAACTTCAACAACCAGGTGACTTCATTCCATGATCCTAATTTTCAATTTCCTTTTTAAACATTCAATCTATACCTCTACCCCCTTATAAATTTTCTTTTCATTATACACTAGGGATAGTGTTATTTTATGTTGGGGGGAGATAAAACAAAAAATTCTTCTTTGTTAAAAAATTGAATGATTTGAAAAAAAAATTGTGTAAATCGAAGGAAAAATTACTTTAACATTGAACATTGTAATAAAAATTACACACTTTGAAATTAAATATAAAATAATTTAGTATTCCCTAATTCTGATATTAATCCTTGTATAATTTTATGAGCATTGATTTTGGAAAGTGTGGTTGTCCAATGTGATATTTCATCGTTTATATTTTAATCTAAAAAAAAGATCACAATGCACGTCCTTTAGATAGTGGGGTATTAGTTTGAGTTCATGGGGTCCCCCAAATAAATAGAATAGGTTTGGTGATCATTTTAGTTTTACTATGAGTATTCAATAAATAAATAACAATAAAAATAATAAATTTGCGCGTAGAGCAATGAAATGACCAAATGTGTGGCTTTCAACACTTGGGGATCGCGACTCCATAGTTGTCTGGCCCAGAGTTACTAATTTTTTCTCTATTTTTGGTAATTTGATTTTTTTGGATGAGTTAACTCGAGATGATGCCCGAGTATGTGGGATTCACTGGGTTTCCAATGGTATTTGAGCTTGGGAGTCATTGGCAAAGTCTCTCTATAGGGTTTGACTCTTTTGAGTGCAATTTCAATTACCAGGGAAAAATTGAAAAAAAAACAAGAAAAAAACAAGAAAAAATAATACAAAAAAAATTGAATACTCATATTAATTTTGAAATTTGATTCCACCTAGAGCTTACATCATTTACCCCTTGAATAAAAATGAACCCCCATGTCTTTTGTGATGCTCAACACATCCTCATACTTAATTGATATTGGATGAAATATGGAAATGAATTTGAACAAAGGAATGGGATTGTGATTGGGATCTAATTAAGAAACTATCATGTATTAAAATATTTTGATGGGTTTCATGATTTTTTGGTATAATGGTTTTTGGTTATCATTGTGTATTAAAATGTTTTTAGAAAAGGCAATTTGAATTTCATATTGATGAGATATATTTTGCTCAGGACTAGAAAAACTCAAGTTGGGGGTGTGATTAGCCACTAAATGAGGCTAATATTAATTGTTAGTATTTTATAATATTCATGTGATTTATTATTCATAAACACAATTTTATTGAATTTTACACTTAGTACATCATTTCACATTATGATTGTAATTCCTTCTTAAAATACACTATTATGTGGTACATTTTTGAACATCATTTAATGTACCCAATGATTCATATGATTTTAAAGAATGTAATTATCCATATTTTAATTTTAAATTTTGGAAACATTATATACACGTAAATATGAACACTTTTCATTCAGGGATCAATGGAGGATTCATAAATGATGATCGAGATATTTGGAGGTGAATGTAAGCAATTCTAGAGAAGGCAGATTGGACACCATCCCACTGATGAGAATGTGGGACCCACATTACAAATCCAATGAAGCCTAAATTTCATGGGACGCTAGACGAAATATATAGAAACAAATAGGTCTTCAGGATACAGTGCTAATTAGGCATCCATGGTGGTTATTAAGGGGACAAAATTTAAAGATGAAATTCTGGGTCAGATTCTGCAGCCCAGACAGAATACTACCAATATTATCATATCTCGGAATCCACAACCCCAAACAGGCCCAAATTTTATAGGAGAATAGGAGACATATGTGGCTAAACTTTCATAGTCTAGGACCCACTCTGATTCGGCCATCTAGAACGTCTTCCAAGTGCGTCTGTTCGGTGGATGATAGATGGCTTCCACCTTGGGTCAAGTGTCGAAATGTCCAAGTTCCACAAGATTTCCACCACCCTAGGTCTACCATAATTAAGTGGGATTCTTTGTAATATTTGAGGCTATACCCAAGGCTTCCAAAATTCCTATTTAAGGCAGTGGTGGTGGAGGATTTTTTCATCTTTGCTGATTTGTTCAATTGTAATGTTAGGCTGCAATTTTGTTGTCTCAAGTTTTTCTTTCACATGTAAGTTGTTCAATTCACCTTAGTTTCTTAATAAAAGATATTATTTTCCTCTTATTCTTTTTTTCTTCATATCACTTTGATACCGTTGGTTCAAGGTGTGAATTTATTCACACTTAATCATGTGAAGTTATTCAGACAATGGTGGAGTGATCATTTTCTTTTTATTTTTTTATTTACTTCTTCAATTCCTCCCTCATGAGTCAACTTATAGCTTCCATTGAAACCATGGCATCAATGGAGGGCTAACCCACTAATGGGTTGATCCAAGGGAGTATAAAGGGGCTGGGTTTGATGTTATTTATCACCCCATTAATGTATAATCACATCTTTAATCGAGATTTTTATTTGATTATTTTTAAACTACATCGTCCATGTTGAATTTAAGGCCACACACTTCATGTTCTAATACGAACCTTTACCTTGAAGTGCTCAAAGTTTGATCCTTCAAGTGTATAGGTGATTATTATAAAAGGGTGTTGGAATTAAACCAGTAAGTGATGATGTTGTTTTATTTTCTTAAATGAACCCATCTCAAATATAAGAAATTGAAATCATTGAAAAGGAAATACGTCCAATCCACCCCAAGTGATAAACTAGGATCAAATCACTCTGTTAAATTGAATTCACTTAAGTATATTAGATTTCATTTAAAACCATCTTAAATCAACCCATGATGGCCACTTCATATCCAAAAACAATCCATATAATGTGCGTGTCTATAGGTTACTTCTTAGGTCTCTGAGGATTCGATAACCCAAGATAAACTATGAGGGCCATTATACCTTCATATCTTGGGTAAATTTGAGCGTGAATCAATTGCCTAGTGGGATTTGTCACAAAACATAGTTCGGTCATTCTTTTGGACAAAAAAAGATTATATGGTTGTAGGTATAGATAATAGAAATTTCCATTCGTCATCTGGTACTTGATTGCTGTGGAGCCAGAGCACATGGAACCAAGCTGAGGCCTGCGATGCTGTTGGAGTTTATTTTTTTTATTTTTTTATTTTGTTTAGAACTATAATTACAGCATTATGAATTGTTTAGATGCTTTCATAGACATATGTGACATGCATCATTTATATATGTGCATCAGTTGTGTATTTACTTCTAGTCTTCCACAGTTAACCTTGTTGTATGGTATTACTTCTTCTACTACTATATTTGTCTATTTTTGATTTCATAGTCTACCTATGAGGTCACAGTTTCCGCACTATCAGACACAAATCCCTCAAAACTAGTTGGTAGCCTCCAGAATTCGGGGAAAGGTGCTTGAGTCCATTTTTCCAACTAGGTATGGGGAACCTTTGGGCAACACCCGAAACCAGGATGTTACAAAGTGGTATCAGAGGAGGTTTATTTTTGGCTTTGTCTTACTATTTGGAGAATATAGACATGTATAATAAGGAATATATAGTTGTTAATAAGCAATTCCCGAAAGTAGCTAACCCGTGTACCAGTAAAATCTAATATACCTCGAATATTTCAATTTTATGGTTTTGATATTTTTACAATTGATTTCATTTCACCATTGGGTGATTCAAATGTTTTTTGTTGTTATCATTGATATTATTAAAGTTCTATTTCTGTTGCAACCCGATGAGATGAATATATTCCATCTCATACATCATGTAGTCACTTGATAGGGATCGCATGTCATGCATTCATGTTATTCCATTTAGGGTGCATTACTAATTTCATGATTTTGTGATAGATGTTGTGATTGAAATGCATGCAGTTGTAAAAGATTCCTTTATATAATACCTTCTATTTTAATAGGGTATTGGAAAATTTAATCTTTCATTTGAATGGGTTCCATAGTTTGGTCCCTGAGGTGTTATAGGCCCTCTGGGATCAGAAATTGGCACTTAAATGCTTATTTCGGTATTTTTATGGGGTTTAGATGTAGTTTTTGAGGTTTATTGTCTGAAAAACCCCAGAATACATGTCTTGTGATGATAAATACATGCCATGTATCCTTCTATTCAGGAAGAAAAAGGTTTATTAATTACACACCATGTACTGTATGTACACGCCATGTAGTTCTTATCCATGTGACTGAATGTGTGAGCAGAGACACGGGGTTGAGAACTGTTGGGTGACACACACAGTGTAATTGGAGTACTTGATGTGTTGTAAGAGCTATGTATCTAGCTGTGTGACCAACGACACATGTGGATGAAACATGGGTTTTTCAAATCATGTTCTGTTCCTGCATGCCATGTAGAGTTGACCATGTCACCAACCATGTGACTAGAAACACGAGTGTTTATAAAAAAAATTGGTACACGCTATGTATAGGGTGAACCTTCCATGTAGTATTACCCCAGAAGGAACCATGTATATAACCATGCAGAGGAGCTCGAGAAGGAAGGATAAATTCTAGTACATGTCGTGTCTATGGAAGAACATGCTATGTGTATGGGTGGTACATGATCTGGTTTTCCAGAGGTACATGCCATTTTATAAGTGTAGTATAACACACCGTGTAGGATATATACACTTCGTGTATCTCTGTTTTGTAAAACGTGTCTGTTTTTATTTACTTTTTCATTTCTTTCACTTTTATGTTTTAGTCCCTGTAATTCTAGAACTGAGGTGTGCACTTGACATTGTAGAGTCATTCCACCGAGACGTCCTCTAGTTGTATGCCAGATACAGTTAAATGATTTGACATCAGAAATGGGAGATTAGAGACTAATAGAAGATCCTCCTGTCATACCTATCATGGAAGAAACTGTTATACCTGACATAGGTGCTGATGCACAATTTCGAGAAGGCTTCATGAGGATGTTGCAAACCTTCCAGGGAGCAACTTATCCTGCCCTGCATATGGAAGAGCTGACACGGGTGTTCCAGTAGTACCATCCTCCCACTTTCTATGGGGATGGAGGGCTATAGGATTTGGATTCATGGTTGGAGTCCATACTATATATCTTTGAGCATCTAGAGAAGCCTCTGAAGAGGAGGGTGACGCTTGCGACTTACATGTTATGTAATTCCTCCAAGAGATGGTGGGATGTTATCTCACAGATGATACTTCGTTGGGATATGTATTGGAAAGTGTTTCAGAGGACCTTCTATGACAACTTCTTTCCCAGGACGTTGAGGGCCGATCGATCTTGATAGTTCATGCATTTGGGGTAGGGTTCTCTTTCAGTGATGGAGTAATCTTCCTATTTTACAGAGATGCTACACTTTGAAACTATTCTAGGAGGTTATGGGTAATCATTGTCTAGGTGATTTGAGGATAGTATTAGGTATGAAATTTGATCATAGGTGAATGTCTTTATGATGACTTTAGTGATGACAATAGTGAATCCTGCATTAATTAGTGAGCATAATCTGAGGGAGTTGGGAGATTTCAGCAAGGTCGGTTCATCATCTAGGGTTATTACTCCTTTTACAGATAGCTGGAAGCGCCGTAGGGATATTACACATGATGTTTCTTTAGGTATCTAGGTGGTATTCTACCAGTTCGGGGAGAGTGGGCATACTAGACCACATTTCCGTAGAGACCAAGTTGAGTTCTGATCTTGCGACAAGATGGGACATCTTAAACACTTTTTCCGGGTGTATTGAATAGAATAATGTGATAAGGGTTCTTCTATGACTCCATGTTCTAGAGAAGAACCACTAGTTTCTCATCAGACAGGGAACTACAGTTCTTCTGGCTATTCAGGACAAGGAGGTAGTCTTGGCTGTGGTATTCAGACTTCATGATTTCAACAAAAATAGGGTAGATCAGCTCACGGTAATCAGGCAGGGTCGTAGGGCCATAGTGCATGTCAGACATTTACAGTAGAGAAGACCTAGTAGGCGAAGGATCCCAAAACCTCTGTGGTTAAAGGTACGATTCTAGTTTCCTTAGTTTTATCTTATACTCTTTTTTATATAGGGTCCTCCAATTATTTGATATTTGTTGACATTATGGAGATCATTGGGCTCTGTATCTTTACTTTTGTAGATGTTATGCCACTAGAAACACCATTGAAGATTAGAAAGTCTATTGTATGTCTGTGAAAGGATTGACATCATGTGGTTGGTGGGTGTCACTTTTAATGGGACCTTTATGTCTTAGAGATGACATGATATGAATTCTTTCTCAGAACGGACTGGTTAGTTACCTTCCAGGTAGTTGTCAATTTCCATCTATGTAGGGTGTGTTTCACATCACATGAGGGTGAATTGTTTCTATATAAGGGTCAATGGGATTTCTAGGAAGGTAGAGCTGGACCCTAGCATTAATGGATGAGAGGGGTTACATCCCATATTTCTAGATAATATCTGGACGACTATGGGGCTTCACAGAAATAATTTCCTCTGTTGTTGGATAGTTCCATTGATGTTTTTCTGGATGACTTTTTAGGTTTTTCTCTGGAGTGATAGGTATAATTCCCTATTGATCTTGTGCCAGGGGCGTCACCGGTGTCCATTTCTCCTTATAGGATGGCTACATTGGAGTTACAAGAGCTCCATAAGCAGTTGGAGGAGTTACAGGTAAAGGGTTTCGTTCGACCCAGTAATTCCCCATGGGGTTCAACTATCCTTTTTTGCAAAGAAGGTGGACGGTACCCTTAGTGTTTGCATAGATTATGAGAAGATGAACCAGTTGATGATCAATAACTAATATCCATTATCGAGGGTTGATGATCTATTTGATCATCTTTAAGAATTCCGTGTGTTCTCGAAGATTGACTTGAGATCTGGTTATCATCAGTTTCACGATAGACCATCCCATATACCTCTTATAGACTTTCAGAGAACGTATGGTCTATACAATTATTTGGTTATTTCATTCGGTCTCATGAAAACGCCATCAATTTACATGGAACTGCTGAACTAAGTGTCCCATCCTTACTTGGATAATTTTATATTAGTCTTTGTGGTTGATATCTTGGTTTACTCTCACACTCGACACAACCATGCCACACATCTTGAGATCATTTTGACTACACTGATAGAGCACCAGTTATATGCTAAGATCTCAAAATTCCACTTTTGGATGGATCAAATTCACTTCCAGGGTCATGTTATCTCAGGGAAAAGAGTTTTTGTAGACCCAGAGAAAGTGAGAGAAGCAGTTTCCTGGGAGAATCTAAAGATCATTTTTGAGGTACAATGTTTTCTAGGGCTGTCTGGGTATTAAAAGTGTTTTATATATGACTTTTCATGCTTAGAAGAACCATTTATAGGCTTGAATAAGAAGGATGAAAAGTACTTGTGGGCATATTCATGTGATTCATCTTTTCCGGAGATGAAGGGGAGATTGACTTTAGCACCGATACTTGGTTTCTAGATCTGAGCAATGGTTATACCATTAACTGTGATACATTAGGTATCAGGCTGGGTGTAGTGCTTATATAGGGGTAATTAGTAGTTTAATATAGGTCTCGGTAGTTAAGGCCATAGGAGAGGAAATAACTGACGCATGATCTCGATTTATCTCCAGTTGTGCATGCTTTACGCTGTTAGAGACATTATCTTTTGGGTGAGCCTTTTGTGGAGGTCACTGACCAAAAAAGTCTCAAGTACATATTTACATAGTGTGATCTGAATTTGAGACAATGAAGGTGGGATGAGTACCTTCAGTCCTTTTATTTTGAGATTTCTTACATTCCTTGAGAGGGAAATATAGTGGTTGATGCGTTGAGAAGGACTCAGATACATACATTTTAGGAGGCTAGTAGTGAGTGATAGCATTGGGATATGTTCTCTGAGATGCATTTGGAGGTGCATGATAGAAAGAGGCATACTTTTCTTTCTTCAGTAGTTGTTACCTCTACTCTTCTCGATCGAGTGAACATGTGGTAGCTATCAAAATCAGAAGGCTTAGTCACGTGGGAGAGTGTGGTAGGAGAGGATCCTACTCTTGGGTGGACCATAGCCGAGGATGATATCTTGTGCTTCCATGGATATGTATGGGTGTCGATAGACATATGTGAGAATATTTTGAGGGATTTTAATTCCTCATTTTGGGAAGTTCATCATGGTGTCACCAAGATGTATCGATATCAACACTGTCAGTATTGGTGGCTAGTTATGTAAAAGGATGTTTCTGGTTTTGATATTAGATTTTTATCTTTTTAGCAGGTGAAGGAGGAGAACCAGTGATTGTCAGGGATTTTACATAATTTACCCATTCCTGAGTGGATGTGGAATGATGTCGTGATGGATATCGTGATAGGGTTACTGAGGTTTCCTCAATGGAACAATGTCGTTTGGTATGTCGTTGACAGAATCACAAAGGTTTCACACTTCTTACAGATCAGGGAGACCTTTAGTATTGATGAACATGGAAGGGTTTACATCCAAGAGATTGAACATTAACATGGGGTTCCATGCTCAATTGTTTCAGATAGGGATTCCCATTTTACTTCTCTTGTCTATAAGGGACTACATAGGGATTTTGGTACAAAGGTATTTTTGAGTACAATTTACCATCCTCAGACAGATGTCCAGTCCGAGCACACGATTCATGTTTTAGATGAAATATTTCGCGAATTAGTCCTAGATTATGGGGGTTCTTGGAAGAAACATGTACCTCTGGGAAAGTTTTCCTAAAATAACAATTTTAGGTGACATTTCAGATGGAACTTTATGAGGCTTTGAATGGTTGGCCATGCTGATCACCCCTATGTTGGATGGAGGTTGGAGAGGCAGCTATTCTAGGACCTCATCTTTTCTAGGAGACCACTGAGAAGGTGGAGTTGATTTGGAAGAGGATAGCTACTACACATCCTCTCTATAAGTCCTATGCTGATCGAAGTAGATGAACTCTCGAGTTCAAGGTCAGAGATCAGGTTTTTTTATGTATCCCGATGAGGTTGGGACATAGGAGAATAAAGAGATAGGGAAAGCTTTCACTGAGATACATCGTGACGTTTGAGGTTATTCCAAGAGTTAGGATGGTTGCCTATGGGTTGTAGTTACCTCATAGGTACCGATCTATGCAGAAAATCTTCCTTGTTTCTCACCTATGACATTATTTCTCAGAACCGTCTCATGTTTTTCAACCAGAGGAGGTTGAGTTGGTGGTGGAAGCCTTGTTCGAGGAGCATCCTATCCAGATTTTTGACTGAAGCATGAAGGTTCTCCATGGTCGGTCTGTTCCTATGGTATGGGTGCTATGGAAGCATAAGAGAGTACATGACACGACATGGGAGAGGAAGGCTGATGTGCGATCGTAGTGGCTGGAGCTATTCATGGATTCTTCTTCACCACCTTCTTAGAGAAATTCAGGGATGAATTTCATTAAGCGGGGAATTTTGTAAGAACCCGAATCTTTATTACAGGTATGGATCTTGTTTTTTCGTGTTTTTGAGGAAAAGTGGTGTTTTTTTAAATTTTATAAGTACGGACCGTGTACTTAGGAGTACACGCCGTGTACTCAGTTGCCGCAGGTAGCCATGTATTGGCCCTGTAATGGTCGAGACATTCCTATGTGACATGACATAGAGACCGCCTAAAGTAGGGGTCGGTGGTGGAATATAAATGGAATGTACATTAAATTAACATACATTGTACTTTTTCATTTATTTCATTTAATGGACCAGGGTCACATCTCTTCCCCATAAACATCTTCTTTTAGACCTGGTTCATCTCGGAGAATTCGAGAGAGATGATTCTACTCTGAGACACCGATCTGTCATCTGTTATCTAAATCGATATCTGGTGGGTGTGTTGGAATCCCACCTGTGAGTCCTTCCTGCTTCCTAAATCTCCTCCCCTTATTTCTCTTCTCTTCCGAGTTATTCGAGGTTGAATGTTTTTCATGTTGTTTAGATCTTTGTTGTTCTAGGCTGATTCAAGGGCCGACATTCAAGAGTGTTCATCGTACAACATCGATTTATGTGGTTCATTCCTTACCATAGTTTGTCTTTGAGTTATATATGATTAAGTTCTGAATTCCCTTGTTTAGGGTATTTTGTGTTTTGGAATTTATCCCTATTTAATGCCTGATATTTATTTTTTTGAGAAAGGGTTATTAATTTTGAATATGGTTTATTAAATTGATTATGGAGGTGTTACCCATGTTTGATTATGTTTGGGCCATTGGGTCTAGAAATATTGTTAGGATACTTTTTTTCTATTCCTAGTATTATTACTATGATGTCTCTATTTATATGAGATGCATGTGTTTTGCATTATGAAAATATGACCAAGGGGGAATTTTCTGTGAGTGATTCTCGAGGAAGAGTATTTTAATTATAGATTGTTATTATAATTGACTAGAGGTATTGATTGTGAGAGATTCCATGGTTTATTTAGCAGAGGGGTTAGACTGTGGGAGCTACCCAGAGGGTCGTTATTAAATAAATGTTAAAACATAGGGCATTGACTGTGAGAGCTTCTAGAGTGTCATTATACTTTATTATTTCTATTCAGAACAAAAGGTATTGACTGTGAGAGAATCCCAGGTGGTTGTTTGTATTTTTTTAGAGCTATGTTAGACCAAGGGGGTTAGATTGTGTGAGATTTACCAGAGGCTCATTATCATTATTGACTTGATGATATGTTAAAACAAGGGGGTATACTATGTGAGCTACCTAGTGGGTTAATGTAAATAATGAATGTTGGGACACGTCTACCAAGCCAAACCACAAGCTTGGATTTGGTCCTGTTAGGTAGTCTTCGAATACCCCTGTTTGTGATACTTAATTGATTAAATGACAAACATTAAATGGAAATTAATGTAAATAGAAACTCTTGGATTGGATATTTTTGTGAATTCTTTGTTTCTTTGCTATTTTCCATTATTACCTTCTATGTATACACATTGACAGTTAGTCCTAGATCTTGTGGTGGTTGCCTACTGGGATTCATCTCACACCCTGTTTATGTCATGCTTTTGGACCCAAACAAATTATAAGGTTGTATGTGTAGATAAGGGAAAGCAACCATCTTCATCTGGTACTTGATTTCAATGAAGCTGGAGATCATGGGACAAAGCTCGGGCTTGTGATGCTATTGGAGTTTATCTGTTTTCTTGTGTGCTTTGGTTTAGTACTCGATTTCAAGAATTGTGACTTGTTTGGTTTGTTTCCTTGACATATGTGACATATATCATTTATATATGCGATTCAGTTGTTTATTTACTTTCATTATTCTGTTGTTTACCTTGTTGTATGGTATTACTACTTCCACTAATGTATTTATCTGTTTCCATTGTGATACTATTCCAATGAGGGAATATTCTCACCACTATCACACCCAAGTCCCACGTTGCAAGTTGGTAGCCTATCGCATTTGGGGAAAATGTGCTTAAGGCCATGTGACTAACCAGGTACGTGGTACCTTTGGGCGGCACCCAAAACCGGGATCTTACATACACCACATGAATGGATTTTTCTTCCATCATAAATAATATTTTTTAATTATTAATTTATATTTTGTCAAAAGTTTTTACATTAAATTTTATCCCATAATATTTTTGAATTTTTTAATTTATATATGTGATTTAAAAAATTAAATTGGTAGTTTCTTTGAAAAAATTTTCAATTATATTTTTAAAAATATTTATCTTTATAATAATATCATTTACTATTTATTTTTATTCACTAGGTATATGTTTCAATGTTACCATATTATTTTATCTAGATTATTTTTGTTTATAAGGATGAAATGTTTATGAAACCTATTTTATTTTCCAGGGTATAAACTTTGTTGTAATGGTACATGTTTTAATGATCTTGTTTCATAATTATGAATGTATTATGATTATGTGATGGGTGGTTCCTCTATAAACAAAGTATCATAGGTTATATTTTAATAAAATGTGGGTGGATCTATTATATACCTTCAATGAATTCGAATTGATTAAGATATTGGGAATCTCTAATGTAACAATGGAGTTGATAAAATCCTTTGAGATGAATGAGTTAATAAACTCCTAAAAGATGAATTATTTAACTAGATTGAGGTAACTACTGAACAAATTTTGGAAATGAATGGGTAAAAATTAAAATAAAGATTTTTTTCATAATTATAGTACTGAGAGTGAATTGTGACAATGGATGTAAATTTAGTAAGTTTATGTGATTGAAAAAAACGTATTTCTTATTATTTTGTTATGTTTTGATGGATCATGGTTGATTATTGATTATTCATTATTCTTATTTCTTATATATTTTGTTTTAAAAACCATATGGAAAGTTTATTGATTAATGATATTTAACTAATTGGGTATTATTATTATAACTTATTATTAAATTCTCATAATATTATGATTATCTTATGTTCACATGTGTTTATTTATTGATATATATTATATTAACCTTTATGTAGCATCTAATCTTAGTCTTTCTTAGGTTTTTCTTTTTGAGGTTGTAAAGAGATGTTTTAAGTATGAAATTTCTAGGAATTTTGAAAATTGTGAATAAAATAATGGGAAATGATGTATAATATTTGTGTACCAGTTTTTTTTGTTTCCAAGTTTCCAAAGTCACTAAGCATTTATAATTACAGAACGAATCAAATGGGAATGCCCTAAATATTTTTCTCATAATAAGTAGTATTCATTTATTGGAAGCCTTTATCCATATAAAGAATAGAATTAAAAACTAAAATACATAAATCATGAAATCAACTAAAGGGAATACCTAAGATAATATGGTGGTACTAGGTCCGCATTAAAATACAATTTTTTTGAATCCATCCAAAGGTACAATTGTCAGGACCCCGATCATTCAGTACGAGTGACCCTAAAAATTTGATTCACATGGATTATCATATATAAAGAAATAAATTAATGAGGTGACCCTAATAATTTTATACATCATTATTGGATTGTGTTATGGGTTACATTTTGTTGAATATTTATAACTGATAGTATATGATAGTAATAGAGAATGTAAGACTAAATCCTTACAAGTTAAGAAAATTTGGGGAAATTTTATTTTTTATATCCCCTATGAGTTTTATGGGGAAATAGTGATTTTAGTAGGGAGATAAAATCAGAATAATTTGATGACTACTTTATTGGTCTCAGAATATTTTTTTTCCTAGGATTATATTTTAGTAGAATTATTAAGAAGTCATATTTTCCAAGAATATTTAACTTTTAATAAATTAAATATTAATTAATCCCCCATGATTGATCAATGATATCTCCTAAAAGATTATCTCATTGATAATTTTAAGTTCCCATTGATTTTGAAATAGGGGGTTTTATTAGGTGATGTATACTCACTTTGGGTTTTGAGACTTGGGTTGGGCCATTTAAGTGGTTTATTTTTTTCATCTTCTTTCATTTTTCTTTTTTAATATTTCATTTCCTCCCCATTATTTATTCCTCTATATGCATTGAGGGAAGAGGTTTTACCCTTTTATGGCCATGTGTTGTAGAGAAGGGAGGAGTCGAGAGATCTTGTTGGGGAGTCCAATGAAACATGGATCAGGATTCAATTGTTTCATTTCATTGACATGAGCTTGAAAAATAAACATTTTACATAATAATGAAGGATATTATTTTTATTTTTCAAGCTTTATCCCATGTTTTATTTAGTTATTTTTATGTTTTAGGGCCTTGATATTTTTATTATGGCCCCTTGATGGGGGTTATGAAATATTTTTGAGTGAATAAGTGGTATTCAGAGAGATAAATTGAATTTAATATTATAGAAAAACCAACCACATGAAATGTTGTTTAAGAACAGATGAAATGGATTCTTATTTTTTTCTGTTTATTGTTGAATATAAGGACTGTACAATATATGTGTTTGGAATATTTTATTTATAGTGAATCAGGTGTGGTAGTGTACTCAGCCAGGCCCCCTATGTCGGGGGCATATTTCTATGTAAAGCACAATACTAAAGAAAATATACCACTCATTTATAGAGGTTGTGTGGGTGTTGGATAGAGGTTGTGTGTGGAAAATTTCTAAGTACCTCATGAAAATTATATTTTGTGGAGGGAAAGTTCATGTCATGTACTTGGTAAGTGCACAATGGGTTTCCAAAAGTTACAAAACATTGGGATGATGTAGGGGTACATATAGGGTACCTGAGGTTCATATCATGTACTTACCCTCCAATGGTTTTTTCATTGTTTTCTCACCCTGAAGTCAAAATTTCACTTGTGAGTAGTCAAATATGAGTGTTTTATTTATTAAACTTGATATTAAGGGCTTTGTGAAAATCTGATAATGTTAGTGATATATTTTAGAGGTGTTTTGGGATGGCTCAATGTTGAACTGGAGGATTCTATTGAGCTTTTAACTTAGATCCCTCCTAAGGGACATGAGTCCTGTTGTGAGGCCCATATGAGGATCATTAACATTTGGGTTTACTTGGCTTGAGGGTTCCAAATTTTTTAACTTTAGGTTTTTTAGATGGTTCATGGATTATGGGATTTATTAGAGATATAAAATTAGAATGATAAGGGTATTAGTGTGAGCTCATTAGTTGGTTATTTGCGGTTGAGATTATTTTCATAATTTTTGATTTTGTTGGAGATTTTTGGGTCTGTTATCACTATATGGTGTCGAGTATAGATAAGTACCATTGATTTGATATTTATATGGGTCTGAAAGTTCAATTGGGGATTAATATATGGGATATGGGTGAGGTGTTGTTCAATGATAGGTTTTGTGTTGGAGAGACTAACTAAAATATCTTATGATGGGCTAAAACCAAGGTTATTCTTACACCATAGGATCCTCTTATTTGGTATCATTATATTGGTTAGGATTATGGTATCCATATTAGTTCCCCATATTTTATTAACCATACGAGGGCCGTTTCTTATTTCAATGGTTGTGGATTTTGGGTGTGGGATTTTTCTAACTTAAGTATTAGAACCTCATTTTAATTCCCCTAAATCATGTTAATTACATTTCTAATGAGTTTACACTCTTATGATTGAATTTTATAAGATATGGAATTCTTAGTAAAATTTGGATTAGGGTTGAAAATGGTCACCACCAGACTTTAACCACCACTGAACATTACCTACTACCATGAATGAGTCACCTTCAGAATTGAATCACTCCTATAAAAATAGCCACTACTTGAAATGAGTAACCACCAAAAAAGAGTCGTCACTGGAAAAGAGTAACCATTAGAAATGTGTGACCACACAAAAAGACTCACTACTAGAAAATAATCACCATCAGATGACTTACAGATAGTTGAGTCACTGCTGAATATAATTCATTGTTGAATATGTGTCACCACTGAACAAGTATCATCATTAGATAATCTACTTTCAGATGACATACCACCAACCTAACTCACCGCAAGGACTGACTCATCACTGTGTATGAGTTATTTTCAACATGTGCCACAATATTTATTATAGGACATTTGAAATAATTATTTCAATGAAAATATTATTGATTTTAATGTGAAGGAATATTTAATAATTATTCTCTAAGTATTCTACAAATGCATTTCCAAAAATTTCAGATCCCAATACATGGTTTGAAGAAATCTTCATTATTATATGTAAATTAATATTTGTTTCTTCAATTATATATATTTATGAAGGAATACCTCTATCATTGATGATGTTTGAAAAAAGTGTGATGTTACTGAATATTAAAAGGATCATTAGACAAGAGATTATAGAAAACATATTTTTTGACAATCAAAACCTAGAGAGCTTTATAATACTCTATATTACTTATTTTTAAGATAAATATGTTGAGATCCTCTCCATTCCATATTCAAGGAGGATCAAGAATAAGGATCACTTCAAACCAAGAAACAATATATTTTTCTATACCTAGTCCTTACCCTTTTGTTTATTGATTTTATTATAGGGCAGTGGGTTATTTATTTTTTTAATAACACACACTGTCTCTTGAGATTGATCTAGAGAATGCAAGATATTATATTCACTCTCTTTTAATCTATATACCCATGGTTAATGTGGAAGCGATCCTTGTGTGGGTTGTCCTGTTTTTCATTCCATGATAATCATGTATAAGGTTCCTATGAGGCCTAGATATCTTGTATACTATTGTGTTTATACACAATCCACGTTGTGGAAATAATTATATTTATATAATCTACTTGGTGGCATGTGATTTCAAAGTAGAGGGAATAACAACCCTACTCTTTATTTCACACTTAATCTTATTTTATTACATAAAACATTCACTTGATACAACATGGATGACTGAGAGTTTTAGTGTCCTTGGGGTTAGTAACAATTCATAACAACTTAAAACATGAAGCACAATATATATATTGAAAATTTCCTTTACAAGATCACTACATTCCATCTTACTTAGAATTGCATGGATAACCTGAGGACATGCATAAGAAAAGGGTGAGCTATAAAGCCCAGTAAAGGAGTAAAAAGGGAATATCATGAAGAATACAAGGCATGATTGTAAATAGGAATATAAATGGAGAATAATATAAACATGAATATAAAGGCATGATATATCATGATTATCGTAACATAGAAATGTGGCAACAAAACTTAACAAGGTATTAGCATGATCCAAGGATCATTACACATAGAGCCTGAGTAAACCATCATTGAACATGAATTAACATGAGTAAAACCTCATTTTAATTGATGTATCAAGATACTAATCTTTATCCAATGCATTGGAGTGCTACCAGGGTGCACCCTTCTTAAACATTTCATTTCATGCATAAGTGTGCCACATGAATCATACTACATGGTTTTATTAAAAATAATAATTTAATAAATGATAAAGGAATGTGGAATTTATACATTAAACTCTATAATAAATATGTAAAGGTTCATAAAGTTGAATACCCTTGATAAAGAAATGGTCATGGTATTCACTACATAATTACTTTGGCTTGAGAACAATCACGGTGCAATTTCAGCAACATAACGACGTGACATAAGAATTCATAAAATTGGTTGATTAGATAGAAAGGGGTGTCTCATAATATTTAAATTAAATGGATATTAAGGGGTTAATATAGATACATGTCCCAACATATGAAATGGAATTTGGATTTATAATACAAAATAATTGCTTGAATGTAAATGAGGAGAGAGAAATTCCTTACAGAATTTCGGCATGGTGACAGGTGTACATGAAATAAATTAATCTGAGAGAAAGGGGTATCTAATGATTCAAAAAATATATTTCAGGATGTGGTATGTGTAAAATAATACCCCAACATTTATAATTGAAAATAAAATATCATAATAATATTAATAAACTTTGGTAAAATGGGAAAGGTAGGAATCCCTTACTTGGATGTGTGATCCCAAAGGCTTGGGAGAGATTTGAGGGAGGATTCTTGGGAGCTTGGGGAACCTTGCGAGGACTCTAGAGAGCAGATGGAAGAGGTTGTTCATGCTCTAAATGCTTTGAGTGAAGAGGAAGTGGGAGTTTGGCTGTGTTTATATAGGAAAAGTGATGGAATTATTTATTATTTAGGTTTAGGACAACACACATTAAACTAATCAAAAACAAAAACCAGCCCATGTTTTTTTCTCATGATTTTTTCCAATGTGGAACGTGAAAAATATTTTATAAGGCCAATGGCCGAAATTCTTAAAATATTAGGCTTTCTTATGTTTAGGTGAGTCACCCTCGCAAGGAAGTCAATTTAACAAGTTAAAATGTTTTATAACTCTTGGAGGGTCCACTAATGACTTTCAAAATAAATAAAACAAACCCAAAATCACATTATTTTAATGGTAAAAAATATATTGGCCGAAAAAACCATTTTATATAATTTTATTACATCTCTTTTGGTTCATTATGATTTCCTAAATCACATTATATAATTAAATGGTATTTAATTTTTACACAAAAATTTGATTATCTCAAAAAATAATTAAAATTCACCATTGAGTAATTTAATCTTCATGATTCCAAAAATAATATTCATTTTATTTAAATAATTTTACAAATATTTGAATTTTTACATTTAAAATAAAAATCGACCTTTATCGAAAATTCACGGGTTTTCAAAAAATAGTTTTCAAACCTTAATAAAAATTACAATTTTATTCATAAAAATTATACGATCATTTATATTTAATAAAAAGTATTTTAGTAATAATATTTCATTAAAATATTAATTATTTAAAAAATCCATTAATTAATCAATATATATTTCTTAATTGAATATAATCTAAAAGTACTACTTTTTCTTTAAAAACAATTTACAATGTAACAATAATAAAATGAACGTATATTCTCTATACAAAAAAATAATGTACATGATTTTAGTACCGAGTTCCTGTTACATAACACCTTATAATACCCACATAATACCAAAGGTTAAGGTATGCAATGTTTACATATTCTTGGGATGGCTCGGATAACATCGCACGGGTGGTAATCTCTATCAACTTCCACTTCTCTCGTAGGCTGTTCCACTCAAGATTAATGTGTTGAATCCCAGCTTCGGATTGGTCATGAGTGAATCCCAATGACATCACCTTGTTTCTGAGCTCCTAAAAATAGGCTTCATATGGAGAATTTATACTGGATGAGGCCATCTCTTCCATTGTCTAAGTAAATTGGATTTATTAAAATCAGAAAACATTAAACCAAGGAAGTGATTAAGTTTTATATATCTATAAAAATAGATTTAATTGGATCAAGAAAAATTTTCATAATTAAATGTTTTAGTCATTAAAATCTTCCCCCTTATTTAATTTTTCCCTCAAAATTTCGTTTTACATTCTATGCCGCAAACAGTTGCAGGTACATTTCCTTCATTGCATCCTCCAGTTCCCATGTTTTCTCTTCGTACTTATGGTTTTTCTATAGCAACTTGACCAGGTGGGTAGTCTTGTTACGTAGAACTTTATCTATATGATCCAAGATCTTCACTGGATGCTCCTCATAAAAAATATTATCCAATAACTGTACTACCTATGATGAGAGTACATTTTAAGGGTTTGGTATGTATTTCCTTAAGAGGGATACATGAAATACATCTTGTACTTGGTCCATGGTAGGTGGAAGTTCTAGTCAATGGGCCACAGCCCCAACACGATCAAGAATCTTGGAGGGAACGATGTGCCTAGGACTTAACATCCTTTCTTTCCATACCTAAAGACCTTATTCCATGGAGATATGTGTAGAAATACCAGGTATATAACATTGAACTCAATGTCTCATTGATAGTTTTCTACATAACTCTTCTGCTGACTTTGGGATACCATGATATACTTATGAATGGTTTTCACATTATCAACTATTTATTCGACCATTTTATGTCCGATTAGCTTATGCTCACTGACATCATTCCAACACGTTGGTGTTCTTCACCTTTTCCCATAAAGGGCTTCATATGGTGTCATTCAGATGCTCGAGTGGAAACTGTTAATGTATGAGAATTCAACTAGTGGGAGATGTTGGTCCCATCTTCCTTTGAAGTCCATAAAACATGATATTAACATATCTTCTAGTGTCTTAATAGTTCTCTTAGATTGGCCATCAGTTTGAGGATGTTAGGCTATACTGGAGTTTAGTTCAGTTCTTAGAGTATATTGGATACTTTCCCAAAACATCAAGGTAAATCTCGGATCATGATCAGATACAATATATAGTGGTACTCCATGAAGTCTTACTACTTTATTTATGTAAATCTGTGAATGTCGATGAGAAGTCCTCTCGAATTGAGATCAAGTGAGCTGTCTTCATAAGACGATCCAAAAGGTCCCATATTGCATTATATCTTCAAGATTTCCTTGGATGTCCAGTGACAAAGTCCATGGTAATATTTTCCCACTTCCATTTTGGAATTGGTAGTGGTTTCATCACCCCTTGAGACATTTTCCTCTCAACATTTACTTGCTGAAATACCAGGCACTTTGATGTATATTTAGTAATCACTCTTTTCATATTGTCCCAGCAAAAGTTTTCATGGAAATCTCAACATATCTTTGTGCTCCCTAGGTGAATAGAGAATGTTGAGCAATGTGAGCCATTCCGAAGCTCCTTCTTTATCTCTGTATCAGATGGTACATATAATTGTGACCCAAATATCTCAATTCCATCCTTTCTAACCACGAATTTTGAGGATTTCCCATTTATAATAGCTTCCTCCCTTTTTAGAATTTCCACATCCTTTCTTTGAGAATCCTTTATTTTCTCCCTGAGGGATGGTTGAGCAATCATTTGAGAAAGGATTGATGATGTTCCTCCCTTAATTATACCCATTTCCATCCTCTTAAAATCTATGAATATTGGATCATTTTCAATTATCTTAATTTATAAAGATGCATGATCCTTTCTACTTAGAGCATATGCCACCTTGTTTGCCTTACCGGGATGGTAGTGGATTGAGCAGTCATAATCCTTGATGAGATCTATCCATCTTTATTGGCACATATTAAGCTATTTTTTGTGTGAATATATATTTGAGGATATTGTGTTAAATATATATCTCACATTTCTCCCCTTAACAATAATTCCGCAAGATTTTCATCACAAAGATCATAGAAGTCTACTCCATATCACACGTGGGATAGTTTTGCTCATGGATTTTCATATTTCTTGAAGTATAGGCCATCACTTTATCATTTTTCATTAGCACATAGCCTAAACCTTTCTTTGAAGCATCACTGTACACCACAATGAGTTATCCACTTATTGGGATTGTGAGTACTGGTGCAGTGATAAGCATCCTTTTCAACTCCACAAATATATCTTCGCATTCATCACTCCAAGAAAACTTTCCTCCCTTCCGAGTTATCTTGGTATGAGGGTTGGACAATCATGATAAATTCATTACAAATCAGTGCTAATATCTAGCTAACCCTAGGAATCTACAAATATTATTAACCGATGTGGGCCTTGGACATCCCTCAATTGCAGTTATCTTGGAGGGATCTATAGATATCCCATTGCTTGTGATGATATGACCCAAGAATAGAATTCCTTCAATAAGAACTAACACTTTCTTTACATTTCAAAGAGATTATCCTTTTGTATGGTCTCTAGTATAGTGCTTAGATTCTCCTCATACTCCTCCTTGGTTTTGGAGTATATTATAATATAATCTATAAAGACTACCACAAATTTGTCAAGGTAATATCTAAAGAATCTATTCGTTTGGTCATGAAGATTTATGGAGCATTAGTGAGTATAAAAGGTGTTAATATGAATTTATAGTGCCCGTACATTGTACGAAAAGTAGTCTTGGGTATATCCTCCTTCTTCACACTTAATTGGTAATATCTTTACAAAAAATCCTCCTTGGAAAAGTATTGTGGTCCACGTATCTGATCGAACCTGTCATCAATTCATGGAAGAGGATAATTGTTCATTATCATGATTTTTTGAGATCAAGATAGTCAATTCAAAGGTCTAATGTCCCATCCTTCTTCTTAAGGAAGAGTACTGGTGCACCCCATGGTGAAGCACTTGGGTGCATAATCCATTTATCTAGATTCTCTTGTAGTTGTTTCTCCATCTCCTCAAGCTCCACAACATCCATTATCTATGGTATATTGGATATTGGGAATGCCCTAGGTATAAGTTCAATTGAAAATTGAACATCTCTTCTAGGAGGTAGACCAGACCATTACTCCAGAAACACTTTGGCGAATTACCTCATAATAGGAATTCAATAAAGGATGGTTGCTTCCTTAGACTCATTCATCTGAGTCAGATATGCATGCTCATAGAGTAAAAATATGTACACTTGATATGATGGTGCTAAAGAAGATTAATCTTCATCTTTTCACTTGTATAGAATCAGGGGTTGATTCTCCATATGGAGTGATTTGCCTCTCACGAAAATTTATGTTGGCTCTATATAAGGAAAGCCAATCCAAGGTAATAATTACATAAAATTCCACCATATGGAGTATGAAGTGGTTCTCCTGGAAGTTGAATCTACAAATTTTGATAGTGGAGGAGTTATATTCATGGGATGAAATGAATTCCTCATTTTTCGTACTCACCGACATCAATACATCCATGATTTGTTGTTATGTTGGGACTTTTCTACTAAACATTTAGGATATAAAAGATGTTGTAGAACCAGAATCAAAAAGTACATGCACTATTTTTCAATGAATAACTAGCCTACCTATCGACACATCATTTTTTGGGTTCACATCAGTGGTAGTGATGGAAAAATCTTCCCCTTAATTCCTTGGAGGTTATTGGTTGCCTCCGAAAACCATTTTCTTAGGGAACTGATTTTCAAGGTGCCCTGGTACTTTTCAGTTTAAGCAATGAAGAAAACATTGAGGGTCAAATGGAGTGTTCCTCTCCTCTTTCACAGCCGCAATTTTTTCATGCCTACATTTCATGGATATGTACTCTTCCCTTCCACACCTAATGCATTTCCTCATCCCCTTCAGATAATTTCTGGGGTTCTTCTTTCTACACCTTTGGAAAGTGCAGTGATATATATTTTTTATCTCCATTGGATTTATCCATCGGACCACCAAAATTGAAGTCCACATTATGCTTCTTATCCCCATGATACCCCTGAGATTCTCTTATCTATATTTTGATCTTGAGGGCACATCCGACAATTTTTTTCATAACCGTCAAAGTCACAGATCACTAGTGCTTTCCGTAGGCAAGGTTTTGTCCAACCAAAGAAGCGGCCAACCATGCATTAGAAGGTAACATAAAATCCAGAGGCATATCATGAATGCCTTGTGAGTTTTTCCTCACACTCTCCGATAGATTCATCATCTTTTTTATTAAGGGAAACTAAGTCCCTTTCCTTCTCAAGTTGGATGGTGCAGGGGAAATATTTATCGAAAAACATTTTCTAGAAATCATTCTATTTGAACACCTCGATATCCTCCTCATGCTTCATATTTTTTATCAATGTGAACTATTGATCGGCTTCACCCTCTATACGATAATCATATAGAAGAACCTTCTCTTGTTCAAAACCATGAAGGATAGAGAAGATCATTTCAATAGAGTTTATCCATTATTTTACAATTAAGGGATCTGATGATCTATTAAAAGTAGGAGGCCTTCATCACATGATACTCTCAGTTGTGGCTGGTTCTTTTCAAGGGGGGGGGGGGGGTTGAACGTTTCTCTTGACCAATGTGTCTATTCAAATATTGATTTAACTGAGAGAGTATCATGACAATGTTCATGATTTCCTCTCCCATTTGATTGGGCATCTCATTAGATCAGTTATCACATTGATCTTCTCATTAGTTGTTAGCCTGAGTCCTCAAATTACTAGCCATTATCTGGAATAAAAGGAATGTTTGGGGTAAAAAATAAGGGGTAGTCCAAAGACAAAAATAGATGAATTATAAAGAACTTTTATTTCCTTAACTCATGAATCTATAGGCTTCAATTTTTGTTAACCATGATTTAATTCTCAACAATTATTCTTAGGGGAATTTTTTATTCCCTTAACAATGGTTCATACTATGATTTTGAATTTACCAATTATTATACCCTAGGAGTGTTGTAACCAAGAGTGCAACATGACCCGTTGTCATGTACCAGAATACCCTGAGTCAAGAAAAAAACTCCTTATTAGAGTTTTCACTCCTAGGTACATCTCTTCCAAGGACGCTTCTACTTGCTTATATCCATACAGGGATATATTTTCTTGATAAAACGATTACTAAATACTCACCAAAATTTAGGTATTATTTTCTTACAAATATTCTTATCTCTATGGATTCGCTGGGGTTTTCAAATCCTAATCAAAAAAATTAACTAAACCTATCCTCTAATACCAACTATAACAACCCTGCTCTTTATTTCACATTTAAAAATATTTTATTACATAAATCATTAACTCGATACAAAATGGAAGATAGAGTGGTCTTGTTCCTTTGGGGATTTGAAACATTACATAACATCTTAAAATAGGAAACACGACATCTTTATTGAAAACTTCTTTTACATGACCACTACATTCCCTCGTACTTAGCATTGCATGGGATAACTTGAGGACATGCATAAAAAAGGGTGATCTATAAAGCCTAGTAGCCCAGTAAGGGAGTAAACAAGGTATATCATGAAGAATACAATACATTTTAGAAAATAGGAATATCAATGGATCATAATAGAAACATGAACATAACGACGTGATATAGAATGATTATCATAACATGGAAATGTGGAAACAACACTTAACATGGTATTTGCATGAGCCAAGTCTCATTGCACATAGATCATGAGTAAACCGTCTTTTCACTTTAATTAGAATGAGTAAACCCTCATTTAAATTGATATATCATGATTCTACTCTTTACCCAATGAATTGGAGCGCTATCATGGCACACCCTTCTTAAACATTTAATTTCTTGCATAAGTGTGCCACATGGATCATACATCATGGTTTCATTAAAAATCATCATTTATTCCGTGATAAAGTAATGCTGAATTAATAAATGGAACAATATAATAAATAAGTAAATGTTCCTAAAGGTGAATACCCATAATAGAGAAATGGTAATGGTATTCACTACACAATGACTTTGTCTTGAGAAAAACCGCAGATCAATTTCTATAGCATAACAATGTGACACAAGAATTCATAAAAATAATTTTTGAGAGGGAAAAGGGTGTATCAACATATTTAAATGAAATGGAAAATAAGGGGGGTAATATAGATACATTTCCCAACATAAGTAATGAAATTTAAATTCATAATAAAAAATAATTGCTTGAATGTAAATGGGGAGAGAGAAATTCCTTATGAAATTTCGGCATAGAAACAGGTCTACATGGAAGGAATTAATGAGATATAAAGGAGTCTATCATCATTAAAAAATAAAGATGAAAGTATGGTGGAGGTGAAACATCATACCATAAAATTTATAATTGAAAATAAAAGGGCATAAAAATATTAAAAAACTTGGATAAAATGAGAAAGGTTGGAATCCCTTACTTAAAAGTGTGACCCCAATAGCTTGAGAGAGGCTTGAGGTAGGATTATTGGGAGCTTGGGGCGCCTTGGGAGGATTATAGAGATATAAGGGAAGAGGTTTGTTCTGATAAAAAGGCTTTCAGTGAAGAGGAAGTGGGATATTGGGTAGGTTTATATAGGAAATGAGAAGAAATTCATGATTATTTAGGGTTGGGACAACACACATTAAACTAATCAAAACCACAAACCTGCCCACGGTTTTTTCACATGGGTTTTCAAAAGGGGAGTTTAAAAAACTATTTTATAAAACCAATGTCTTAAATTCTAAAAATATTAGTCTTTCTTATGTGGATGTGAGTCACACTCTCCAGGAAACCAATTTAACAAGTTTAATTGTCTTATAACTCTTGGAGGGTCCACTAAAGTTATGTAAGATAAATAAAACAGACCCAAAATCACATTATTTTTATGGTAAAACATATATTTACAATAAAAACCATTTATGGTATTTTATTACATCACTATTGGGTCATTATGATGTCATAAAACACATTATATAATTAAATGGTATTTAATTTTTATCCAAAAAATTTGACTGTCTCAGAAGATTACGAAAAATTCATAGTTGTGTATTTTTGATGTCCTCATTCCAAAAATAATATTTATTTTATCTAAATTTTTTTATAAATATTTTAATTTCTACTTTTAAAATAAAAACTGATATTTATCGAATATTCATGGGTTTTGACAAAAACATCTTTCAAACCATAATAAAAAATATTATTGTATTCATAAAAATTATATAATAATTAATATTTAATAAAAAGAAATTTAGTAATAATATTTCTTTAAAATAATATTTACCTATAAAATCCATTGATTCATCAAAATATATTTCTTAAATGAATATTATCTTAAAATACGATTTTTTCTTTCCAAAAAATTTAAAAGTAACAATAATAAAATGAATGTATATTCTATATAAAAAAAATAATGTACCTAATAATAGTGTCAGGGTCTTGTTACATAACCCCTTATAATATCCACATATGACCGAAGGGTAAGGTGTGTAATTGTGACAGATTCTAGGGGTGGCTCGGATAACATTGATCAGGTGGTAATATTTATCTACTTCAACTTCTCTCGTATGTTGTTCTGCTCGAGCTTAATGTGTTGAAGCTCAGATTGGGATTGGTCAAGAGGGAATCCCAATGACTCCCCCTCCTTTTTGAGCTCTAAAAATGGGCTTTGTATAGAGTAATTCTATTGGATGAGGCCACCACTTCCTTTGTATAAGTAAATTGGATTTGTTAAATGCCTATATTTATACTAATCATGTGATCACTGTTTAACGACTATGTTTTCAACAGTAACAATGGATAACGGTATTTTAAAATCCAAAAACATAAAACCAAGGAAGCGAATAAGTTTTAAATATTCTTAAAAAAGGCATTTAGTTAGATCAAGATGAATTCTAATTAATGAATGTTTGGGTCGTTACAGAGGGGATTAGGTCCCAGTTTGAGACTAAACCCCTTGTTTGATTCCATTGTGTGATTTTTTTGTTTAATTGTTCAAAATTAATTAAACAATATTTATTTTCAAGCATAAAACTACTATAGTAGTTCAATAATTAATATTATCTAGTGTTAATATAATCATTTTATTGAGTGAATTAGTTTTGAAATCGAAAATTATTTTCATATTGTGTCAGCTGAGTACTAATAGAGATTTGAGTAATCATTTAAACTAGTAGAGTTATATTAAACTACTTTTTTGATTAACTGTTAGAATTTATTTTAATTGTAGGATTTTAATTAAACTTATGTTAATAGACATTTTTATTGTGAAATCAATTTTCCCCCCCTCTTGAGTTACTCGCTCTGACCAACATTTTGTATCAAAGTGTTTTTCAATTGTTTTCAAATATGATTTAAGTTATTTATTAAAGATATTAAATTTCTTTTAGATCTAGATTTAGTTCATTAATGGATAATAAACAAGAAGGTTATAATACCAATAGACCTCAATTATTTAATGAAACCATATATTCTCAATAGAACATCAAGATGAAAATATAAATTGAAATCATGGGTTTTGAAATATGGTATGCTATTTA
The DNA here is from genome assembly GCA_963277665.1 of Viscum album. Lineage (NCBI taxonomy): Eukaryota > Viridiplantae > Streptophyta > Magnoliopsida > Santalales > Viscaceae > Viscum > Viscum album. The sequence continues at coordinate 218,357 of CAUJRU010000464.1, forward strand.
AGATCAATATGAATTACCAAAGACTACTAGAAGTACATGGAATAATTCTACTAAAACTGCATATAACAATAACTATAAATCCATGAATTCCCAATATAATTATTTTGGTGATAAAAAGTTTCATATAAAATCTTTTTTGTAAAATTACTTATGAAATTTGGGAAACATTAGGTATTTCTCATGAAGTTACAACTAATTTAAAAGAAATGAGATTAAATAATTATATGGTTAACTAAGAATCATTTCAAATGAAACCTGATGAGATTGATTTTGATATGTATCACAAGTTAAATGAGATAGTTAATAAAATTCATTTTGTGGGTAATCTATTTTTTGATAAGGACCAAGTCGTGCGACTTTCAAGGAGTCTTATGAAAGAATTGAGTGGAACCGCAATGTCAATTCGATAATATTTTGATATTAGAAAAAATGTAATAAGGATATGATTGGAAATCTAATGATGTATTAGGAAGAATATGAACTGAACCAAGAAGAGGAAGATGAACCTAAAAGTGTATCATTAGAATTAAATTCTTTTTCTTTAAAATAGAAATAGAATGTTCATGATGAAAGTTCCAGTGATGAAGAATCACCAGCTGATAGTGATGAAGAGATGGACAATCTGGACATAATGTTTAAAAGGTTTTATAAGAAGAATAAATTATATAGGAAACTAATCTACAAAGGTAAATGTGTTAATAAAAGAAATTAGATAAATTATTGGAAGAGATATTACACATCAAATGAGATATTGTGTTATGAATTTATGAGGGAAGGGTATGTCAACAAATAACTGTCCAAATATATAATATAAAAATAAATATAATGGAAATGATAGAAAATAAAATAAAGAAATAACAAAAACCCGTAGTGCTTCTGAAGATAGCTCCAATGACTTAGACTCAATTTGTGATGAAAAACATGATAGAAAAAACATGTGTTTCATGAAAAACACATATAGGTACTAAATATCATTCCTTATTTTCCTAAAAATATTCTTAATCATTATGGAGGGAAGAATAGTGATGAAAATATTCCAAATGAGGAAATGTTTGAATATTGTAACACGATTGAAGATATTTTCAATGATCTTAAAGATACATATAAAATTATAATTAAGAAACATGAATTAACTACAATTTTTAAATACAATATTTCCATTGAAGAAGATAAGAAATGTCAACTATTGAATAAAAACATTGAATTGATGTTTTCTAATGAGAAAATGAAAAAAAAATAGAGATATTTACAAATGGGAGAAATAAACTCACTCAAATATATGGTAAACATAAAACAACCATGTATATTACCATATTTGGATATCAAACAAGATAAATTAGAATTATAATGAATATTTATATTCAAAATTCCAATTCAGGAAAATATGCTATGAGTTTTTATTCTATTGGACCGAACAATGTTTTTAATTCTAGGAGTTTATAAGGTGCTTATAAGAAACACATTACAAAAATAAGGTCTCCTAAATCCATAATTAATGGAATTTCTAGATCTAGGAATATTTGGATTCCAAAATCATCTCTGGTGTAAAATATTTTTTAGGGAACCATCCTAAAACGTATCAAAAAAAGTTTATGGAACCTAGAAAATTTAAATTCTGAACACATGACTTGAGATTACACAAGATTCAAAAATTTGATAAAGTTTTATGGTGTACCTGTCACCTTTTGCAACATTGTTAAATGGAAAATAATTTTAATTGGCCAAATATGTAATTCTAACTCGGTTTTAATTTCCCAAATAGTATTTGTTGATAGTTTAAAATAAAACATTCTTAACATCTCATAGCAATGTGATGATGGTTTTTATGTTAAATTTGAAAAAAATTCTATTGATGTATTTGATTCTATAAATGATTTAGTATTTACTAATTTAATAAATGAAAATGTTTATCCTATTAATTTTGACTCCTTATTCTCTAAAAATGATTCTTATCTAAGGGTATTTAATAATGAATCTTGTCTTTAGAATAAGAGACTTGGTTATTTTAATATTTACTAAATTATAATGGTAACTGAGAAATTATATGTCAAATATCTACCTAAACATGAATTACAAAATGTTATAGTCCATAATCCAGGTCAAAAAAGGAAACAAGACAAAATATCATTCAAATAAACTTCTCAAGCCCATGATTTGGTTAACATGGATTCAATTGTTCGATCAAGAGTTTCTTGTTTGAATGGGAAGAACTATTTCAATTTCCTTATAGGTGAAATTTTTATGTATACATGAGTATTATTTTTATTTGATAAAAGTGTGGCATATTTTTACTTTAACAAGTAAATTGATCTATATAAAATATTAGTCGACTTAAGATTGAAACCTTAAGAAGTGATCACGGAAATGTGTCTGAAAATAAATACATTGATTCCATTTGTTCACAAAATGGATATAGTCAAATCGTTTCTTATCCCCGGATCATCCAACATAATGGTGTTATAGACATAAAAAGTATAAAAAATAAAGGGATTTCAAGGAAATGATTAACGAATATGACCTTTCTATTTTATTTTTTGTAGAGTCTATGTATATTTAATGTTATATTATTAATAGAGTTTTAATTAAACCACTCTCAAAGAATACCTATTATAAAATAATGAATAGTTGGAAACCTGTGGGTATTACCTTATATTTATGGGATTCAAAGACATTATTATGAAAACTAATTATAATCCTGAAATTTTTTCTTCGAAGAGCGTTGAAGGAATTTCCTTCGAAATGAAACATATATTAATTCACATAGTATATAAAATAAAAATCCATAACTATGGAAGAATATGTTCGTGTAAAGTTTGATGAAACTAATCCAAATGATCCTAAACCACTTTTGAAAAACATTTATAATGAAATTTCAAATTTGAATATCAATACCAAATCTTATGATACTTCTATGAAACAAGCATTAAAATCATCATGTTTTGAGGAAACTTATCAAACCAAACTTCATTCTATAGATGAATATGATATGACAAGCACTATTTTATAATTAGATTATAGGAATAACAGATACCATCCCCTAGATGCATTATTTAGAGACCTAAATATAGGTACACAGATTATTGATTTTCACAGGAATGAAATTGAACATCAAGCGTTCTTGTCATAGCTTGAACCTATGAACATCAATGAGGAAATAAATTATGAATTCTAGGTGATGTACGTGCATGAAGAGCTTAAATTGTTTTTATAGAAATAATGATTGGGTACTTGTAGTTATACCTAATTCTACCTTGAACATTGGAACTAAATGGGTTATTAGAAACAAGGTTAATGAATCTTGCACTATTGTAAGTAATAAGGATAGACTGGTTTCATAAAGGTATAGTTAAGAAGGGGGTATAGAGTATGAGGAAAATGTTTCACCTATATCCATACATAGATCCATAAGAATACCGATTTCCTATGCATCAAATTTTTATTTCGAAATATAACAAATAAATGTTAAAAGTAAATTCTTAAATTTATTTATAGTTGAAGTTGTTATTTTGTTGAACAACCCCTATATTTTAGAATCCTCATTTTCCAAATAATTTATTTTAATTAAAAAAACCTTGTATAATTTAAAATAGGATCCTAGAGAATGGTATTATAGGATTATCTATTTTATAAATTATTATGTTTTTTAAAAGGTATAAATGTCCTGATATATTTTATAAAAATAATTTCAAAAGATGTTTTAGTTGTTCAAATCTATGTAGATGATATTTTTTTGGATCTTCTAAAATTATTTTTCTCTTTATTTTTAAAAAATGATTGATTTTTTTTGAAATATGTATAATGGGTTAAGTAAAATTATTTCTTGGTCTTTATTTTTTACCAAAATAAAATAGGAATTGTTTTAAATAAATTTAAGTACAACAAATATCTTATAAAATGTTCTTATTTGATAATGATAAGAGTAGTGAAACTCCCATGAGTACCACCTATTAGTTGGATATTTGTGAAACTTATAATCTAGTGGATAAAACTAATTAAAGAGTTATTATTTAAATTCTTCTCTACTTAACTTCTCTTCGGCCTGATAATATTTTCATTACGTGTATGTGTTCTCGTATTCAGGAAATCAAAAAAGAGTCTCACTTACATCCAGTAATTTTTTTTGAAATACCTAAAATATAAAAATAATTTAGGATTGTTTTACCCTATAATAAAATAAATTGACTTAGTCGGTTTTTCAAATGTGGATTTTGTGGTTGTGGGTTAGATAAGAAATAAAGTACAGAATAGTTCAACCTATGGGAAAGTGTCTTGTCTCTTGGTTTCATAGGATGAAAAAATCTATTTCACTATCTACTAGTGATGCTGAATACATAGATTAATGTAGTTGTAGTGAAAAAAAATTGTGGATGAAGCACACTCTCTTAGACTCTGTATATAAATCTAGACACGTCCCTATATTTTGTGACAACACATGTGCAACTAATATTTCTATGAATACTTTTTATCACGTTACAAGAACTCATATTAATGTAAGAAATAAAATTTTTAGAGATGATTTTAAAAAGGGTGATATAAATCATAAATGCATAGGAAATAAAAAAACAACAAATTGATATTTTTATGATGTTATTTAATTATGAGAGATTAAACTACATCAAAAATGAATTAAGAATGATAAATTTGGGTTAGACATTAATTTTGGGAATTCAACATTCAAAATTACACTCCATTGGAAATATACCATCATTGGAAATTACCCACTACAAGAAATTAAACACCATTGGAAATTACCCACCATTGTAAATTACCCACTATTAGAAATTACCCACCATTGGAAATTACCCACTGTTTGATGACCTACTATTGGATGACCCACCTTTGGAAAAGACCCTCGATTGAAAATAATCCTTCATTGATAATTTAAATTTTTGGTTAATTATTTAATTTATTTTTAACAAATTTAATTTAGTTTAATTTTTAATTTAATGTTTCTAAATGATATAAATTCCCTCCATAGTCTAAAGTCGACTCAGTCTCTCCATCATGCATGTTTCTTTTTGAACTTATATGGTACCCTTTCTCTCCCAACCATTATCCTTCTCCCATTCTCACCTAATTCTTCACTATTGATTTAGTTAGAGTAGTGTGACCTATTAAGCCATCATTTGGGGAGTCATGACCTTGAAATAATCCTATAGGACAATCAAGCAGTTCAGTAGTCATGCTAAAAAACCTGTAACTTAAAAATCATATAATATTTGATGTGAAATAATTAAATTTTGAATGTTATTTTATAATTTGTTTATTTTCAAAGTGATCCAGCACTATGGAAGGATATACTAGTTCTATAATGTTGATAGATCATTATATATTTGGTTTTTTAACTAGTTTTATTAATATGTTGTGTTCAATTGTTGAGAAAATAAAGGTTATATTAGAAGCCTGGTGGATGGAAAGGATGTAGTATTCTTTTCCAAATACTAACCTAAATTTATTAAAAACCTCATGATGAAGTTTCTAATGACTATTAAGGGAAAGTTCCCAGTGATAGTGAATATTTAATGTATGGGAATACCTTATAATAACTTATAAGAGATGAAAATCTAAGAATCCCTTCGGAAACCTAATTATATGATGAGTACATATTTGTATTAATGTTTATATATCACATGTTAAGCCCTAGATAATGATACTTCATCAGTATAAGATATCACGATTTATATCTCATATACATTTTTAAGTGAGGATAAGGAATAGATTTATGTTGGTATATGATAGTGTATATGATGGGGACATGTTGGAAATCATCCATTTCAAACATCCTTATCTATCCTAAGTTTATTTTATCCAGTTTTTTCTCTAAAGGGTTAATTGATGAAGATGAGGAAGCCCAAGTTATGTGTGTTGGATTTTTCTTGACCAATGTTTTCTGTAAAATAATAGAGGTAAACTAGAACCCATGGATGAATAAGTTCATTGATGATGCAGATATGATCTATGAATATTTTAATCCTTTAGACCACCCTACCTATTCAAAGAACATCATTGATCCTATTTCTGAGATAGATATGGTAGTAGAGTACTTAGATGAAGAGAAAGAAGCTAATGTGGAAGATGTGGGTTTTGAAGGTGAGTATTTTTCAGATGGTTATAGTAGTGACCTTAACATATCAGATATACCACTGATTTATTTTGGATTAGCTATTCCTCCACGATCTCTAAAACTATTGGGAGTCTTCTAATTTAATGATATGAATATGAGGAAACTGAGGATTTAGGATAAGAACAGCTTAAGAGTTATTCATATATATCTTCTAAGGAATTTGTGGACATATTTTATAATAAAAGTGAAACTGATGAAGGTGGAAATGGTGAAGATACTTTTAATTACAAAAACAAGAGAGATTATAATGATGTTGGAGATGGTGATATAGATGGGATTACTGATGGATGCGATCATGATGTTCTTGATGGTCATTCCATGACTCAGTCACGTCATCCTTCTCTAGTTTTATCTATTTATACTAGATGAGAGGAGATATAACGTTCTTCCTTCCATTATCCTATCTTTTGTACATAAATCATTTTACAAAATGTTTTTATGAATGTTAAACCCTATTTACTCTTTAATGGATGAGATTTTTATTCCATGCCCATAAACATAAAACGTATTTAGTAAAAAAAATTAATTACACTAGAAATGATTTTAAAATTTTCATTACCACTATGTATTACTTTATCTATTAATTCATTAAAATAATATTATTAAAAAAAATATCCCAAATAACTTCGTTTAGAATTTTTACAATGTAGATAAGAAATGTTTTTTAACATATATGGTATGCATACATTTTTTACCTTCATGATAATTTTTTTCGCAAATAATTCCTTTAAAATATTTAATGTTTATTTTCAAATAAAATATGTTTCTTTTTAATAGGAATATTTTTTATTCAAAATGATTTTAAAAGAATAGGATTTTTGTCACATTTTTTAAGAATTGTTCACATTATCCTTTGAAGGTATTTTTCATCTATGTAAACAACCATTATAGATTTTTATGTTTCAAAGGGGATATGATCTTATGATTCCTTCCAATTTTCATGATGACCTATGATGATTATGATATTGAGATGATTAATTGAAAATTGTTTATTTATTATGGTTAATTAAGATATGATGAGATAATTAATGGTTTTAACATACCATGACCATCCATTATTGATATTGAATATAATTATATTATGATGAGATGTTTACAGAAACAATTTATTTTTCCATTGGAAAAGATATGATTATATGATGATTTTTTATGATCTTACGGAACACATATATTTTGTTTTAATTATATTATTTGTGGACTAAGAAATATATATCCTTATAATGAATTTGGTAAATAATGTTATCTAATAAAATAATATGGATTGTAATGTAGAGTGAACTCAATTTATTATGGGACTCTATCCCCTATGACAGTCTTAGAAGTGAATATTTACTAAGGACATGATGGAATATAGTGGGAACACAATCCTCTATGATAAACTTGGAAGTGATCCTTCAATAAGGAAATGATTTCTATGCTTATGTTCATGATAAATAATATTTCATGTACATACGATATATTCTTGTTTCACATGATAGATTATTATGTATTCTACAATCTTTTGTCTTATGTCCTTTTTTATGTGAAATCCTTATGTAATGATTCATGATTAACAATCTTTGACTGAATGGGTTTTAATTTATTAAGTTATTGTGGGGTCCACATACCCTTATTCTAATTACCACTTATTACAATTGATTGAAATATCCTATGTTAAACCTTATTAAGAATCTGGCACACCTTTTCTTATGTTCCAATTTCCCCAAAGTTAAGAAGAAAGTTATTAAATATGAAATTCTTAAGTAGGGTAATATAAGAGATGTAATTTTTTAGAAATGTTGATGATTTTTTATGAAATATATTGATTATGTATCTAGTATATAAAGAAATAAACCTATTATTTTCCCCAGGTTCAGAGTATTATAAAATGTACTGAATATTCATTTAAAATAAAGTAACATTTATTTATATTATGCCCAGGTCCCCTTAATTATTATCAAATTAATGATTAGTTATTATTATGTATTATGTTTAAATAGATTAGTGAGAACCCATTTAATAGTCCAAGATAATAGATAACATCTCTTGTTGTGTTATTAAAAGTAGTGTGGTTTTTCTAGATAATATATCACTGTCTAGAAACTAGATAGTATATTTGATTGTGGAATATATTAAACATATTGAAAAAATTATGAAAGGAGTATATTGGATATTAAATCGATCATCTCTTATGTAAAAATATTGTGCATAATACAGGACACGTGGCAAGAAATTCCCCAGGGGGGAAATTATTTATTTTATTAACATTCTCTTTATGAACCATTATGGTGAATTGAAGTATGAAATATTTTAAAACCAATGATAAGACATAATTATAGGATACAAACATAAGGTTTCAAGGGTTGAAATAATTTTTAATATTTTTTGACATCATAAGAATGGTTTAGATAATTATATAGGGGGTTTACTCTGATAATTGGTGTTTTATACTCACACTATTTTTTTACTCAGTGGATGGAACTATGAAGAATTATTTTAATTTTGAATGTGATAGATAATGTGACAATGATACTCTTATTCAAATTACTATTGTGGGATCTAGAATATGAATCCTTATAATTAGGTCTAATAATATATCTAATTATAAGATAAAGAACATCTACTTATGTGAGTTTCCTAACACACCTAATTATTGGAAATGAAGATTAATGAGAATTTAATTATTTGAGATCATATAGGTAAAAAAACTCAGCATCATATATCTCATGAATGTGTGAAAAATAACCATAATAATTGTATAATAGGACTAAAAAATGTTTTATGTGTAGGAAATAAGGGAATAAATCAATAATTTATCATGAGAAAATTAATAGTTCAATGGAGGTGAAAAATGTGAATCTAAAAGAACCATTTACAGTTCAATGTATTATATGTGTGGAAAATGGGGATTATCTAAGAAAATTCTCCAATATAAGGGCTATCTCCAAGGAAAATTAAGGGTATATTCTATGTATATCACTGAATTGGATCCTAAAAATTAAGGCAAGCTTATTCTCTTCACTACATATGGGGATGTTTTGTAGATCTTTTTAAGAATATTTCATTGAAAAATATTATTATTCCCCCATTAATAATATATAATGTTATTTTGAGAATCTGTTAGATATATCCACATTGATGAAAAATAAAATTATATAATTTGGAAATAAAATATGATATAATGAATCATCCTATGATTGTCTTTTAAAGAGTGGATTAATATGAACTTCCACTTAAAGTTTATGGTCTCTACTACATATTATTGAGATATATGTATCTCAAATGGTTGAGGAGAAAGTAAAAAAATTTGAATAGGTTTCAAGAATATTATATTATTTTTCTTGATGTAGTTCCTATTCTTCCCCCAAACCATGAAGATGAATTTTTTGTATAAATCATTCATGGTGATACACCAATTTCAATGAATACATGTAAAATATACCCACATTAATTGATGTAATATAGGAATAAACTATAGGGGAATCCCAATAATTAATTCATATTCCTATGTATATCACCCTGGGTTGAAAATGTCAATTTTATTAAGAATAAATATGGGTTAATGCATTTTTAAATTTATTATTGAGAACATAACAAGATAATGTCCAAGAAAAAGTATCAATTACACCGTATTAATGAATTTTTTGACCAATTGTAAATAGGTCAATACTTTTTAATTAATTACTTTCATTCTAGATATAATCAATTGATGTTAAAGAATGAGGAGATAACTACGATAGAATTTCATATGAGGAATGGTCATTTTGAATTTATAGTGATTCCTTTTGGAATTAAAACTTCCCTCATGATCTTCATGGTTTTAATGAATGTAGTAATTAGAGATTATATTTATCATTTTGTGGAATTATTTAAATAAGAAATTATTCTATATTCCTAGATCAAGAAATATCGTGAAGATCGTTTGAAGATTTCATTGAAGACCTTGATGATAGAGAAACTAAATTCTAAATTTAGTGTTAATTATGGCTAAAAAATTTGTTTTTATATTTTATAATCTCATGTTAGGGTAGATTAGTCAATCCATCAATGATGTATGTTATTGAGAAATAGACCAGATCAGTAATGATGGTTGAGATACCTTATTTTCTTGGATTTAATAGATATTATTGATTATTTATGAGTAATTTATCTTGTATATCAAATCTAATAACCATATTGAGTCAAATGGGATCCATGTATATTTGGACACGGAATATGAGAATAATTTTACGGATCTTAAGAGATGGTTATTTAGTGAACCTTTTCTAAAAAAAAATTTAGTGGATAAGTGTTTGTGATCAATAATGATGAATCAAATAAGGTACTGGGATGGATCCTCGTGAAGAATGATATGGTGATATCTTATTCCATAGACTAAATAAGAATTCAAGAGTTAAATTACTTGACTCATGATATATAGTTCGAATAAAATTTTTTTAAATTAATATATGGAGGCAATATATTTATGAAAAAAATATGTGACATGAATACTGATCACAAAATCTTGAAGTATATATAATCACAAAAAGAGTTAAATATGAACCATAAGAGATAGTTGGAGGTGAATAATGATTACGACTACTCTATATATTATAAACCTAGGATGGTGAACAAGGTGGTTGATGCTATATGTCAGATTTAACATTCTATCTTTTTTATGATGAGGATAGTAAGATGTCAAACTCTTATGGACTTGTAGAAGACGTATCTTAAAAATATATGTAAAGTTTGTAAATTTTATCATTCTCATAAAAATGTTTGAAAATACACCCAAGTGAGGTTTAATAAGGAACATAATGAAAATGTGGATTTATATAAGAAGGTGAGAACTATTCTTATGATGGAAATTGATTATGATGGAATTAAATGTTTCAAGAACTGAGTATGTGTCCTATCAATACCATATTTGAATAAGAATGTATTGGATGAAGCTCATAGTATATCATTATTTACCCATCCAAGGTGTATGAAAATTTATAGAAATCTAAAATAGTTTTTGGTGTGACAATATGAAAAATAGAATTATAGATTATATATCTCGATATCTAGTATGTCATAAAGTTAAGGCTGGTCAAAGACTCTACGACCATGTTAAAACCATTACCCATAACATAATAGAAATCAGAAAACAACACTATATATTTCATCATTAGACACCCCAAAGAATATAAATGTTAAAATTCTATTTGGTTTGTATGAGATCACCTTATGATGTCTGCAACTACCTTTTCAATTAGAGAATATTTAACTTTTAATTAGTTATATAAGATATACCTTAAAATGTGGCACGACTTCAAAGAGTACCAAATTCTAGTGTATCTGATAGGGATGCAATGATTACCTTGATGCTCTAGAGATGTATTCATTATGGTTTGAATGAATTTATGATGTTTAGAAGAAAATGTTATCCTTAGATATATAGTTTGTACAAGAGGCCCATTTAAAACCTAGAAAAAATAATTATAGAATATTCAATTTATTTCAACGGTGGTTGGTATCAAAAACATTATTTGTTCAATTTTTTTTAGAAAAATATATTTCACTCAATAATTTAGATGGATCTTTATAAATACCTCAAAGAAATGAAGTGTAGAACTCTAATGTGATGGTAGGATATTATATAATGAATTCTATTGCAACCTAATCTAGATATGAAAATTCTTTAAACATTTAGTGTAATTATTTAGAACATTTGGGTAGCTCCAAGTGAACAAAAAATTTATCTTGACATTCATCAGTGAGATCTGGAGATTAATGTTGGTGAAAATGTAATCCTATGAATGTCTCATTGGAATAAAGTTATTATATTTATAAATAAGGGTATGTAGATCCTAATATATATTGGTGACTATTAAATTATTGATCTTATTGGTATGGGTACCCGTCTCTTGTCCCCTCCACCAAATATTTTTAAAGCCCATGATGTGTTTTATGTGTCTCTCCAGATGAACTATATACATGATCCTTTACATATAATGACCATAGAGGTTGTAACAATTGAGATTGATCTATCTTGTGAGGAAAAACCATTAGATAATTTTGATCAATGAGAGAATGTGTTTTGGAACACTACCACTGACCTAGTAAATGTTTTGTGGAAAACACATAAATTAGATGAAGCTATATGGAAGATTTCATGAGGTAGATGTATCTTTAGATATTTATATCGAATAAATAGAATTTTTATGGAGAAATTATTATAAGGGGAGTATAATGTAACACCAAATATCCTTTGATTAATTTTTCTTGATGTAAATTTTCTTTCTTTTCTAGATTTATTTATATATAAAAACATGTTTACACAAACAATTATATACTATCTAAATATCATTATTTCATTGGATAGTAATTTCCCAGAAGTTAGAATATATGGTATAAATAATACTTAATAAAATATTAATAATTATTTCTTACATTTTTATAAAAAAAATTCATTATTTTGAAAAATTTTATAAATAAATTAAATTTGAAGGTAAAAAAAGATGTTTTTATAAAAAAGTATTTTTGTGTGCAATTTTTTATTTAAATAAAAAAAATTAATTTCTATTGAATAGTGATTTTAATTAAATGTTTAGATAATATATTAAATAAAATTATTTGTCTTTTATTTAATGGTCCTTACTGGGGAAGGAATAAGAATCAATTTTGTTTTATAGTTAAAAATTTATTTATTGAGAAACTATTTTTGTCTAATTTTGTGCAATTAATTTAAAATAATTTTTGAAAAATTATTTTAATAAAATCAGGTAAAATATACCATATTCAGAATAAAAATAATTAATATAATTTAATTGTTTCAAATTAAATTTTTATCATAATGAATTTTTAAAAAAAATGTAAAAATTTACTACATTGTTTAAGGTTAAGATGGGGGTTCTTTGGGGGGTTAAACGAAGAGAAATGGGTTGAATTGACACTTATAATTGTTAATATATTATTTTTTGAAGATATTAAGTCCTTATATTATCTTATACTCAAATTTATTTCTATATTTTTTCATCATTCCAAATATAGTGACATTATATTATTTAAAATTTTTATGTAATTCCATGTATTTGACTCCCCTCACATATAAAAGGGATTCTATTATCTCCAATTATTCAAAAACATTGGGAACTATATCTCATACAAGAACTATACAAAAACCTTCTTAGCATATTAATATTAATTCTTTATGTACTTTTATAACCCTAATACCATCCAAAAATGGTTTAAGTTTTAATCTAAAGGAAGTCACTTTAAGAAGTGGAAATCATCTTACTCAACCCTTTTAATGTTAATTTATTATTCTAAATCCTCTAAATCTATTATATTCATCCTATGATAATGAATAAAATATCATCAATATTATTATATTTTATAATGATTATGTTAAAACCATTTTCACATATTTTCACATCCGATGGGAAATAAAATCATCGCTCGTGCATAAATACATGCCACTGTCTCTACGGTTCGATGCATTTCATTTTACATGAACACCATTCATGGTTGTTTATTATGATGTATTTAAAATTTATATACAATATATATGATATAATTATTATTCTATAATTATAATATCCTAACTACGTTCTTACTTTTCCATTCATCGGGAAATGATAACATTGCTCGTTTGTATGTGTGGATAACTACCTATCCAATGTGATAATATTCATTTTACACTAATATTTTATGTGTATATAAATAAGTAAATATTTGATGAATATATATTATATTTATGATATAATAATTATCATATAAATATTATTTTTTCCATTCCATCCATCTAAAAGTGGAAACAATGCCAAATTGTTGTCTCTATGAATTGATAAGAATAATTTTTCACTCTCAATTTCTATGAATGGTTATAAAATTATATAAAATGAATATATATGATATTTATGGAATTTTGTATATTCTATAGATAATTTAACCTTGACCATGGTTAAAAATCTAGAAACATAAAACCAAAATATGCATAGAGAACGAACTGGTTTTCACTCAAATAATGATTTTATTGAAAAATTATTAATAAAGGGATAATTAAAATTTATATGGAATGAAATACAGTAATATATATATATATATATGTGTGTGTGTGTGTGTGTCTGGGTGTGTGTGTGTTAATATGTTTTTTGTATGAATTTATAATAAAACTATATTTATTATATAGGAGGATTGAACACATACAAATCTAGGTGAGGATTGACGTAATAGAATAATGTTACAATATCATTTGTTTTTAGGATTTTATATTCTGAACATCCATTGAGTGAAATTATATGATAATTATTCATTAAAATATATATATTTTTTATACACTATTTTGATTTTAACATGTTTTTATTTCATTATCCAATCATTCCTAGATAAAATTAATGAGAAAATGTTTTTAATAAATGTTGACCTTATTTCTTATTTGGAGGAAACGATTTTTTTTTTCAATTTTCATAATCATAAAATTTTGTTTAAATAAGTTTAAATATATTATTTAAATATTTTAATAATTTCATTTTAACTACCTCAGACTTTATTTATAATATTTTAAAAATAATACTTTTATCTTTTTCCAAATAATTCATATTTTTCTTTTTATACAAGTGTGATATGAATTATCTTTTTTAACATTTATGAGATGAATATATTTTCATGTCATCCAGAATGTCATTTTCTTGGATTATTCCTTACATGGTTCAATGCTAATTTTCAAATTAAATAATTTTTATAACATTCATGGAATTTTTAGATTAAATTTAACTAAAAGAAAATGATACTTTTCTCAAAGTTTCAAATAATGCTTCAAATGATCTTTTAATGGTATTAACTTCATCTATTTACATATTATATAAGTATTTTTATGTTTCACTAGGTATATGATTTTATTATTACATCCATTATTCTAGATTACATATGATGATGATGATCATAGTATGATTACATAAAACATGTTTCGTTCTTATGGGTTGATTAAGATATGGTCAAATAATGAATTATTTTTTGATACTGTATGCTTAATTTTCTATGGATGACATAGGAATTTGTGATGATGATATTTTTATGGAAATAATATATTTTTATGGGTTACACTATGATTATATGATGGATGGTTTTGGATCACGTGGAATGAAATTCTACATTTTTTCATTATGGGATGGGTGGTCCTAGAATTATATATCCACATAATACATGGGGTCAAGAGTCATATATCATTATATAATAAGGAGTTGAATGGGGAGTTAACCTAGTTATGTAAAAAAATCTATCAACGTTTAAATCCTTGAGAGTGACTCTTCAAAAAAATGATGGAATGTAGAGTGAACCCAATCCAAAATAATAATCTTAATAATGATCCTTGACAATCAAAATTATTTTCTTTGTTTATGAATATGAAAAAAACTTATGTGTCATGCGTATGATATGTCATCATGGATCATAATTGATTATTAATCATTAAAAATTCTTATGACTTAGGATTTTTTTTAGAAAAAACACATTATTAATGATATTTGATTGGGTATGACTTTATAATGATATTACCATGTTCTCATATCATTATATATGATAAATTATGATTATTTTTTATATCTCTTATGTCAACCCTCAATGATAATATACTTGACCCTTTCTTATATTTTCATTTTACATAGGTTATAAATACTGATTTCAAATATTAAATGTCTATAAAGGGTACTATTAGAGAATAAAGTTTCAGGGGATGTTGAGGTTTCTTTAAGATACATGTTGATTATGTATCCAGTATCCAAAGGAAATAAAAAAATTATGGTATTTGCGTATGTAGTATTATGAAATGTGTTGAATATTAATCTCGAATGATTCAATAATTATGTATATAATTCTTATGTCACCTCATGGTTTCTATTAAATTCATGTTAAATTATGAGAATTTGGTTTTATTATAATTTATACTATGTTGATTGAGTTGATCGATCCTTAGAATTCGATCAGAGTTCGTATTCTATCCTATATATTAAAAAAGGTTTGTTAGAGAAACTTAATTCCACCAACCCTTGTAATGAACGTGAGTCATATAAAAACTAAAACCACTAAAATGTGGAGATTAAAATAATAACTTAAATATAAAAAATAGTGAACCTGATGTGAAATGCTTCACTTTGGAAAAGAGGTGATTGATGATGAAATATTATTCTTTTATACTACATTGAAGGGTTTCTTACTATCCCTAAAAATATAAATTCCATCCATAATGAACATATCTTGAAGATTTAGGCTCTCCATCCATCCTAGAGAGAAATAACCTTACAATAAGGGTTTTCATAGACTTCTAACTGATGGAATGTTGATCATATTAAAAATCATTATTATATATAACTCATCTATTAAAAAATGATTCACATTATTAGCTATCCAAAATCTAAAATAATATATAGTAAATACAATGTTCAAAAATTAGATTTGTGGTGGTATATTTCTAACAATGGACAGAACTTGTGTTTATTTAAAGTGACCCATTACATGATCACAACAATATAAAAACTTGTTAATAGGAAGATGTGGATCACATATAAATATAAAGTCACTTCTGTCGTATTTAACATGACGGGGTTGATTTTTACCTTCCAATCCGTGACGAGTGTGGGGAGGAAGTATTTTATGACTAGAAATTTACCCCAAAGATTCCCAAGAAGGATCAAAATTTAGGTACATCATCAAAATCATTACACTATCCAAATTAGATAGGAAGTTATTCCCAACCCAATCATCCATAATTGATAACCCATAATGAAATCCCATTGGGGGAATCAAGCCAATGAAATTTGGTTGTAGGTTAGGATCACTGTGAACGATAACATTCCTCATACCTGTTATCATATCTAGGAAGTTACTTAATAGATATTTATGATATCATTAGCCATAATCCTGAGACATCATCAAAGAGGAATTTTTTTATTGCTTTCACGGACCCCCCAATAATAATAGAAATTATTAAACCACATATATATACTCCCCCACATAATCCCACTATATTTTTATGTAATCAAAATTTAATCTTTGGAATCCTTTAAATTCCTATAGATCCAACATTTAGAACTAATAAAAATCCCTCCCCTGGGAATCCTGATACATTTGTAACTAAAAAATATTTGATATTTGGAATCTTTGAAAGTATTATATCTACTCCATCCCATTGGAAACCCCCTACCATGGGGATAAGGGAATTTTAAACCCCATATATCTCTAAAGTATACTCCATTTTTCAGGAACATAGATAAATTATTCGTATACCTTCTCTAAAGAAATATGTATTTTAATCTATGAGTTTCACATAAGTAAATGTATTCATTTCATACCAAACTGATGTTTCAGAACATGATACTATTTGTGAACATCAAAAAGAGGAGATAATTAAGGATATTTTCACATACATAGTGGTTTGAGATTTTAGATCACATTCCATTAAATAATATAAATACCATGATTAAATATCCCCTCCTATTTCTCTAATAGAAACCACTAAAAGGGAAGGTGCCAAAGAAAAAAAAGAGGTGGTCATGTTCGAAATCCACCAACCACCTAGATATGTTGATTCCATCTCAGTTGAAGAATTTATTTCATATTTTATGGTATAATAAGGAATATCAATCATATCAATGTTGAATTACTCATTTAAGACAAGCCCATTGGGTTTTATTTATATGTGAATAAAATGGATCTAGTTGTCCCACTTTAATAGGAGGATATTTTTCTTCCAAAAAAGTTAAAATAAATTCACCCCATTAATATGTGATCATATAAAGCTATGTGTTGGATTAAAATAATCATTAATCATCAAGAGTTCCCTTCATCGTGGAATCATCATCTACAAGTCATATAGATCCATATATTGGTAACTTACGTGAGATACAAAGAATCGGTTAAAAAAAGATAGAATTTGAATGTACAAGAAGATAGCCCAACTCATGTGTCATTTCCTAAAGTAAAATCCTAGGAATTAATGGATGGTTTTATAGCATAATTTTTTGTTATGGAAGGCCAAGATACATTGGTACGGCCATAGAGAATGTCATATCTCAAATGGGTTCATTGGAATCCTCCCATGCCCTACTTCAAGAATAAAAAATTCAAAAAAATAAGTAGAA
This sequence comes from Viscum album, assembly GCA_963277665.1. Taxonomy (NCBI): domain Eukaryota; kingdom Viridiplantae; phylum Streptophyta; class Magnoliopsida; order Santalales; family Viscaceae; genus Viscum; species Viscum album. The sequence goes on from CAUJRU010000464.1 coordinate 236,561, forward strand.
TGTTGGATCTCTAGTAGTAGCTGAATAGTTTTTCTTCTTTATGAGACCTAGTGTTGGGAACCCTATAATAATTAGTTGATTTCAAGTTTAAATTTTTTGTTTATAAATTATGTGGTCCCATATTTTTTAGAATAAAAACCACGTTTATGGGCCCATTACAATATGAGAAGATCTTCATCAGTAATTAATTGACCAATTTTTCTTCACATTGAAGAGATCAACCCTTAGTGAATTAAATAAAGGTTATTAATTTAAGAATGAGAGAGAGAGAGAGACACATTTAATTTTTAAATGTAATGGTCTGAAAAAATCCTTATAAAAAATCTTCCCAAAGGATAATTATTGGATACATTTATAGAGAACCTATAGGATGTGTTGGTAACCAAGCTTATCCTATAAATATACCCTAATGGATTCCATGATATTTTTTTTCACAAAACATAGAATATTAGGTTTGGTGAACTATGGAAAAACATTAATAAGAACCACCATCACGTCTTTGGAATTCAGGAAAGGATAAAAAATAATTTTTTACCCAAAAAAATAACATCATGGTTAAGGTTATTTGGTATTTTAAATACAAAGTCAAAACTTATTCCACTCCAAATGATGAGATTTTATGAAACTACTTATCATCCTTTATAGAATAATTTGATCCCATTACTAAAGATCAAAGAACAAGATAAAAAAAATAATAGAAGCCACTAAAATAAATACCTTTATTATCATATACTTGGTCAAATGATCTTAGAATGATTCATCGTCGTATATATATTCTAAAATATGGTCAAAGAGGGTCATGTACCATTGGATAGTTCAAAGGTCTATGTGACATGTATTTTTTCCATTTTCCCTAACAAGGGAGAATAATTTGAAAAGACATAGATGGGTAATATATAAAATTTCATGATGTCATGACATCACCAAGGAAATGATAATTCATGTAGTGATGATTCCAATTCCCTTAATAACTAGTATTTTATCACATTATACTCTCAACTATCTAGTTTAATAAATAATTAGAAAAGGGGAGAAAAATAAAATGTTAGGTCTGTAAAGATTAAAAAAACAGTTCAAAATATAATATAATATTTTATCCCATCTTTGTTAGAACAGGATTCATCCCACTAAATGAATGTAGAAACCCGAAAAGCCTGTGGAATTTTTTTTCTTAAATACATGGGAATTTTACGAGTCTGCAGTTTCTGACGGCGCCTGATTCCGAGGCCCGGTGTGACCGGAATCGGTTTCTGAAGTTTTGTTCGGGTACATTTAGTAAACGTATGTGAACTATTTTATATATTTTGAACCGGTGCTCAGAATTGAAATCCGAGGACACCAATGAATGTTTAGCGCCAGTATTCGCATAAGGAGTCCTTTACCGCCATTTCGTTTTATCGAGAGCGGAAGTTAATTTTGGGGGTTTTCTAAATAAAAAATAATGATAAACATATTTTTATGTAAGTGGTTGTTTAATCCTCCAAGGGGAAGTTTGAGGTGGGGCCCACCCCCACATAACCACCCATGGGAGGATATTATCTGTTGGGGCCCACACGAGCATCAACCCCCTCAACTCCCCTTGAACCCCCTTTAACTCTAGAACTCCCAATTTATGGTGGGGCCTTTCCACCATCCCTCATAATGGTGTTAACAGTAGGATTAATTAATGCCATAATTTATTAATTTTTAGTGTTATGATTTCTTTTGAATTATTTTGAAATGAATGGAATCATTAAAATAATATGGAGGCTATTATTTTATTTTGTCTTGGGGATTATTCCTTTGGTTGTGCTTTGGGTGAAATCTTGGAAGAACGACATCCGCCCAATGAAGAACGCTCCTCGTCTCTGAAGAACATGAAGCATAATCTCCTTCCCTTCCAACCAGGGAAAGAAAGGGAAGATGCCACCCTTGAAGAACATTACCAACAACAACGTCATCCCCTCCCAAAGTCCATGGAATGGCGCCGCCTTCCCGTGACACCATAAAGCGATCACTGATTACGAGGTAGGGGTGAAATGGATTATTTTTACATATGAATTATAACCATGTAATTCATTGTTCATTTTTGGATTGACGGTGGACAAATTTTTATCACCTAATGCAGAGGGCCGGGGCCAAACAAACATGACCCGATATCCCTCCGTTGAATCTTGTTTGGTCGACGTCCAGGGTGGAGTTGAAAGGGCGTGGTGTCGTCGCACAACACTAGAGGAGAACCACGATGGACAAAAGAGGAATTATGTCCAGGAGGGCCACGACGGATGAAGAAGCATGGTGCCGTCATGCCGCATGGTGGAGCTGAAGGCCACGGCCAGGTCGGGCCGCTGAGGCGGTGGCGCATCGCAGACGTGCCGCGCGGAGGGCAACATGATCGCGGTGCCTGCAGGTGCCGCATGGAGGAGGACATGGCCCGCGTCCGCGGGGCCCCCAGCTGGGTGAACCGGCAAGCCACGTGCCGGCCGGGATGGAGAATCGCGGTGCTCGCAGGCACCATGTGGGGCGAAACGCAGCCCGCAGCACGAGACGCGTGCGCCGGGCCGAACCAGCGGGCTACGACCGGCCGGGCAGAGGAGGAGGCGGCGCCGCCGGGAAAATAGAATCAGCCCGTAGTGTGGGCCGTGTCCATGGGTGTGTCGTTCCCCACTAGGCTCGGTCGACCCCCAGCCTGGTCGGACCCGCTGAGCCAGGTCGGGCCGACCTACAAGCCCACTGGGCTTGACGAGCTGGGCCCTTCGTCGCTTAAATGCGAATAACTCCTAGAACACGCGTCCGATTAACGCGTCGTCTATGGCATTGGGAACCTCGTGATGAGGTAGTAGTTTTGGGATACACTATTTGACTGTTGAATTTTTTTGGAAAACAGATGGGTTTTGATCGTGCGTAAATCCAACCGGGCCCTTAGAACGGAAATTCCAATTACTCTCAGACGGTGCGTCCGATAGACGCACCCTCTATCGCGTTGAGTTCTTTATGATGATAAGAAAATACTGGATACATCATCTCAGAACTTTATGATATTTTATGTATCAACACTTGGCTCGAGGAGCGGACCCTCCCGGAATTGAGCATGCTGTGTGCGGGAACCCAAGGGCTGGCTGCGACGGTATTGTACCGAAATCCTCTGTGGTTCTGACCTCGATGAATACTATACCTGAATCCTCCATGGGTTTGACATAGACGACTAATGTCCCGGGATCCTTCATGGGTCTGATAGTTCTGACTTCTATTCCTGTATTCTGTGTGGGTCCAACAGAATAGCTGGTCCTGTATCCTATGTGGGTCTGACAACTTTGTTGGTCCTGTATCCTGTGTGGGTCCGACAGCTTAGATGAATCAATGACTACATATGATCATCTCTATAACTCTACAAATTATGTATACCTATGTGAGATGAGTCTTGTCTTTCAATCATTATCATCTATGTGATTGACTTTACTTCCTTTGTGGACTTGGTTGTGTTTGGGCTCGAGAGTTGGAGCCGGACTATGACTGGTAACTTTGGTATATGTATGGGAATATACCGAAGTAGGGTTGGTTGATAATTTGTGATTTTATCTTTCTTCTATGGTTTATCCTTTGTGGATTCTAGGAGACATTCGGGGGTGTCAGCTTCCCCTACTGAGTATTGTTATACTCACCCACGCACGGTCTTCGCCATACCTTGTTGTATTCTGGGCCGACGATAGACATCAGTGATCGAGGCTATGGGTGATGAATTGGAGGCTGATCGGAGTTGGACTAGATAGGACGTACTGTAGGGATGATTTGTTCGAGTTCTGTACCTACCCTTCAGGTAGGATTCCTTGGTGGACGGTCAAGGAGTTGTTTTCCCTTTTTACTTGTACTTGTTGTTCAGTTGAGTTTTTATACTGGCCCACTTACTTTAATCACACCTTACTTTTCTATTTTAGTACTTGTTCCCTCTACTGCTTGTGTTCAGACCATGGGTGTTACAAGTTTAAAGGGAATGCCTTCCCTTTTTATCAGGGAATCACCTTTGGTGCTATTCGCTAGCCCTTGTCCTATGGAAGGTGGGTTTGGGGTAGTCACGACATGGGACCCGAGGACGTTTCATGACAAATTGGTATCAAAGGAGTCAGTTCAACTGCAGAACTTGGACTCTGATTCTTTTAATGGAAATATTGTTAAGTGTTGTGGGTGTGGTTATCAGTTTAGGGAAACTGGTGCTGGTACGGCAGCCAACGTATCCATACACTAGGACACTGACTTCTAATCACCGACTCATTCACGAAAACACTCATTGTGTGTGTGTTGGGAGGATCACTAACCCTTGGTAGAGTTTGCGTATAAAAACAGGTACCAATCTACCAATGGGATGGCACCATACGAGGCACTCTACAGCTGAACTTGCAGATCACCTCTGTGTTTGACTGACCCAGGGGAGTCAGCACTTGTAGAACCAGAGATGGTGCAGGCTACGATGGAGAAGGTGTAGATCATCTAGGAGTGGATGAAGATTTCACAGAGCAGGCATAAGTCCTATGCTGATTAGAGATGGAGACCACTGGTGTTCGAGGACAACGACCACATCTTTCTAGATGTATCAACACAACGAGGACTATGGAGATTTGGCAGAGTCTCCAAGTTATCTCCGCGATTCATCAGACCATTTCAGGTCCTCAGCATGGTAGGTGAGGTGGCTTACCGCTTGGCTCTTCCACCTCAGTTGCACCAGGTGAACGACGTCTTCCACATATCTCAGCTGAGGAGATAAGTGCATGACCCATCCCACATTATCGGCCACGAGGAGATAGACATCGATGATGTGGAAACATTCACATAGGTTCTAGTGGAGATTGAGTATCAATAGGATCAGGTCCTACATGGATGGTTGATTCCTCTTGTGCACATTCGCTGGCAGCACGGGAACCTCCAGGAAATCACATGGGAGCGGGAGGCTCAAATGCGTGCTCAGTACCCCCATTTGTTCTTTTAGTGTGTGTAGCAGCTTACGGGGATGTTAATCCCTGAGGTGGGGAGAATTTAGAGACCAGGAAATCATGTGTAAATTATTTTCGTAAATATATAAGAAAATTACGAATCCGCAGTTTCTGACGACGCCTGATTCTGAGGCCCAGTGTGTCCGAAATCAATTTCCGAAGTTTTGTTCGGGTACCTTCAGTAAGCATACATGAGGGATTTTATATCTTTTGAACCGATGCATGGAATTGAAATCTGAGGACACCGATGAATTCGCAGCGCTGGTATTCTCTTAAGGAGACCTTTACCGCAGTTGCGTTTTATCGAGAGCGGAAGTTAATTTTGGGGGTTTTCTAAATAAATTAAATAAAAATATGACTAACATATTTTTATGTATGTGGTTGATTAATCCTCCAAGGGGAAGTTGGAGTTTGGGAAAACTCCCACATAACCTCTCATGGGAGGATATTATGTGGTGGGATCCACATGAGCATCAAACCCCTCAACACCCCTTGAACCCCCCTTTAACTCTTAAACTCCCAATTTATGGTGGGGCCTTTCCAACTTCCCTCATAATGGTGCCAACACAAGGATTAATTAATTCCTTAATTAATTAATTTGTAGTGTTATGAATTCTATTGGATTCTTTTAAAATGCATATCATCATTAAAATAATATGGAGGCTGTTATTTTATTTTTCCTTGGTGATTATTCTGTGGTGGAGATTTTGGAGAACTCCTGAAAGAACGACATCCACCCAATGAAGAATGCTCATCATCTCCGAAGAATGTGAATCATCATCTCATTCCCTTATTACCGGGGCAAGAAAGGGAAGACACTGCCTGTGAAGAATATCTCCAAAGACAACATCTACCCCTCCCAAAGTCAACAGATCGACGTTGTCTTCCCGCGACACCGTCAATCAATCATCTATTGTGAGGTAGGGGAAAATGGATTATTTTTAAATATGAACTATACCCATATAATTAGATGTTTATTTTTTGATTGATGATAGCCAAATTGTTATCACCTAACGCGGAGGGCGTGAGCCGTACGAACACGGCCCGCCGTCCCTCCGTTGAATCTTGTTTGGTTGACATCAGAGGTGGAGCTAAAAGGGCATGGTGCCTTCCCACAGCAACAAAGGAGAACCACGACAGATGAAAGAGGAATCACGGACAGGAGGGCTGTGGTGGATGAAGAAGCATAGAGCTGTCACGCCGCGTGGTGGAGTAGAAGGCCGCGGCGAGGTCGGGCCGTGGTGGTGGTGGGGCGGCACCGTCGCGCTGCACCGAGGGCCACAAGACCATGGTGCCATCGCGTTGCGGTGGACGTGTGGAGGCGGCAGGCCGAGCTGGCCGTCATGGAGGCCGACTGCGGGACAACTGGCCGACCGACCCGCTGGAAAAACACGGTGCCCACATGCGCTGCATGGAGGAGGACGCAGCCCGCGTCCACGTGCCCCTCGGCTGGACGAACCAGTCAGCCACGTGCAAGCCGGGCTGGAGAATCACGGTGCTCACTGGCGCCGCGTGGGGAGAACCACGACCCGTAGTGCGGGCCGCATGTGCCAAGTCGAACTGGCCAGCTACGACCGGCCGGGTAGAGGAGGAGGGGGCGCCACTTGGCACCACAAGGTGAACCGGATCGGCCCGCAGTGTGGGCCGGGTCCGCGGGTGGGCCACGCCCCACCGGGCCGGGCTGAACACTAGATGGGTCAGACCCTCCGAGCCAGGTCGGGCTGACCCACAAGGCCATTGGGCTTGAAGGGCTGGGCCCGTCTTTGTTTAAATTCGAATAACACCTAGACCGTGCATCCGATTGACGCGTCGTATTCTGCATTGGGACCCTCATGACGACATGGTCCTTTTGGGATACACTAATTTAGTTTTGGACAATTTTGTAAAATGGACGGGTTTGGATTGAGCATAAATCCAACCGGGCTCCAGGAACCGAAATGTCAATAACTCTCAGACCGGGCATCCGATTGACGCGTTGTCTGTCTCATTGAGTTCCTTATGATGAGAAGGAACTATGAGATACATCAACTCAGATCTTTGTGATATTTTATGTATCGACACATGGCTCAAGTAACGGACCCTCCCGGAATTGAGCGTGTTGTGTGCGGGAACCCTAGGGCTGGCTACGATGCTACTATACCGAAATCCTCCAAGGGTTCAACAATGATGACTAATGTACCGGAATCCTCCATGGGTTCGAAAATGAGGAATACTGTACCGGGATCCACCGTGGGTCTGACAGTTCTAACTTCTGTTCATGTATCCTGTGTGGTTCTGATAGAATAGCTGGTCCTGTATCCTGTGTGGGTCCGACAGCTTAGGTGGTCCTGTATCCTGTGTGGGTATGACAGCTTAGATGAATCAGTGAATACATCTGATCACCTCTATCACTCTAAAAAATATGTATACTTATGTGAGATGAGTCTTGACTTTCAATCATTATCATTGATGTGATTGAATTTACTTCCTTTGTGGGCTGGGTTGTGTTTGGGCTCGAGAGTTGGAGCCGGACTGTGACTGGTAACTTAGGTATATGTATGGGAATATACCTAAGTGGGGTTGGTTGATACTTTCTGATTTTATCTTTCTTCTGTGGTTTATCCTTTATGGATTTTGGGAGACCTTTGGAGGTCTCGGGGTCCCCTACTGAGTATTGTTATACTCACCCCTGCATGGGCTTCGCCTGCACATTGTTGTGTTCTATGCAGATGACATACAACAGTGATCGAGGATATGGGTGATGGACGTGAGGCTGATCGGAGCTGGACTAGATGGGACGTACCGCAGGGACGAGTTGTTCGTGTTTTGTACCTACCCTTCAGGTAGGATTCTTCGATGGATGATCCAGGAGTTGTTTTCCCATTTTACTTTTACCTGTTATTCAGTTGGGTTTGTATACTGGCCCACTTACTTTCATCACACCTTACTGTTCAATTTTAGTACTTCTTGCCACTAGTGCTTGTGTTTAGACTGTGTGTGTTACAGGTTTAAAGGTAATGCCTTCCATTTGTGTAATAGATTCGCCTTTGATGATAGTCACCAGCCCCTGGCCTTTGGAAAGCGGGCTTGGGGTAGTCACAGCACGGGCCCTGAGGATGGGTCGTGGCAATGAAATCCTCATCTCAAGAAAATTTTAAATAGTAATTGTCTCACAAAATGATATCCTCTTATTAGTAAGAGATCATATAAGAATTTTCCTAATAATCGATATTGAATTATATCGAATAGAAATATTTTACCCCATTCAATGGTATTTGAGTGATATATGAGAACAATAATAATGATGAATTTTATAAAATGGGGCCTCCATTTCCATCAACATCGTATTATCCATGATGTAGGAATTTTCAGATTGTTTTGGTAGGTTAAATCATAATATATATGTCACACTCTAATGAAAACACATGAAGTTCAATTGGTTTTCCAATAATATATTCCTATGTTTGATGATGTAGAGCTTACTGTTACCCCAACATCTTCAAAAGAAGTTTCCTCTAATCTATTGATTCCGCGTAGTATAATATTAATATAACATACCCACGACTACTAGGAAGATATAATAATTGGGTCCCCCACTTAGACATCCATTATCAGAAAAATATCATTTATTTGGAAGACGAAACAGTTTTATACAATATCTTTCCCAAAAAACAACTGAAGTTTTCAAGACCATCTCCAATAAAGAACTAATTTCTCAGTGGAAATATGAAATTAAAAATAATTAGAAAATAATTTTAGAGTTTCTATGGTAAGGAAATAATCTTAATTTTTTTGGGATAAATCCACCCATTCATTTTATATTCCAATAAAATATCATTATATGGAACTGAAAAAATATCTTGTGAATAATTAAGGATCTTTTCTCAATAGTGAAAATATGGCCACTTGATACGATGGTTGTCCATGCAGCGACATTTCCCAATGCAAAGGTCTTGATGAATTTTTATATTTTCACCCTCTCATTTAGGGAATACTAGAAATCCTTAAATTATCATGATTACTAGAAAATATACAAGACTTCTAGATTTCTACATGCTAATACAATCACTATCTTTTCCACAAACAAAATTCATTTCAATATTGACCCCAGAATTTATTGAGATAATGGAACTTCTACCCAAATATGAAATTCAACTATATGCCCATGAAAATTAAGGAAGATATGGAATTCATGGGAAAAACTTTCATTAACATATATAGGTATTATAGAACATAATATATATATATATAAACCACATAAAATTTATACATACTTCACTATTTTATATAGAACAATTTGGTTGGCCTTATAAGGATTCGGATACTTGAACAAGTTAATATAAATAATCACTCCCATTATAATACCTATCATAATGTGTTATGGAGTGAAATCCAAAATTAAACCATCATTATAGATTTCATTTTTTTTGCAGAAAGATGAGAGGGTAATGTAGATAGTAACACCCAAATATCTACTTCATTTATGTGATCTCCCAAGACAGAATACACAATGTATACAAAGTAATTAGAGTTATATATCTCTTGGTGATAGATGAAACATAAGTGATTCATTTATGCTTGAATATATGTTTATATACTCAAAATATTCATTATATTATAATTTTATTAATATTACTAGAATCAAGAGACCCCAAGAGGTTATTCTAGTAGATTATATCAATAAATTTTCTTAACATCAACTTTTAGGTTATACGATTGTAGTATGATAATCATTGTGGATTTGATCCAAAAGAAGATATATGAATTTATGATAGATTGTGAGAATCATATTCTCTGTAAAATAAAATAGAATCATTATAGAAAATTAATTTTTGATATAAATTTATTGCTTCATGATTCTAAAATGCACAACATAAGGTCCTAGTTTCAATGAATTAAACATAGTGACATTAGGTCCATAATATATGACCCAAAATGGTATGGTTCATAGACAATCCCACATATCATTAAACTATTTAGAATATTATATCATGTTGACCTTAAACTATAAATACCCATTTCATAGGAGTTTGATATTCAAAGACTCACTGTGTTCTCTTTATGTGTGTTTATGTTTATGTTTGAATTTAGTATCTCTATGAAAATTTATATGGTTTATAGAACCATTCACCATGATGTTCTTCATTATATCAGGACACATCAATTAATTGTTTTGGATTAATTTTATGGTCTATGAATTATAATTATAAAATATAAGACCCTATTTATATAATATATTAATCTTTATAATAATTTTCATCCTTATTAGATTTTATTTCTATAGAAATATATTCTTTCAGAAATTTCATAGATCACCTAATTAATGAGAAAATGAGAAAATTTTATTGTAGTTATGGATAAATTATTAAAATCATAGTATATATAGTGATACCTTAAAATTATAAATCAGGTATATTTAGAAAATATATATCTTATAGAATCATAAAATCTATAAATCTGTATTATTTTTTAATTTCATGATGGGTTCCCTCAATGGCCCAACACATGAATAAGACCATCCTATTTCAAGAAATATATCTGGATTGATTCATGTTATCAAAATTAATATATTGATATGTGGATCTACATTCTATGGAAAACCCCTAACCTTCCTTCCCATTCAATACTAAATTCCACTTATGTGTTTGGATATTATCAATTCACATTTTGTGTGGCCTCTTATCACATCATCATAGTACCTATTCAATCCTTTTCATTTTACCTAATGTGTTTACTAGATATATAGATTGGGCCTTGAGGAACCTAACTTGGACTGAGTTCTATTACCTTAATCCATGAGAAATAACTTAGCATGTGTAGTATGGACTTAAATCACAAGCACACTTATCTAGAAAAGGTTTTCCATACAAGATTTGGGTTTATCATTCACATTAGGTTATTTCTTCCTTTTTAACTGATATAAAACCTCAATTAAGATAAATCTTAATGAATTCACGATTCACATAGTTTTGGTCTATCTTTAATGACCCTAAAATTTAGTCACCTAATTTTGGTCCAAATTAAAAGACATTAAATGAAAAATTAATGGAACAAAAGATTTTCTTAGGGTAAACATTTGTGAATTGTATCCTCAAAAAAATTCAAGTCTCTACTCACTATGATATTCCCTTCCATGGATAATGTAAAAGTTGGTAAATAAAATAGGAAAAGAATAATAAAACATTATCAACATTATAAACACCAGTAAAGGGAGGCTTTAATATTACATATCTACTTACTAGGATATTCATTTTCATGGATTTGAAATAAAGATATACCAAGAGTAAAAAAATAAAAATTATTTTACATACCCACATTTAAACATAAAAAAAATCATGTTATAGTCATTGGACCCAATAGTCTAGTAAAAATAAAAATTATATCCCCCTTAACCCATGCATGTGTGTTTAAAGTGTGTCATGGGTTCATAGATGTTTATCGAAAGGTCATATATTTTCTTTGATTAATCCATCCAATTAAATAATTCATATACCAAAACCATTTACTCCCATATAACTTCTCCCTAGTAATTTTTTCAATAAATGGTGGCATAATATTCAATTTTCTCAAACCCTTCCGGAACAAACTTTTTCCATGAATCGACTTCATTAGTTTTAATTATAATTCACCATCATCCAAAATTACAGAGTTTACATTTATACCTATGGGAAACCAAATACATTGATTTGGGATTCACTTCTCAGCTCCCCTGTTAATAATAATTTGTAACATGGTGATTTTATTATCTAAAATAACCCACAGTTAAGGTTTAATGGAATAATTTACATTTACATATCAAGTAAACATTATAAAATATTTTTTCAAGTAAGAAAGTCCCTCTTAATCCCAATTTTCAATTTCCTAATGTTGTAGAGGTGGTCTATCCATTAAAAAGGTCAACCTATTTTAGTATGTCATTGTTTTCAACAGACTGAAGCATTCTAATGTTATCATTTACCTTTTATTTAAACCAAATATTTAGACTCAAATACACATAAATTTATTGTACATATTACCAAATAAATATTACAATTCCCTAATCTTATACCCTGTCATATATCTGAACAAACAATTATATACAATATAAATCCTTGAGTAAAGATGATTTTCATTACCTACTAGAAATTCATATGGTGAGATACTTCTCAAGAAAACCCAAAAGTATTGATTTCTGATGTATATCGTGGTATTATAAAAATAATTGAGTCAAGATTAACCTTATGTCAATCCAAAATACTCAATATAGAGTCTCCTCTTGGATTACCAGAAATCCTAGAATCAATATTATCCTTTTATAACTAAAAATTCAAAATTCAAAATTGTCCCCTTAAAGAATTATAATTTTGTTGGTAGTCCTAGTTACATGACTCTAAAAATAAGTACATGTTTTCTATCCTATAATACCTAAAACTGTATTAAGTGGTCAATTCAATTAACATGATTCCCTAGAATGAGGGATAAATCTATGTAACTATTCTTAGTGTATGTTTTTACCAGTTCTTAATTTATGGGTTTACTAACTCACATAGTGTCTTCTATAATAACCCCAAACTAAGAGAATAACATTTTGTTTATTATTATTCATGAAATATATCTTTGAAGAGATACCTTTTTAAGAACTATTTATAGCCTCGTTCCTATTCTCATAGGATATGTAGTGATTTTTATATCACAAATATTAGACCCTACCAAAAATTTCACTTCCATTAAATATCTCTTAGTGTATATATTCTTCATTCATTTTTGGTTTTCTATGATAGGAATGAACTAGGACACTATATAATTAATCTTGAATCTCTTATCCTAGGTTGAAATAGAGAACCCTCACCTCCTTATTATTTAACACCTAAATGATTATTACCAATAAATAACTACAAGTGACTTGATTATTATTCTTATAGGATACATAGTGGAAGCCCAATATCATATTTCTTGAATTATCCATAATTTTTACTTTTTTACTATCCTTCATCCTATCTATATATTTAGACTCCATATTCTCATAAAATTTGGAGTATCATGTCCTCTTACAAAGAAAATCCTTTAATCCATCTCCAATTTCCATTTATCCTAATATGGATGAGTATAAATACCATATATTATGTAATATGTGTGTATTTTTATTATTCTCAAAGATAAATAGTGATGTTTAGATCACCAATCCTAGACCAATCAATAAATTTAATATTCATTCCATTATCTCTACCATGATAGAATATGGTCTCACCAATTCACAACATATATTCCTCCATCCTCACTACATTGAAATAAATAAAATATTGATTCATGATAATACTTTTTGAAACCCACCAATTCCTAAATATTAGGTACTACTCATGGAATCCCACAGAACACATAAATCAAGATCATCTTTTTGGTAATATAGACAATGTGAGTCCAGATTCTCCTCTGGGTGTCAAAATTAATTAAGATGAGATACTCCTACTAGGAAATAACATCACAATTATTTAACTTTATGAACCTTCATAATGTTAATTTAATGGGAAAAAATTCACCCCATACTACCATAAAATCAGATTATTTTCATTCCGAATAAATATTTTTCTAAGGGGAATGGTGTGGTGGGACTCAAAAATATATTCTTTGAAATTTACCACGGAACTAGAGATTTTATCTTCACTCAAAAAATTCAGGATCTGTTTAAGAAATATAGATTTGTTAAAAATGATTAAAAAATAGTATTTTAATGTGCTATAATATTTATCACACATCATGTAATGAAGAATTTGGAAGACATTTTCTCATTCCTAGGACTGTAAGTCTACTATAGAGTTCATATGTTGATAATGAAAATGATTTTGACAATATAGAACCCATTTTGAGGGTCTTAGATATATTATTTGTCTTGTAAAATACTATATATGGGAAAACAACATTATCAATAGAATAAAAAATTTCATGGGATTCAATTTTATAGCTCAGGGTTCCAAAATAGAAACCCATAAAAGAAGTTATAGTCATTTCATGTTGAGATTATATTTTGTTTAAGTGCGGATTTACTAAAATGTATAAATTACATATAATATGAAATAACTCATTATAAATTAATCCTATATAATCATATATAGTGTATGATATATATAAGACCATTGAAAAGGTCACTATATCTCTGATGGTATTTTTTCATAGAGGGATTCCCACCACATAAAATATATAAGGGGGATAACCTTAATCCTCCATTACCCTTCTTAGATCCCATCTAATCAAATAAGCTAAATCAAATTTGAAATATTTACATACTAATATAAATAATATCCACTTCTAAATGGTCAATTTTCATATTATATTTAACCTATCATAATACTTTTCATAAATGATATCTTCTATGGTTTTCCAGGACTCATTTTATGAAAACCCATCCCTTTTCATGAACTGAATCTTTCATGGAATGTTAGTACATTGTATTACCTTCATTTAAGTTTGAAAACAACCCCTTAATGAAATATTTGGAGATGGTTAATATCTTTCATGAAATATTTCTCATATTGGTAGCCCATGTGTAATATTTGGAAATATTTCACGATTCAAGGTACTCTTCTTAGTTTCCTCAAATATCTTGAGTTGAGATACTCTTATTGGTTTCCCAGAAGATATTGAGTTGAGATTCTCAATTTTTTTCAATATTTCATTTTCTCTAGATTATATTATTTTTTACTTAACAACCATTATCCAAAATACTTTTATTGGTTTAAAAAAATACATATTGTCCATATATTCCACTTGGTTTCATAAATTTATTTGAGTCGAGATTATCCCTTTTTTCCAAAATATAACATGACTCAAAATCATTTTCTCAGTTTTACAAAAAAATACCTTCTCATGATTTATTATCATGAATAACCTAGGAAAGTATACTCATCCATAAGTCCCACATAAAACCATATCTTGTTACTTTTTCCCATGTAGAACTCTACAGATGATTTCAAAATTCTTTCAAGGGATCAGTTAATAAAAAACCATTAAAGAAACATATTTTTTCATGGATTCATAAATCAAAAATATACTACTATGGTAATTAAATTAAATATATCTATCCCATAATTTTTATCAAATAATAAATAATATCATTATTGGTAATGATTATATGAATGTATATTAAAAATATTAGAGAGTCTTAGACTGGATAATATGACCCATCAGTGGATCAGAAAACATCAAATCCTATTTTTAACTAACTAACTTGGTTTATCCAACAATGAAACTTACATTATACAAGGCCTAAAAATGTTTTATGATCCCAATGTTCTATAAAAAAACATCAATGATATCAAATACATACTCTATGAGTTAAAACTCCATTAAATGTAAAATAAAACATCAGAAAAATCCCATCATAGAATCTAAAATGGATGTATCCATAAGTTATAAAAAAAATTAAAATAAATAAACAATTTCAAATATTATAGTCATAAAAAACAAGGAATAGTGAAATAAATATAACCAAACATCCAAAAAAACCTAATATAATGAAAGTAAAGTGATATACAAAGCATTATGTATAAAAGAATAAAAAAACTGTAAAAGTAATAGTGGTTTATTTATAAACGTCTAAAATATATATATATATATATACATATTTGGATCCTCAAAATTCTTGAAAAAATAAAACTCCACATGAACCATGGTAACCACCAACCACCACTCATCCAGGTTTATATAAGATATCACGAATTACAAACATATAATGTTGCTCAATTACCTTTACCAACATCTAAAAATACCAAGTCTATACACTCTCCATGTTTATACATAGCGTGTGAGGAAAAAAGACCAGCAAGATTTCACCATAAATCTATATAATTTCTTGAATAAATAAATTTTTATCATGATTCTACAAATGAAAATATTATATAGTTTTTTTTGTTTTATAAAAAAATAAAAGGGAATAAAAATCATGCTTGTTTAGATTTATAAAATAAACTATGTCAAATGGTAAGAATGGGGATGTTGAGTGAATATGTAACCAAGATAAATTCACTTCAAACACTATCAATTCGAAATTAATAAATTGGAATATTAATGGGAAATATGAAAAAATGTCTTATCTGTAAAAAATGGATTCTAACCTTTGGGTAATATAAATCATTGAAATTTGTAACCAAGGATGTAATTCATTGATTTTTGTTCTACCTATGTGATCATGATAAAAACCCAGCTACAAATTACCTTCTTTTAGTTAATGGGTGTATTCCCTTAACAAATGACTAAATTTCACTCGAGAAACTAGAAGGTAAATTAATCTAATTTTTTGTAACACTCATCCTTATAACCGAAACACGTAATCCTGGTTTCCAATTTGAAAACAACTAACAAATATTTCTCATTACATTGATAACATCATATAAATATCTCATAAGACATGTTAAATTCATAAAGGAATTTTCTAAAAACAACTAAACACTCTCATATTTATATAAAAATATAATTAAATAATACATTACATGAAACCAAAAATTAAAAATCTTAAAACACAACTCAACTGAAAATTTCCTGTAAAAATTTCATTTGAAAACCAATTTTGAATCACAATTAAATTAAAATAATTCTTCGCACACCTCATAGGTGTAAAATTTTTCTCAAAATCAACAAAATAAGTATTTTTTGAAACCCCTAACTTTATCTAAAAAAATAGAAATAAAAAAATAAAACTATAAAAAATCCCTTAAAAACTTATTTACATAATAGTACTGTAGTAAAAACTATTAAAAATATTAATAATAGAATTTATTCTATGGTAAATGTCATCCTATAGAGACAAAAAACCCAAATCCATTGAAACATGACTCGTTATTAAAAAACCATGTTAATAGAGGGAAACCTATACCCATAAACTCTAGGATCCATGATATTTAATTTCAAAACTATCCCATATAATATAATTGGCCATCATGAAAAATTCAAGAAAAATATAAGAGTAAAATGGGATGAGATGGTATTAGAAAAATATTATAGTTGAAAAAAATAGATCAAGAATTTACTTGATTTTTTCAAAATAGAACCCAAGGTAAATGACCTTGAGAGAATAGATGATGACATCCATGGTAATGAGGAGCACCCAAGATACTTTAATTAAACAAAAAATTTAATAGTTTTCCTATTAAAAAGGAACAATGGTAAAAGTTTATAATATTATAATTCTAGTAACATTGCCTATTTTTTAAACATATTTTGGGAATCCAGGAACTATATGTGCAATTTTCATTAGGAAGAATTTTTCCTTAGGGAGGAGTAATCTACACATTTAGGAGTAACCATTCACTAACCCAAAAAATTTAATATAAACAATATCATGAATCCCCTTATGTAATAATAAACTAATATGATTCGTCTTAGGTTGTCACTAAATATAAACTAAACATATGGTTTATGATTATATAGGATTCATGTATGAATGAATTAGGTAAAAATTCACTAACCATGCAGGAACCAAAGGAAATATATATTCTATTTTTCATGGCTTTGGTGAATGGATAGCATTGACCCTGTGATTACTATGTACCCAGTCTTAATTCCACATTTTAAATTATTTTAGTCATCCAACTCCCAATACCCACATTAAATAAATAAATAAATTTTATGTTTTAAATAAATTCCTACCGGTGACCTATAGGTGTCACAATTCTACTAACCATGCCTCTTTCTACCCCCAAATGTATCATAGCACTGTATATTATTTAGTATGTGTTGTTATTACTCTTCCATCAATTCATGACACTCCCCTTTAAAAAATCTATATTTAAAAATTTTTATTTAGAACACATATTAAAACAATATATTCCCCAACAAAATATTATATTGATGATACATAATTCTAATATGTTTATGAAACATGAAGATATCAGTTTCAAAATTCAAATATTTTGATTTATCCACATGACACGGACCTAGATGAAATTTATTCAAATCTGTTATATGAAACACATCATGTGTAGATATAAAGTGGTATGGTAATATCATCTAGTATGCCACTTTCTTGAGATGGTCTACTCTCTTAAATTTCAAAATATACCTTAACCTCAACATATACTTGTTTTCTATTTGATGTTGTCCCATTTGTGGAGAAATTAAAAGAAACACTTTATCACTAATGGATAACTCCAATGAAAATTTAATATGGTGATGATGATATTTCATGTGACTATAAGCCATTCATAATAATTTTCAGATCAACTTAATCTTAGTAGTCATGACTAGAATAATTCTACGACACAATAAGTAACACTCACTAAATTATATTCTAAAATAAGGATACCAAAATCCCCACCCATAAAAATATTTTAAGCGAGGGATATTTATAAATTATTCATTACTCTTAATATAATAAAACATCACCAATGAATGATCCATTTTACCATGAACCCTAAAAGTAAATTATTCACTCTTAGAACATATCCTTTGGAATTTGAATTACCAAAAAAATAAGACCATTCATCTTAGTGTGTTAAATCATTAACAGCTTCATTTGAGAATCTACCACTTCATGAAATCCCATCCAGAATCAAGGAAAAAAGTGTGAGCCTTGATCAGAGACAATATCATATGGAAGGATATAATGTTCCAAAATATCAAAGAAATAAAAAATTTTATGTTATTTTTTTTTGATTCTATAATATGTATAATAAAAGATAATCTCCTCCATCAATCCACAATAACCCATATAGAATTATTTTTCACTTTGAGATTATGGAATGAAAATAAAAAAATACATAAATCGGTCATCCCATTTCCATTCTATAATGGGTAGAGATTAAAATAATCCGATAGTATTTATATGGTCATATTTTATCTTTTGACATGTGATACACTGATGCATAAATTTACATACCTCCCACCTCATCCCAAGAAACAAATATATACTATTGAGGTTTTATATCATCATAGTAACACTAGTGCGCAATTTCTATCTAGAATGGTTCTTATATTTCATCACATCCCACATCAAAATCAAAGAGACCCTAAAACTATTAGTGATGAAAAAATAACCTTTTTGATACTGATTTCAATCACTCTAGATATCCAAACCATATTTAATTCCATTTATACATTGATAATCATGATCCAATACCTTGTCATTTCATATTTGTTCATCCAAAGAAAGTATGACCTTCATATTAACTAGGTATACCTAATCATCCACACATTTGAAATCAAAATGCTTCTTGGAAAAAATAATTACCAAAATACATTTATCATTATATTCGTTCGCTACATGATTTCATTACATCTTACTCAAGGTTTTATCCATTTCATTCAATTTTCCCAAAGTGTAGAAAAAATCAAAATCAATGGTTGGAAGGTGCTCTACCTAGTGATCTTGTTAAAAACATTAACTCTTATTGGTGAATAAATAATAATACACCTATCGTAGAATGTGAAAAATATTATTTATTTTTCTAGTACAACATAGTGGTTATCTAATTTTATCTCTATTTAGGATATTAAACTATTAATAATTTTCTACTTCTAAACACTTATTCTATTATTTGTGTTTTTATTTTTCAGGAAAATAATGAAACATATGGGGTTTGGGAATAGTAATACAAGGATATAAATAAATAATTATATAAAAAGTGTATGAATATAGAAAAAATATAAATAAATAACTTTTTCATAGGTGGGATATCTACTCAGGTTCCCTTATTGCCTATAATTATGGTCTATATTCTATTTTATATTTTATCCCATTTTATTTGAACTAATATCCCTCACAATGAGTGAAAAAAAATTTAGAACTAGGAGATCTCTTTGGAATGAAAAATATCACCCCTAGAAATATAAAGAATGATGAACACAATCCATCATAGGTGAGACACCATCCAAGACTTAGATCAAGTATATATTGTTTCATCCCTTCAACAAACTCAACTCTTTCATAGAAATAAAGAAATGAAATTGGTGTTTTCTTTGGAGTAGATTAAACTAGAAAAATATTTCATATAATGATGGCCAATCTCCACATCACCCCTTAATACACCCAATTCCATATTCGAAATAAAAAATAAACATAAATAATTTAACAAAATGAAATGGGGAAACACTAATAAATCCTTCACCACGGATAATGTTTTGGTTTTTCACTCACCATCTAGAATTTAATTCATCACAATGAATGTAATGTGTGAGATATACGGAGATAGAGAGATTATTGAGACACTTGGAATATGATATATTACATAAAATTTTTCTATTAAAGCATGAAATTCTAGAATTATAGTTTGAGAGTAATGATTTAAAAAATTATAGAAAAACATAATCTCCTAGTGGCCAAGAACTACAAAATCTATGAATATTAAACTATGATGATAACCAATTCATATTTAAAGAGTGCATGAGTGAGTATTCTTAAAAATTAAAAAATATAAAGTTTGAAATATATTTAAAGTAAATACATATTTTTACATAATGTTGAACCTTAAAATGGTCCCAAATAGTGTGGATTAATTCGTATAAAATCATTTTATTTTAGTCTTATAATTTGTTTGAAAATCTCAGCCTAATTATACTGTATATGTGAATGTTATGGGATGAACATTAATGTGACATCTAGATTGAGTAATTCAATACAACATTGGGTTCAGAGACCCTTATATCCATGAAAATGAATTATCCATCTCAAGATATTCAAAAAATATATCTCCCAAAAGGTTTAAATTCCAAAAAAAATGTATAATTAAAATTAATCAAATATGAAATTTAATGTTAAAAATAATATAGTGCACATGAAAAGGAAAATTGGAATTATCATAAAATTTGAAAATTCATGGTCAATTGGAAAATTACAAATAAATCATAATTTAAAAAATATGAAATTACTAATCAATGTCAAAATAAGTGAAAAAACTCATAAATAAATAATTATTTGATCTTTAAATTTCAATGATAATCAGTCCTTTAAATAAAAAATGTGGCAATTAAACTGAAATCAATAATTTATTATGACTAAATAAGTTAAATTTAAAATTTAAATATATTAAATTATTGTCTATTTCAATTCCCTCAAACATAAAAATTATAATCTTGGGAAATAAAAAAATAAATTTTAAAAAATAACTATCCTTCCATGTCATAATAAAAAAACTAAAAAATATGGGAATCAATATATTATTCATTATTAAAAATATAATGACACCTATATATGCTGTATCCCCTACGAAACATCAATTTAAGAGAACTTTAAACTTCTATATTGGAGGATAAAATATAATTTAGTGGAGTTAATATTTTAAAAAGTAGATCTTTCATAGATTCCTATTTTAATGCTCATTATACCAATGTTCTGTTTTTTAATTCCTTAATAAAATATTTATTAAATTATTATTAGTCAATTAGGCACGTCTTCATATGGTTCTCAATATTGACCTCACTTCAATTCATAACATTATTTGATAATTAGGAACATCCCTTTTTTCATTTTCAATTTAATTCATTTTTTAATAATATATTTACTGCCTAAATATCTCATAACATTAGGCATAATCCCAACTAAAAATATTACTCTACTTTCAAAGGAAATATATATTTTTATTTTGTGATAAATCCAAGAGGTTTCCCTTTTAACAATGGAAAATTGACCTATGATTAATTTAAAAATTCATGTTTCATCTTGTTATAATTTTTATCCCACTTACTTTTTTTCTCTTGATACACCATTTCACGGTTTTAAAATAAAAAAAGTTCCATGAAATTAGTGATACAACATTCTCAATAATCAAATAAATCCCGGAATTGAAAAATCAATATAATGATAAATTCATCTTGGTATTTTATCCACAAGTAAATATTGAATTTATGGAAGATATTACCGACATAAAAACACTCCCAATATAAAAATCATAAAAATAAATATTAATTAAAATTAAAATTGTATGACTCTTTCAAATATAAAATGTTACTACCCATTTTTTTTGAATTATTTTATCACATTTTCATGTATAATTTGATTAGGTAGTAAAAAATATTTTGGAGAAAGGAATGATACAAAATGAATTTTTAGTAGTAGATGACTAGTGTTATTTTCCAATAAACTTAATTATATGACAAAAAATAATGAAATAAATCATAATAGACATATTGAACGAAAAAATAAATTGAAATGGAATAAAAAGGAAATTAAAAAAAGGATATATATTGGTTTCTACCTATATATGGATAATATAGTTTAATTTCACAAAGATAAATATATCTAGAGTTTATAAAAAAATTGAGGGTAGATAATGTTTCTTTGAGATAAAGCCCCACATATATTTCATTCCTATCCACATAAATATTCAATACATATAGATAAGTATTTGGACTGTTTATATAAAATCCATCCCATTAGGAATAAGCTACAGCTTTCATGGTGGGGTTAGAAAAAATAATCCATCCTACCAATTTTCCTCATCAAAATATTATTTTCACTGTTACTAAACATCTAGTAGGTTCGTTGTGTTTTACATTAAAAAATATAGTAAATGTAATGTCAGTGTGTAATTTAATTTGAACGAAATAAATCAAAGGTGAATTAATATAAAAATATTCCCATTCAAATTGGAAATATTGTGTCTCAGGTTTTTTAGGAAAACCCAAAATAATATTCTCATGTACTACATAGAGTAATTTCTCAATTATTTTAGTGAGATTAATGTATTCATCATCTTGTGTGACATGATCTTCATCTACACTCTCTAAATGAAAACTAATATTTGGATAAATTTGAAAAAATAATTAAATAAAAGGTAATTATTTATTTAGTTTCAAAAAATTATCATGAAAGTTAGTTAAAAAATATTATCTTCCTTTGTTGGATGAGCTTCATGTTCTTCTTGAATGGAGAATGCATTATAGAGTTTTATTGTAAAGGATGGAGTTGGTTATTCATTATCCTCAAATATATCTTCAGAATAAACTAAATTAGTGGAGTATTATTCCAAATAAAGATAATGATATAAAGTTGTTAATTATAATTCTTCAAATATGATATGATCATACTGTAGGTAACCTTCCAAAAAAATGATTCAATAACTCATCTGAATATTGTTGATCTTTCATAGGTATTCTAGTATGAAAGTGTTCTTCATGAATCTCCCCTAGAAACTCCTATGTGAGGTCTGATGATAGAAAATAATCAATAAATTCATTTATATCCCTCTTGGTTTATTCTATTTGAAAAAATAGTGGGAATGTGTTTTACTCCACTTTTTCTAGTTAATATTACAGTTTCTTCATTATGGATGTAATGACTTACTTAGTTAAATATTTCATGTGGTTCTAAAACTCTTACATTTATTCAATAATTTATTATAGTATAAAATCAATTCTATAAAATAATTTTTATTATTCTTGCACATTAGAGTGGTTATTCCATGAATTATAATCTAAATTGGAATTACAAATAGGAAAATATTTTT
The DNA here is from genome assembly GCA_963277665.1 of Viscum album. Lineage (NCBI taxonomy): Eukaryota > Viridiplantae > Streptophyta > Magnoliopsida > Santalales > Viscaceae > Viscum > Viscum album. The sequence continues at coordinate 259,914 of CAUJRU010000464.1, forward strand.
TAAATATGTTTTTTAATAAAATAAATGAAAAATACTCAAAAATACGAAAGGAGGAAAAAGTAAATGAATTCATGAATCCCTAAAAAATGGATCCATATTTTGACTCATGAATCATTTGGTGTATAGTATATTATTAATTTTTTAAGAGTATAATAGTGTCTTGAAATATTCATCTTCCTTGAGGAACTTCCATTACCAGTCACTAACTACTTCTAAAAACATTTTATATTTTTTCCATTTTATATTTATGAAACTAATGAGAGTGATAGGATTTTTGTAATTTCAATAATATACTACAAAAAACTGAAAAATAAAAAAAATAACATATACTGAATGATTCAGTAATAAAAAAACATATACCTAAGGTTAGTTACTTAGGTTCCTTCATTTTCCACAATTATTTTCAAAATTCAATTTCATAGTCCAAATCATTATCCATAAACAATAGTCCCCTACTCTAATTGATAAAATTAATATGACTATAATATATCTTTAGCAAAAAAATCTCACATACTATAATATTAAATAATTATTATCACAATCCACTATGAGTGTGACACATTCAAGGACCTGACTCCATCATATTTCATTTCATACCTTGAAAAAAAATCAACTATATCATATAAATTTCATACCTAATATAAGTTAAAGAAATTATTTTTTGTATGGAATAAAATATTTCTATGAAATATATTATAGAATGATGTATAATATCTACATCACCCATTAATACTACCCCTTATTAAAAATAGAAAATTGACACCAAGAATATAGGAACAAATTTTGTGGAAAAATATAGAAAACCTCCCCTAAGTCTGAGCCTCAATTAAGTCACTCAACATAATCATATTGGGTAATCATAGTAAATATAATGATTTATATATACCCACACACATAAATATAGAGTAAGGAATAATTGATTCAATAAGAAAATTAGAGGGAACATAAATATTTTTTATTAAAAAATACAATATTTATAGTGATAAATAAATTATGAAAAAAATATAAAAAAAACCTAATCTACCAATGGCCAAGAAATCCAGAATTTATAAACCATCCCTTACAAAGGTAAATAATATATATTTATAATGTGTAAGGATGTTATATTTACAAAAACAATTACATAATAAAAAGTTGGAATTTTTTTCAATATAAATCTATTTCAGTATTCAATGTTATTGACCCCAAAAATAAACAAAAAATACGTGGCACTATTTGAATTAAATAGTCATCATTGATTTTGCTAAATTTTGTAAATTTTTTTCCCAAAATGATCATAGTTGTAAAATTTATTGGTTGATCAATGAAATGATATCTATATTGATAAAACCAATGCAACACTAACGTCAGGTCCAATTATCTCCATAATGAATTGTGATCTTTCTTAGGGTATTCAGATAATACATATATCCCAAAATTAATATTTTTTCGAAAAAAATAAAATTAATATTTAATTGATTAAAAATATTATGATGAATATTATAGAGTTCACATGAAAGAGAAAAAAAGAAATTCAATAAAATTTTAAAATTCATACAGAAATTAAAAATTTATATTAGATAATCACAAAAAAAAATAAATTTATCCATTAGATTCAATGATTATTAATATAAATTATAAATCAATAAATATTCCTTTCTGACAATTTCATAAAAAATAATTCCATGAATAGTGATATATGATTTATAATGTTACATTTACAATTTTTTGGGGCTAAAAAACATTTCAATTCAAAGTGAAATATATGTGAATATTGGATCTATCATTTAGTTTCCACATTTATAGTCATAATAAATAGTAAAATTTTATTCTAATAGAAATTGATGCCATTTTATCATATCATTCATCATTGTTTCCAATTCATGGTCTTGGGTGGGTATTTCTTCTCATGATGGAAAAACAAGAAAGAGATATATTCCATAACATGGTGAATCCTTATTAAAAGACACCCTATCCCCATAAGTGAAGAATTAATATACACTAAACATATATTACCCACCTTAGGAAGAATCAAAAAATGATTTGAGGGAATCATTTCATTCAATTCCTCTAAACATATCTGGTATTTCATAAATATTCTAGATCTTACTCACTTTTGAGTCTGGGCTATCATGGTTTATTATAAATTGGAAAATTTAATAAAAACATCCAATAATATCAGTGTAGAACCAAACAACTTTTTATATTGAGTACATTCATGGTCCTTTCTTAAGATATCACTACATGTATTATCTCATGATCCAAAGAAGTTCATTTCACTGATAATCTAAGACATAAAAACCACTTATTATATATTTAATTGGGTCATTTAAATCATAAAATAGAATAATATTTTCATCAAAATCCGTAAAATTGCTTTCAAATAATCCCCATGATCCTTCACTATCTTGGATTGAAAAATTATAACATTCATAAAAATAGTGGAAAAAGTCTTAAATTGACATGGAATCAAACATATGAAAACTATAAGAGATTAAGTTAGGAAAATACTTTGGAATAATACCTATAATTCATATACATAATCATAAATGTGGTCTTTGGAATTAATTCTTCCATGAATCTCAAATGGTGGTATCCCAAATTTTTTAAACCATCATTATCCCCCAGGTTTTTTAAATGGATCATCAATCCATGGAAATGCGTACTTATTCGGGAAAATTAACAGATAGATCTCATAATATGTAAGGTAACTTTAAATATTTCAATATAAATTATTTTAAAAAATAATTTATTATTTACATGGGGACATTCTAGAATAAATTACACCTTTACTCCCATGTTCTTCCAACTGGGCCATTAATTCATTTAGTTCTGTGGGATCCATTTCATATCATATCAAGGAAATAGGTTATGTCCCCAATATTATATTAAAATTAAATTCATCCACTTTCTTACATAAATATATAAATATATCATTAGGGAAAATAGTTTTCTACCTATTGATGAACAAAGGAAGGTGACCATTTGAAATCCCCTCAATAGTACCCCAAAAAAACATAATATGTGACACATGATTTTTCTATTATCTTGAATTAAATGTCCCACCCTAATTTATCTTGGATCTAACTCACATAATATTAGGTGGGTGTTTCCATCATGAGGAATTAATATATCCTTATGATAATATTAATCAATGTAATATTTATAGGTAACAATATTGTATATTACAAAGACAGGGTCAAATATATCCAAATAAAGGACTATACAATAACGAATGATCATAAATTTGGAAACTATTAAATGAAATGAAGGCCAATTGAATATATTCTTCATATTATTTCCCAATGGAATTCAAATATACAACATATACAACATCATAATATATCAAAATCTAAGAGAATAAATTAATTTTCAAGTGACAAAGGAATGTAAGGAACCTTTGTGATATAAATGAAATACCATAGAGGACATACAAACATTGTACCTCTAACGGGTTCTTCCCTAATTTAATATTATAATAGTACACAGTCTCTTGAAAAAAATAAATTATATTTTGTCTCACATTGAGACTTATTTGTTGAATTAGAACTCCCATATATCTAAGGATGAGACTCCACTCCTCTGGGTGAATTTGACTTCCCCTAAGAACCTTTGGAATAAAAATAACAATAAATACTAATCAAAAGATTCCACCTATTGAAGGGATGAATATAACCATACCACCCGCAATGATATATGTTTTTTAGATATTCCAAAAATTTTTGGTTATTATAACCTGATATTTGAAATTACAAAAATTTCATTGTCTTACACGCTGAAGTTAACATGGGAATTGAATCAAAAACGAATTACACACTCCCACTACTGGCTCGTCAAGATTCCTTACATTTCTTATATTGACTAGATGGGAATCTATAACATCCTTATTTAGAATACAAGGTAATACTCAACCTAGTTTTCCCTTCTATATCAATATCATCCATCAATTTTTATTGACATCCTCAGATTAGGTTGGTAGGAAAAAATGAACAATTATTTGTCTATCCTCTAGCTTCAAACCCATCGAAAATATTCAATCATTAATTAAATAATTAATTAATAGATCATGAGAAAAGTGGACCAACTAAACAAACTAAGTCATATAATCCATTAATAATGACACATTTTCTCTAGAGTCAAAAATTATGTGGCCATGTCCACAGTTAATGTCTCTTGGTATAATTCCAGGTAAAAATCTCTTTGAACTTATCCCAAGTGAGGTACCCATGTATATTTTAATACATATTAGACTTCTACCACTTACCCCTTAGTACCTCTAGTATATAGGTTGTATATATGACCATGCATGTCTCATGTGTTTCAAAAATACCAAATATAAACTTTATTTTCAAAATATATTTTTCAAGTTCTTGAGATAGTCAGTCACCAAAAAAATATAGTGGGTCTCTCTTAGAAAATCATGAGAATGGTTCTCCATTTGAGTTCAATATAGATCAATTACACAACCTAGAAATTGAATATCCTAAATGAGATAATATAGAATATTATGGTCCTTCAAAGGGTACACATACATAGAGTGTTCCACTACTCCCAAAAAATTATTCCATGCCGTGTTTTGGGGAGGGAATATTTATTGTATAAAAAACAAAACTCTATCAATGCATTACTCAAAATTACCTAACATTGATTAAAAAATAATTTTTCAAAATAATTTTAAATAATTATTATGAATAAGGGTATAAATTAAAAATATCACAGGGTTGATGAAAACAAAATTTTCGTTACCTTATCGATGCACATGTTTTGTTCATATGATTTACCTAAATCTATAATAACCATGAGAGGTAAACTATAGTGGTCAACCTTGCCTAAAGGACATCAATATTTTTATTTATATTGGACACTCCAATTTTTAAATGGGTTGAGAGAGACACCTTATGTAACGTCCTACCCCTTCTCGATGGCTTGAGATGGCAGTGAGACGTTACAAGACCTTATGTGACATCCCCAAGTCTCCAAAGACTGACACTTGTGATGCATGATAAAAATTAAACACAACTCAAATATTTCTTTTATATCATAATGAACCCAATAGTACCATTGTGGATGAAAAAAACATCAAGTAAACAATGGAACAAAAACTTATAACACTCACAGACAACCAAAAGACTCAAATCTCAATATTATCCATGAAAACAAATCACTAAATATCCTAAGTATCACAAATTGTTGATAAATATGTGAGATAATTTACCTTTCCACACAGACATACAACCATCCATGCATGAAATCCGTGTAACTCACTATAATAATGATTGATGAATCATCCTTACAATAAGAAATCAATTATTGGACCACATTTACGGGGATACTTCACACCCCTATCCATCCCAACATTTTTATGGGGGTACTTTACAACATTATCCTTCCAAATTAATTTGAACACATTCCCCACAACAATGAAAAATAATAACAAATACAAGTTTGTTCAAATTACTCAATAAAAAAACATTTATTATTGACAATTAGTTTTCTTCAATGTAACAAAACCCACAATTATTTTAAAATAAATATTTTAAATTCATATTATACCAAACACTTTCCAATAACACACCACTTTCCCGATTTCTATAAACTATCACTCAATATTGTTTGAAAAATTATTTCATAGTAAATAATAAATCAACTTTAATAAAAGAGGTAAATTTGAAAATAATCCTTCAATTTTTAATATAAAGGAGTTGATATTGATGCCACCTACCTCAAGAGTTTTAGCGGAAATTATAAACGACACAAAAACATCATAGAACCCGGGTTGAATCTCTATCAACCCTCCTTAGATCTCTTACCCTAAAAACAAAAAGACTAAATATAAACATATATGGAATATATAACATTATATCTACCCAAAACAAAAATTGATCTATGAAACCAAGAGATAGGGTAATGTACATCTACAAAAACTAATAAGAATGATCATTAACGATCACATACCATGAGAATCAAGCTTCAATGCACCAAGGGATGGCATGAGATTTCTTATGAATCAATGGGGAGAACCATTGAAAGGCATAAATGCTATGTTTGGACCATTTTGGAGAAAAATAAGGCACTTAGAGGTAGAAATGAGTTAGATACCCAATTTAATGATATAATTTTGACTCGTGCAATGTCTAGTCGCATAGTCAGGAAAATCGTGCCCTAACAATGCGATAGCCATTACCTTAACGAAGGACCTCTCATAGTTTCCTCACAAGGTTTCTAAACCATTTTCCAACCGTGATGAAGCACTTGTCTCAAGAAAACCATGGTCATTCTTCAAAGACCACAATTTCTACTAGGCAGTCACACAGTTTGGACAAACCATGCATAAATTGTTTGCCTTTTTCCATACCCATGTCTCACAGTGAATGGTTTCCTATATGTTCTTTATGGTTTCAAAAAACCATGCACCACTCATGAACCTATATAAAATCCCCAAAATACATTATATGTTCCCTGGACTATTCTAAACATCACGCGTATACATTATATACATAAAAATAATAATTTAAGGGCTACTTGCTTGAAACCGGGGTTGATACATTGTCCCAGACAATGTCCTCTTCATTACAGCAAAGTATAAAACCATCAGTGTCTTGAAAGAGTTCCATCCATTTCTCTTTTATCTCTTTATCATGTTCCCAAATATCTTCCAAAGTTTGACCATGTTTCCACAAAACCCTAACTAGACCAATTATTTTTCCACCAAAGGATTTCTTTTTCTTATCCACAATCCTTTCCAAGAAATGTTCCAACGAAGCATCCACATCTAGGTCAACATGACCCCATCTGATCACATGGTGAGGATCAAGTTGTTTCTTTTTCAAATGAGATACTTTAAACACATTGTGCACCACACTAAAAAATGGTGGAAATTCCAACCTATATTCCACCTATCCCACCCATTCCAGTATCTTAAAAGGGCCTCTATATCTTGGAGATAACATTCCATGCTTCCCAAAACGTTGATGTCAAAGATTTAGAGAAATCAATAAGAACACATGATCACTCACTAAAAATGAAAATGATTATCGATGATGATCCACATAAGACTTAGGATGAGCCTGAGCTATATCCTTCCTTATTATAATCAACTAAATCATCTCAATTGTCTCTTGAAAAATTCTCTGTCCAACTAGTGATGTCTCAATTATTTCCACCCAATAAAGTAGAGATTAATAGTGTCACCCATACAATTCCTCAAAAGGACCCATATGTATCGAGGCCTGATAGATGTTTCCATATGATAACTCAACTAACGGTATGTTCTCTTCCCATGAGATACCATAATCCATTACACAAGAATGCATAATGTCTTCCAATGTTTATAGCTTCCATTGATATTGGATGTCTGTTTGAGGATGACATTCCATACTCATAGTCAATTGAGTCCTAAGGACTTGCTCTATGGATTTCCAGAAACGAAACATGAACCTCAGATCTCTTTATGATATGATCAAAACTAATATTACATGTCTCCTTACCACTTCTCATATATAGATTTTGGAACGAACCTCCATCGTATAAGTTTCATGAATAGCGATGAAATGAGCTAACTTGGTATGTCGACCCACTATCACCCATATGGAATCATGTTTCCAAAATGTTCTTGGGAGAATTGTAACAAAATCCATATCTATATGGTCCAATTTCCACACTGGAATAGGTAAATACTATTACATACCAACTGTTCACCGATGCTCTTATTATCTTACTCACAATTTAAGAATCTAGAAACAAACTCATCCACTTTACGTTTCATACAGTTCCACCAAAGCTTCACTTTCAATTTTTTATACATATTCTATATTTATGGATGGATAGCCCATTCCCAATGGTGGTAAGCATGAAAAATCTTCTTATTGTAAGTCATAGGTACATCCTTCCAATCTCGAAACCAAATAATTGAACTCTCATCTAGTCTCCACCACTCAGTGGTCTTCCCACCATTTAGTTTGGACATCATATAAACACAATATACATTTTATGTATGTTACTACATTAGCATATTTACTAAATTAGTAACCATCACAAATAAAATGAAAAAATTAATATCACCTTGGTTTTCTCATTCCACATGCACGCTGACTAGGACCGAAATCATCTACCACTTCTGTAAAGCTTCCTTTTCCAACTGAGCATACGAACTCCTACTTAATGCATAGACCTCCAAATTTACATTACCCAGAGTATACATCAAGTCAGTGTAATTCATTTGCAGATACTTAATATATCTTCTTTACCTTATATCAAAATCCCTTTTTGGGAAAGCATTCTTCAATCTATTATGATCAGGGAACACAATAAATTCCTCACTGAAGAGATAATGATGCCTTATTTTTAACGAATGGATGAAAAAATAACTCTAAATCATGTGTTGGGTAGTATTTATAAATCATTATTAACTACCTTTACCCATAATAATCAACCTGGAATCCTTGCATGAGAACACACCCCACCCTAGATCCTAAAGAATCGCAATACACCACATACCCTTGTACATATTCAAAAAATATCATGATCGGTGTGTATGTAAGGACAACCATTAGCTATTGAAAATATTTTTGGAATTCCAAACTCTATTTTAATGGAACAATCATCTTGGTAAAAGTTGTCATTGGTGAGGCTATCTGTGAAATTTCCGGAACAAAGGATCGGTAATAACCAACGATACTAACAAAACATTATATTTAAAATATGTTCTTCGGTAGTTTCCAATAGATAACAACTTCAATCTACTATAGATCCAAAAAACGACTATTTTATAAATTACATGGCCATGAAATAAAACCCTTTTTATCCAAAAAAATACTTAGATAATTTGTTATAAAAATGATCGTCTCTCAAGATTTACCACACAATTGCAAATTATTTCACATGCTCAGTCATTGTCCTTTAATACACTAGTATGTCATACACAAATACAAAAACAAAATAATCCATATATCATGGAAATATACAATTAATCAATTCCGCAAATACCCATGGATCATTCATAAAACCTAAATGCATTTACACATATTTTTAATGGCCATATCGACTTCTGAAATCTTTCTTTGGAATATCCTATTTCTGAACTTGCAATTGGTGATGTCATGATCACAAGTTAATATTAGAGAACAACTGAGCTCTCCTAAATTGATTGAAAATATATCCAATGCATGGAAGGGGATAGATTTTCTTCATCACAACTTGGTCAAGATCATGATAATCCACATAAATACTTAGAGTTCTATTAGATTTATTCATGAACAAGACTGGTACTTCCCATGTAGATGTGCTCTATTGAATGAAATCCTTAAATTATAGCTCTTTTACCTCCCTTATCGGTGGAATCCTAGAGAAATATTTGGGCAACACATCAAGAAACTAGTCCATGACTATTAGATAACTACTAATCTCAATCTCGGCCTATATTCGACAGTCAACGCTTCCATATGGTATGAGATCATTCCAATATATTGTGACAACATGCTTAATGCACCTATATTCTAATTCCTTTCTCCTTTAAAGAGATGCTCGAGACCATCCTCAATTTTGAAACTAACTATTATGTTATAATATTCTATGTGAGCCTTGAATACTTCCAAAAAATTCATATCTATGATTACATTATATATTTCGATCATCATCATAGAGATATCAAATTTCATCTCATCTCCAACAACAAATATAGAACATTCTCAACACAGACGGATCAACATTCACTTTACCCAAGAGGAGTTTGAGGTTTTATTATAGATGGAATCATCTATAGTTTTAAACCCAATAAATAAATAGTAAAAGAGGGATTAAGGTAATGTGTTGTACCGATGTAAATAAAATACTTGAAGAAGGGTAGAATTCCAAATAATCATACCTCTAAACAAAGATGGTCTTGACTAATCATCTAAAAGCACCTTACGAGCTCCATATAATTAATCTGTTTCACTTTATTCATTGTTTCCATTTTGAGATTTCCCTGCCCGAGGAGTCTTGGTTTTCCTAGAGTCACTATAGATAGCCATGTTATGGAAATAGGGTTGGTACTACTGTTCTCTTTCCATCATAGTATATGATGTCTATGACACCTAATAAGTGTCATGAGCACCTGAATTTGGAGAAATAAGACAATAGCATTGATGACTCCCCACCTGGTTATAATTGTGGTATGATCTAGGTTTTTTAATACACACTCTCTTTATGTGGTTAAGTGAACAACATTAGAAACAACCTACTTTTCTCTTGGGTCATGGAGGAAGGTTTACAGATCCGGCTGTCTGCTTCTGATTCACACACCCAACTTGGAAATAGGTTTCCCTCTTCCACTTTCACCTAGAATTAGAGTTCCCATCATTTCCCATGGGTATCGACATAATTACTCCTCCCATAGAACCATATATATATTTTTTGTTAGGATGATATGACTCTGAGTATGATATACTCTATAATACCAAACGTAGGATCGAATAAGTACAATGAGATACAAATACAAGAGGGGGTGAATTGTGTGATTTAAAAATTCCCTTAGGAAATATTGGATAACCAATACTCACAACACCTCTATGTTCGAAAGACATGATTTATTCCAGAAAAGTTATTCCAGAAATGAATCTTAACAAAAGTTTACACCAACTAAGATTCTACCTTAAAGCATATAGAATCTAACTAAATCAGAGTATAAGTAAGGAAGTATAAGAATGTTATACTTTCCTTAACAATACAAAATTCAGCAGATAAACAATGTAGTAAAACTACAAGTAACAAACAATAACTATTTTTCCCCAAAGTGAAGGATATCCAACAACCTTGGATAAAGTTACCTTGAATTATACATACAACAAAGCCTATCTTATCCACACCAGGGTAATCCATAGTTACGAAGATCAGATTCTGTCTTGCTATCCCCACAAGCCCTCAACTATCAGGTAGTCGGCACCTCTTCCTTTCTCAGAAAGGAATCCCTATAATTAATGGTGTTAGAACCTCTATCTTCTTATCCCCAGAAGCCCTCGATTGTAATCAGTAACAATCAGAGTCGCACGAAGCAAGTCTGCAGAAGGAAAAGTTTGAACAAGCTGTTAAAACTTTCTAGACGAAGCATTGAGAGTTGATAAGAGCCTCTCACTCTAGAAATCACTTCAACATCATTTAAGCACCAATTTCAAAGATGTTGTCAATTTTTGTAGCTTCTTTTCAAATGATATTCTATTTATAGGAGAAGATCCAACGGTCGAATCCCTCCTCTAACGGTCATATTTCTCCTTGAATTTTAGAGGAACCTATACACATGTCACCCAACCAACAATTAGTTGATAACTGAATGAACGAAATTGTTTTATAACAAAATGAGTGTAAACATAACTAAAACTGGTGTTTGGAATGTAAGAAAATAAAAGTTCAGAGCCTAACCAAAATAGAATTCAGATTCTATAATAAAGAGATATTCGGATTCTATTTTGTAGAAATTTTGAACCTGAATTCTGTAGAAATCCGGAGTCTGAATTTCATGGAAATTCGGAATCTAGAATTCAATAGAATTAGGAACTAGAACTTACAATGTTTGGATTCAGAGTTCATGGGAATTCGGAGTCAGAACTCATAAGATTTCAGAGTTTGAATTCAGAGAACTCAGAGTCAAAACTTAGAGAAGTTCGTAATCAGAACTCGAAGTTGAACGTTATGAGATTTCGTATCCAGAATTCGTAGTGGAACTTTATAAGAGTTCTTATCCATAATTTGTAGTGGAACTTCATGAGAGTTTTTATCTAGAATTCGGAGTGGAACTTGATGATATTTTATATCCAGAATTTGGATTGGAACTTCATGAGAGTTCGTAACCAGAATTTGGAGTGGAACATTATGAGAGCTCGTATACATAATTTGGAGTGGAACTTCATGATAGTTCGTACTCGGAATTCGGATCCTAAAACAAAATTCTTCATATCTAAGTATTATACGATTCCGAGGATTTAGATATGAATCTGATTTTTATACTTAAGAAAAATGTTGATATAAACAATTAAAACATGGTATGGGTAAATTCCTTTGGGAAGGAAATATTCCTTATAGAAGTAAAATATAGATTTTCTTAAGTATAAGGTGTTTGTGATTTTCAAAACATGAAGGAATGGAAATGTCAAAAGAAAACCCTTATTGACTCAACAATATCCCCCCTTTTGGAAAGCACAAAAAACTTTTAGAAATAGAATAAAAGGACTTGGAATTTTTTTAGACTATAAAATTAAAACTTATCTCCCTTTGTTCATAGATGATGGTGAATACAACTAACTCCCCCTTAGGATTTGGAACTCTAATGATTTATTCTGGATTTATGGAATGGAATTTTCATTATCATGAGAATGAAAAACTAATGAATGAGAAACTCCCCCTTAATTAAGGATAGTTCTTCTTAACATAGAAATTTTTATTATCCCTTTTAGATTTTTTCTTCTCCCCCTTTTGAGTAGTTATTTTTCTTTCTCCCCCGTTGTGATTTTCAAAAATAATTTGAGGGAATGGAAAAGAAATATGGTACCTGAAATATTAATAAAGACATGCAAGGAAAACAAGAAACCACGATTCTATTATAATTAGAATAATTTATATAAGGAAAATCAAATGAAACAAAAGATCGGATTGAGTATTTTGGGTTTCCCTTTCCTTGGGCATTAGCATTTTGAAAATTGTCTTCATCTTCTTCATTTCTTTGCGGTCTTCTTCTAATTGCTTCTACAAGGCTGTGATCCTTTCTTCTTGAGTCTTCAGGACCTCTGCTTGAGCCTTCATGACTTCTTTACGAGCCTTTAGAAATTCCTCTTACCTTACTATCTTATCTTCCATCTCGGTCTGGAGATATCATTCTAATTTCAAACCTTGAGCAACATTATTCACCTTTCCATTTAGATCTTGCAAATCTTGAATCCAAGTGTTTTTCTCTAGGTTCAACTTATCCTGAAAAATGTCTGAAAGATTTTTGATTTTGACATCCTCAGTTCCAAAAGCCTCCTTAACATCTAGTTGGAACTATTGAAGATCTTCCATATCTTCATCAATTTTCTTAGACCAAAGAGTTATTTTGCTGCATGACTATTTGTGGACCTCATAGTTGATAAGAAAATTTTTATGCTCTACTTCAATCTTCACTCATTTATCCAATACCATGGATAATGATTCTGACTTCTGATTCAAGTTATGCTGAAGCATCTGGCATCTGGAGTATATTGTAGGAAATATTGGAATGGTGTCTACCAATTTCATCAGCGACTCAACCCCAAAATCAAGTCCCAATGCAGATGAGTCCAAATCTGACAATTTTATAGGATATTATTCTTCTTCTATTTCCAACAACATCATTTTAGAAGAACCTCCAACTTGCTTCCTCATAATGATATATTTCGTTGGGGTGTCAATAAGCACTTGCTTCCCCTTACAGATTTTCGGAACGACCTCTTCATCCAGAGATTCTTCCCCACTCTCGGATAGCTGCACAATCTTGTCTTCTTCAGATTTCTCCTTCTCTTCCCCATCTTCAACTTCCTTATGATGTATAAAGTCATGATTGTGACGTTCTTCCTCAGATGGATTGTTGAATTCTTCTTCACCTTTCTCATCAACTCCCAGAGTAGAAATTTTTGAGGATACGGCATGAGAAGTCCAGAGTTGAAACTTCTTGGAAGCACTTTCCTTTTCTTGATATTCTTCGACTTTCCTAATTATATCATTAGAACCTCCAATAATATTAGCTTGTTGAACTTACTCTACAACTTGTTGAAATTTCTTCCTTACTTATTTCTTAACTTCACTTTCTTCATCACCCTTCTCTTGAGATTTTTCCGGATTCATGAAGTTCTTACCCGGAGTCTCTAGTAAACCTTCACCCAAGAAAGAAATAAAAATGGGAATATTCTCGGAGGCTATTTATGTGGATTTCAAGAGAGATTGAACAATCTTTGCCTCTGATATCTTCTTCTTCATCTTCTTCTCTTTAGATTTCTTCTCCAACTCATAAGCAGCTTTCTCTTTCAAGGAATTAGCCTTAGTAGGTCCAAGCCAAACTGTGGCTCCCTTTCCTTCCTCTTTTCCTTAGCTTCCCTCCATTTTGAAACCACTTCATCTAGATAAGATTTCTGTTTCTTGGGTTTAGGAGGTGCAGATTCGACTTTATTAGACTTAGGAGTTTTACCTTCACCTTGCACTTCCTTTAGCGTAATCTTCTTCCCTTCCTTCTTTGATGGTTCAACATTCTCTACATTTTTAGAATGGCTTCTGCCTCCTCCTCTATCAGATCATATACCTCACCTGATTGTTTTGAAAAACCAACTTTCATCCTCATTAAAGTGTTATCATTAATCAGCATCACCTTGGAACTGCATGGGATCTTGAAGGATTCAAGACACCGAACTATCAATTTTGAAATCAATACCAGATATATAATAATTTGAGCTTTCTAAGTCCCATTTTTAATATTATGAATTGTAATAATAATGTGCCTCATCAGATTGATCGTTAATAGATTTACCAACAAATACAAGATGTAAATATCACTTTTCATTAGGTTATCATTATCACCTCTAATCGGTACAAAAAATCATTGAAACCACAACTGTAAAATCTTGTTGTTGGTAGATAGATGGGAAAGCATTGCTGTTATGTTATCTTTGAGCCCAAGGCATTCCATATCTTTTACCTTGCTGAAACTTATTTTCACATCCGGCATCTTGTGTGAACAAAATTTGGCTTCACCTTCGTATGAGAGCCCCACCATGCTCACAGCCTTGGTGTAAGAAAGCTTATAATTCTAGCCATAGCTCTTAAAAGAGAACTTTTCTCTGCTATCTTCATCATAGAAGGAAAAAAACTCATAAAATTCTACAAGTAAATCTGTATAAAAAGCATCATGAACCCCTAGTTTCTATACACAGAAATCTTCCCATCCATTGAGTTTGATATTCTTAGAAATTAGAGAATCATACTTACTGATAAATTTCGGATAGACCATCATTTCCCTGTAGAATAACCAATGTGAGATTAGCTTCAAAGTAGACATTATTTGAGAAGTGGATTCTATAGACATTCGGAATGGAGGATCACTGAATGATTTGGAATGGTTTTAAGAAGGAAGGGCATAAATTCAACACACGAGAGATTGAAATAGATGTCGGAAAA
Organism: Viscum album; assembly: GCA_963277665.1. Taxonomy (NCBI): domain Eukaryota; kingdom Viridiplantae; phylum Streptophyta; class Magnoliopsida; order Santalales; family Viscaceae; genus Viscum; species Viscum album. The sequence continues at coordinate 275,043 of CAUJRU010000464.1, forward strand.
CCATCGGGGGTCCCCTTTATATAGGCAGAGGAGGTGACCTTTCATCTTCCAAAACCCATGAAACAGTTGTGAATCATTCTGATCGTATCTAACGGTTGAAAATCTAGTCGCATGGAAATCTTGAATCCGATCTTTTGAGGTTTTAAAAAACATTCGGATCTAAGAAGAAACGAATCCAATATATTAAAAGAAAATACCAGAAAGTAAAAATGGCTACGAAAACGTAAGGAAGTAAATCATCACTTTCAAATTGGCTAGGAAGTTTATTCGTAAAAGGTGATATTATTCTTGAAGAAAATTTGACTAAGAGAAACTCATACAAAAAAATTACAATGAAAAACATAAGATAAATAAAAAATTTATTACAAAAACTTTGAGTACGAAAACTAGATTATAAAAATAATGAGTACGAAAATTCCCATTACAAAAATTTCCAATACGAAAACTACATTATGAAAATTTATATTATGAGAACTTCATTATGAAAATTTCCAGTACGAAAACTTCAATATGAAAATTTCCAGTACAAAAACTTCATTAAAAAAATTCCCAATATGAAAACATCATTACGAAAATTTCTAGTACAAAAACATCAATATGAAAATTTCCAGTACGAAAACTTCATTACGAAAATTTTTAGTATGAAAACATCATTACAAAAATTCTGAAAGGCTCATTATGAAAATTTTTGAAAGGCTCATTACGAAAACTTTGAAAGGCTAACAAAAAAATGTACTCACCCAATGAAATGGAGTTTATTACTATAAAGAGAATAGTTCAACAAGAAGTTAATGAACGAAGATTACCTTACAGTTATCATTCCTAGATTCAATTTAATGTATTAAAATCTATTGGAGGGTAAAGATTTTGTGAAAATGTCAGCAAGTAGATCTTCTGTTCCGATAAACTGAAGAATGATATATCCTTTCGTCTTGATAATCTTTTAAAAATAGTTTTTGTTACTAGTTATATGCTGGGAACGTCCACTATCCATGTAACATGTATTTCTATTGGTGTTTTACCTATTTTTCTGAAAATAAGAAAAAGTTAGGTTTTCGGAATCCAGACTTGCTTGGATCTGGATGTTTCAGAAAGAAAAATTTTGGGTACCTGCATCTTCTTAGAAAAATAATCCTTATGAAATCCTAAATATTGGGTTTTGTTTAACGAACAATTATTTTCCTAGTGACCACCACATTTACACTTTGTGCAATATGGGGCACTTTGAGGAACAAAGTAGTTGTTACTAAAAATCGGTTTGGAACTAGTTTAACCAAAACCATATGTATTCCTTAGAGGGTGGATTTGAGAATACATTTTATCAAAAAAATTCTTACCTAGGGTAATGATTGAAAAATAGTTCCTCAAATATAATATTTTGGATTTGAGTTTGATAACTAATTTCTTGTCTTCAAAAACAATTGAACTGGAGCTAGGCTCGAAAACAACTTTCTTAGAAATTACATTTTCAAGATCATTGGAATGTTTGTTCTTCTCAGAACTTACGTCCTCAAGAGTTTTTGAAATACTTTCAAAATATGCGTTTTTCATATGAAGATCATTAGAAAGATATGATATTTCCCTAGTAAGAATAGTATTCCAAGAGTGTTCTTTATCAACCTTTTTCATGAGTTTTGAGTTCTTAATATCAAGAATTTCAGCAAACCTAGAAACTTTTTCATAGGTAGGTAAAACATTTTCTTTATCAAAAGATGATTCTTCATCAGAAGAGTTATAATATTTACTATCATTATCATTTAGAGAAACTTTGATCAAGGGTTCATCATTGTGTACCATAGCCATAAAGAAATTATTATCAATAGGTAGCTTGGCTATAACACCAAGATTCTTCTATCCAGAAGATTCATAATCCGAAGATTAATCTGATGAGTCACCACAATAGGCAATCCAGGTATCATTAGCTTTCAAAAATTTCTTAGCTTTGGACTTGTAATAATTCTTTCTGTTCCTTTCCGAATGCCTCTCTTTTCTTTCTTTCATTTTGAGTAAAGGACAATATGGTCTTACTTGTCAATATCTCTTGCATTCATTGCATTTGACCTCTGAAACGTTCTTATCTTTCCTTTACTTCTTCTAATACTTGGATTGGAAATTTCGCTGTCCAGCTATCTTGTTCATCTTTCAAGCAATATTAGCTAACTTATTTTCTGAGACTTCACTCACACTAGATTCGGGTTGGATAATCACCTTCTTAGATTTTCATCTAGTTACTCCCACAAGAGTATTAGATTTCATGTGATTTGAAGTTGTAGTAAAAGCAACACTACCATTCCCATTCTTCTTCGTTATGTTGTCAACATCTCTCTTAATTATAGTCTCATGGTGAAGAAGAGTTCCAAACAGTTCATCAAGATAAATTTGAGTAACCTTTCTGTTTTCATTGATAGAAATTCTCTTTGATCCCCACTAAATGGGCATAATATCTATGATCTTGTCAAAAATATCTTCATCATTTAAACCTTTATCTCAAATAGATTGTAAGATATTCAGGATATTCCTGAATCTCTATTTCTACTTACAAATTGGTTCTCCATAAGGAAAATTAAAACCATGATACTCAGCACTGAGCATGGATCTTCTAGTCTCAATCACTTTAGATGTACCAAAATGTGTAACTTCAATTTTCTTCCATATATAGTTAGCTGTTTCACAAGAAGAAATTTGGCTATATATGTTCCTAGTCATTGAACAAAGTAAAGTATTGTGTACCTTATAGTTGAGTTGGTATTCATGCTTTTCTTGATTAGTAAAGGCGCTTACTTCTGTATCAGGAACTTTGTATCCTCTAGTAAGCATGACAAAGTTATCTACGCTAGTATTGATAATGAAAGTCTTTATACGATGTCTCTAATATTCATAATCATTACCATAAAAAATTGGTGTTCTAGTAGGATTTAGGTTGTCAATAGAACCAACATTTAATCCTGCCATCCTTAAGAAAAACTTTGGCACACAAAATTGTTAGTAGTACGAGTTTGTAAACAAGATTAAATATCCTAAGCAAGAAAGATATTGAATCTCTAAGAAAAAACTGAATCTGAAATATGATTCCAAAAAATAGATTCCAAAATGTATGAATCAATAAATATGAATCTGAATGTTCAATTCTGAATGTTATGAAAAACAATATTTGGAATCTAATCGTGAGATTAATTCAAATTGAACCAATTCCCTGATACCAATTGTTGAATTGGTATAGGGTGTGAGGTTTCCTATCTTTGATACCAATTGTTAGGATGGTATGACTTTGAGTATGATATACTCTATAATACCAAACGTAGGATCGAATAATTACAATGAGATACAAATACAAGAGGGGGGTGAATTGTATACTTTAAAAATTCCATTAGGATATTTTGGATAACCAAAATTTAGAACACCTCTAAGTTCTAAAAACTGCTTGATTTCGGAAAATTGATTCCGGAAATGAAAATTTACAAAAGTTTACACCAACTAAGATTCTACCTTAAAGCGTATAGAATGTAACTAAATCAGAGTACAAGTAAGAAAGTATAAGAAAGTTATACTTTCCTTAACAATACAAAATGCAGTGGAAAAACAAAGTAGTAAAACTACAAGTAACAAATAATAACTCCTTTAACCCAGAGAGAAGGATATATAACAACCTGGGATAAAGGTCTCTTGATTTATACTTTCAAGAAAGTCTATCTTACCAACACCAGGGTAAGCCCTCAATACGAAGATCAGATTCTATCTTACTATCCCTGGAAGCCCTCAACTATCTGGTAGTCGGCACCTCTGTCTTCCTCAGAAAGGAAGCCCTCAACATCAAGGTGTTAAAACCTCTGTCTTCCTATCCCCAGAAGACCTAGATTGTAATCAGCAACAATTGGAGTTTCACGAAGCAAGTCTACACAAGGAAAAGTTTGAACAAGTTGTTCAAACTTTCTACACAATGCTTTAAGATTTGATAAGAGCCTCTCTCTCTAGAAATCACTTCAACAGTAAGTAAGCACCAATTTCAAAGATGTTGTCAAGTGTTGTAGCTTATTTTCAAATGAAATCCTATTTATAGGCGAAGCTCCAATGGTTGGCTCCCCCCTCCAACAGTCATATTTGTCCTTGAATTTCGGAGGGACCTGTACACGTGTCACTCAACCAACGGTTAGTTGATAACTGAAAGCACTACATCATTTTATATAAAAATGAGTGTAAACATAACTAAAACCAATGTTCGGAATGTATGCAAATAAAAGTTCTACATCTAACCAAAAGGGAATTCGAAGTCTATAATAAAGAGATATTCAGATTCTATTTTGTAAAAATTCGGAACCTAAATTCTGTATAAATCCAGAGTCTGAATTTCAGGGAGATTTGGAGTCTATAATTCACTAGAATTTAGAACCAAAACTTATAAATTTTGGGGTCATAGTTCATGGGAATTTGGAGTCAGAACTCAAAAGAGATCGGAGTCTGAATTCAGAGAACTCGGAGTCAGAACTTAGATATGTTCATAATCAGAACACAGAGTGGAACTTCATGAGAGTTTGTATCCAGAATTTGGAGTCGAAATTGATAAGATTTTGTATCCAGAATTCGGTGTGGAACTTCATGAGAGTTCATATCCAGAATTCGGAGTGTAAATTTATGAGAGTTCATATCCAAAATTCGGAGTGGAACTTCATGAGAGTTTGTATCCATAATTCGGAGTGGAACTTGATGAGAGTCTGTATCTGGAATTTGGAATGGAAATTCATGGGAGTCCATACTCAGAATTCAGATCCTAAAACAGAATGCTTCATATCTATGTATTATACGATTTCAAGTTTTTAGATATAAATCCGATTTTTATACTTAAGAAAAATATTGATATGAACAATGAAAACATGGTTGGGGTAAATTCTTTTGGGAAGGCAATTTTCCTTATAGAAGTAAAATATAGATTTTCGTAAGTATATGGTGTTTGTGATATTCAAAACAAGAAGGAAGGGAAATTTCATAAGGAAAACCTTATTGACTCAACATTTTTCAGTCTACATCTCTCTATTCACCATTTCTATATAGTCCGTAATATAGATCACATACATATTTGATTGAATATCCTTCCTTAGACCCGATTCAAAGATGTGTTCAATCACAGGATTCACTAGTCGTAACCTCGAAAAAAAGCATACTAAACTCATGAAGTTATCCATATAATAAGTGACATAGAGATTTTATCGTGTCAAGATGAAAATGTATGATGTTATTTGAATCTTGAATGTGTGAGAATAGAGTTGTTTGTTGAACAATTATTAAAAATATGCCCAAATAAATCCATAATCTGATTTAGCTTTTACTCCAAGTTCCCACCACTGGTTTGAATGATCCTTGACCATTCACATAATCAATTTAACTTTCAGATCTGCTGGTTTTCCAATGAAATCGAAGATATGATTCATCCAGTTCAACCACACATCAACCTTTTATGGTTCAGAATCACCATTGACGTTGGGTGGATTCTACTTTTGGAATTACACTGAACAATCCACTTTCCTTGGCTCATCCCTATGATTCCCTATGTCCAAAGCTTCAAATGCTTGGACGATACTCTGAAAAAACTATTGGTTCACCAGTGGATCAGGTGCAACCACATTTTACATAGCTTCGTCTTGTTAGTTTTTACATGCCTACTAGGTTCCATTTTACAAATAACAATAAACTTTATAAGTGTCAATATCTATTAAAGAAAGGCTTAATTATTTTAAATTCTATGACATCATCTATCAAAAAAATGCTTTCCAAAATCAACCAATTCCATGTTCAACGATTTTTGGAAACTTTTAAATGTTATTTTTTTAAATCAAACAATTTTCAACATACATTTATCAATCTATTTTTCAAAATATTTCAGTTGAAAACATGTTCAAAATTTCATAAAAAATCAAAACTTTTTCACAAAAAATAAGTCAATCAAAATTATGTATGCACTAATAGTGGGAAGTCATTCCTTTAATACATGGAATTCTAGTCTCATTAGATAAACCAATGATAATGAGATTTTAAAATAATATATGTTTCTCCAAAACACTTATATACCAAACTCTCTAGTAACATTATTTTTATCATAAAAAAGTTATCTATATCTTTATATGCTCTATATTTCAAGTCCTAATAATCCTACTATTTTCAATGATACCAACCCAAGGAATAAAATGTATGAAATTCCACTCCAGGACTGATCGAAATGATGACTAATTGTTCCAATAGAAAAGAACATGTTGATACCATTTATCTCAAACTTACTTTTAGACCAAACAAAAGTGATACCATTTGTAACATCCCTCTCATTACCATTGTGTTAAGAGGGTGGTGAGACATTACTAGGCCTTAAGCGACCCCCACCACTTTGATTCCAATGCCTTGAAATTAATTCCATGGGCTTTAGTAAAATTTGGGTGATGATCTTCCCTTTGAAAAAATAACGGACTATAAATCTATAACCAAATAAAACACTACATGATCATTGAGAAAAATGAATAAATACTGAAACACTTCATTTATATCAAAACCAACCCAAGATTACCACTATAGAAGGAAAAAACATCCAAGTAAATAGTGGATGACAAAATAATAACAATCCAAGACAACCACACTGCACTAAGATCCATGCTCTGACTTCACTAAATATCTGAAGTAGCGCAAAGTTGTTCTAAAGATCCCTTATACTAAAATTTTCCCATCTCCTAGTAGATGAGCTCTACAAAAGAACCAAAGTACGAATATATGGTTGAGTACTAATACTCAGTAGGTTTTCCACAATGAATTCCCAACTCACACCACTCTTATAGAACATATTAGAAACATTTATATAAAAAATTGATATAAAACAATTTATAAAAATTTTATATCAAAATATAAACACAACCAAGATAAAAAAATTCCAAGGAAATCACTGTAATAGTTCTTTAAATAATGTAACATTCGAGTTTGGCATAACCCAACCCTTAGAAACAACCATACATCCAACCATGAATTCAGTACATGGACCTCCCAATATGTTCTAGTGGCGAGTCATCCTTCCACTAAACCATCATTTAGTGGACCTATTTGACTAGGGTACATCATTCCCATATCCATCCTAACCCTTTGATGGGGGTACTACACACCCTTATCCATCCCAGTGAAAATGAACACATTCCACAGAACCATTCCAACTCATAAAAAATCCAAGTGTGTTAACCCATTTAACAAAACATATTTATATTTATTGAAATCCATTTTTTTCTACAATTTATCAAAACCAAAAATTATTTTAAGACAAAAATTTTAAAATAATGTTATAAAAACACTTTCTTATTATACACTAATTTCCAAATTTCCATAAGCTTTCACTCATAAGGGTTTTAAAAAATATTTCACTTAAAATTAAAATTCATTTTAAATCAATGCTATCAACTTGAAAAAATGAGTTCATGTTTTAAGATAGAGGATTTGATATTGAAGCCCCCTACCTTGAGAATTTTGGTTTAAATGATAAAAGACAAAAAACGTCACAAAATAATGTTGAATCTCAATGAACCCACTATAGATCTCTCCCATTATCAACAAAAAGTCCAAATATTAAAATATTTGGAAGCCATAACCTTATATATACCCATAGTGGTCATAGATAAAACAAACTAAGATAGAGGATGATGTAGATCTAAAAAATCTAATAAGAATGATTAAGAACGATCACATACTGTAATAATTGAGCTTCAATGTACCAAGGGAATGCTTCAGATAATTTCAGAATCAATGGGGGAGAGGTTCTCAAACATTTTAGAGACTAAAATATATAGTTAGGTCCATTTTGGGGGAAAAAGGCACTTATAGGTAAAAAAAGTTAGACCCACAATTTAAGGATCTAATTTTTTCCAGCGCGTGGTTTAGTCACACAATTAGAAAAATAGTGCACCAGCCATGTGGTAGCCACTTCCTTAAGGATAATACTCATATACTTTCCTCACAATGTCTATAAACCATTCTCTTACCATGACAAACCCACATTCTAAAAAATATAAAATCCATACTTCAAAGAGCACTCTTTCTACTAAGCAGTAACCCAGTTTGGACTAAATGTGTGTCACTCATGCACCTTATTCCTTTCCTCTGTCTCACTATGCAATGTTTCTTTCATGTTTTAATGGTTTCCACAAACCATTCACCACCCTTGAACCTATATTAAATCCACAAATACACTTTTTAATTTCCAAAAACTCTCCCAAACTTCACCCATATACTTTAAAAACATAAAAATGAATAAATAAAGTGTTAGTTACCATAAAATGGGGGTGCTACACCTTACATGACCCATATTTCCAATGGTACAATACCCAATACATGAAAAAATGGCCAAAAGACCCATCTATAATAGAACTTCCCCTCCAAATAAAATTCATCATTTATGGTTCCTAGTTATCCATATCGCATGGATGTTTATATTGCATTTCCCCATGAAGAGTTACAGGGTTCTTGGTACCGATGGTGGTTTCCATTCCCTATCATTCTTCAAATTCAGTTAGATCTTATATGGTGGTTACTAATTTCTATGATTCCTCTTCTGGGACCTTCTCCCATGTGGTCATTCCTAACTACTTCATTCCCATAAGGTCCTTTGGCCTGAAATCCATTTTCCTGAAGTCCTGATGTGGCCTAGAGGCCTTAGATCTGAAGGCCTATGGTGGCCTAAAGGCCCTATGGTACGAAGGAAAAAATTTGTGTCCCATAGGCCTACATTGAAAGAATAGTTTTTTATCGATAAGAACTTCTATAATACCCACTTCAATATCCTCTTTAATAAAATTTCTAGAAATCAATCACACGATTCCTAAAATTTCATAATACCAGTAAATAAAATAAAATCATTTCAAAATTCAAAAAATAAAGTTTAAATTCATAAAATAATTCTCGACCACCCATGGTAACACATATATTGGTATGAATAAATGTTGGATTACAACTCAACTGTACCAATATTTTATGTTCTAACAATCATATATTTAGTATAACAGACATATCTACATAATAAGTGTGGGTTGTGGTACTATTTCTTATTGAACCAACCAAATTCATCCCATAACATCATTTGGGTGTGCCTATTATAATGATAAAATCTCCTTCATAGTCACCATGGTTTGGGATGAATTGTGAAGGGAATCGAATACAACCTTTGGGAATAATATAACTGTCTAAAATAAAATATATCAGATGAAGAATCCCATATTTTTATTCATCTGGATGTATCTATAATCTGTAAAAATATTTGATGTAAATAAATAGTTTCAAATATAAAAATCAAACTAATGATAGAATAAGATAATCATGAAAAAAAATATCCCAAACACCAGTTAATATACTATAAAGAATGTGATATAGAATGAATAATTTATAAAATAATCCTTAAATAACGTGATGCTCATAGTTTCTTATATATAAACATCATAGAACGAGAAATCCAAATGTGGAGAAAAAAACAATATATAATATATAACTATCAATAACCCATGGTCACCATCAATCACCTCTCCACCAAGGATGGGGCAGGCATTGAGAATCCCCAAAAAAAGGATGTGGAACTTTCCATTTACCTATATCAAATAATACCATGTCTTTAGGAACCTTACTGATTGATGTATGATTTGACCAAAATACATAGTAGAAATCAACGATGAATATGCATAGTACCTACCATGACGTAATGTTTATAACAATACCAATTTTGTGAAAAATCATTTTCTATTATATATAATTTTTTATTGTACTCTAATGCAATCAATGGGGGAACATCCAACATATAAATATGTGGTGGCGTACATGTTACCCCAAATTCCCACATTCCAGAGGTATTTTTATTTCATCACTTTCAATGGACATGTATGCTCCTTGATCAAAAAAGGATGATGGGATGTCTGTTCCTCCTTCCATCGATTCCTCATTGGAACTTGTTTCCTAGTCCAATTCTCCCTCATTGACTTAAGTCATGTCTGTGAAACCTCTTCCTAGTTACATATATTTGGGGACTACATTTAATTAAACTACTTCTGTCTATAAATTTTAGTTGGTATTGACTGGGAAGAAACCTTAAGCCCAAAAAGCAGTCACGTCGGGCATTTCTAGCATGCTTGAATACTAGGAAATTTTGTCACCTATGTTCTTCATCATATAAATTTATCTGAGGAAGGAATATTAGGTGCGAATCTCATGTCATCCTCTATCATTCATGAGGTACCTGATGCCGAAGGCATATATCTTCCTAGGATTTCACCTTAGGAATCCCATGTTTTTCATGAGCTAGCTGACACCGTGGGTGCATATCATCCAAGTCTGTCACCTCAGGCATCCCTAGTTTTACAAGGGGTATTTTATGCTATGGTTGCATATGTTCCAAAGATTCAACCTCATGTATCCCATGTCTACACATGTTATGAATTTTGGATCACTAGTTTGGCCACTCATGGAGATGGTAAAGATTGAACAAAACACCCCATTGAGGTGGATCAAATAATGGAATACCTAGGATGGAAGATGTATCACCTAGGAGTTTACCTATGGAATGATCCTAACATCCCATAGTATTTTATCTAGGAGGTTTTCCCCATAAAGGGAAGATTTCATGACATGATGGTTGATAGAAACACTCTGGAAGGTGGATCAGGGTTGTATATCCCTAGGAGGGAGCTCCTGAAAGATTTACTATTGGTCAAGATTTAACCTCATAGAGGAATCCTATGTAACCTATTTAGAGGATAGAGACAAAATCCCCCAGAGTTAGATGACACAATTTAAGACCATGCGATTGGACTAGTCCATGTGAATTAACATTGTGTAGTGGAGATTCTTGTGTCATGAAGGGAGTACTGATGAGGGATGGTGTGGGGCTTACACAAGTAAGCTACCATTTGCAAGAGGATTCCAATTTTTTGGAGTTACTGTGGGGTTACACATTGAGATACCTAAGGGACCTAGAGGGTATGTGGTTTCCCATGTGAGGGGAGATATCATACTGGGTATGTGACCCATAGAAAACCATGGTCAAAGTGGATGTTAGTTTTTGACCTCAGGGAGGAATTATACATATCCCAGTTATTTAGGAATCAAAATAACACATAGATTGGAATGGGGACACTATTATACCTAAGGATAAGGCCCATATGATCTTTTATTTTGGGTATTACCCATGAAAGAGTCCCAAGGAGGATGAGTATGGTTGTTGCTGCTTGAACATAAGAGTATTCCCATTTGATGTGGAGACTAAAGATTACTCCAAAAATGATTCCCATTTTAATAGTGGTTGGGGACTATATCTATAGAGAACATCAATAGTGTTTATTGAGAGGTTTTTATGATCACCACTAACCTCTAAGACCATTTGAGTCATGTGTGGTTTCATAAATTGGAGTAATAAGTAGATCTGATGATCATGTCATGAAAGAAGAACCAACAAGAGATAGTGTGGGGATTATACGTAGAAGCTGCCCAAGGAGGATCTCATTCAGTGTGAGGAGTACCTCATTCCATGTGAATATTATCTCATTCCCCATAATGGTAGGTTTTTTTGGGGACCATACAATACCACATACACACATAGAATCCAATTATTATTTCATAGGGTAAATCCATAGTTTACCAACATGTGTTGAGGATGTTGGGACTAGGTAATTTTATGCCATGTATCTAGGACATGGGGGACTCACTCATTGCCCCTTACGCTTACATGACTGCTACTCATGTGCCTCCGGGTGGGGCATGGATTTTTAAATTCTATGGTTTAACGATAGGGAGGAGTGTTCAATAATGAGGTCTATGTTTTAATGCCTATGATGAGAATATATAGTCTTTAAAATCCATATGATGTGAAAAAACTAGTTAGTTAACGAATTCACTTGAGGCATAAGGCACATCATGTGAGGGAATAAGAAGTTGTTGTGCGCAAGTTTAGAGGGGTTCGTGAAAGAGGTGGACACAAGGTATAAGTATTTCATGGAAAGGGTATTATATCAAGGAAATTTTACAAAAGGATGGTCCATAGATTTTCAATGATGTGGTACACACATAATTGGGGGTTACACATAAGGTCAGGGTTTTTTGTAGGAGGAGTCATTATGCACACATGACATGGGATGGAAGAGGTTATGTGAGGATTACTCTACCTTGGGCCAAGTCAGTTGGGATCCCAAAAGGAATATATCACACATGATTTTATACCTTTATTGTTCCATTATTACATGTTTTCATGAAATAATGGTCTTACATGAAATAGAGTGATGCTTCGTCTTTCAGAGAGTCACACCAAAGAAGGGGGGTGATCTTATATTTATAGTCAATATATATTGTGATGGGTGTGCTGTAATTGAGTCATGGAAGAGAGATTATTCAAAACATACTAATTTACCATAAATACCTTCCTAGGAAGGAAATATTTTAATGTCACCTTTAGTGCACAAGTGTCTTGCGTGTGGATGGGGTTTCTTGCACGCAACACTGATATCTTGTGAACAATTTCATTGGATGTTCATGTGACCTTTATCGATGGAATGAAAAATGTATTAATATTGGGCATGCATGACATTTTTTATGGATTATAAATTCATGTACACACCCTAAAACTATCATGTCGAACCCTTTTGGTTCTTGTAATGCACTATTGAGTCAGATGATGGCCTATGTTTTCAGAATGTTTTCTATGTCTAGCTTTAGCAAGAATTTTGAATCCAACTAATTCCCCCCTCAAAACCTAAGCAAGAAGGTAATCAGAAGGTTGTGTGTGGAGAAAATTTCGAGATATAGGGATTCCCATTTTCGGGTACACCATAATTTCATAGTTTGTTCTGTTATGTGGTCAAATGCACATAGATTGTGATTTTCTATACCTAAAAATAGGCAGATTGGTTCCTTGTATGAAAATGTTATTTTTTAAATGTAAGGATTCTTTCTCTCATGCGTGTATGTCTTTTATATTCATGAAATATCGATCATCGACTTCCCTTTCCCACACAATCACTCTTTTTGACACTTGAATTTGTGACCATACTCGAATTCTTGGAACCACCGTCCAGAAATACAAGTGTCATCACTAAATCACTCCAATCCTTCTATAATAGGTGGACTATCCATGATCTTTTCAGACTCACACAAATTGGCTATAAAAAACTCATATTAAAGTCAATACAGCTACTCAGAGAGTTGAAATGTCTATAAATCCTCAGATCCATCAAGTTAGGAGGGTCCTATTGGAAAATCAAGTGCTTATGGGCATGCTAATAGTGGGGCATACGGTCTATCCACTGAGTCAATATTGTCTACTGTGGAATTTCAGTTTTCTCAATGTGGTCAACCTCCCTACTCTTGAGGTTGACTTGACATGATCGTGGATCACATGTGAAGATGACCTCAATCAATTGAAAATAATGGTCCATTTCCATCCTATCAGGGAGAATGGAAATATTTCTTTATATGAACTAAATAGGAGGACCAAGAAATTCATGGTGCAGAAGCCATATGCATATGATTCCCCACCCACTACACCACTATTTTCCAAAGATGTATGAGGAATAATATCATATATTGGAAAAAATATTGTGACTTAAAATCAGACAGAAAATTTAGCTATGAATGCGTGTAGGTGTATTGGGTATGCTACATGTTCTTGTTGTACATGGAGAAGTTGTGCCATATGAAGATGTATGCAGTGGTGTGAACATTGGAATTCCAATTCTAACATAAATATAAGCTGGTGAAAGACATCCATAGCCAATGCTCTCCAGATACAAACATGTTCAATATTCATCATAAGGAATTCATCAATAGTTTTTTGGGCATCCACTACATCAGTGGAATTACACAAGAAGGTTTCCAGTATGATGAGTTTCTCCTATCAGAGAACACCTAGAATGATAGGTAGTAGAATTATATCTTTGTGAAAAACCTTCTAGAAGGTACTAAATTAGAATCCATGTAATTATCCCCCCTTTCATAGGGACATTTTGATTAATGTGGGGTTAAACATGTTTTTGTACAAGGAATCAAATGCGGGGATGTCGGTCCATGTAAATCAATTCCCATTAGCACAACATAGGAAGAGGAAAAGATCAAACTATTTAATCTAGAATGAAGTTATGTTTCATAAATTGGGGTAAACATGATTGGTGATTGGGATCTACTAGTCTTTTACACTTCTTTTCTCACCATATTCTCCAGCATTTGGATGTTATCAGTTAGATACATGTGGGTGCGAATATAGATGAGGATGCTGGTGATGAAGGAGATTATAGAGGTTTGAATCAAATTCAACATGGTATACTTGTAATATCTAGGATCTATAGTATATTGGGAAGACTTGGGAGTGGAAGCATATCGAGGATGCTATAAAGGCCATTTTAGTTCTAAAATGGATGGATCATATCACACATATGGAGTTTTGAATTAAAAAATTCCATCTTCACTCCAAACGCTGGTATGCGGATGTCTTGGTTTAATATAGTCGGGGTACGATATGTGGCACCTAATGAGGATTGGATCAGCATTCATATCGGTAACCATGTGGACTTCAACTTCCACCCCTTATTAACTCATGTTAATCCAATTTTGGAAAACCTTTAAGGAATGTGGTAATAGATGTATTACCTACAGAGTTTCCAAATGGTGTTCTGGTCATCAAGATCGACGAACATGTCTTGAGTGTAATGTAAAAATTTTATTGCTTAGCATGCTAGTTCATGTTACACTAGTTAGAAAAGAAGAGATTCAATATGGTGGTCCATCATAATTGGAACCCATGTATCCTTTTTGAACTGTTTGTTTGCTAGTGAATGCGAGCTCAGGTGAAACAATTGCGCTTCTTCCAACCAATGTCGATGTTGGAATGTCTATATACAATACATGAAATTGTGTGGAAACCTATCCAGAGGAAATATTTCAGAATCATATTCATGTGGTTGAGTAGTAAATCGAGGGTTTATAGTACCAAGGAATTAGGTGGGATTCCCCCCAAGGGGAGATCCATGAATCTGGGGTAGCTTAAGCTAGAACGTTAGTGGGGATGCCTCAAGGTGCGGGCCCACACCCACCTCATAGAGGAGAAGTGTATTATAAGTATCTTTAGGGGAAATAAAGTGGATACCATGCTAATATGAGCATGGCAAGAGATGATCTTTGGAATCAGTAGAGGTACCTTCTACATCAGGACCTCAATTCTATCTATTCAACCCTCTAGATGACTTTTCTAGTACGTTAAAAGACACAATTTATAGAGGACCTGTGATGAAAGCTGATGTGATATGGGATCTTGCTATAAGAATTTTGGATCATCAGTATCATGGACCATGTGATATTTCACTAGTGGTATGTATATTTGATTTATATGGATACTTACACATGTCAGTGGGGGTAGTATGAACCCCCTTCCACCGAGGTGTGAGTGGTATTTGGTGGCAATTCCAATTAGGATGAGACATCGACTGTTAAAAGTTCATCATCTGATGAGAAATCGACTGACGAACAGGCACAAGACTCTAGTAATTATGAATCATGGGAATTAGCTTCTCATCAAGTGATTCCCCAGTAATGTAGTGAAATCCCACCCTCTGAAGATGAAATAGTCGGGTTTCTTGAGGTAATCCTTAACTTACTCACCTCTCCTGATCCTTCCCATTTCATTTTCAACAATTCAAAACTTAAATTTTTAATGTAAAGTAGTATCTAAACAAGGGAAAAGGTTCCCCTACTGGAGGGGGATTAGGTTCACCAATGGGTGTTGAGGGGAATACCCAGGGCCTATGGATCTTTCTGAAGCAACTGGTGGGATAGTCAAGCCCGAGAAGGTTAGGGTTCTAGCTTGAGATCCCCAGTTTCTTTTAGTTATCTATGGGAGACTACATCCTTACATTCCAATATCATCAACCATTACTAGAGTAGTGATTTTACCATGATATTTCATCATTTAAATAACTATTCTTCGTGTTTTGAAAAACATTTGATTCACTAGGCCCTTGTCAAACAATCATGAAGCCTTTGTAACAATGTTATTGGATGTCCCACATAGATCCTACATAATTGATACAATGGTAACTGGTGATGGTTATTGAGATACCAACAAATTTTGAAGGGTATCCACTATTGTAAATCCATACACCGACTCTGGATATGAACCTCCAAATTCTCATCTCTCGTAAGATTATTTCTGTCATGTAAATTCAACTATCCATCTTCAAGAAAAATTGGCTGATGTGCTCTAATTCCAGATAGATAGTGGAAGGTTTTATGCCTCACAAGAGGCTATATATGTGGTATTTGTAGTCCCTTCTATGAGGCTATGTCGATCATTGAAGATTCAGTTGGTAATGTTGACTCGGACATGCTCTTGTTGACCTAGATCTAGATATGACCAAGAGGATCTCATAAGATGACCCTACTACTAATATCCTTGAATCCTTTCATAAATATTAGCCTAAACCACCCAAGTATTAGGAATATTTCTAGTCTATGTCCATTGAAGAAAATATTATATTTTGGTATAAGGAGAGGAGGTACATACATCATTTCATCACCCGGACCCCTGAACAAGACTTGGTGAGACAGATGGGATACCTCTTTCACATGATACATAACCTGATCAAAAGGGGTGGGGGTGGAATCTTTTGGTCTACAAACTATAGTTCATGAATTTATTTCTAAGTGATTGTGATAAGGAATCCAATATTTGGATGTTTTTGGGTATCACTAAAAGGTTGAAAGCATCTAGAAGCTCCATGAATTCACCTATGAAATCCATAAGCTAGAGGAAAAAATAAATGAGTTTTTTTCCTTCTTTAGAACTCAATCAAAGACCATAAATAGGCTAATGGATAAACCAGATGAGGCTGAGAATCAAATGAATTAGGTATGTTCTCAAATGGAAAACCACCAAATTGAGTGAGACTGAGCACATAATAGAGCTGATTAAATTATTCTTGTAGCTGATGAGAGGGAAGAATATATTTGGAGGCAATATCTAGCCTCAGATTCCACACACTAAAGGTTGGTAGATCCAAATCGCTCTATTTTTCAAGTGGAGCTATAGAGGAAATTCTTCAAATACCTAAGAGAGTCTCCAACTTGTGGATAAACCACTGTAGTGCCATAGTTTTATTGTTTTCTTATTTTTGAAAATTTTTCATCAATCATAGAAATATTTTATTTTTTGGATATTATTTATGGTAAATCAATCATATTTCTAGAATAACCAATTATAAACTGTCAATTTCAAATGAGGGATTCTCAGTGTGGGAAAAAGGGTCATCCATAAGATTTCTCATTAATATAATAGTGTTAGATAATCATTGAACACTTGGGGTATTCTATTTTTGACTCATCACTGAGAGTTTTTAGGTAGAAAGATTCTATGGATAGAGAATGGAGTCTTATGGATAGATTGATTTCTTTTCCAATGTGTTCAACTGAAAAAATGGGGTAACAACAGGGGTTTTGAGATCTACCCAAACAAAGGGGAATGAAAGTGTGAATCCCAATGCCAAAAAAAATATAGAACATTAGGATAGTGGTTTCAAAATGAATGATAATCAATGGCCTTGTTCAAAACACAACATCTATATTACTTATCCAGGGATGTGGAGAAAAAAATGAGGAATGAATCATGACCATGTCTGAAACATGGAACCTAACTCAAATTGAGGACAGAAAACTTTTGGGGTGTTCACCCAGGATGGTAAGTGAGACTTGGTCGAACAAAATACCATAAGGGGGTCCCTTAAGACAAAAAAGAGGATGAGAATCCAAATAAGGTTATGTGAAGAATGGAAATGGATTGATAGAATGTTTTAATAGATTTCAACACTTTTGGAATTAAGCCGATGTGTCTTATAGAACATTTTTGTAGGCATATTAGTCTGAAAAATAGTCAAACCAATATTTCAGGGAGCATCATATCATTTTCAAATGATAGATGAAAATATTAATGATATGTTAGATGACCAACATCGGAAGAGAGGACCTATTAGGTTGGGGACAAGGATGCCTTGTAGTTTTAAGTCATTCAATGGGGATAAATAAGGAAGTATTCTGAAAGGGATTCATAATTCATGATAGCTATAAACCCAACCGAATTAGGTCTGGTAAGTCACTATGGTTTAACATGCCTTCCTAACATGATTCACACTTAATTTAATTTATTGACACTTGGACATGGACTCCTTGTTTAATGTTGAAGGGTTTGGACCATGGGACCCCTTTGGCAACTTGACCACATCGGTACACACCCATGGAGAACTCTTAATCCATTTTGAGTCATGATTAATGTGGGATACAAGGAATAGTAATGGGGTTTCCCATACAGATGGAAGTGAAAATTATGGATGAGGAGATACGGGGTTTTTAATTTTCCAATGATATTGATCCGCTGACTCGACATGCTTAAATTAATGGAGGGTTGACACCAATGGTGTTGGAATTCCACAAGGATACAAGGATGTTGAATATAGGTATGCTGAGATATCCAAGATCTAGATAAGGGGAAATCATTTGGTATGGATTGAATATTGACCATGTCAAAAACAAATTAATTGTAACCCCATTATTTATAAATGGGTTGAGAAAATGGATGTTCAACTATTGACCACATTTGAAACACATGGCATGCTGTTTGTTTCCAGAAATCTGTTAGGATGACGACCTTAGATGGGAGGTGAGCCTTGTCTAGATACCATCACCATTATGGGGCCCATATAGATTTGAAAGATGATTTAATTGTAAGCCAAGAAATACTCTAAGTGTGGATATGGATTCAGAAAAATTCCCTTTAGGATTCAACACTATAGGTTCCACACCACAATGAATTTGATCATACCAATGGTGCATATCATAAAGAAGGATTTGACCATGAGTATAGAAAATTTCATAAGGTAATATTTCATGTTCTAGTAGAGTACATCATATAGGTGAGGTTAGTGTTGTGGAGTTGCAAACCTGACGTGAATGTGGACTAAGGTGGACCATATCCACAAAACTAGTCCCTAGGATGACATGTACACAGTTTGAGTTCATGATTCATGAACCAAAATGGGCCCAAAGGGCTAGGGTGTTTGATGAATTTTGTGGTTTGTCCTAAATAATATAAGTATGAAAGTTACTAAGTAACCCATATGTATGGGGGAAATCACAAATTAGTTTTAAAATGGTCATACACATAGTTTAAAGTCATATAGTGTAGAAAATGTAAGACATTTTATAGTAATGTATCATGGAATATATGGAGAATATTCTCTTTAGGGTTATACATATTGCCCAACAGTGGTAAAACATTATTTTAATGTGGTTATAAAGGCTCATGTACCACATATATACATTAAGGTGATCCACATATGGTTCAAGGTTATAATGAAATGGTCGTAATGGGGGATAAAGGGACAAAATATTAATGAATTTTTCACTCGGCCCAAAGATGAGATGTTTGGGCATTGGTACGTACCCCATAAGGATGTAAATAATGAAACACATAGTAATAGTGCACAATATAGTATAAGACCAATATCGGGGGGGGGGGGGGTGATCCTCTCTTACGAGGGAATTTGAGTCATCCCATAGTTATCATGAAGAATCCCATGTTTAGGGCTTGGGGAAACATTAATTTAATCATCCCACACTTATTGTATGATTCATACTAATTTCAAATGGGGTAAAAATCCTCACTTACATAAGAGGCATCATATTTTGGAAATGGGTAGAATTGTAGTTTATGTTCATGCATTGAGTATGATAGGCACTGTAATTTAAATTCGATCAAATTGGGAAATAAATAGTTTAATTTCATAATTCTTAGACCTAGTGAAAATAGTTTATTGTTGTGTTCCATGGGCCACATGCTCATAATTTAAAGTCATGGAGTCCCAACCATAAAGAAGGGGGAGATCCTCAATTTGATATGTGCAGTGAGGTGTTATGAAAAAACTTGATGCGAATTGAGCCACGGAGGCATACCATCACATGACATGGTATGGAGAGAATACCATTTTAAATTTAATGTTATGATACATATAATTTATATAAATTGATTATGGTCATGTTTCTTGGAACATAGGCTCTCAATTTAGGGTCATAGTGTTTGGATTGATGAATGTGGTCTTCTCAAACTGGTATATGTAGTGTTAAAGAGTGACTAAATTGAAGTGAATGATGTCCTTGGAGGATCAGTTCCACACTACATATTTTAAAGTTGATTGATATATAGATTAGATTCACAATTATTAGACTATATTCTCTAATTTTAATCTCATGGAGTTCAAAAAAATAGGGGACTTGCATCATAGGAATGCGTGTAGGGTGGTTGAGTAATAATTCAAATGTGAAAGAGGGGATATGAGGCCCACTTCCACATGAAAGATCCGGAAGAAATCCCACATTAAATTTAATTTCATGAGGATTATTTTATGATTCTTAGTTTAATGTCATGGAACAATCATTTTATGAAAATATTTATGGTAATTTTTTAGAAACCATATGATCTTAGTTTTTGTTTTAAGATTTTGACCTAGTGAACCATTTAATGTCATGTTCACAAGACATGGAAACATAGTTTAATGTAATACAGTAAGGATGATATTTGATACACTATTTAACATCATGTAACATGGATATGGGCACTATAAATTTTATCATCTTGTGTTTGGGATGTTGGTATCTCCTCGCATGAAGTACTTATTGGGAAATTAGCAATATTAGAATGATTAATTCCCTATACATCATTTTCCATCAAAGAGTACACATCATTAGAGTAGAACCTATGATTGAGTTAAGGTCCTTACCACACGGGTTCAAAATTTTGTGGGTTATTTTGAGGAATCATCAGCATTTTAAGGGATAGTACTATATCACCTTAGAGAAAATAGTGGAGGAGATATTTCTTGTTGAATTATCTTACTATCTTGTTCTGGTTCCTCTCTAGATTATGCAAGTCCTGTATATTTTTCTATTAGAGAGATTCTAGCTCATTAAGATGAACTTCTTCGATTATTTTTGGTGTTTTCTAGTCAAAAACACATGTTTGGAGTGTTGGAATCTGAATGTCAATGGAAAATATTGACTCTGTTCTGTATACGGCTAGGATTTTGAAATGAAATCGATTCTTCAGATAGTATATGTATAAGGAAATTGATTCCCAATTTACGAACATAATCTAATATTATGAAGGTGGAGAGGGATTCACACTGACAATTTCATAGGTGGGGGAATGCCCAATATTTACGGCCATAAATTCTACTGAGTTCCATGCTGGGCCCAATGTTTTTTAAGTGGGTCCTTGCACCATATTTATAAATTCAATGACATGATAATATAATTATGTCTCAATAGATTCATTTCTTCATGTCGAGGAGTGGAGATTCAAATAGGGTTCACCATTTATTTTTCTAATGCTTTAATTAGGGCCATCACATGTGTGTTAATGTGCACTGGCATGCTTATTACCTATAATTACTATATTCCAAAGGCATGTGTATTTCACCACTTTCAATGGAAATGTATTGTATCTGATAGAAATAAGATAATGATATATAAATTCCTCTTTCCATGGATTCATCCTTGGAACATGTCACAATGTTCGGGTCTCCCTCATAGAGTTAAGTCATGTTCAAGGAACTCATTGCTAGTTCCGTAGATTTATGGATACCGGTTAATTTCTCTATTTTTTTGGACATTCTAACTGATCCTAATAGGGAAGAATCATTCGATCATGATATTAGTCACATTGGGAATTGTTGGCTTGTCTGGATGCTGGGAACATAGGTTACCTGTATTCTTCCCCATAGGAGTGAATCTCAGGGAGGCACCTCAGTGACAATACCCTAGGTATCCCATGTCAATCACAAGGTACCTGAATCCTAAGGAATATATCAATCTAAAATTTCACCTAAGGCATCCCATGTTTTTTTAGGTAGCTAACACCATGGATGCATATCTTTTAAGGTTCCACCATAGGAATCCCCTGTTTTTCATGAGGATGTTAATGCCATGGGTGAATAACTTCCAAGGTTTTCACCTCAATCATACAATGTTTTACATGAAGTATTTATTTTGGATCACAAGTTTAATTTCTTATGGAGATGGTGCATATTGATCAAAAGACCCCATAGAGGCATATCAATGTGGTGCCACCCAAGGAGGGAAAATGTCACACCTAGGAGTTTACCTGTGGATGGATATGAAATCCAAATAGAAGAAGATACAAGATGTGTGACCCATAAAGGGAATCGTTTACACCATTAATGTTGATTGAAAAACCCTTGGAGGAGGATTGGGGTGGTACATCCTTGTGAGGGAGCACTTGAAACATTTACCATTGGTTGGGATTGAACCTTAGAGAGGCATCCTACGTACCCTATTTTGAATACATGGATCGAAACCCATGTAGTTTGATTCCATAGTTTAAGGTCATATGGAAGGACTAGTCCATGTATATTAAAGAAATGTGGTAAGTATTCTCAGGTCATGAAGGAATCACTAATAAGGGACGATTTGGTGCTTATTAATGTAATATTCCCTTTACGAGAGGATTTCACTAGGTTGGAGTTTTTGTGGGGCTTACACATTGAGCATCATGAGAGACCAGGAAGAGATGAGATCTCCCAGGTTATGGGAATGATCTTATCATGTGTTTGACCAAATGAAAACAAGGATGGATGTGGATGTTGGGTTTGTACCTCATGGAGGCTTCTTACATATCCCAGTTAGTTGGGAATAAAAATACCACATAGTTCAGAATGGGATGTGGATTTCACCAAAGGAGGAGGTACATATAAGAATGTGGGTGGGGCTTATATGTTAAAGAGGCCTACGTAGGATGATTATGGTTATTGGGTTTAAAATTAGGAGGATTCCCATTCAATGTGAATATCAGGGCTTACTCCAGGAGGGATTCCCATTTGAATGGTGGTTTTGAAGTATATCTATAGATAAGAACCATATTGGTTATTGAAAGTCATTAATGATCACCACTAACCTCTATGCCTATTATATTCACGGTTAGTGTGAAAAATAATGGGAATAAGTAGATATGACAATCATGTGGTGAAAGAATCGTATGTGAGAGATGTTACATGGATTACACTAGAGGCTCCCCAAAGAGGATTTCATTCCACGTCACAAGGATCTCATTCCCTCTTATGGTAATTATTGTGGATACCATCCCATTCCGCATAAACATGTAGCATCATATGATTATTACACATTGTAAATTAATATTATATAGTCATGTGTTAAGTATGTTTTGAATAAGATGTTTTACGTTATTCATCTCAGATGCATGAGACTCACTCCTGACCTTATTTTATTATATGACTGCCGCTCATGCGCCTCTGGGTGTGGCATTAATTTTTCAATTCCAGCGTTTCTCTATGGGGAGGAGTGGTAAATCAAAAATTACATGTTATAATTACTATGTATTGAATAAAAATTAATTAACATACCTATTCTAAGAACAAATTCATAAGGTAACGAATGCACTGAAGGCATGGGGGGAATCATGCGAGGGACCATGAAATTGATGCACGCATGATTGGAGGGGTGAACGAAGGAGGCACGTTCAAGTTATTGGTGTTGTGTGCAATGGGTTCTTGAGTATGGTGGTATAAAAAATAGAAATTAAATTACTTCTTCATGTGTTTGTGAATGCATGATTGGTCGGATGCTTGCATGGTCAGGGTTGCATGCTAGAGGAGAGTTTTTGTGCACTAGTCTTGGGATAAAAGAGGTAGGTTGGGGATTACTCAACTATGGTCCGAGTCAGTTTTGGTCCCATAGGGAACTTGTCTCACAATATTTTATTCCTTTTGTGTTCTATTCTTTAGTGATGTCGCAAAAGATTTTATTTACATACACCAGAGTGATGCTTCGTATTATAGAGAGGAACATCGATAAAGGGTGGGTGAGCTTTTATTTATAGCTTAAATATATATTGGTGTGCATGTTGAAGATTTGGGTCATGAAAAAGAGTTTACAATAAAAAAATTCCTTTTATGTGGTGACTATCTGTGGAAATAAATAGTTTTATGTTTCCCTTAGCATGGATGTGGATATCATGTAGTTGGGGTCTCTTACAAGCAATATCGATATCTAGTGTGCAGTTTCCTGGGTAATTCAAGAGGCCTTCAGGGAAGGAATGAGAAATTTTATGGTGTTTTACATGAAAGGATTGTTTTAATTGATTTTGATTTTTTACAAACACCCAAAAACATGTACACATCACCATTTATGTTCTTGTAATGCTATGTTCAGTCAGATGATGGATTTAGTTTTCACAAAGTTGGTCATTTGTGGTTGAAGCTTGAATTTCAGCACCAAAATTATTCAATTAATTATCAATTATCTTTAAAAAAATTATTCAAATATTAATAAATATAATGGTGAAAGAAAATTTAAACATGATTAATACACTTTATGCATCCTCATGTCTAAATAAATGAAGAGGACTATAAAATATAATAATGAAAAAAACATCTATGTACAATACAAAATATTGGCTATATGATTATAGTTATATGAAAAAATGGAAAGGGTATCTTAATACCTCAGTTTTAGAAAAAAAAAATTCCCTATATAAATCTTATAAAAACTAAATTCTGAATTACCCACTTATCCTCACCTGGTCACATACCCTAGGTAAGGAATGGGTTTCCCCCAGGGAACTAGACAATGTGGTAATCTAAGCTACTGTACCCTTAGTTTGAATTAGATAAACATGTACTATAGTGAAAATAATTAATTATAAATCCTAATAATGTGGATTTATTTCAGCATATCCTGAATGGAAAATCACAAAGGCATGTTCTAAATATTTAAAATAACAACAATTTCAAATAACCACATATGCATATTGGCCTTCAAATGAAAACAAGGAATAAAAATAATAAGACATAGCTCAGGTGAAAATTATATTTCCATAATTAATTTAAAAATCCATTGTAATAAAAAACATGATTTAAAAATTTCATCAGAAACCTTACAGGAATAAATGTAGTTTCAAAATGAATAGTTTATAGACTTTAAATACCTATAAATAATCTAAAAAAAGCCAATAATAATAGTAAATAATTATAAATCCGGTATAAATTACATAATTGCACCACATAATGGTAATAAATACCATTAGAAATAGAAATCACCTAATGTATGAAAAGGAATGGTTCATTAAATAGATACTTCTACCTAAAATCCATTAAAACTTGTTTACTGATTAAAAGTACAATATGTTAGATAGAAAGGGATCACTACAAAATATAAGAGCGAAATATATTAAATTATTATGACCATCATGTGTCATATACCTAGCCACCATTTCCTACATGGGTAATAAAATAATTAGAAAATGGAAGAAGATGAGACTGAAAGAAGTGACGAGGTGAAAACCAAATGAAATCCTTATTTTCCATGATATTTTCTCATTACAACTCAAGTAAAATCTACTAGGGGATTGTAAGTGGTGTCTCATGACAGGGAGTGGTGTCTATGAAGCTTTATTGAGAATAAATATGAAAAAAATATTGATACATTATAGGGAAAAATTCAAAATTTTAGAGTTTTTTGAATGTTTCATGGTTTTAATTCACAGGCTGGGAAACCATGCACCAAACATGCCATTATCCCTGAGGGAGAATTCAGATTATATAGGAGTTATTTCTATATATATGAGTAATCATTAACTCTCTGTTTCTC
Source organism: Viscum album (assembly GCA_963277665.1). Classification (NCBI taxonomy): domain Eukaryota; kingdom Viridiplantae; phylum Streptophyta; class Magnoliopsida; order Santalales; family Viscaceae; genus Viscum; species Viscum album. The sequence goes on from CAUJRU010000464.1 coordinate 300,744, forward strand.
TTTACTCTTTATAGTGTGAAGTCTCCTTCAATATATTAATAAACCTATATGATTACTCTAAAATAGACAATAAATTTTCACAAAGGTTCACCTTATATAGAATTCATGGATTCAATTTTTGGGAACTATATGCTTACCATGCATGAAATACTAAAAATATAACTCCCAATTTTCATTTCTTTGGTCCATGGTTTTCAATATCCATGTGAGAATATTTCACTCAATCATGCTTCTCTTTTTTTAGCCTTTCCTACCCCCGACTCATGAAGCTCCAAATAATAAAAAATAAAATTGATGACAAAAATAAATACATACTATTGAATCATGTTTGTCAAACTCATTATTTAAAAATATGTTTTAGTTCCACTTAACACCACACACGATTAAAAAATATGATAGCCACATAAAACCCAAACCAACTAAAAACATTATAAGAAATTGAAAAATGCTAAAAAAATGGTGAACCCGATGAGAATTATTTTACCATAATAAAATTTTATTTACCCAGAATAATTATTCATGATACTAAATATATGGTTTTTTTATTACCCCTATAGTTTAAATTGGATCTTTTATGAACATACAACAGGGAGTCAGAATTTTCAACGAGCCTGGGGTAAATCACAATGAAGTGAGGGTTTCCATGAAAAACCATCCAAAATGATTCTATCCTATCTATATCTTCCTCATCTATAATGAATTGATGTATGTTGTCACCAAATTAGAATATATTAAACTATATAGTGAATAAAATTGCGTATGATTACCTTTGTATATAGATAAATTCATAACTATAAAAATCCACGGCTAATGTGGAGGGATATAAGACATGATGTAATACACCATGTATATAAGACAATTGGAGAACACGTCTCAAAAGTATACATCAATCCAATTTGGAAGTGTTTACTATGTGAAGATCAATGAATGAAACTGGGTGAAATAGAGGTAGTCTATCCAATGACCCTAACTATTTTTCATTAGTTTCATTAGATTAATTCGTTGGAAATAGTTTAATAAGCACGATATTTTTTTTGATAGAGGGACCTTTCCCATTTAATTTATAATTAATTAATTAGAATAATTACCTATGGTTGATAATTAATTAATCATTGATGATCATTTAGGTATACATTATTTTCATGTCATCATTATGTTGAATAATAAAGATAAGGATTACGCTAATAGTATCTATATATGACCCATGATTCTTGAAACATCATAATTAGTAATTCGGGCTCTAGAATAGGGGGAAATATTTTTGCATTATTAACCATTAAAAACAAAAAGAATTCCCTCCAGTTTGATGAATTTTTTATCTTTTATTATTATTATTGAAAGGTATGAGTAATATTTACTATCATTATTGAAAGTATTATTGAGAGGTTCTCTCAATATTGAGAGAATAATCTTGAGATAATTTCAGTTTTCAGAAAAATTCTTAATATTCTATAAATGATATATCATGGGTTATATACATAGTCTTAGATGATTAGTAATCGAATAGATGCCCTCAAATAATTTCTTAATATTATGTTAACCCCACATCTAATAATAATAATAATATTATTATTATTATATTTCATGACTTTCACTAACTCAAAAATATCAAAAATTTAAATTATTAAATAAAATAATAGATATTTATTTTAATGATTTTAGAAATTTATAATTACTACTATGCCCTTAATTTTAACTGTAAATGTTTCTTGGAATTTAAAAATCACTGAATTTGAAATATTTCTTCTAAACTACTATCATTATATTTTTCAATTTCAAAAAAAATATAAATTTTATTAACTAAATGGAGAATAAAAAATTATTTTAAAATTCACATTACTAAATAAATATTTATTTGATATATATATTTTAATTTATTAATTTTCAAAAAATAAATAGAAGATAAATAAATACTTCATATATCTTAGATGGAAAATATTATTTATTTAATATTTTTACCACATGTATTCTAACTCAAATAACAAGTGATTGAATTTATATTATGAACATAACACAAATAATTATTATTCCTTTATCTTGATAATGATATTTATTGAAATATTGAATTTAAAAAAATACATGAGATTCTAGATACACATAGTATTTGACTCTCTAGGAATATTTCTTAGTGACATTATGTGGTCTTCTCTAAATTAAAATATTAGCATCTAAAAACCCATTAAGGAACCCATATAGAATGAAGTTAATCGTGTAAAGACAAAAATATCATTTTAATGCTTACCATGTGATATATTCCCCTTTTCATGACATCTCTTCAATCATGTTACATACTCATGTCATCAACGAATGTTCTTGACTATAATTATTTGACCAGCTGAAATAAACTCATTAATAAACTACTGTGTACATGTATTTAATTATATAGTTCCATTTCAGTTAAATTTATAGAGATATCATCTTCTATAACACAAAATTGAAATATCCTTTCAAAAATTATCTATTAATTTCATATAACATATTATGAAGATAATATATCTTAGTTCACCATGAGAATATATCATATTTTTTTATAATAAATCTAATTACCAGATTCAAAATCTTTATTAATAATAATCTCACGTCTAAGGAATAATACACATATCTTCAGATAGGAATATCCAATAACACATAACATGTATTATTTGTATTAGAAGGTTTATTCTCGTAACCTCCTCTAATTGAGATTATCACATGTGAAATTCATCAAAAGAAGTCCCAATGTCATGTGAGTCCTTATACACTAATATAAAAAAATAAACTAGGACCCACCAAAGACATGTCATGAATAATATAGTACATATATTCAGGAATATTATCATATCATTTTAATTTTATCATTATATCAAGGAACTTATATAAACATTTGATGTGATATATCTCCACACAGATCACCACATTAATGTTATATAAGATAATTCTCATCATGGGATAATATATTTATCAATATTTATGTTTTTGATGATTTTGGTAATCGTAACTATGATGTTTTTTGGTTCTAGGGAGCTAACTCCAATAGACTCCCACTGATCACTATGATTCTACTGAGTTATATTTATACCTTTCATGCCTACAAATGTTTTTTTGTCTATTCTACTTACCAAAACATCATCCAATACGAAAATTACATAAGTGGGGATATCACTAAGTACAACCATTTTTATGCTATAAAAAACTTGAAATATTTTCTAAACCTTACCATAGAACAAAATAATTTTCTAAAACACTCCTTAAACATCATTATAAGATTCAATGTAATTTTTCTATACAGACAATGAAATTAATAGATATAATATGTTTCCTTGTTTATTAATTTAATGTTATAATGATACTATATAAAATTGATTTATGGGAATACAAGTTTTATATCCCCATTGATACTAGTATTCCAAAATCACAAAAACTAGGAACTCATCTAATTTTACTCAATTACATTAAAAAAATCTTATAGCTAGTCTCTATAGTTCTTATGGTCCAATTTTATTTCTTCCCCTATGTTATATTAATTAAAAATATAAAATCATAGTACATGTCATGGAATATGAGACATATTCCAAAATACTCTTAGGAAAATATAATTTTATTCATTATAATGTTCTCAGATCTTCTTATACAGATATCATGAAATATGATATATGAATTTTTTCCCCTAAAACATTAAAACCTATATATTTAAATATCTTTTGAATTCAAGTAATATTAATTGAAATAATAATACCTATAGATATGTTTATATAGATACTAATCTTTAAAACAAGGGGTTCTACATTAATTCTTACTTGGATAAATATCATTTCTTTAATCTTAAAAAACATGTTGGACTAAACATTAATTATATATATGTCATCCAAATATTTGACATGGAATACTATGGTGACCCCACTAACTTTTTATAAACACATGGAAAACATTTTTTTATAATAAAAACCAAACTCACTAGTGGATTCATTAAAAATATTAATAGGATAACTATTATTTCCTAAATCTATAGACGACCCTTTGATACATGAATACCTTATTAGATTTCGTTAGTGTCATAAAAACCACTATTTGTTTCATAGAGAAATATTTCACATGTTTTCCATAAATTAATATGGTCCTGGCATATAGTGCCTAATATAATGATCATAGAATGTTTCTATGACATGTATAATTCTAATTTATTTTAGTATAACAACTAGCGGATGATTTTTCATATACATTCTTTAGACATTACATGAGACCTCCATTAAAAAATCAATCCTCATTAGTATTGGATTACACCAACCACATACATATTCCTCCTAAAAGCTCAGTAGAAACTTTATATACACTAGTGAAAGCCAAAAAAATTGAACTAGAGTTTGATATATGAATCTGGGTATATGAACATTCCAATCATAGATGATATACATTTATATTATCCCTCTAGGATTTATTAAAATTTATCAAATAATATATCACATGTACCAGGGAATATAAAAATACATCTTTTTATATACGATTTACTATGTGGAATTAATCTCTAGAACCAAAAAAATACAAAATATAGAGGGGTTTAGTGTTCCTATGGAAAATAATATGTATCAAGATCCTCAATCACATAGAATCAAATTCCACTCCCACAATATCAAAATATAATTATTTCCATCTTAGAGAAATGTTGTTGGTCTTAACTAATAACTTTATATCATAGGTATTGTAATATTATGAGTGGAAATATGATAATTCAATGCGGTACACATAGTGTTTTCTAGGATGTATGTTTTTATTTATGTCCAACATTAAAAAAAAGTTCTCATTAAACACATGAATTGTGACATAATATATTTATATTATATTGTAGCTTATAAGATTTGTATTAGTAAAAATGATTGGATTATGGTTTTCTATTACATAATTATTTATAAAACATGTCCTGAAAGGAATCATGGAAGACTTTCAATACAAATAAGACTCCTAATATATCCTATTTTTTTCTATCGTCATTTATATTCCCATAATTTAATTTGAGTTATGATGTATCACCACACAAAATTTAAATTATTAATGAATACTTTGTTAAGATATTATCTAATTATAATTCCAATAGGATATTTTATCTTTTACCAATAGTATCCATTTCTTCCATGGGAATCCTTAAATTCTTTTAAAATTGTCTCTTGATGTTATAAATCGACCTCTACATCCTCTTTATAATGGTCAATGTGGTCTTATTTAACTAAATATTAAATATCTTATATATATATTTATATTTAATGGTTTTTGTATCTAAAACATAATAAGTAAATGCATCAAATATCATAAATTTTTTTCTATTATTATTGTAAAAATAATTCTAGGTATATACATGGGAGTAACCTTTAATTTTACATGATAACGATGTATATTTCCAAAACATGGTATGAGTCTAATATTATTATATTAATTATTTATTTTCAAATTTAGATATCTATGATTCAAAACTACAAGATTATAATGTAAGAAAAATAACACTAATAACAAAAAATATGAAATAAGGTCTTGTTGTGTCTAGCTAGATTGTGAGATAAATGTTTGGTTAATAATTAATATAACATAATAGCATCATGAGAATCAATCCGTAGGGGTAGAAAAAGTGGTGTCCCCCTTTGAGCTTCTTTTCAAATCACCATTCATCAGCTTTGTAGAGAGTTCAACTTACATCACATTATGATTATAAACATACTTTGTTTCAAAATTTGTATAAAAATATATGAACCATATACTGTATTTAATAAAAAATTGCTCTAATATAAGAATTAATGAATTATTAATGTACATGAAGTATAATATTGTACATTATTTTTCATTAATTCCCTAAAATTATTCTTCTAATTACTTTTTTCACTACATAAGAAGTAGTTAACCTTCATCTTTATTCATTTCCTCAGAATCATTTATCACATTGAAGTATTTTATAAAGGCACAATTGTATATTGAGTAATCTTGAAACATTCAAAATTTTCTGTTATTTCACAATAATGGGTGAGGAATCATGTTCTTACCAATCCTTATCCCCACGGAGAAGTATAGTAAAAGTCTTATTGAGTGTCTTATATATACAGTTTATACTATAATTTTTGTTGAATAAGAAAAACCAAGGTTTTCTGAAAAATAATATGAGATTAATAAAAAGAATTTATCCAAATTAAATACCAAAATCCCTAATAATGAATATATATTAGCATTTAAAATTAAATTTCCCCAAATAGGTACCCATATTCCATTTCACATTTCTACAGTGTAATAAAAATCTCATTTATCTTATTCCTCTACTTCTCTTTTTCATATTCTATAAGATGGATTTTAATGGTGTATTCATAAAAGAATTTATATTTCTTACTCATTTTTAAATATAGATAGTAGGATAGTGAAGCAAATCTAAGATGCATCATCCATGTATTTATTTTAGTCATCATTTACACCATTTGTTTCTCGTTGAGGTAACTGATAATCAATTAATGATTCTAAAAAATTATAAAAAAAATTCCTATAGTATCGTAAAATATAAAAAACTATAAAAATTTTGTAAAATTTTATTGTTGAATATATTCTATGTGCCTCAAAATGATCAAAGATTATCCTATATTTTATAAACATTTTCTATAATAAATTTATTCTTTATTACATTATCTTGATGACCAGGTTTGATGTAATAAATTTTATTGTATTAGTTACATATAAGGATTTAAAATCCTAATAGTTTTCTCCATTGGATTAAAAATATATTTTCATGGGGTCATTTTAGTGGAAAAGATCTATATTCCCCTTCTCATAACAGATAAAATGGAAATAAAAACCATTCAATGGTATTTAGGTAGGTATTCTTTCGAACTGTATTAAATGTAAGTTCCTTGATCCATTAAGACGACTCTCTGATCATGAAATCATAGCAACATATTTCCTCTTAATATTATTAATATGACTATGGAAATTATAATCAATAATAATACATTATTTGAACCAATTATTTTTGTTGAAGCTCCCTTATAATTATACATTTTCCATAAATTTTTCATGACTAACACTATAACTATCGGTTCATAATAACTCAAATGATGGAAGGATTTTATAACTTAATATTTTCTTGAGGGGTTTTATTTTTCTTAAGATAAAATGTTTTTTATTTTAACCTCAAATTAATTACTAATATTATATTTATTTTACACAATGAAATAATTATATCTTTGATAAAATAATTTACATATAATCCATTCATCTTATTTTATCATTTCATAATCGTTATTCAATTTATCTTATTTGACCATGTTTAATCATTAAGTAGGCATTGTATCATGTGAATAAATAAATTACCATCCTATGAAAAAAAACATAAACATGTGTTATGATCATGACTAGTAACAACATATTGGTTTATTGAGAAGATGATAAACCAGTACTTGACATTAAGGATATTTTTCATTGATCTATCCTGGCTCATGTTGTAGCAAGATTCTTTTACATTATGTATCTACATTGTTGACTTCTCTTTAACTTGACCACAGATCATCTACCCATGATGTGATCTCTATTAATTTCATATTTTTATTTACTCATAGGTTAGGGGTATCTGAGTATATTTGTTTCAAGAATAAACCGTGGATATTTATGATCATACGTAATAATGGGAAATGGATTATAAAAAGGAAATTATATTTTATTAAATAATAAATTCATTAAAAAACACCATGTGATAAATAATTAAATTAAATAGAAAACCAACACATATATAGGTTGATCATTCTCATGATAATATATGTAATATACAACTTTACATTTAAGCTTTTTGGGATTCATTTTAATCCAATATTTGTTATTAAAAATCTCTAAAAAAATAATTAAATGATTATTTTTTATATTTTTTTTATCTTAATAACCCATCCAAAAAGTCTTTGTAATGATCATCCACCATACAGTTAAATTAATTAGGTAAAATAATTTAATTTCATATTAATTATGTATATGATGTGCACTGAATATAGTATGTTTTATACCAATCTATATATATTTAAACCTATTTTTAGAGTTTAACTATCACATGTTGTGTATAATCATAAAGGAAGACCTAGGATTAATGTTTTGTTTAATCCTAGTCATTTACTATATATATACATGAAATTTATGAGTATATGATGTATCATGATTTGAAAAATGTTTTGTTTCATGGGTCAAATCGTATAGGTTTCAAAATGTGTATCCCCACATGGAATGCCTGTATATAATTGGCCTGTGATGATGGAAATTCCTATGAAGTACATGGATTATAGAAAAACTAAATACATCCGTTTTCTATAGAATAATGTAGAAAATAAATAAAAAAACTAATATAATAAACAAACAACCAAAATCAATAGTTGTGTAATTCAAGAAAAAAACCGATCGCATAGAGTAAACATCTTGATACACATCCTGTAGTTCCTTTTTTTTCATTAATAATTTTTTTATCGTTGCATTTTAATCACATGGCACACCTATCTTTGTGTGTATATTGCATGAAATAATCTTAATTATATGGCATATAAAACTATATATACCATATGAAATTTGTTACTAACTACCCACACTACACACCTAGGGACTAATAATGTATCTATTATTTGGTCTCCTAAGTTATATTTCATCTAAATCCCAGTACATGTCATATAAATCACGTGGAATTATGTTTATTATTTGGTAGTAAATAATTCTCTTGTGATAAAAACATTTTGTGTACTTCGACACATATTTTACATTTTATATGGGGAAATCCATGTGGGGTTACATAACATGTACACTAGCTAAAAACCATGTAAAACTGTAATTATATATGTTGGTATGTAGACAATTCATGCTTTGTAATTAAACATTACATGCACTAACACCCATAATATATTTTGTGATTATCATACCTTTCCCTTTCATGGTTGGGGACTGGTTCATGATTTTTACCTTATAGTTATAGTTCTTATAACTATATTTTTAATCCAAAATCATTAACACCTATGGATGGGATATTCATGCATTCTTCATTTTTTATTCTCCCTTTCATAGAGATATGAAAAATAATGATTATATTATCTTGAATTTTATATTAATGAATGAAAAAACATGAAATGAAAAAATAGAAATAATATGTGTTATTTAACACCAAATAATAATTAATGAAAAATTAAAATGTGATCAATTTATTACAACTTCATTGTTTAACGTTATAGAAAAATTATTGAGGCCCATGATGAATAATTTTTTTATCAATATTTTTGAATAAAATCCTTATAAATTGAAAATGAATTCAAAATATCCTTATAGATACAATTTTATCACAATTAATTTTTAATTAATTTATTATAACAATAACCTCAACATGATAGATCATTAATTATTGATGATCAATTCAACCGATTTCTTTGTTATTTCATTTTTATGGGGTTGAATCTAAAGTAGAATTCATTAGGAAAAATTCACACATTAGTAATGAAACTTAGAAATCATTCTTCGGCATTTCTGATTATATTACTAATGATCCAAATTCCTTGAGTCATTTACCATTGATTAAAATAACAATTATCTCATTATTGAAGAATTTTTTATCTTTTAGTCTTAGTATTGAGATGGAAGAAGATTACTACCACTTATAATTGTGAGTATTATTAATAGGTTCTCTTAGTCTAGAGAGAATTATCATAATATAATATCATTATAAAAAAATTATCATTACCTGAAATAATTATATATGTTGGGATATATACTTTGGGTTATACCATTAATAATCTCACAAAGGCCCTTAAAATTTATTTTTATTACAAATAGATTCCCCATATAATAATACAATTTTTGTTATTATTATATTTTTGGATGTTTTATATCTCATGAATATTTAAATACCATTTATTAAATAAATAAATACTTATTTATTTAATGTTATTAAATATATTGTATTATTTATGTTGGACCATTAACTCAATATATCAATCATACTCATCATTTATAAATCCTTTAATAGTAATTATTTATTCAATATATCTATATAAATATTATTCATTCATAAATAAATAAATATTATATTGTCTATCTAGAAAGAAACCTTATTTTAGTATACACATAACTAAATAAATATTTATTTTATAACTAAAAAATCATTTATTTTCTAGAAAATAGTAAGAAATTGATAAATAAATATTATATATTTTCTATTTGGAATAAAATAAATATATAGTATTTAATTTACATGTATTAAAAATGAAATAACTAGATATTAAATTTATATGATAAAATAACATTTAACTTAGAATCTAGATAGAGTTAGTGTGTAACCCTCTATGCATCTTTCTTAGTAGAATTAGGAATCCATTCCTAAAGGCCAATATTATCATCTTTAAACACATCAAATTATCTGAAGAGAAATAAAATAATGTCTTAATGAAATACATATCATATGAATTATTACTATGTAATATAATCCCATTGTCTTGATATCTCATTAAGAAGATTTCATACTTATTCCGTTAACCTATGTAGATGATTATCTTTCTTTGAAAACTTGTTTTTATTAAATGTTTGAACTATCATGGTGATGTATTTAAAAAAATAATTATATTTCAATCAAAGGACTAAATATATCATATGCTATAAATTTGAAGGGATAAATCCATTATTTACAAATTCAATAATTACATATAACATATGGCACTCCCAAGATATCCTAATTTTCTATTGGAAAATGTCATCATACTTTCCGAAAGTATGTCAATGTACCTAATTTGGGATATAAATTATTAATAAACTTATGTATAAGGATCAATACACATGTTTCTAGATAGTAATATCCAATGAAAGAAAATATCTAGAATTCCTATTGGTGATTATGTTCACATAACCTCCACTCATAGATAATATTAAGGGTGACCTTAATGAGGCAAATTCTCAGTGTTGTATGAGCCCCCGACAACTAATAGTCCATCATCATCTATGTCCACAAATTGAAAAATGAAATATTTCCACAAATTTATTACCACAGTTTTAATAAAACATTGAAATAGGTCATGTGATGCCATAAGTTATTTGAAACTATGGAATACATCCTAATATATCAACAAAACCCACCCTATCTCCTCATGATTTATCCCACCTTCATTTATGGTCCCAAATAGTGCTTCCCATCTCTATGATTGAGCCCCAACCTCCAAATATCCTGACCATACTCCCCATAAGATGTAGACATGCCACCTCACCGTCGATGTTTCTCTAATGAAACCTCCCCACCTCATTGACAATGTGGTTCCGACATGGCCTCCCCACATCCCCATGATGATCCTCCTCTAACATCACTCGAAGTAACATTGAAGTGTCTTCCCAAAATCTCCATGATCCTACTCCTTCAACGTTGCCACCCCACCACCTTGAAACATGACCTAACCTCAATTACTCAAGTTCCTTCCCCTATAATTTATTTCTTACATTATTCTATTTAGATTCTGATTTATATTTACATTCATCTAATTTGTATTTTTATACTTTATAGTTTCTATCTTTCTATTTTGTATTTCACAATTTCTTGTAATCATCCATTATAATTTTCTTTGAAATCTGTACCCTTTGATTTTCCATGTATTGAATATTTAATTGATTTCCATCAATATATAGATTAGTAGATATGAAATAAGAGATACTAGTGAACATAAAATTATTCAATCTAAATTCATTATTTTTTATTAAATGTTACTTTACTAAATACCTTTTAAAACTTTTATCTAAATTATTTAAGATTTATATTTGGATTTATTATGTGGTGACACAAATTATTTCTTTACATTATTATTTTTCCATGAATTTAAATGTTATTAATAACTTGAAATTTCTTAATTTTTTTCAAGAAATGATTTAGATGATTTGTTTATGTTGATATATAATTTTTTTAAATGCATCACTTATCACATTTTTACTTCCATATCTTCCTATTAATATCACTGTATCAACATTATATATTGCTGAGATTGATACTGACATATAATAATTCTTGAAATATATTACTTTGTAATAAAACATGAAATACAAATTTCATTTTTCGGAGTTTTAATTTGTTTCATAAAAATTATTAAATAATAATTTTTAAAGGGTTCCAATCTATATAATTTAAACATTTTCAATTCAAAATGTACTATAAAAAGAATACATTTAATAGATTTATTTCACTAGTGGATATATCGTAATTATTGTTAATTATCTGATACTCCATTCAATAGAAAATACTATACTTGGGTTAGTGATTTATAATTAATAAAAATTTATATTTTTATTTTTTTATAATATTTATTCAATATAAATATATGTTTATAAAATTTTTGGACAACAAATATTAGTTTTATATTCTAAATTATAGTAATTATTTTGTTTTAATGAAGGGGTCTTGAGAGAAAATATTTTAACTCAATACAATGGGGTTCCTTTAATTTTTTCCACAATTTTATTATTATAAATTCTAAAAATTTTGTTCTAATGAGATATTTTTTCTACATGTATTTATGTTAATTAATTTTCCTTCATTATTTCATAGTTTCTTATGTATACACTAAAATTCTAAGATTCAATTATTCAATAATGAAATCATTATTGACAGACAATTCCATAATGAATTGTATTTTTTATTATATTGACCCAAAATGTATTAAAATTATTACTTGAGTAATTAGGGTACATTATTTTTTTTATGAAATAAAAATTCAAGCACCAATCAGTAGATGACATAATTTTTATAACTATTACTTGAGTAATTTTCATTTAAATTTTTTATTTCAATGATCTTTACAACATTATTAAATAATTTTATTATATTCTCTAAAATAGTTCCAGTTGAATATCATTTCATGTAAAATATTATGCCATATGGTTGAAGAAATTAAAATTATTTTTTTTTATAGTTTTCTTCCATTTGAATTTTATTTAATTCTATTCTTTTATCTAAAACCATCTTAGTTAAGAATGCAATTTTATTTGGACTGTTTAAATTTTCACTTAAGATTGGATCACATGGGTAGTATAATGAATCTTCATTAAACCATATATTATATGTTATGTGGTATACTATGTTTCTATAAATTCATAATTCACTTCCAAATTAACACACATTAAGTTTCTATACATGTACAAATCACATAAAGTAATGAACTTTCCATTTACATCAGTTTCATTTTTACAATTATCCAATTTCATTATTTTTTATTTTATTTCTATGATAACATTTTATATCAAATTTTCAATATAATATGTCTATTTAAATTTACAATTCACATTCAATTTATGACTGTTGTAAATACATATTTACATTTCACTTCCTTTGCATCGTAATTATTTTAATTTTTATTCTTAACAGAGGTTTAACTAATCAAATTGATTTTTTTTACACATGTAATTGTATAATGAAGTTACATAAAAAAAATTTCTATAGTTCTAGTTTTTGAGTATTCTTCATCATTGTAATTGTTTCACTAACATAGGTTTGAATAATAAAAATATATTTTCGTTGCACATGTTATTGTGTAATGAAATGAGATATGTTTGGCTCATGGTTTCTACCAGTTCTCTTACAAGTTGGTGATTTTTCAAAAAACCCCATCTACATGTTTGATTTTTTTGATCATGAGGATAACTTAGGCATAATATGTTAAATTTTATACTATTTTATGTCAAGTATAGTAATTTTTTTATAGATTATTGAAAATCTAATTTACTATTTAATAAATGTTGAGGGTTTAGATTAAATGCATGATTCTATTAAAATAACATATTAATTATATGAGTTTCTATTGGAATTAGATTTGAATATTATTTTGTTAAATTATTTTAAAAAATAAAATACCAACCTATATACTTTCAAACCATGATTTCATACTAATTTAATTATGGTTGTATAGTAAAGAGATATTCATGCATGCTAATGTGTGGTTGTTGGATATAACCACATGTTGTACTGATAATAGTATATTATTTACCTATTTGGATTATTTTCTTTATTGATGGTATTTAACCTTATAAATTGTTTTTGTAAAATTGATTTTTTGTATTTATGTATTAACTATTTGAAATATCAGCTAATTGTTTTAACAACTTTAATGCTCATATTTTTTTGAATCAATTTCCACTCATATGATTACCCTTAATGACTTAGGAAATCTCCAAAAATCCCAATATATGGCTTAGAAAATTATATTTTTTCACAGTCTTATATAGTTAAACATTGGTTGTACATTAATTAAATTCGAAATTTTGGGATTTAATTCTTAATTCTGACTGAGGTTTAAAATATTTTGTCGAAGAAATCATGTTTATTTTCCAGAGTAAAGGTGTAATTCTTTAATATTTATTGAGTGGATTTCACCCTATTATCATAGGGAAGTATATATTTTAATTTAAAATTGTTTTAAATAGTCATACAACTACCTATTAGTATGAATTTCTTAATCTACAGTTTATCTAATGTCAAATTTATTATGATTATACATCAATTAGTAAAATAGTAGACTATGGGGTATGAATTTTATTGGTAAACTATGGTGTTTATTATCATACCAAATTCATTATTTTTTTTGAAAACAGTTTCTAAATTTCACTGATAAAATGTACGTATTTTCTAGAAATATAAATTTCAATTTTTAGAACAATACTGCATGTATTAAATCTTTAAATGGTCATTAAACATGTAACTTTTTAAAATTCATTAGTTTTTCATTTTTTTGGTTATAGGTTTTAGATGTTCAAATTGATGGAAACCTATTTAACAAATTTCAAAGCCTAAGGATTGAACTAATTTAAGAAGGATATGCATAAATGGATTCAACAAGGTGTCTTCTAACTCCAATATTTCCATTACTAATTTTGGGAGATCACTATTTACCTTTTTTATTTTTGTTATGATTCCATTTTTAGTTGAATTGAATTATTATTCTTAATGTTAAATATTTCATTAAAGAACATAAATGGTGGAAATGAAGTTATATTCTTTAATTATAATGCATGAAATTATATGTTTAAATTCAGATGAATTTAAATATTATTAGGGGCTCACCAGCCATGTGAACGTGAGGCATACATGGTGTTAAGAAATAATGTGGCAGACAACTTGGATTCTAAATACTCTCAGGACAACCCTTGTTTTTTCTATCCTAACATGGGGTCCCTACCACTTGAGTGTGATAATATTTTACATGCGAATTCCCTTGGTCTAAACTACATTAGGTCCCTATGACCTTCCTGAGACTTTAGTCCATTTTAATAATTTTTTACATGGGATTTATTATTGATTATTATGGATGTTTTCTTATGGTTTTACATTTTGTAGGCATTTATTATAATTTTTTCTTTTGTTAATATGTTTTCAAATAATTTTTTTCTAAAAAATTTCAAAATTAAATTTATTTCCCGATAAAAATAATCACATTATTAGTACATTAAATTGTTCATAATGTTGTAATATGTGATCTATAAGCTCATTTTTGTGCGTACATAGAAATTAGTTTGATATTTCAATGAAAAAAATAAATGTACACAATAAGATACTTATTGAATGACTATTTAAAACTATCATTCATTTAAATAGATTTTAAAATTATTTAAATATTGTTTTTTACATACCATTAATTTTTTCAAATAGTTTCTGCAGTTTCCTTTCATACTGATTCTTCTTGAAAATCCATAGCATCCTTTATTTCATTTTTTTGAAATTTTACTTGATTTAATACTATTATTCAATTTATAATTCTATTCATGTTGTTGTTACTTATAGTTGATATATATATAAGAATGTTTTTAAAAAAACTAATTCTTAATTCATTTAATATAATAAATTTATTTTAATGTCAATTTTATAATGTCTGATGATGTTACATAAACATTTATTTTTTATTATAAATTTAATTATAATAAAATTGAACATTCATTGAAAGTATGCATTTTAATTTTAGATTTGGACCTAAATGTATCACTGGTTTGTCTTTTTTAGCTCACTATACATAGGAAAAGACCATCGTAATTTTATTGGTGGAAACACTTACTAATATCCAATCATGTTGTATTATTATAAAACATCATTCTAAAAATGATTTTTTCAACTTATTTACTTATGAGAATTTAATGAGGAAACCTAGAAAGTAAAAACCATAAAAAAATAATTCTTATATTTATTTTCAACATCCAATCATCTTTCTACCCAATGCACTTAATCTAGGTTCAACAGTGTGATACTAAATTGGGTTATCTTTTCCTAAAAAGTTATTTTTGACGAAGATCGTAGTAATGATTTTAAAGATTCATATTTTGGGCAGTTTCTTTATAATTGAATAACAAATTTAGAATTTAATTTTAACAGAAATATTGAAATATTCTCCTAATTCGATGATTTCTTTACTAGTAGTAACTAATTTCATGATAAAATAGAGTTTTTATATTGAAAAATATATCTTGGTCTTACTGTAATCTATATAAATTTGGATTTTTTAAATGCTCATGTTGAAACATTATTTGTTAAAATGATTTCTTGAAATTAAACTATGATCGTGAACCAAACTCATGGAGTTTACATTATATTTTTTTTACAATCATACATTTTGTAATTTATATTATTAATATTCATAAGGGAATATTCCATTTAGAATTGTGGATAAAATCAACTGTTTTTTTTTCAAACTTTAGTTTTGTTTTACAAACTTGGAAATTATTATGATAATACTGTATGAGTGGAAAAAAATATATTTTTAAAACAGTCATTTACAGATAATGAAATTATACTTTAAGAGGGATACACATTTCTATAAAAAATTTGATAATTAACCTCAGGATTGAATTATTTATAAGAATTATTAGTCCACTGTTAATAGATTATATAAATATTTGAATATTATTTTATGCAGTGAATAAAATTATAGAGAACATAGAGTTCATGGGATATTGTACATATGCTTCATATTATCAAAGTATAGCATCAGATTTCGTAAAATGGTTTTCCAAATAATGGGAATATTTTTTAAAAGGAATATAGTATTTATCTTATAGAGAAAATAATATAAAATGCATTTTAAAATAAATTTTTGATGATGATCCTTGATATTGTTTGTTAAATATTGAGTTACATACATATCTAATATGATATGAAGTTTTAAATGAATCCTTAAATGGTTACATAGGATGAAAAAATTCATAATGGTATTTAGTTAACCTTGACATGAAATATGTGATAATGGTACCCTATTTTACCAAAGTTTAAGATTTTTATTTTTTAAATGGATTATTAATTTATTGGGAAATTGTTTAAGGGGATCCTAATAACGATTTTAAAGAAGTATAGAATTCCCAAAGTATGTTAAAGAAAAATGTTTCATTTTCCTAAATTAGAATTTTATGGTGTAAATTATATAATGAATTTATATGAAGTTATGTAGGAAATGAATCCTTAAATGTTTACATAGTAAGATTAATTGGGTAATGGTTGATCAACTAACCTTGATATGAAATATGGGATTTTGAGATCCTGTTTTACCAAACTGTAAGATTTGTAATCATTAAATGATTTTCTCTGTTATGTGGAAAAACTTTATGTTTAATATGGTATTGATATTAAGGTGGGGGGGGGGGGGGGAACTTATAAAATGTATGTTTACAATAATTTTTTATGTTCTTTAATCAGCTTTGTTAATTTATGAGTGACATACAAAATTTATATGTAATAAATCTATAAATGAATCCTCAAATGCTTGTATAAAAAATGAAAGTTGGGAAATGGTTGGTAAATTAACCTTGACATGAAATATGGGGTATTAATACCTTGTTTTACCAAAGTGTAGGATTTGTATGATTTAAATGTTTTTGTAAATTTTATGAAAAATGTGTAAGTGGATTTTGGTATTGATTTTAATGGGGAAAGAAAGTCCACTGTATGTTAATATAGAATGTTTGATGTCCCTAAACTAGGTTTGTTATGTTTTGAGTTACATGATTAACATATATGTAATGAAGCAAGAATTGAATTATTAAATGTATACATAAGTGGAATAATTGCATAGTGGTTAGGTAATTAACATTGACAAAAAAATATGGGACATTAAGACCATGTTTTATGAAAGTGTGGGATTGGAATGATTTTTTATGGTTTTCTAAATTTTATGAATTTTTTAAAGAGGACTATGGAATTTATTTTATGGGGGAAAGCATGTAAAATGTAAGTTAGAGAAAAATGTGTGATGATTTTTTTTAACTGGGTTTGTAACGCCCCAACCCCAGTTACCTAGACTCGGTGCATTATTACATAACATTGGCATGATCACAAGAAGGATCAAATCTCGAAAGACCGATTGGTTTAGTAGCCTTGGAAATACTAGATATATTCATAAGTCTTACAATAACTCATAAAAATAAAAACTACAACAACATATTTTCTTCATATTCCACACTCATATCCCCACATACTATCCCCGCAGGTCATTCATAATTTACTTCTTCATACCCTGGGAAAAATAAAACATAGAAAAGGGGTGAGCTCCAATACCCACTAAGGATAACAATATAGCGGGAACTTTCATAAATAAGAATAAACATTTAAAGCAATGTATAACTAAAACAAAAGCCTTTTAAACTGGAACTTAAACATAGTATGGAAAAAATAAAATGAAATAATTCCATTTACATATTCACATTGACATTCTACTAATCAAATAATCACATGCAATATCAATAACCACTTTCATAATGATGGAATGCATAATTCCTGACTATCATAACCACATAGCCAAGGTACTGTGCCAAGAATACAAATAATATTTTTTCAAGGCCTTTTGCCAAGACACTAGTTTTTCTCATGAGACCTACCGATGCTTCGAGGAGCTATAGCGGGCTCCACCCGTCACATATTATGTCCAATGCATTCCCATATGAAAAGGTTTAAACATAACATAAACATTCGTATTAAAACTAGTATATGAAATGTTAATACATCCACTATAAACTATGAATGGTATAAAAATAGCACATCCATAGTAAAAAATATAAAAAAAACTTCAATAAAATATAGATGTTTTGAATCATAATAAATCAACTTCACATAAGCGTAAAATCCATCAAAGGATGTTGACATAGATGAAATAAAAACTCTTTTTAGAGAAATATACCTTTCTATTTTGGAAATAATTTAAGAGTCATATATTTATAAAATAAAACATTTTCTTTGAAAATATTCTTATAAGCTTCTGAGGGAAGCTTCGATGATTTTATAACGACGGAAAATAAACGCACCCACCGTATAAGTTAAAAAAACATTCTTACCTTAATTCCGTCGAAAAGGTTAAAAGCACCTTGTTTGAAAAACGACGGAAATATTCCTTTATAGAACTCTTATAAAAAGTCAAAAAAGGGTATAAATGACTTTAACCCATGATATTTTAAATAGTTATTTTTTTTGAAATACATTTTTAAGAAACATGGATGTGGATGATGAAGAGATCCCAATAGATTATTAAGTATAAACAACCTCGGATAATGAAGAGATTGTGAAATAACCCTTACCTTGTACTTTTCCTTGGTTGGGGTAGGTAAAACTCCTGTATAATGGTGAAATAATTGTTATTAAATTATACAAGAATCATATACATTAATATGATATCATATATGATCTTTTAACATTGATTTGTTAATAATATCTTAGTATTATCGTTGTTTCGGATGTTAACTTACTCGTTTTCTTTTATATGTTTTATTACGTAAGCCATGTTTGTAATGGATACGTTGTATATTATTCATATCCATACTGATATAAAGTCCTTAAACATCATTTTTAAATCATTAAATGATAATTATAATTGAATGGATACGATGGAGAATGAGTCTCATTGCGTTCGTGGAGACGGTAGTCCGTACGTACGCATGAGCGACACTGTAATTCTTTTGATATTAAAATAATATATAAATGGATGGTATATCATATATACAGAATATTAATCATTGTATATTTATTATTTACATGAGTTACACATCATTATTATACCCATCCAAATAATAATATATTGAATAATAATTACACCACGACATGGAGACGGTAAGTCGTACGTACGCACGTATGGTGACATGTTATTCAAAGGGTGGATAGAATACTGAATATGGTTGTACCATATTTATAATAACATCCCAGTATATATAATATACTGGAGTTATTATTTTATAATGGTAATAACAAATAAAGAAGAAGTGGAAGAAGAAATGAATTTGAAAAAGGGTGGTGAAAACATCACCTCTTCTTCGGGTTCTTCCTTTTGATTTGATCAAAAGGGCTCTTTAGGTTGGCTTTCTGATCAAACTAAGTCCCCTAGGTTGTAGTGAGGTCATTTGAGAGAGTATTTGGGCAGATTTTGGCCGAACCAAAAGGCTTTTAAGGTGTGACGTAATGAGAAGGGGGAGTGCCATTTTATAAGAGGGGTGAGGGGCAGCTTTGGAAACTCTAGAAATATTAATTTATAATAAATTAATATTCGGTTTCTAAAGGGTCAAAAGTTGATTATTCAAATTTTAAGGTGGGGATAGGTCTAAAACCATTCAACCAATAGAATTTAGACAGGTTTGGGTTACTATATTAACCTTATCTTTTAGTTTTAACTCTTAGTTAATTAGTTTGACATTTACCATGTCACTTTGTATTTTTATATTATATAGTTAATAAACATACTATATACATCCAAGAGATCCCCAAATGGTCCATTAATGATACACCTATAATGACATAAGTCTTTTGGCTGAACCTTATATTTTTAGAAATTTGATATCAATTAGTAATATAATATTTGTTTTAAAAAACTCTTTATGACAATTTTGACACTATTCAATAGTTGATTTTTTTAAAACTCAGAACAGAAATATTAATTCGAAAAAAGTCAATTAAATCAATCCTAGTATGTCATATTATCCTAGAAAATTATTTTAATTCATTAAAAGTCTCAAATTATATTTATTTGGGTATTTATAATATCAATTATTTAAATTTTTCACTATTATGGTAATTACTGCATCATCATTGTGTCATAAATAAATTAAATTATTTAATATCTCAAAATTATAAATAAAATATCATTATGTAGGATATGTTTTTATCTTTATAATGAATATTTATAGTCAAAAATCCAACATATATAACCCTATGTAAAAATTGTTTTTCTAAAAGATATCTGCTTGTGTCATTTTTGTATTCATTTTAACATAATTAAAATAAAGTGTCCCTATCACTTAAATGTGGCACCATGGGGTCCCAAAATTGACCCAAAGATGCCCATGGTCATACAGGTATCAACCAATAAGGTTAGGACACGTTTTATGGCAATTTTGTATTATTATAATATTTTTTTAACCCTTATTTAACGGATTTACCCTTTAACCATGGTAAATAAAATAGTTACCGAAGTAATTATTCAAAATGTATAAAAATAAAAGTTACCTATTTACACAATTTTAACATCCTGATTCCAAATATGGAATCCATTTTTCCAAATTCTAAAAACAGAAGTGGCAGACTCAGGTGGTTCTTCATCATAAGTTCCTCGGGTTCCCACGTTGCCTCTTCCATCTTATGGTTTCTCCACAAAACTTTTACCAGACGCGTCGTCTGGTTTCTCAGTACTTGTTCTCTCGTATCAAGAATCCTGAAGGGCTCATCACAATAAGACAGATCGGGTTATAGTTATAATTCTTCATAGGTGAGTACATGTGTTGGGTCTGGCATGTATTTCATCAACATAGATACGTGGAACACATCGTGAACTTTGGAGAGACTTGGAGGCATTTCCAATCGGTAAGCTACATCCCCAATTCATTCTAGAATTTCAAAAGGTCCGATGTACCTGGGACTCAATTTACCTTTCTTACCAAAACGTATAACTCCCTTCCATGGAGATACCTTCAGGAAAACATGATCACCGACTTGAAATTCCAAATCCTTCCTTCGATTATCGGCATAGCTCTTTTTACTACTTTGAGCTGCTTTGATGTGATTTTGGATTACCTTCACTTTGAGCTACTTTGTGCTCCTAGGGTGTATAGAGAAATTGGAACTATAAGCATCATCCAAAAATTCCCTTTTTAGATCAGGTAAATCGGGAACACAAAGCCTCTTCCTGAATTTCAAAATTCTATATTTATACACAAAGTCTCTCAATCTCCCATCATTCACAGCTTTAATCTTCTTTTGAAATTCTTCATCATCAGTCTGAGAACTATTAATTCTTTCTAGTAAATATGGTTTGGCAACCATTTGAAAAAGCATTGATGTTTCACCTTCCCTGTTTATTCCCATGTCCATCTTCACTAGATCCATGAAAATTGGATCCTTTTCAATTCTCATATTGTTCAAAACTCTATGATCTTTTCTTCTCAAAGCATCTGCCACCTTTTTTTCCTTCCCCGGGTGGTAGTGTATCGTACAATCATAATCCTTGAGTAATTCAAGCCATCTCCTTTGCCTCATGTTGAGTTCTTTTTTTGATAAAATATACTTCAAACTCTTGTGATCAGTATAAATCTCACATTTTTCACCATAGAGGTAGTGCCTCCATATCATCAAAGAAAATTTCACAACTGCTAACTCGAGATAATGATTAGGATAGTTTTGTTCAAGAATTTTCAACTGTCGTGATGCATAGGAAATATATCTATCATTCTGCATAAGGACACAACCATGTCCTTTCTTCGATGCATCACTATAAATAACGAACCCATCATTCCCCGATGGTAGAGTCAATATAGGAGGATTTACTAATCTTCTCTTCAGTTCATCGAAAAAAATTTCACACTCTTTTGTCCAAAAAAATTTAACCCCTTTACGTGTGAGCTTCATTAATGGGTTAGCCAATCGGGCAAAATTCTGGACGAAACGTCGATAATAACCTGCCAAACAAATAAAACTATGTACCTCAATTATACTCGTAGGTTCTGGCCATTCTTGGATTGCCTTGGTCTTAGAAGGATCAACAGAGATTCCATCTTTAGAGACAATATGTCCAAGAAAAGAAATCTCCTGAATCCAGAATTCACACTTGCTAAACTTCCCATATAATTCATGCCTTCTCAGAGTCTTCAAGATAATGCGCAAGTTATTTTCAAGATCTTCGTAGATTTTGGAGAATACCAAGATATCATCAATAAATACCACCACAAATTAATCGAGATACTCCTTGAAAACTCTATTCATCAGATCCATGAATACAGAGGGTTCATTAGTCAATCCAAAAGGCACTACAGTAAACTCGTAATGCCCATACCTGGTTCGTAATGCTGTCTTCGGAATTTCTTCCTTCTTCACACACAACTGATGGTATCCAGATCGAAGGTCAATCTTTGAAAAGTATTGAGCTCAATACAGTTGGTCAAATAAATCATCAATGCGTGTTAGGGGATACTTGTTCTTTATTTTTATAGAATTGATCTCCCTGTAGTCGATACATAACCTCATAGAACCATCTTTATTTTTAACAAAAAGAACAGGGGATCCTCGTGGAGAAACACAATGGTGAATAAATCCTTTATTACTCAATTCCTCTAGTTGTTGCTTTAGTTAGACTAATTCTACAGTGACCATTCTATAAGGGGTCTTCGATATAGGCCTTGATCCAGGAATTAAATCAATGGAAAACTCAACTTCTCGTTCTGGAGGATGTCTAGGTAAATCGTTCGGAAACACATCTAAATATTCTTTAACAATAGGTACATACACTATTTGAACATTCCTTTCCTCACCCTTAGTCATTTCATTCTCTTCCTCCCTAATAATTGAATTTAGTTGAGCTACTGGGGGTGGATCTAGATAAGAATTAGGTGGTGACGATTCTTCTCTAAAGATAAGGCGTTCCTTATCATCATCATCGAGAATCGTAACCTCTTTATTCTTACAATAAATCTTCGCATCATAGTCCAAAATCCAGTCCATATTGAGGATTATATCAAACGCAATCATAGGTATGATGATGAGATTAGTAGATAAAGAACATTTATGTTCTCTAATGGGGACTGATTCACAAAACTTTGTTGCAATGATACTTCCCTTAAGAGTTTTAACTGACAACTCCCTTGTTAAATCAAATTGGAAATATCTAATTTTCATAGAAAACTGGGAAGATATGAAACAATGCGATGATCCATAATCAAATAATGAATTTTCTAAACTTGAGGAAACCATTAAATTACCTGCCACCACATCTTTCGGAGCTTCTACCTCAGCAGTAGTGATAGCATAAACTTGGCATTGATCCCTTGTAATTTTCTGAGGTAAGTTCTCCTGACGCTTAGGAAATTCATTTTCATAATGCCCCATCCCCCTGCAATTTTAGCACTGATCATTGGTAGCTTCCTTCTTCCATTTGCAATCATGAGCTTGGTGGCCTTTTCACCACACTTGTAACAGACTCCCGTTCCCTTCAAGAAAGTACCGGGGTGTTTCTTCCCACATTTACCACAGGATGGATATTCAAAATTTCCCTTCTTCCGCTTATTTCTATTCCAAGATTGATCAGAAGATCTATTATTCTCTTTCTTTTCTTTAAAGTCATAAGACTTAGAGAATTCCTTTTCGGTCTTGATAGCACATGAGACAATGTCTTCGTACGATGAGAAGGATTGTGATACTAATGCTTGAAGGAGAAATGGTTTTAACCCATCAAAGAAACGATCAATCCTACTTCTTGGGTTACGTATATAATCTCCAGAATACCTTGCTAACCTTTTAAAGTTATCCTCATACTTTGTGACATTCTCATCCTCCTTTTGTCTCAGACTCAGAATCTGCCATTCCATATTTTCTCGATGGTCGCGAGGAAAGTATTTTTATAAAAATAGATCTTTGAACTCCCTCCATTCCATATTTGATACTTCATCATCTTCTTTTATATTTTTAATCAATGACCACTATTGATCAGTATCTCTAGTGAGGCGGTAAATTTCCATGATAACTTTTTCCCTTTCACTACTCCCCAATGCCTGAAATATTTTCTCTAGGGAAGATATCCATTGCTCACCTACTAAGGGATTTGTACTCCCATTGAACGTTGGTGTTTGTTTCCTCATGAAGCAATCTAACATTGATCCTCCACGACGTGGATCAGGGTGCTCCATATGGGTAAGGTTATTATTCATAACCTGAGTAAGTTGTCCAAGTATGGTGATTAGCTGATCGGAACCGGTTGCATCACCAGCTCCACTATAATTTTCTTGATCAGGAGGGAAATACCTACATGGAGTGCATGCATTGATACAGTTTCAATTTCATCCACTAGGCGCCATTTCTATTTAATGGAATAAACTAGATCGGTTTATGAATCAAAATACATAATCCCATACTTATAAAACACTTAACATAAATTGAACTATTTATGGATATAATCCATAATAATAAAAATGTTTTCTTTGAGGAAGTATATACTCATAAGCCCTTCATAATTATTTGTAAAGAAAATGAGAGTTATCCTAAGCATGTCCCCCGGTAGTGTCGTAACCAAGAGTGCAGCAAGGCCCGTTGTCGTGCACGAGTTCCCGTTCGAGTCTAGTTCAAAGTCGTGTTTTCGTTTTTTACCCCTAGGTACATCTGTGCCAGAGACGCCTCTACCTACTCGTATCCAGATAGGGATGTATTTATTGGAAAACTCACAAAATCTCTATAATACCAAAATTATATGAAGTTCATCTATACTAATCCTCAAAGTTCATCTTAGGTCTACGTGCTCTAATCAGAGTTTATCTAAATCTTGCTTCCAAGGTTTGTACTAAACTTCCTATGATACCAACTGTAAGGCCCCGACCCTAGTTACCTAGAGTCGGTGCATTATTACATAACATTGGCATGATCACAATAAGGATCAAATATCTAAAGACTGATTGGTTTAGTAGCCTTGGAAATACTAGATATATTCATAAGTCTTACATTACATCATAAAAATGAAAACTACAACAACATCTTTTCTTCATATTCCACACTCATATCCCCACATACTATCCCTACATGTCATTCATAATTTACTTCTTCATACCCTGGG
The DNA here is from genome assembly GCA_963277665.1 of Viscum album. Lineage (NCBI taxonomy): Eukaryota > Viridiplantae > Streptophyta > Magnoliopsida > Santalales > Viscaceae > Viscum > Viscum album. The sequence goes on from CAUJRU010000464.1 coordinate 326,762, forward strand.
AAAAATAAAACAGAGAAAAGGGGTGAGCTCAAATTCCCAGTAAAGATAACAATATAGCAGAAACTTTCATAAATAAGAATAAACATTTAAGGAAATGTATAACTAAAACAAAAGCCTTTTAAACTTGAACTTAAACGTAGTATGGAAAAAATAAAATGAAATAATGCCATTTACTTATTCACATGGATATTCTACTAATCTAATAATCACATGAAATATCAATAACCACTTTCATAATGATAGAATGCATAATGCCAGACTATAATAACCACATAGCCAAGGCCTCATTCCAAGACTACAAATAATATTTTGTCAAGGCCTTGTTCCAAGACACTAGTTAGTCTCATGAGACCTATCGATGCATCGAGGAGCTATAGCAGGCTCCACCCGTCACATATTAAGACCAATGCATTCTCATATGAAAAGGTTTAAACATAACATAAACATTCGTATTAAAACTAGCATACGAAATGTATATACATTCACCATAAACTATGAATGGTATAAAAATAGCACATCCACAGTCAAACATATCACAAAACCTTCAATACAATATAGAAGTTTTGTATCATAATAAATCAACTTCAAATAAGCGTAAAATCAATCAAAGGATATTGACATAGATGAAATCAAAACTCTTTTTATAGAAATATCTCTTTCTATTTTTGAAATCATTTAAGAGTCATATATTTATAAAATAAAACCTTTTCTTTGAAAATATTCTTATAATCTTGTAAGGGAAGCTTCGACGATTTTATAATGGCGGAAAATAACCGCACCCACCGTATAAGTTAAAAACATTCTTACCTTAATTCTGTCGAAAAGGTTAAAAGCAACTTGTTTGGAAAATGATGGAAAGATTACTTTATAAAACATTTATAAAAATTCAAACAAGGGTATAAATGACTTTAACCCATGTTCTTTTAAATAGTAGAAATTATTTGAAATACATTTTTAAGAAACATGGATGTGGATGATAAAGAGATCCCAGTAGATTATTACGTATAAACAACCTCGGATAATGAAGAGATTGTGAAATAACCCTTACCTTGTACTTTTCCTTGGTTGGGATAGGTTAACCTCCTGTATAATGGTGAAATAATTATTTTTAAATTATAAAATAATCATATACATTAATATGATATCATATATGATCTTATAACATTGATTTGTTAATAATATCTTAGTATTATTGTTGTTTCGGGTGTTAACTTACTCATTTTATTTTATATGTTTTGTTACGTAATACATGTTTTTAATGGATAGGTTTTATATTATTCATATCCAGAATGATATCAAGTCCTTAAACATCATTTTTAAATCATCAAATGATAATTATACTTGAATGGATACGATAGAGAATGAATCTCATCGCGTTCATGGAGACGGTAATCCGTACGTACGCACGAGCGACAATATCATTCTTTTGATATTATAATAATATATAAATGGATGGTATATCATATATAAAGAAGAATTAACATGTTATATTTATTATTTACATGAGTTACACATCATTATAATACCCATCAAAATAATAATATATTAAATAACAATTACACCACGACGTGGAGACGGTAAGCCGTACGTACGCACGTATGGTGAAATGTTATTCAAAGGGAGGATAGAATACTGAATATGTTTGTACCATATTTAAAATAACATAAAAGTATATATAAGATACTGGAGTTATTATTTTTGAATGGTAATAACAAAGAAAGAAGAAGTGGAAGAAGAAATGAATTTGAAAAAGGGTGGTGAAAACATTACCTCTTCTTCTGGTTTTTCCTTTTGATTTGATCAAAAGGGATCCTTAGGTTGGATTTCTGATCAATATAAGGCCTCTAGGTTGTAGTGAGGGATGTTGAGAGAGTATTTGGGAAGATATTGGTCTAACCAAAAGGCTTTGAAGGTGTGATGTAATGAGAAGGGTGAGTTCCCTTTTATAAGTGGGGTGAGGGGCACCTTTGGAAAAGCTAGAAATATTAATTTATAATAAATTCATATTAGGTTTCTAATGGGTCCAATGTTGATTATTAAAAGTTTAAGGTTGGGATAGGTAGAAAACCATTCAACCAATAGAATTTATACAGGTTTGGGTTACTATATTAACCTTATCTTTTAGTTTTAACTCTTAGTTAATTAGATTGACATTTACCATGTCACTTTGTATTTTTATATTATATAGTTAATAAACATACTATATACATCCAAGAGACCCCCAAATGGTCCATTAATGATACAAATATCATGATATATGTCTCTTGGACGATCCTTAGATTTTTAGGAATTTAAGATCAATTAATAATATAATATTGTTTTTAAAAAACTCTTTTATGTCTATTTTGACACTATTCAATAGATGATTTTTGTAAAACTCATAACAGAATGAATACTTCTAATAAAGTAAATTAAATCAATCCTAATATGTCATATTATCCTATGAAATTATTTTAATTCATTAAAAGTCTCAAATTATATTTATTTGGGTATTTATAATATCAATTATTTAAATTTTTCACTATTTTGGTAATTGCTGCATCATCATTGTGTCATAAATAAATTAAATTATTTAATATCTAAAAATTATAAATAAAATATCATTATGTAGGAAATTTGTTTATCTTTCTAATTAATATTTATAGTCTATAAGCCAACATATATAACCCTATGTAAAAATTGTTTTTCTAAAAGATATATGCTTGTTTCATTTTTGTATTTATTTTAACTTAATTAAAATAAAGTGTCCCTATTACTTACATGTGGCACCATGGGGTCCCAAAATTGACCCAAAGATGCCCATGGTCGAACATGAATCAACAAATAAGGTTAGGACACGTTTTAGGGTAATTTTATATTATTATAATATTAATTTTAACCCTTATTTACCGGATTTACCCTTTAACCATGGTAAATAAAATATTTACCGAAATAATTATTCAAAATGTCTAAAAATAAAAGGTACCTATTTAAACAATTTGAACATACTGATTCCAAATATGGAATCCATTTTTCCAAATTCAAAACAAAGAAGTGGCCGAAATTAATTTAAAATTAATTCCCGCTGTCAAAACAGAAAGCGTGTTTTTAAGATAAAATAACTATCAAAATATTGATACTTGTTTATGTTCGGTTTAATTGTGAAATTATGTCCAATGAACAACATTGTATTAAATAGTAAAAATATATTCTAAATATTCTTTAAAACCACTCAAATTCATAATTTATCAATATAAATTATTTTGATTAAAAAAGTTGTTTTTATTTAAAATTTAGTAATTTTCACTATTCATCAAAATATTATTGTTATCCGAAAAGTACCAAAATTTCACCTGAGGCTAAATTCGATATCCCGAATCCAAAAATGAAGTCCATTTTTAAATATAATATATATATAATTTCAAAAATTAGTTATTACTATTCACAACGGCTAGTTTGATTAGTTATGGTGTGTTAGATCTCGGTGTTGCGTACAACACACGCTATCACATTATTCAAAGAGAAGCGTACCGTAGAATCTTGGGGTGTTACAGGATTTGTTAATGTGTGATTTATATGCTTAATTTATATGTAATGAAGATATAAGTGAGTCCATAAATGATAAATATAGGAATAATAGTTTGGTAATGGTAGGGTAATTAACATGACAAGAAATATAGGATATTGGGACCTTTTTAGAGTTTCTTTATTTGTACTTGTTAAACAAATTTTTGATCATTAATATAGATAAGGAATATGTTTTTCCTTTTTGATTTCACATGAAATGTAGTGATGAGATAAATTGAAAACCCGAGTTTTTATGGGTAAGTAATGAGGTACTATGTTTTAGTGATGTAAGATATTTTAATCACTAACTATGTAGTGTTATGTTTGAGTTATGGTAATGGTCATTTATAAGTGGATTATAGTGGGATGATTTATGAGCTTCTATTTTATGTATTCAGTTTCCCTGAATGTAATTAACCCATTTTTCATTACACTATTTTTTATATATTCGCATACTAACTCCTCAATTTAAAAGAAGTTTTTATGGTTTTTTTGAAAGCATTATGTTCCCAGTTTTTATAAATAATATATTTTTTAGTAAAAATTTAATGTATGATGTTTCAGGTAATGGAAAGTAGCCTTTATAACTGGGTATTGATTTCTAGAAATATTGTGAATCTTAGTCTCCAATATTACATATTATTAAGGATTATGTTTTCCCCACATACATCCATCATCTATTCCAATTTCATTATTTATGCATTTGTATGTATGACTTACCATTGACATTAGTTTTACTATTTGACATTTGTGAGTGTGTCAGTATATTATATGTTGAATTCTATTGTGAAACTAACTGAATAATGGAGTTATTCAATAGATCCCACTGTAAAACATGATTTATATGTTAATTTCTTGTAATATAATGCCTATAACATGACTGGTGATACTTGTGCATCATGATTCATGGAATTACATGGAATACTTGATATTTTGTAGAATAATTTTTTTTCATCCATTTTATTTTATCATTAAATAGTTAAACATTATTTGATGAGTTACTAAATGTTTTATAATTGTTAGGTAAATTTTTTAAATGTTAAATGATTTGTTGATGGTAGATTGATGATATGAGTGGTGTGGTGTGCTACTATAACCTTTCGTAGATGGAAGATATGAGTTTAGGTAGCTATTAGTTACATGATAAGAGTTTATTATGGAATATAGAGTATATAACCATAGTTTTAAAACTAGAACCATCATCTAATTTTCTCGGTTTTAAATCATGTTTGTAACAAAAAATTTCTATGTTTTAAACTGTTGAAATAAATTATATTTTACCATGATTTTATGTATGGACATAGGATGAAATTGAAATGTTTAAATAGTTAATATACATAGAAATTTCTCTGTTTTAAACCATTTCTATATATTACATAATACCATGGTTTTAACCACGACCATAATATTTAACTTATAAGGTTCCATTATGGTTATAATTAGAAATTTACGCAATTTACTGTGTTTTTATACATGACTTTCTCTCATGGTTTAAACTATAGAAATTGAGAAGGCCCATTACAATGTATCTATCCACCACCATTTTGAAAATCGTGGAAATTGGATATTACCATTGTTTTTTTTCAACAATAATATTTATAAACTATGGATGTAGTTGAATTTTTTTAATTATTATCCCATCATATTGAAGACTATCAGAACATTTAATTTATGTTTAATAATAATACTATAATATTTCACGATTCTCATTATTACATGGTACATTTATAGCCTTTCAATGTGATATAATATCTAAGTACATATCAAATTAATATTATTAGTAATTACACTCATCATGTGATAAGGTATTTGTTACTATTGTAGAATTTTATTCTTTTGGTAATATAATATAAAAAAGGGAATTTTCTTTAGGCACAAACTCTAATAGTTAATGATTACCTTCCATACCTAGAAAAGATTGTTGGGGAAGTCTCTTATGACTATAACATTACCACAAATCTACCATGATAGTATCCAACCAATTAGTGGAATCATATTAATTGTTTCATGGTCTCAATTAAATATAATTCTCTAGATGAATTTGTTCCAACCATGATCATATAGACTTAGGAACACAGGAGGAAAGCCCACCCATGGTATCTAACCATAAAAAAACTAATGAATTTACACATCTAAACTATTTCCAAGATCACAAATTCCTATTAGTATATCCTTAAAATATAGTAGGAAACAATACATATCACCATTACCTATAATCACTAAGAATCATTCAAGTTTTCCTTAGTAACATCTTCAAATATACACTTTCTAATAAGAGAATGAATTAAAACACATTTATGTTCTCCTTGGGGTATCCCTCTACACCAATAACTAATTAGAAATAGAGAATTGTATGCCTAAAAAAACCACAACTCTATATACAATATCATAAGGTAAACCCTACCCCACCGATTAATGGGAATTTTTGATGACACTTTCATCCCAAGTATCATCCATTGGGGAGGGGAACACCCAAATTATAGATATCTCATCTATAAATAAATATGTGTATCATATCATAGGATTCACAATAGAAAATGTGAACACTACTAACAAAAATAATGTTTTAAAAGAAGATATTTTATAAGAACTTTATAAACAGGATACAGTTAAAGGTAATTCCACTAATTTAGTTGTATTTAAAGATTCTTTATATACCCAAAATCAATAAAAATATAATTATTTAAGTTCAAATACAATTTTTCCTCTACATATCACTTAGTGGGATAATTATATGGTGAATTGAAAATAGGTTTACACATATAAAACCTAAATACCGCCTGAATATGTTATGATTTTCTCAATATAAGAATGTATTATTCACTTCAAGGATAAAATTAGGAAGCATGAGTATATCAATGATGAATTTACCAGGGAATCATATCCACAATATTATATTTTCAATTCAAGTAAATTCATCCTTATACTAAACCTTGTAAAATAAAATAGATACCTTAACCCATAATAATAAAATCAAGTCTCCGATTCACTTGATATAATATCAAATTTCCTATTTTAATAATAACTAGTTGATTTTCAAAATTTTCCCCCATTAGGGATACATCATACCCAAGAAATGGAAATTCAATCAATGAAAACACAGGTGAGTCACCAATAACCAATTATGAAATTATAGCAATAAAAACCCATAGAATATATAATAAATCACATGTCATCTAAAGTAGTATTATATTTAAAATTATTGGATTTTATTATATCATTAATGTAATACATAGAAGGATATTGAACCCTGGTATATGAAAGATAGTGTTTTATATTTAATCGGTTTATTTGTCTCATATATCACCTATCTTTATGAATCCCTGCATATCAGCATTCAATGGAAGGTGTGATCAAGTCGATTTTAAGACCCATTTTTCTACCTTCAGTGTAAGAAAAATTGATTCCTCAAACTAAATTAGGTTTCTAGGAGTACTTTATTTAGGTATACATGAAAATTTCATATATATTTTTTGTTAAAAAAATTGGTTATAGGTATATTTCTATCTATAAATAGCTCGGTTGAAAATTAATATACCAATTAAAATCCACATTAATAAAAACAACCATCCATGAGCTCTTTGGATACATGAAAACTAATAATGATAAAGTCACATATTCAACTTCTATATAGAAGAGTCTAACATGATCCTGAAATAGATCTTTTCTAAAATAAATTACATTATATATAGGTGGAGAACCCATGGGATGTGTTTGGAAACAATATCATCCTATTAAAATATCCCAGTGAAGTATAATATCTTGGAATAATATCAAAACACCTAGAAGAATCCATTGGGAGAACATATAGAAAATGTTATAAAACAATATTTTCAAAGTTATATAATTTATGAATATATGGAATATTAGTTGTTACACTCAAGTAGGTAACATCGTGGTTAAAGATATGTGACATTAAAATTAATTATAATAAAATTAATTCCTTCCATAATGATCAGGTTCTATGGTAATTCATCTCTTTTCTAAATAATAATATGACTAAATAACAGAATATAATGAAGATCTATAAAGTATATATTTTTTTGGAAACCAAATCATTTCTATACCATCTTATTCAAGTTTATATAATCCATGAATTCATTGTATTCAAATATATACTGAAAAAATATGGTTTATGAGGGTCATGTACCCTTTGAAAATCCTAAGGCACATGTGACATGTGTATTGAAAATTCTCAAAAAAGAATGAAAATATAGGAAAACTGCCTAGTATGGTAGCATTATTTTTTTGATGACATGATGATATAAATATCACTGAAATGTGAGAATGAAATCATTAGGGAATATATTAATAAAATTTTTGGGACCTAATACCTGAAAACCCAATATTTTAGAACCATCCACTTCTCATATCAGTAAAATCAAATGAAATAAGTACAGGTGATATAAAGATAAAAAGCGGTCCCCAATGATTTAAAAACTAATCCAAACACCAATGGACTTCATGAACCCATAATCATGAGAATGGGAACCATCCCAAAAAATGATATCCTATTATTTTCATAAGTATCAATTGGAATCAATCCACCAAATAATACCATGGGATTAATCTCACCAAATAATATCTTCCTATAAAGGGAGTCATGAATAGTAACCATCATACTAAATATGATCCCCATATATATAGGTTCATAAATGGGAACTGCCCCTCCAAATGGGATCATGTTCTAATGAGAATAACCTATTCACCGTAGATAATATTATTTGATTGTTAGATAGGCATGTTGGTAACAAATTGTTTTTTGAAATGGGAGCTTATATTTTGGAAAACATGACACTAGCCATGCCTATAGAATTTTTACATAGTTATAGTGAGTTCACTCTCATCAAAGTTGATCACCCTCTTATATAATTTCACGAGGTTTAACGGGTTTTCCTATCATGTATTACTAATAATGATGAAAAGACCATGATGATACCCCACCTTACTATAAAGAAGGAATCAGAAACACTCTATGATATAGAATTCAATAATTATGTTCCATGTTCTTGATGTTATTGGGTAGCAACTCAGATTTCCATTATTATTTATCCATCAAGTCAATAGAAAACATAAGGGTGTTGTCATGTCTCATTCCCACCAACCACTTGATGCTTCTAGAAAACTCTGTAAAGAGAACTGATCACCTAATATTAGTAAGAAAATTAAAATATATAGAAAACAATTAATGAGATACATCCAGAAATAAATCCCCTATAGGATTATTTTAATTAAGGATAAATCCCTCTCATTCAGTAGTTAGGATTATATAGGATCACACCATTCAACCAAACATGTCCAAAATTAATCATCTATATTTTTTTCACTATGCTACAATACCATCCTACTACTATGATTATATTTTTTACAGTGATGTTCAAAATGAAAAATTTTTACAAACATTTTCATATTTTTAACACCCTCGTCAGGTGAGTTTTGGAAATTTTTGACATTATTTATTACCACACAATCCCCATTACTGCTAAAGTTTTCTTGGTTAATAGTGTCTATATCAATGTCCCAATAATCAAAAAATTAAATTCATACCTTAATGTGATTGAAATAGTGGAACATCCACCCAGATCTCAAATTTATCTATGTTTCTATGTGGGCTAATGCATAAGTGGAACAGTTGGGAAATAATGTAATCAAACTAATAGGGGAATATAAAACTAGGTATATTTAATCTAGAAATGAAATGTTTCTAGGTAATTCAAGATTTATATAAAGTATAATTTAGTTAATATCCTAAAAATAAAGATACCCTTTGTGGAAAATATATAGGGAACTTTCAACTAGTGGATGTATAATCATGTGTATTGGTATACATTCCAAATGTGATTTTGGGAAAAACCAAACATAATCCATCTCATAATTATATGTTTTTCTATAACTATTACTACACATTAATTCTCATTAAATTCTAGGATTAGAGTTTTATATAATTATAAAACACCCTTACATAAATAACCCATACATTTCCCATATAATGGAGATTTATTCCACTATTCCAAAATCATAAATGATACATCTAGTTCAGTTAAGGGGAAATATTATAATTAGAGCATTTAAAATGTTATAATTCCAACTCGTTCTTAAACTCTATAAAAACTATTTAAAAATGGGGGATGATCATAAATATCCTATTAAATGTTAATAAGTGGAAGAAACTTGTTATATCTTGACATACTAGAAAACTCAAAAATATTTTTTTATTTTAAATAAAAAATATTTATTTGTATAAGATCACGAAGTCATACTCCATAATGAAGTGAATTTATTTTCTTAATGAGATTTCTAAAAAAATCATAAGAAATAATATTTAAAATATAATATTTTTGATGGTTTCTTAGGCCATCATGTTTTTAATCACCCTTAATACGGAATAACATATTCAGTTACAACCAAAATATATTCTCTAGAGAATAAGACAGTGCTGAAAGTATTTATATTAAATATAATTCCAAGAACACCTTTAAACATGGAAAATATCAAGGAACTATATGTTGAATTAAGTATATTGGATATTATAATTTTTCACTTAAGCATATACTTTAAACTTTTCCCAAAAAATGAAATTGTATTAAAAAGAATGGGTAAAGTAATTATATGTTTAGAATAAATTTATATTGAATCATTGTATAATTAAAAATACCAATAAGAGTATGAAAAAAAAGATTATTATAAACAATTTAGATATTTTATAAAAATATTTTAAAACAGATAAAATAAAATTCTTAATAAAACCTCTTATGACTATAGAAATATATATATTAAAGCCAATGAAAGAGGGAATATGGAATTGAATTCTGATTCATATGATAAGAATAAAAAATTTAATAAAATTAATAAATGTGAAAATAGGTATATATAATAAAAAATAATATAAAATATGTCATAGAGAAATAAAACTAGGAAAAGAATCCCATTAACACATGTTTGGTATTTCTTCACATGTCCCCTAATTTATTTTAGGAGTTGAATATACACTTCAGGATCTCACTATTAAGAAAAATTTAGGATTATGCATATATCCAAAGGATAATAAAAAGTTTAAGGATTATATTATAAATATTTTGAGCGTAATTTTAGAGAAAAATAATAAATTTGATGTTTTTTGGATAGGTTATAATGAGACCCCTTTTATAAGAAAAATATGATGGAAATTGGAAAAGGTATTTTATCATTAAATGTTAAGAATGTTATTTTAAAAAGCCATGTTTATCATAAATTAATAAGTAAATATAGTTTATTCCACACATTATCTTCTCAAAAGATACAGTTTTATATTTTATTCAACATTTATCTTGTAAAATCTGATTTAATTTTTTCCAATAAGATAATTATTTAATATTATTGATTTCTTTCAAAAATCTTTTCTATAGAAACCTAATTAATGAAAACCATTTTACATTAAATATTTTAAATCCTTTTTATTTTAATTTTTCTTACTATATAGTGTATTTAATAAAATATTATCATTTATTTTCGACACAACTTCTAAAACTATCAACATGATTTTTTTAATCTGTTATTAGATTAAACTTATATAGATCATTTAGAGTTTTATTAGGTTGTGAAAATAATTAGTAATCATTTTCATGTTTATCTTATAAATAAATTTATTTTTTATGGAATAATTAACTTTTTAGTGTCTTATCATGTAATACATGTTTTAATGGATTATTCCATATTAAACATCATTTTAAAAATAATATATTAAGAGGAAATAATTTTTTTTAAATCAATGTTAGGTGGGAGTTATCTTATAATGAATTGGTTTTAACAATTATTTTGATTAATGGGTTATATTCTAAATAATTTAACTTTGTATTATTAAATCAAAAAATATACATGGATTTATGAATTTAGAAAAAAATCATAATTTTAATTACAAATAATGAAAAAAATTCAAGGAAAATTAGACTATATATAATTAAATGAAGAAGACGAAAGCTATGTAAAAATAAAATGCATGATTTGTTTGTTATAAATGAATTAAACAATAGAATACTAGGTTATGTCTAAATAACTCAAGATCATTGGATACTGTATAGGTTAATTTTTTTTTCCCAATTACTATTTTATAATTTCATTGTTGGGAACTCACCTCTGAAAGAATAATAAGTCATGGGACTTATATTTCTTAAAAAATAACTTAATGTTAATATGTTTTCATATGAAGAAAACAAAACCATATTAGAATAAAACATTTCCCAAATTTGATAACTATATGGGGATGCACCCCATGTTATATTAAGTATATTTTTGTAGAAGATTAACTTACCATAGAAGATCCAATTTGAGAAACCCATTGCACTATAGTCTATTTCATTATACTATGAGTTCTTATATATAGTAGAAATTTTATCTAATGATATGAAATAATGATCTATAATTCTTGGGTTTTTCTTTTAAAACTCCAAATATACACTCCCAAATATATTTTTAAAATAGAAATTCCTTACATAATGTCAATGATACCAACTGAGATACCTCAAAATTGTACTACCATTTCTGGTGCTAAAAGATAAATTTTTTTGCATTATAAAATTGATAAAATCAATGAAATTACATAAACATATCCATCGAAAAATACTATATCAAAAAAAAGAGTCTCTTTCCAACAGAATATCATTTAGGTTTTGAATTCTAAATTGTTAGGAAATATTTTTAATGTGAAAATCCATATTCTTTTAATTAGGTAGTCATTTTCCACTAAAAAATAATATTTATTTGACAGTAATTGCTCAAAATATCTCAAAAAATTATCTAAAAAATATTTCACTCTCCGTACATTTATCACCCTCCTGGGTGGGAAATAGAGTGAATGATTGATCCTCGAAGCCCACATCCAATAAGCACAGGGTTTGTGACTAACACTCAGGTATAAACCACACAGTGGAAGACATTACCCTTATAATAAAAGTTATGTACATGTGATATGAGGAGAAACACAGATTAACACTATATCATATTAATAAACCAAGATCACATACAATAGAATACAGTAAGCCAAAATATGTCATATATAATAAAACTCTAAAAAAATACAAAAAAAATCGTTGGAAGTAGATTAAAAAAAATCCCCACCCCAAGATAGTAATATGTAGCTAGATAACCATACCCCTATTGAATACATGAAAAATATTCTATATTTAAATAGGGTTATTATAGAATTTATACTCAGTGATATCATCCCTGATACGTCTCTTGGAAATTTGATACAATTATAATAATTCTCTAATGACTATACATAATAACTATTATACACCTGTTAGGTTAACTACCCATTCCCAACCACACCAAGGTTCACTCTATAAGTGTCAAATCAATTTATAAAAAGGTAATATCATAACAATATAATCATAGACACACTATAACCAAATCACCCATGGGTTTTCACTCTCAAACCCAGACTTTAAATGTCTTGTGCTCCCATCCCTTCCTTCCAGATTTGAAAAGTGTCACAAACCTACCTAACAAAATGATCACAAGGTCTTAAATCTTTTATTGGAATTAAGGAAAACTACACACAATAGAACATCTATAAAAATCACCATAGAACCAGATTAGTAGGGTATAATTTACATGAATGACATCAACCTCATGTCCCCTTTCTTCCATGAATGACCCCCTCAATGTAATCATCATCCCATAATCAACACCTCATTATGAAAATGAAAAATTATACCCAAACCATCCATTATAAAAACAACAAGGATCCATAAAAACTAGTGTAATACTAAAGGATAAGTGTGGAAGAGGTGGTAGTCAATATTTCATCCCCACAAAATTGGATGTAGGGGAGAACACATAGAACCAAACAATATGGAAAAGGTATTAAATACCTGACTTATATGGGGTGTAGTTAAAAATTACAAGGAATATTATATATATATATAAACACACTCAAACACAATCTCAACACAATTGTTTAATAAAATAATTCATCATATTTATCTACCATAAACACCATAATAACATTCGCTCATTTGTTTACCATCTTATTCTACTATAAAAAGCTATTCACTAAAAAAATGGTACAAAACCCACAGTTCACAACCATACATTCACGAATCCCACCATTTTCTATATTATTACACCACCAACCAATATTTTCTAATTACGAAATGTAAATACCATATTTAATGTCAAAATACTTTAACCATACCCCACATGGGATTCCATTATAGTTCAAGCCATTCATTAGTAATCAAACCATGAATTTAATTAATGATAATTAATTTTCAACCCATGTTTCTCAATTATTTCTTATATAACCTTAAAAAATTTAATTAATATCCCATTATTTCTTCATTCTTTCCTCATTCCATACTATTGGGCATCTAAACCCCTTTACATAATTTATCATAGTAATATATGTATAGAAATAAGAAATAAACATATTTCTTACCATCTATATTACATGGTCCATCCTTAATATCGTTCAAGTCCTGATTATTCAATCAAACCATTTATTTATCAAAATTAATTATTATTTAATTATGTGAAGTTATTCTATTCTTCACAAACAGAAATATTTTGTACAAATAGCACACAATATTTAAACATGGTAACAAGAAGGTACTACTTAATGAAAAAATAAGTTATAGTTATTTCAAATTAATAAGGCTTACCTATCTAATAAATATCAAGTTTCATAAATCACATTACATCTATAAATTTTCAATCTATTCCACTATCATATTTATGTTATTTAATAGGGAAATTTATTTTCGAATACTAATAGTAGTGACAAAATAGGAAAAAACATAAATAAAAATAAATCACATGCACTATATTTCCCTTTTAAATCTTCAACATTATAGTTCAGTTTACCTTTATTAAGTCGGTTCATGTTATTATCTCGGGGAAAAACCATGATAAACTAAATATTTACAAAAAATAAGGGATAAGGTCCTAAATCCCTAAATAATGTTAGGTGGTTAAAAATTCAATGTAGTAAAAAAATGAAAGGGGAGACGAAATGTTAAAGATAGAACATGATAAAGGGGATAAAATTGATCTAATAAGGTTATAAAATTTTGAATAGTGATTTTGTGATTTTCCAAACTCATAAGGATGAACAAGAAGATTCAAACATGGGAAAAAATATTGTTTATAGAAAAATAACATAACATAATATATAATGGTGATATTTAAATAATACTATATAGCATTTTCAATATTAATTCACTATAATTAAATTTTTTTACTTTCCTCACCAAACACAATTTAATAATCTATAAATTAAGAAGTCAAACATTTTATTTAAACATTTCATAAAAAATTTAAAACCATCATTTTTCATTCATTATTTTAATTTATTTATATTTTAAAATGTTGCATATTATAACTAGGAATGGGAAAAATCTCAATTAAAAAGTTACCATTAAAATATAAGGGTTCCATTCATAAGGTAATATTGGAATTACCCTCATTTGTCTTAGTTTAGAAAACCCATATGAAATAATTAGTCTCTCTATACGTGAATCATAGACTACCCATATGTGACACCATGAAATGTGTTTTATTTATATGCAACCAATAGATTAGTGACATTAAATTTATTTAAGGTTAAAATAACCCTTATAAAAGATATAATCAACCTTAAAATTATCATAAATGAACTGAAAACAACATCAGATGATAGAACAATATACCCACATGTGATCCAAATGGAAAGACACCATAAAACTAGACTCAATGAGTTCCCTCGTATGATCAAGTACAAGGGACTTAACTTTTTTCATTTAATGAGAGATATTCATTGACCCTTAATGACATCAATTTACCCTAACATTGATTTATAATCCACTACCAACAAACACCAAAACCACAACTATGGTGTAGACGTAAATGGATCACTATTTTGTCCTACCACATTAAAGGGAACATCATAGAGATCCCAAAACCATTTTTTCTTCATTCTATCACGTGATCAATATAACCACAACCTCACACACTAATATTACTAATGAAATGGGATTATCCTCTTTCTGAGATGATCCCATGGTTATTTCACTCCCCATGGAGTGCCCAGTACCTCAAAACCTACCAAAATAATATTATACATAGATGATTGTTAACCCCACACCCACTATTATGGTGCGGTGACACATAGGATATCAAAATATATTCTATAAAATATATTAAACCACTAAAATCCCTCTTGAATCCTTTTGAATTTGAAAAAAAACAATGGGATGAGTCTGTAAGGTTCATGTAATTAATTAATAACCAAGGAAAATGGAATCATTTTAAGAGCGAGATCAAATTCTTAATAAGGGCTTGCTACAAATAATTTTGTTGGATAATTAGAAAAGGAATGAATAATATGGAATAAATAAATAGTAATAATAAAACTATCATATGATAGATAATTGTAGCATGAAATGTATCCATGGTTTACATAACAATGTAAATAAAAACATATAAAATATTAAATGATTACATAGAGATATAATTCATAATATGAGACCTTATAAACACACATTCAAGGCCTTGTTCCAAGAAATAATATATAAATATTTAAGGTTTTCCTATAATACACAATCTAATTTTTATCATAAGTCCTACAAATGAATCAAGGAGTTATGTTATTCTAGACCCTACGAGTTACTAATTATGTCAAAAAATTTCATCTTTTTTAGGAGTGAATAAATCATATAATACATATCCGACATGTCTTA
This sequence comes from Viscum album, assembly GCA_963277665.1. Taxonomy (NCBI): domain Eukaryota; kingdom Viridiplantae; phylum Streptophyta; class Magnoliopsida; order Santalales; family Viscaceae; genus Viscum; species Viscum album. Next base: position 343,003 of record CAUJRU010000464.1, read on the forward strand.
GTAATCAATAAACAATTACATTGAAGTAGAACATAATAATTTTTCAATATACACCCTTTTAATAATTTGTATAACATTATTTTTAAACACTCATAAAACATACACCATATTAGGTAATAGGTATTTTGATATGTCAATACAATAAAAAAAATTAGAAATAATGTATTTTTTTGTAGAATATATCCATAAAATTAATTAATATAGATATGAATTTGAAAATAAAGTCACCATGGAGATTAAAAGTGATAGATAACAAAACCATCAAGATTAATGAGAGGCATGGGCAATAAATTTATATAATAATTTAGCGGATAATAATTGAAACATTACTCTAAAAAAGGTAGATATTTTATATTTTTAGAGGAAATTAGAAGAAAAATTATAAAATTAATTGTAATAATGACACTATAGAATGGTTGTAAAAACTAACATCTATATAAATTTCAAAAATTCATTTCAAGATGTGTAAATTGGACATCAAAATCCATAATCTTTTTATAATTAAAAATATGGAAACCTTTAATAGAATTTATTTTATAAATATGAAATGTGGTGTGGAAGATAAATATATACATATGTTGAAGTAATAATTATTTTTTAAATAAAAAGCTCATAGAATAACTAGAATTTTATTTTAATTTAAAAAACCATGGAATCATAGAATAGAAGATAAATAATGAATATATAACATAAAAATAGGAAAATTTAATTTATAAAGAAAATATTATAAATGGATTTTTTACACATTTATAAAAAAATTCAGAAATTTCCCATGTAGTAAACTATAAAGGATTCCTTTTTATGTTTTGGTAAGGAATGTAAAATTCAGTTAAAAATGGAATTAATAAATATTTTAATCATATTGAAAAAAATTACTAAAACATTATAATGAATATGGACATGAGCAAAATGATTCTCGACAACAAAGAAGAGAAAAGGTCAAGTCCACATATACGCAACCATTTGAATGAATTATAAATAAATGGGAGGTAAAACATTAATAACACTAGTAAAAATATAATTAAAAATAGGTAATATTATATCATACCATCATAGAGTGGATGAAAAAAATAATTGTTTGATGTTCATGAATAATATTCAAAACTTATTAAGTGTGAATTAAGTTAAAAACAACCCTTACAACAAAGGTAATATATTAATTAAAGGATAGGGAAAATAAAGGGATTAAAACAATATAAAAATACCAACATTAAAAAATAAAATTATTATATATCAATTCAATAAGGTATCATTTATAACATATAAATTTTTTTTATGATAATAATAAACATCCCTCAAGGACATAATATTTGGAAAATGAACATCTCCCTAAAGGTATGAATCACTTGGTAAAAGGGTCTGGTCAAATGGATTGAAAAAATAGATTTATTAAATGGTCTATTGATTCCTCCCAAAATTATTCAATAAATTGACCATGGGGAAAATATTTATTAAAATATTTTATCTTTTATTAAATTATAGAGATATATATTATATATCATTCCATTTGAATGAAATTTACAATGTTAAATATGTTTCTAAATATATATTAAAATTTTGAAAATTTTATTAATATGATCAATTTTGATGTTTAAATTTACATTGCCCATTAATTGTTAATAATTTTAATTGAATGATTAATTTATCTTAAATTAATGATAGTAATTTAATAACAATAATATTTTTTTATTTTATATAATTTTATAATCGTCTATTTAGGATGTTGACTATAACTTATATACTTACCTCATGGAGATAGTAATTCGACCGTGACATGGGAAACATTTTCATCTTCTAATGGATGCGAGGGAGTTGGATACTGGTTGTCCCAAAAAAATAATTACATTTAAGTATGATAATGAAACTAATTACATTATAGATGGATTAAAATATTAGATTTTGATGATGTTTAAGAAGAAAGATACTTAAACGAGTTAGGATAAAACAATAATCTCTTCCTTTGATATCCACCATTAACCAAATCCTTACGTCTTCTTATATTGTTCTTTTGGTGTTACAAAAAACTCTATGATGCATGAAAAAGGGGTGGAAGGGGTTTTGGTAGATTTTGGATGATCTAAGAGGCTTTGAGTGTCAAGGGAGGTGAGATGGTGAAGTGATTATTTTACTGGTGAGAGGGATAGAATTTTCATAAATATTTGACTTTTAATATAAAATAGATTTCGTAATCATGCAATGTTAATCCAAAAATTATATTTTGTAAGGATTAAATAATTTAGCTGATACAACACCCTCATACACCCATTTATAAATGGGGTTTTATGATATTTTAATACATTTCCTCTTGATTTATTATTTTATTCATTTTAACCTTTACCGTGGTAACCAATGTTTACTCTGGAAATTATTTAAAAAAAAACTAAAAATGAACATAATTAATAATTTGAAGATAATAAATAAAAAAATTAAATCAACTCTAATTCATTCAATTTATAATAGTGATGAAAATAAATTCAATATAGTAATTTATACTCTTAGAAATTTTTTTTAGATAAATGTATTTATAAGCATAAAATAAATTTATTTTTTTCTTTACCAAGTAGAAATCATTAAATGATCGTTAATTTGATTTTTATATATATTATCAATAATTTTTATAAAATAAATTAATTTAAAGTGACTAATTTAGTTTATTATGATAAAAATATATAATATATTGATTTATAAACTTAATTTAAAAATAAGTCTTTTAAAAATAAAATGATATTACTCATCATTTTAAAAATTCAATACTTATTTTATAGGAATTAATAAATTAATTTTTATAAAAGAAAATAATTTAAATTTATTTTATAATTGAATTCTTTATATATTCCAAATAATGATAAGACATACTTTTCTAACAATTACATGTCTATATCATCTTGACCTCTACATTTAAAACATCACAAGATTTCCACATGAGATCTATGGGAATGATAATGAATTTTGGTTCTTACTAGTGGTGGTTCAACTAACATGCATCAAATAGTGATTTATACAAGGTTTAACATTTTCCATTTTAATTTTTACTCAATTTTTGTACTTAGTGAAGCTCAGCATGGGCTTGGTCTTGGTAAAATTAAAGAGACTCTACTTCATTTCCATGCTATGAAAAATGATCATAGTATCATAATTATTTATTCCATTAATTATCCTATCTATATAAATTTTTAATGTGGTCACTCATATTTATTCCCACCAAATTAAACTATTATATTATATCCGGAACATGAGACATTTTTAATATTATATTATTAAATTGTCAAGGATCATTTTAGTATGGTGTTTAATGTTATACATGTTATTTAATATTATTAAATTTAAATCATTACACATACTAAATCATAGGGTTTTATATCCCACCCCCTAAATAAATTAAAACCCACAATGTTTATTTATTCCACTGATTAAAGTAGATGCAGTGTTTTTTAATATAGTCATGAATGATGATAAAATAATGATTTCAAATCTTTTATCATGGTTCATAAATAGATTGTAAATCACCCCAAGAATATCCCCTAGGATTATCAAACTAGGTGTCAAATTAGATGCATTCTTTTCACTGAGTGAAGATTGAGTTAATACACAACCCACATTTTTCATATTTATTACCCCTACTTTAATTATATGCATATCATACCAAAACTTATAGTTTTAATAGGGTTTTTATTTTTAATAAACCAAATACATTTTATTTCATGTAATAATTTTAATGTTTTCCCATATTTTTATTTTTTTGTTGGGTTTCTACAAATTTATTCTAGTCCAAATATCTAACAATTATAAAATCACGATCCTTGTTACTATATAGAAAAACAAAAATGTATTGAAACCTATGCTTTGATAATTCTATTTTAACATTTATCCATAAAAAATTTATCAGACTCCAATCAATAGATACCTTCACCATGTATACTCCCTAAAAGTTGTTAATATTTTCCCAATATAACCTAATATTTATTTGTATAAAATTATATACCAAAAATAAGGGATACTTGTACCTTATTTATATATTATTTTTAGAAAAAAATAAACATCTCCCAAAATATAATTAGTCAACATAAAATATAATCACATTATAGCTCAAAGGGTTTATTTATTTATACATACTTGTGATCAACTATTAATGTATTTACATGTTATGGTACCCATAACTATTAAATTATCTTCATTTGATAACATCATAACCAATAAATTTATCTAAAATATATTATATTGAAAACTATGATGCCTCAAACCTTTAATATTGTATTTTTTGTGAAAATTTAAATCCATTATATAATTTATTTGATACCAACTGAGATGGAAGAGACCCATAGCCATTGAACTTATGGTAAAATATAAATTATTTACACACTATCTTTGACAACAACTAATTAGTGACAGAAACAAAACATTACATAATTTAATTTTAAATAATCAATATTTAGTCCCTTACTCACTAAAAACCCTTTAGTTATAGATTCCTATGGTGATAAGAAATCCTGTTTACTAATAAAACCCAAATCATTTCAATCAAAACAATATTTTTTACACATTACCAAGGAATCCTTATTTAATAATAAGTTTTCAACATATCCCATGAATCCACAAAAAACCATATAATTGTTTCATTTATAAAACACATCTTCATTACCTGGGGAAATATAAAATTAAGAATGGTGATCTCAAATTCATAGTAACTGTTATCATAAAAATAGATGTTGTCATAGAATTAAAAAATACATGAATAATATGGAAGAAGAAAATAATAATAATTATTATATATGATTGATAACTTAAGAATATAATATATCCATATATAATAAAATATTTTTGGTAAACACATGGAAAATAATAATTGTTTTCAGAGTCATGTAATTCATAATTCTAGACCTCATAAACATCCTATCAAGACCACATGCAAAGACAACATACACAAATAGGTACGGTCTTCACCAAATACTCAAGAATATGTTTCTCATGAGACCAAATGATGCATCGAGGGGATATATAATTTTTGTCCCCGCCCATCATTAATTAATTATAATTAATTTATTATATGATGTAAATAATATGAAATAATATATATAACCAAAATTTATGACTAATCAACAAACATCCATCTTGAAGTGACAACTATTTGTATTTTCCATTTCCACTAGTTTATAATTGGAATAAATTTCAATATAATAATCCTTAAAAAAATTTACCATATTCAATAATGGGTGTATGGTTAAGTCAATACTATATTACAGAATATATATATAGTGTAAGTGATACATAATCTATCTATTAAATTAAAGAACATTGAAATAAAGGATAAATCAATGTCTATATAGAGATGTTGAGTGATATAGAACATAATACATATGAACAATGTGGGGTATGAAATATAAAATCCTAAGATTGTTTTAAGTGTATGCTTAAAACATAACTCTAATGGTGGTAAACTTATTTTGAGTTTTAGAAGAAAATTGAATCGAAATTATCAAAGTTATCATAATTTTTTTTCAAACAGATTTGTAAAAATTAAATTCAATGTAACATTAAAAAAATTCAATGTGTGAAAAGAGGACATTGAAGATCTTAATTTTAATATATTTAAAAAGATCTGAACCATGAATATAAATGAAGTTAAATATAGGAAATGTAGAATGGATTATTGAAATATATATAAGTTCGATGAAATCATTTTTTATATTTATAGAAAATAGAAAATATTATTTTTAAATTTGAAAATTCATAGAATAACAAGAATCAAATTTAATTTTAAAACACATGGAATCTTATAATGGAGTGTATATAAAAAAATGAACATTAAATCCGGAAAAGTTATTCATGTAGAATACATTAAAAATGAAATTCTTTTCACCCTTTCGTAAAGAAAGTAAAAAATTACCCATTCTATAAACGTTCAAATATTCATTTGAATACATTTTTAATGAAATTTAAATATATTAAATAATGACCTAATGTATTATTTTATATTTATATAATATTAATATTAAAAAAATTATGATTAATATGAATATAGAGGAAAAATATTCATGATTGGAAAGAGGAGATAAGTTCAAATCAACAAACAGTAGATAATTTCGTTGAATTTTGAACCAAAAAGAGGTAAAATTTGAAAAGTAAATATAAACAAAAAAACATATAGTGAATAATATATAATTTTAATATATATTAAAGAAAACCAAAATTAAAAGGATGAATTTCAAGAATAAATGATATTCCTGATTGAATAAACATTAAATTATAAATAACACTTACAACTATAGTGATGAATAAATTTAAGGATAAGTAATAGGGGAATAAAGAAATTGAAATTACCATTACTTATAAGTAAATTATTATATAATAATTATATTATGTGGTATTAATACCATAGAAAAGTAAATGGGTGCATAGTATGAAACATGCCTCAAGGAATCGAAATTGATACAAAAACCCTTACCTCAAGTCCCAAATCGCATGGTGCACGTGTCAAAACTATTAAATACAAATTTATCATTCTTAATTATTTTTTCCAAAATAAAAATTCAGCTATATTTAAATTTTTTAACTTATATTTATTTTCATATCTCATTGATTTATTATATAGTTCATTCTTTAAATTGTCACATAGTGTTGTTCGATAAATTCCTTCAAAAAGTATTCAGTATGTTCAACATGGTTAAAGGATACATAAAATAATTTCATAACCTCTATAATAATATAGATATATTTTATTTATCATTACATTTGAAAAAAATTATTGTTAAGTAGGTTTTAAAAAATTTAATCAGATTTAGAAAAATTAAGATGTTTGCTTGTTTTAGGTGGATAAATTTTCAATGACCATATATTGATAATATTACTAATATAATTCATAATTTATCATCTATAATATTAATAATTTTAAAAAACATATATTTATTAACTAAATTATTTTCTAAAACTATCTTTATAAGGAAGTGATGAGAAATGATATATTTTATCCCCGGAGGCAGTAATCTGACCATAACACAGGTGAGGATTTCAGTTTTTACTGGATTGTAGGGTGGTCGATAATGGATTTACTATAAAAATAATATCATTTTAAATGGTTCTAATTTCATTTTATTATTATGTTCATAATATATTTGGAGGAGTTCAAAGATGAATGAAACTTGAAAGTACTTGGAAAAAATAATTACTTCTTCCTTTGATTTCCTTCATTAAATAACTCCTTAACCCTCTATATATTATCCTTTTTGTGGGACCAAAACCTTAAGCATGTAATAAAGAGTCATGGTGAGGGTTTTTTTATAGATGATTCATGAAAAGAGTCTTTTTATTCTAGAAGAAGTGGGGGTGAAAGAGTCAGTCTACAAGGGAGAAAAATAATTTTTTATAATTTTAATTCCATAATATAAAAAACATGTCATAATTATGGAAATTAGAAAAACAAATATATGATTTATAAGGATAATAAAATACGGGTATTTCCAATATCTCATCAACCAATTTAGGTATTATTGTATTTGATATCTTGAGAATTTATCTGTTGATATAACATTTTAACCTCATTTTAACGTTTACAATTGTGACTGAGTTTCACCATGGAATACTATTTTTATGTCCTAAAGTAAAATTGAACATATTAAAAAATTACACGATGATTCTAAATATTAAATACATTTTACGTGATTCATTTTATAAAAGTTATAAAATTAAATTTCAATATACTAACGCCTATTGTGAAACAAATAACATTTTAAAAAATTATTTTTAAGCATAAAGTGAATATATTATTTTTTTACCATGTAAGAATAACTAAATAAGTTTTAGTTTAATATATATATAAATTGTAAATTTCTTTAAATTCACTGTTAAATGCTGATTAATTTAATATTTTATTAAAAAATTTATATTATTTAGGAAATTGTAATTATCCAAAAAATATTGCTTTTAAAAATAAAATGAGTTTACTCATTATAAAGTGTCCAATTATTTAACTAAAATTAATTAGCATTTTTATCATGTAAAACTAGTTAATGAAATTCTAAAAATAATATGTAAAAAATTATACGTAACCATAAAAAATTATTCATCAACAGTTATATGTTTTTAACATAACATATACTTACAACCCCCTCAAGAAATATATATATGATCTTAATATAAGATAAGAAATAGTTGCCATTGTGAGAGGGAATTTATCTAGCATGGATCTCATAGTGATTTACACAAGCATGAATATACCATGTAAAAAAATTTGGTCAAGTGTAACTTGAAGAAGACCAACTTGTGTTTGGTCTAGAGAAAACCCTAACGATTTAAATTATTTTCCACACTCAAACAAATGAGACTTGTAAGGAATAATTCTACTTTTTAATACCATTAATTTTTCTTTCCTAATAGATTTCATAATGTTATTACTTTTATTTATACCCATCATCTCAATGGCTATATTTATTCAGTCATATTTAATACTTATAAATTTATGTTATTAATATATCACATTTAATTTTAGTTTGGCGTTTTGTGTGATACTACCTATTCAACATTGTAAGTATTTAAATTATATCACTTATAAATATCAAAGGGTTTCAGTGACACAGTGATGGATGATGATAATTAAACATGTGATATGATGAGATTATTTCATGGTTGGTTGTTAACGAATTTACTACAATCATAGATTATAATGGCTACAACCATTATTCAGTGTTATGTGATTTAATTATTACATAATAAAATAGAAATAGATAAATATTTCATAGTGATATTTATAACTATCATAAATATGCACCCAATGACCTCCCGTTTTGAAATATATTGGGGTTATATTTTTTTCATCTAAATTTTTTTAAGAAAAACTATACTGCATTATCGTTATACGAATACATTTTTTTGACTATCATAATAGTAAATATTACAATAAATCCTATATATTTAACACAAAAATCTATTTACAAAATGATAAATTAAGATCAAATGTACATCAACTCAAATACAACATATTTTATGTCATAAATTTAATTACCTTTTTTATAATAAATTTTTATGATGTTGATTATATTTACCTAATTGATCAAATGAAATTAACCTAATAATTTTATATCACTTATTCATGAGGATCATATAATGGCTACAAATAATAGATATTGTATCAAATATATAACTACCCATAATGGTAAAACTTTTCACATATACAAATTACTTTTCTAAAATTCATTAATTATATCATCCAAATATCTTCTATATTTATAAATGTTTTTTTATTCTCAAGGTTATATTTGGTGGGGGTTATTCTAATGTTAGACCATTATTATGAATATTTCACCAATTAGTCTTTATATATTTTTTTATTGTCATATTCTTTGGTTGTTGATCATAAATAGTGTATTCATTCATTATATATAATGATATAAAATTAATTACACAATATTTATTTACTTTAGTTTATATTATCAATCTAATTGAATTTATAAAGGAAATATTTTCTAAAAACCAAGATTATTACACACCCTATTAAATATAATTTTCCTTCCAAATTTTAACCTCTAAAAAAAGATTAATGATTTCTTGTTTCAAACTCTTAAAACCTTTATGTAGACTCAAAAAACTATAAATCCATCATAAAATCATGACCATGGCATCGTGTATTATTATATAAAATTGGATCCCTATAATAAAAAATAAGAATAGTATCCCAATATTCATAAATACATATCAAATAATTGTTTCATTTTTAAAATATAAGCTAAAATCTATGAAAAATCCACATCTTCAATAAAATCACTAATTTTCATTATTGCATTATTCTTGGAGTGAAATGTTCCACATAGTATAATGATACTTTAAAACATTTTTAAGAGTATTTTAATCATTTTAACAAATAAAATTATTATAATTATAATGAAATTGTTGAAAACAATAATATGAGTGTGATAAATTTTTATTTTGGGAAAAAGTTATAAAACTTATGAATGATATTGGGTTTCATAAAATAATATGACAAAATCATATTTAAAAATTTTAATTTTTTTTAACTCAAATTATTAAAATTATTTATAAAAAAATTATAAATAAATATATATAGTATCCTTAAATATCTCATTCATATTCAGCTTATTTAAAATTACTAATTATATAATACTTTTGTAAAAGTGTCGAAAATTTATAAATTCATTGAGAAGACATTCAATGTCAATATGGAGAAAAAGGTTGAGATTTAAAATTTTTCATAGATAATCCCAGATATATTGATGTTTTGAGGTATATAAGACAATTTTGATATATAAAATAACTATTTTCAAGTGATTTAAATATTTAAAATAGTTTTTTGGAATGAATAGAATAATATTTTTCAATGATGAAAGAAATTATATTAAATTGCAGGGATAAGAATATATTTTGATATTTTATTCCATCCATCTAAAAAATAATATATTAACAAAATATAAAATAAAACCATTAATAAAATTAAAAAATACTGAAATAAATATAGTTAAAGAAAGAAGAATCATATTGAAATTTCATTTTTTGAATATTATTTGTTATAGAATAATTGTGATTTTTTCTTCTTATACTAACATATTACATTATATCTTAAAAAATCTAAATATGTCTAATTTTTTTCCAAAATTATAAATAATGAAATCATTAAAAAATATATCATATGTGTTCTCAAAAATATGTAAAACATTTCCCAAAATATTTATCATCACATTGAAAATAAATAACTTTCCAACTCATATGATTAATTATTATATTAAAATTATATTCACAAAATAAATTTACATTTCCCCAAATAACCATAATTACATTGACCAAAATACCCACATGTTTTTCTAAAACTTATAAATTATGATCAATAAAGGACATATAAACCACATTATTCATCAAAATCATTGAAATTGTACTCAATTGAAGACGTCATAACCAATAATGTTATCCAAACCATGTTATGATCCTAAATATCATATCATAAATATAATACACCATAGAAATACATTTTTATCTATAAATATTATTCCTTTTTAATTATTAAGAAGTTTGAGTTTTGGAGTTTTTTATAATTAGAAAAATCCCTCACATAACAAAACTCATACTTTTAAAACCAAATGAACATTTTTTACCCTAAACCAGTCTATAAATTTATTAAATATAATCATTCATGGATAAATATTCATAAAATAAAAAATTAATGCATTATGGATCCTCATAATTAACAAACTTTATTAAATCATTCTAAATTGTGTTCTAAAAATTAAAATCTTATTATGGGGTAATAAGAGAAATAGACTCATAAGTCGTTGAAATACCTAAAAACCCATGAAAATTATTTATATTAATTAATATAATATTATATTTTATAACATCATAAACTCATAATCAATCTGGAAGTAAAATTACATTCTTAAATAGTACCATAAATCAAACTCATAATAAATCAAAACAGAAATAATATTTTTATGAATGTTTTTTGGGACATTATGTTTTTAATCACACATATTGTTACCCTTATAATGGAATAACCTATTAAGTTAATTATTTTATATATTATTTGGATAATAAAAAATTACCCAATTCATTAATTTGTTACATTATTGGAAGATCGCCCATCATCATGTTCAATGTATTAGACCATATATTTAGTAAAACATATATAATATTACAATTAAACCCCAAGGAATATGTAATAAGGTTAACCTAAGAAAATAAAATGATTTAGAAATAATGGATTAAAAAATTAATTATTAATAGAGAAATAAAAGTTTTTAGAATCCTGGTTATCTAGGAAATAGGTTCTTGAAACCTTATTCACACCCGAGAGATTTTTAAAAATCGTAGTATTAAATTTTATGGATAATAAAGATATTATGATGGGTGTGTTTTTTTTCAACTCACTTCCTAAAAAAATATTTATTTTTAAATCAATGAGAGATGTTTCAAAATAGTCAACCTCTTAAAATTACCTTCACATTAACTCTAAATCATTTTTAGAGTTTGAATATTATGTATAAATCTTGTGTAAAGAGGAAACATTTGGGAAGGTCTATATTTTCCATGCTCTTGTGTTTTCAATGTAAGAATGATGTATTGAAAAAAATTATAGAATATTTAGATGTTTATCCAAATGTATTGAGTAATGTAATTGATTTATAAAAGGATTTTTATGATGGATATCCACAAATATCTTTATACAAACCACATGATATGTCATTTTTTAGAAAATAAAAGAATATTTTTGAAAAAAAAGATTGGAAAAATCATATATAGAGGTAGAATTATTTCTAAAAATATGGTAGAGACTCTTTTTTTCATGAAATGAAAAATGATTATATGTTCACCACAAAGTATCTAATAAGTGAAATTTTTTTATGTTAATTCATTTTATTTAAAAGGAAAAAGAATAATATTTGAAAAAAATGATTTCCATAGTCTCTAAATATAAATAATGCACTAATCACAGAATTACGTATAAAAAATATGTGAATATTACTATTAATTAATAACATAATTTGTGATTACATGAACTATTCATAGAATGTATAATAATTTGCAATTAATAAAACCATTTTCGAAAAAAATATCAATTCATGAAGTTTAATAATCAATTACGTATAAAATATTGTGAAGAAAAATCTATTAATGATATTAAAACCAAATTATTATTGTTATAAATATCATTAAATCATTATTTGAATGGATATTCATCAATTATATCTCTTGGAAGGTAGACCATATAAGAATTTTGTGTTTGGGAGATCATGATATTTTTTTCCTAATGCGTGAACTAAAATGGATTATTTCAATATGATAGATTGAGATCATAGATTATAATAGAGTATTGTATTTTGGTTTTCTTTAAGAAAATCACAACATAAATTCTTGAGGATATTATTGTGACCTTCATGTCAATAAACTAATAATACATTCTTTTGAAGTGGATAGGAATGAAGGAGTTGGTGGTCGTGTCCTGAGAGAGGCATTGTACTGATCCCAATAGTAAATTGTAATGGAAGTGGTCCTGGAATAGACTAGCCATGAATAAAAAATTATATCCATAAAACTAGTTTAAATTGGTTTATTATTTTCATCAACACATCTTCATTGTGTTCTCCAAGAATATATCCATTATTGTTAAACCAAGTAAATTTTTGTGAACTATTTTACTTTCTGTATTTGACATTGTGGTGGATATATGAATTACCAAGAAATATGTAATGAGATATTACCAATAGGGGAATAAGATCCAACCAGGCATGTCAAAAGGATCACATAATACATGTCCCCCTTCAAGGGGGTTCTTAGGCCTCTATGATGAAACATTTGGTATTAGATCAATACGATACAATCACTAAATTTTTCATATGAAGATTAACATTATAGGGAGCATATTGAATTGAAAGGACAACCAATGATAGATGGGTGGAATTTTTAGATCAATAATAATTATTTGAGTTCACCTATATGTTCTCTTGGGTTTTATTTTTTTTATCTTTTCATACATGGGATGCATTTTAGTTAAATTTTAAAACTATCTATGAAAGAATAGGATAGAAAGATGCTTGACACTAATGATAAACTCAAGGTGATTTATATAGAGCTTTATCAAAAAATGTTTACATAATGATGATAATTCACAATAGTACAAGGACATATCGGATAAATTGGAAAATATATATTAGGGTGAGTTCCAGTTTAAGGAGTCTAAGCATTAATTTCAATAAAATTTATTTGAATATTTGGAAAATATATCCTAATAAATATATTTCTGGATTATTTAATCCAATAATTTAGTTGATTAGATATCCTTAGTGAATTGGTGATATGATTAATTATTTTTGATATTATAAAAAGGATTTCATGATGATTTTAACCTCTTTATAATCTAAATATTACATATCAGGTAGAGATATGTTTGGAAAATGTTTCATGAGATGATCTGTAAAGTAGTAATTCTAAATATTAGATCTATATTAATAATAGAGGAACACCATATAACTAAACTAAGAATATATTTTTTATGTATATTTATAATTATAATATCACTGACGGTTGAGTTAATTAATAATATTTAATTGAGAAATTGGGTTTTATTTGGGAAATGAAATTAAAGAGGGGAAAGTGTATGTTTAAAGGAAAACTACATTTGGCCTTGAATTGATTTTTTATGGTTGGTTACATTGCATCATGGTGTATTTTTAGTCTTGATAAGTATAGAGATAAATTGGAAACCATTTAGAAATCATGAAGGTTATTTCCTTATAAATGAGACATTAAGAAAGGAAACTTATTCTGAAATCTGTTTTATTGGAATAACTTGTACATGAAAGAATAAGATGCTAATAATTATTATTCAAGAAAGTATAAATTAAATTTATATTAGACAAAAAATATGGGATGATAGATTATTTTAATTGGAAGAATCTACAAGAGATGATAACAATAATCCAAAATTTGTTGTGAATCTCATGGTAGAGCACGAGTGGGTGATTGAAGATATTAACACTCAATGAAATAAAAAAATTCCGTTTTATAGAAATAAAATTCTATATAAATGGATTAGATAAAAGATAATATTGTCCAACATGAAAATTATTTTAAATATTAATTATATATTTATGGAACCATGGGATAAATACTAGATTCCATCCCAGTATTGAAGGATAATCTAAGGTGATTCATGGTCACAATAGTTATGTAATATAGAAAAAAACAAATTTGCATTCCTTGAATAATTTATCGTAAAATTGAGATATACACTTTAATTTTAAATGAAATATAGTGATACAAAATAAATAAAATTGAGTTTATAAACATATCAGATGAAGAATTATATGAAAGTGAAAAATTTGTTACAGAAAGAGTTTTGATAATACAGAAATATAAAATAATTATATTTTGGGGTAAAATTAAAATTATCCCTTACCTAGAGACTACAAAATAAGAAATTAAGATATATTAGAAAAAAGGTAACCATAAATTTATTGATAATCATTAATAATTGAGTGATAATAAATAACTAAGGAGATACATAAAGGAGTAAGACATGTAGTTGGGTGGAGGTAATAGGATTTTACCTATAATAAAATTATAATTTTATATTTATCTTAGACACAATATTTCTTATGGTTAATAGGTAGATATATGTTTATGTTTTTAGCACATAGAATATATGAAAAAATAATAATACCATATCCTTAAACCCATAGAACCAATTATTTTTATGTATATATCTTTCATTTTTATACTTTCAGGCTAAATGATACTTGTTTTATACAATGATGAAATGTTATTTTTCATCATGAGAGTTACAGATGGGTGAATAAAAAAACTGAAAACTATTTAATTGAGAAATATAAAATCCCTACTAAAAGAAAATGAATAGTATGACTACACTTCCTCTACAGGATATAAAGAGGACCTTCCATATTATGCCATAACTATATCAAAAATCTAATAGATGGTAATGAAGAAGAGTGAGAAGGATAATATGGATTAAATCATTCTAAAAGAAACAAAACAAAAAACATTTCACCTTGGTATTTTATTGTCTTTTTTCCTACAATATTTATAATAATTTGAACCTCTTGAAAAATGTGAATGGAAGAGTTGATGGAATAGTTCAATTTTCCAATGAAAGATCATAAAAGATCATAGGAACTGGTAATACTGGGTTAATAGTTAATGAGATAATGTATATATAAGTTCTATATATGGATGGATTATGGAACAACCTATTGATTATTAATCAACTATGTGATTTTGGACCTATGATTTTATTTGACCAAAAGGGGATCTCAATCAAAAAAATGTTGACAACTCTCTCATGAATGAATAAGAAAATGTATGGTAATATATACTTGGTGGGTATTAATGAAAAAACTTTCCTCCATATTTTGGAAGAATAGAACAACATATGGAGATAATGTTTTGGAAAAATTCATTAGTAGGGAATGAGAAATTAATCTAATCTAAAATATGTGGAGGATATTCTGAACCAAAAGTAATAATTTTAAAATACATGTGATACTTCTATGTGCTGAAATATGGCATGAAATCAATATCTAAAAAATAAGAAATCGACATCCAATCAAATTTATCTAGTTAAAATTGATATATGTGGTCTAATTAATCAACCATATACACATGGGGGAGGTATTTCAACATTTTTATCAATGATTATATTAAATTTCCTAGTATAAAAATTGTCAAAATAAATAAATTAGTCATAAATATTTTTAAGACGTCTCAAAGAAGTGTAAAAAGTGATATCAGATTCAGAATAAAATTATTGTGATATGATAATGGACAAGACTTAAAATAAATTTATTTAATAGAAATTCCTTGATAAACTTGGTATTAATCATGTGGTATATTTACAGATAACTCCTTATTAGAATAGATATTTTTGAATAATAAATTTTTTTGGGGTGGAATATAGCCAAGACATTACTCATTAAGAGTGTATTCCATTAACACATTTGGAAAATAAATAATAAATTGTAATATATACTCTAAATTGGAAATTATGAATCATTGGAGAGGGGAGGAATCTGTCTGAAATGTGGTATATAAGGACAGCTCACCAACTATATTTTAGTTGTTTTTAGTTAAATTGAAAAATTTATATTAATAGTGATATAAAAATATGTTTGGAGATGCAGTAGATAAATGAAACTATATTTTGGCTACTCAACAATGAGTAAGGCCTACAAATTTAATAATAAAAAGTTTAATAAAATTTTGGTGAGAAATGATGTCAAGGTATTAATGAAGAAATTTAAAAATAATTTATAAGTTCAAACCGTGATTATGTAAGTAAATAATATGATAATGTTCGTATAAATTTAGATATGGTATGAGGTTCCCAAAATGATGAAGATTCTGAGGCTGGATCAGAGAAGGATTCTATTTTCCAAGAGAGTCAATATATACCATATAGTAGAAATAGGAGAATGAAAGTTGATCCAACATATATATGTGCATATATATTTTCACAAATACAAAAATAAAGGATGAGGAATATAGACCATGTTTATCTATTTTCAAAGGTGGAACCAAACTCAATTAAAAAAATAGTGAAAATGAGTCATGGCTTAGAGCCTTGAATTGTAAATTAGATCAAATTGATAATAGTAAAACTATAGTACTTATAGAGAATACCAACAATAAAAATTTTATAACAAAGAGTGTCTTTATGAATAAATATCATGATCATGTAAATGTGATCCAAAATAAGGTGTGTCTAGTGTATAAAGACTATGCACAAATTGATGATTTTAAATTTGAAGACACTGTTGAACTAGATACTTTACTTGAGTTTATTGAGATATTCTTGGTCCCATTGATTTAAATAGTATTTAATATTTATCATATGGATGCAACAAATGAAATTATTGAATGGTGTGATCAAATATGAGGATTATATTAAATAGTTTGGGGGATTCCTAATTGGAAATGATGAAAATAATGTGTAAAACCTAAAGAAACCCCTTTATAGCCTAAAACCACCACTATAAGAATGTCAATATTATCTAATCTCATACTAATATAATTTATATTTAATGGTGGTGGTGTTGATCACAATCACTAGATGAGTACATCAATTGAAGAAAAATCCTCAGTGCTCATTTATAATGATTGTATCATACTTTGTGTGAGTAAGATGTGATCAAAGGATGAGTTTTCTATTATCAAAGGATTATAATTTGAAATTTTAATTATTGGAAAAATCATATTCCTTTTAAGGATATAAATAGTTTAGAGAGAGAAATAAACTTCTCTCACCCAATATATATATACATATATGTGCAAGGGAGAAAGTGAAGGATCTTGATATTAATGATTCCAAATTAACATAAACACTATTTTTGGTGAGATTTATTCTTGGGAAGCATGAGGATTAAGAATTTATATATCTAACCTTAAATAAGGGAATAATTTTATGCTTGTAATATTTCAAAATAACCTACTTGGATAATTTTTTTGAAAACTTTTTTGAGGACTATTTTAAATGTAATCCCAAGGAGAAACATAATTCTATATTGAAATGGATCATGAGGTAAATATTAGGTATTCTTACTTTTTTATTGTTATTTTATATAAGAATGGATCACGAGTTTTCAGTATTTATTGATATGAATTGGGGTTGTGATTTTTTGGGAAGAAATACCAAAAGTGGTGGCGTATAATATTTTGGAAGTAAATGTGTATGATGGTTGAGTGAGAAATAATATTGAATATATATCATAATAGAAGAAGTAGAATACATCTCAATAACCAATGAATCCACTCAGATTATGTGATTGATATAAATATTAGAGAAAAGTAGTATAAATCTAAAACAACCTATTATGATCTTTTATAATAACAAGTGTTCAATTTAACTCTGAAAAAATGACGTGCAATACTATGATACCATATATATTCATATTGTAATTCATATTATTAAAAAAAATAGGCTTATAGATTGATCATGTTAGATCTTGTCGGACCTATTCAGCATGTGACATATAACATGACTAAACCTTTTTCTGCTCCAATATTTGAAAAACTTCATTTGAACTTTGGTGGTCTACAACCACCTTCAGATTGATGGTGTTTTGATAACCACCTCTACTAATTTCAATATATTTCGTTATAATTTATTTATGTTTGGTATGATCATTCACTTTATGATTATTTTTGAAAGGGGTATAATTACTATGATAATGGTGTAATTTAGTGAATCATTTTATTGGGGTTCTATTTAGTGAAAAAGTGGGACATAAATATTATTTTTTAACTAGTGTATTCATTATTGAAACACCTCTTTTAGAGTAAGAACAAGGAATGAATGCCATAGGGAGATATGCTCTAAGAGGAATGACATTTGAATGAATATGAAGATAGTGGAGTTCTAGAATTAGAAATGTAACAACACTAGAAATTATCTCTTAATATCTTGTTTTCTATAATGAGAACTACTAAAAAATTCTTTGTTGGATGTGTGTTGAATCCCATTAAATAAGATTTGGAAAATTCACAAAGGATGAAATAACTGGATATGAGTATTATTTTCCCCACAAAAGAAATGGAAGCATAAGTTTACCAAATATGATAGATCTTGTAAGCCTCTAGGAGAATTGTGATCGTGTGACTATCAAAAGGTCATGTGAAGGAACCATGTAAAACACATAATCTATAGTGGATCCTATATATCCCATCTTTAAAAGACATTATTCCCTTGAGAATGTGCCTCGAACAACCATTGGGGATGCAATGGAAGTAAAATGAGTTCCCCCATGTCATGTGGCTTATCATCCGATGAGCACCTAAAAACCCATTCTAAAATCCTTCAGAAATATGAGGAAAATATCAAAATGGTGGAGGCATGATAATGATGGAAAATGTACATGATGGATCTTCAATGATGAGAAATGTATTATTTTACAATGTTCAATAAAACTCAAGAGTCCATTGAGCCTTTTGTAAATAAATCACTGTAAATTAAATTGGTGGAGGTGGGGGAAAATATCAGTAAAAAATGTCATACGATGAACCCATGGAGATCTACAAGAAACAATGAGACCCTAGAGACGTTTCTACCTCATCTGGAAAAATCCGTCTAGCATGACACCCTCATTGCGAAAAAGTCCTTGGGTATGCACAGGAAACTTCACACTCCCCCTTTGGTCCATAACTATAAACATATTGGATTGTACATATAATTCTCATGCATCTATATAAGACCCTTATTAGTAATGTGATTCATCATAAATAGGTAGAGTAATTATATATTACATTACTCATATAACCTCAAATAACCCTCAACCTATGGAATATAATCCAAGGAAATAAAAATTAAAGGAGGTGACAAACACTCATTATTGGAAAACTCTCATGATACGCTAACATTTTCTATAGAGCAGTTTCCCAAGACCCCCTGAAAAGTACACATAATCACATGATGGCCCCTTGAAAATCCATTCTTGTCTCATGAAATTACTAGGAAAGTCACCCGAGATCATGAAAAGGACTTCAAACATTCCCTTTAATCTCTTTAAGTACATGGGAAAGTAAATATGACAATATAAAAGTCATATGACTTATAATCATAGGTCAAAAAGTCCCCATTAATTATAAATAATCTAATAATGGAGGTGTTGAATTGAGTGACTTTCGTTCACTGAAAATCAGGAAACTGCCTCAGAGCGATCAATGATTGAGACTCACAAAAATGTGTGGCACCAGAGCCCTTCTTTGAATCCATCCTAGATCTATGCAATATGGGCCATGTGAACCGGAGAAAAACCGAGGTAGAAAAGACTATAAATCCCACAACCTAGCATGAAAATGTATTGCAATTTATCCAGGCCATGAAATTGAATTTTAACAATTTTACATCGGTGATAGAGCGGGTTTCTCAGAGTGGTTGATCTAATAACTAATAAGTCATATGTTAGGTAATGTACCGGAAAACAATAAGGGATATTATAAACCATGTATAAATCACTCCATATGATCACTCAAAGATCACAAAAAGGACCTATGGAAGGATATTTAAGGATTATAAAACACATATTATAGATCGTGTCATAATTAAAACCAATTGAAACTGAATGAATATAAGGATTTCTAAATATAAGGGAAAGAACAATGAATAAAGGTGGAAGTCATAAAAAATAAAAACATTTTTCTAACCCTAATTTGCTTCATGAGAGCCATCCAATACACATGATAGAATCAGGACATGTTATCCAAAACTGATGACACTACTTCAGTATGCTATTTGGGTCATGTGATGTATTTTGAACATATGACAACAGTCCACACGGTTCCCCTAAACATGTCACTTTAGGCTCACGAAGCCCTCCAGGCTCATAACCCAAGCCACGTGGTATCCTTCAGACATAGATCCTGACTCATATAAAGGCACCCAATCATGTCATACAAGTCTCAGGTTAGCACAAGGGAATGCCAACTGTCTCTTGTAATGACCTCCAGGAATTTCAGCCAAGTCTCATGATTCCCTCCAGACATGTCATCCAAGACACACAACACACTTTGATAGAAGTCACATTAACTATCAGAACACCCTCCATATATGTCATCATTCTATTGACATTACACAATGGTGAGTCAGTTGGATTATATAAAACCCACTAGATAGGGAATCGAGGCCAGGTGATGACCTGTATGACAAAACATATGGGTCTCATGATGTCCCTAAGACTTCTCAACCATGATCATGTGATAACCTTCCGACATCCACCTAAGTTAGGATAATTCCATTGGATATTCAAAAAATATCATTTAATTTTATTTGGATATTCCATGTTGATACTCTTCTACCTGTCAATTAAATCATTATGCCATGACATGTGGACAATCAATGCATGATAGCTACTCCAATAGGATAGGTAAACAAGGGCATCTCCAGGCTTGATGTCTTTGTATTCCCTCGGTGTGTATTCCCTATCCAAAGGGATACAATAGTGTGTAAGCCCCAAATAGTGGCATAATATGATATTCCCCACATATAAGTGAAATATTAGTGTGTAAGATTGATCAAGGGAACTAAAAAAACTTTGATTTCTTCTATAATGAGGATATATAGGACACCTCCCTGAGGATTGAGCTTCCTATAAATATTCTGAGGGAATTCCCAAGACAAAAGTCCCACAACCATAATAAATGACTTGGATTATTTATTATACCTTTTTATCACAATTATAATATCTAATGTGTGATTAGGGAGATTCAATAACCTTTTCATCTACACAGTAAACCTCTATAAAGGCCAGTGGAACATTAGTGTGAAATCCCCAACCAGCCGCATAATATGATATTTCCCAATAATAATGGCATTCTTAGAGTGAAAGCCCTACCGAAGACATAATATTATATGTCCCAATCCCATGGGTCAAACCAATGTATAATCCCAGATCAAAGGTAATCCATTCTGGTATAATCCCCAAACATTCATAGAAACTCATGGATAATGATAATGTATCAGAGCATGATCATCCGACTTTGCCCATCAGTTGGTTAAGGGACGAAGTGAATTATGGAAACTATTATTCTTTCCATAATCAATAGTTATAGTATTCCTACCTATGGCTTGATCTCTATATTAACAATCTAAAGGGTATCCCCATGGAATACATCCCACATTAGTTTGCAGTGAGACTGATTACCTATTAGCTTCTATTTCTAACACCGAGCATATCTCACGTGGGCATAGGGAGTTTCAATAGTCACATCATTTGAATAACTAATCTCCATCAGCCATGGTAATGTTATCTTATAATCCCATGAAGTGTGGTATGTTATATTCCCCTCAAATCATTGGAACCTACTTTGGGGCTGGTCCCAAGGGCTTGTCTAAACTACGAGAAGTATGATTCCTTCTATAACCAGGATATGTAAGATTCCTTTATAAGGCCTGAAATAAATTAGGCACCATCTTTAGTGAAAGTCCTCTTATATCTATACAATCTAGACCATTGGGACTCAATCGTTACCATGGGATGATCCCACCACATCATCCTTTAATGTAATGAGAAAACAAAGAAACTATGACAACCTGGATTATTGCCATAATTAAAATACATTGGATGTCTCTCTAGGATAGATGTTTGGACACATTCTATACTAGGTCACCAAGTTAAGTCTTTTATGCATGATGTTAAATGGAACGGGTTCAATAAGCTTCATGGATCTTAATTCATGCAGTAACCTGGATACATAGAACATCACATAACGTCTCAATCCCCTCTATGGAACATTAATCACCTCATTTAATGGTGTAAATTTTTATAGCTCTTGGTTATATTTATTTATTACATAAGAAGCTTCTGATTAATAGGGAACAGATGAATAACCTCATATACATATAAATGGATTCCTAAATGAGACTTTCATCTTCTATATAGAGAGAGAGACACATGACATATAGTAATTTTTCTGGGTGAACGGTCGCATATCAGGATTAGATAGAGATTCATAAACATATATTAAATCTATAAGAGATTCATGAAATAAGAAAAAATTCCCCCCAAAAGGGTGTTAAGATCCCGACCTCTCTTCCCCTTGACCAATGAAAGTCCCTAAGTGCTATCCTGCCCAAAAGCCCAGGAGATCATCTACCTTTAGAATGTAGGCCTGTACTCAATTACAGATGAACGAACTATTCTAAGTTTCTATGAGAGATTTTAAAAATGCTAAACATGTTGTGAGAAATTGGAAATTTCCATAACCCCCCCCCCAAAAAAAATAAAACAGTCATGTAAACCCCATGAACGTCACCACTTTTCTGATGAAACAAAAATGGTGAACCTGATGTGAAACTCTAATAATAAATTATTGGGTTATTATCCATCAAGACATTTCATTTTCAAATTATACAAATGAAAATCTAGAAAGACTGATAATAATATCTCAAATGAAATAATAATCATGCATCAAGCAACTTTATTTTTCATAACCTATAAAAAATGTTGTAAGACTAACATGATCTTACAAATGATCTTATATAACTAGGTTCCCATGAAATATATCCACACTCATTTTTCCTATCCAAATGAGTAGAATTTATGGTTTGGGAATATATGAATACTTTTTTTAACTAGGAATATCTAATTTAGAACATCATTCATACAATATTTCTATAATTATAAACATTGTCCCTTGTTGTCTATGTGACTACAGATACTTCTATCATTGGAAGCATCCCAATCAGAGATAATGTTTTATTCATCCCATGACTATTATGGAAAATCACCTACGATTGTAACCCCTACATGACCCAAAATGTACTTACCTACTCAAAAAACCCAACAACTGGTCAAAAACATGATGGTATAGGATTACCACTGATGTGGTCCAATCCCGACCATGTAAGCTTTCTGTAAGGTTCTCTGAGCATGAAAATTGGTGAGTCCGCATTTCACAGGGAATGCTTCAGATCACTAGTGGCCCCTGTCTCCACGACTAACCTCTGTGAGATCTTATCCCAGGAGTCTGAGAACTGCCACATACGTTCTCTAATGAAGGTGGATCAAAAAGGAAATTATGTCACCCTTACGATTTAGGTGTCACCGGGGATGGAACTTGTCAACCTCTATTGCCAACACCATCCCACCGGTATCCACTAGTCACCTTTTGAGGGTACCACCAAAACAAACTACCACCTCTGATACCCTTTCATGGGTATCAAGAAGACAAATTGGTAATGGAAGGTTCTAGATAACCAGGAGTGGGATCATATCCCCAATCCTAGTGATGAAGTCTTACAGCATATTCTAGTAGTAACCAGCTTGCAAGCACATATTTCATCTCACTCGGAACAAGTCTCTGGGCATATTCCCATACAGGGCAAGGGTAGGTTCCTATTGCTACCCCATGTATGAAGCTCATCAACATATTCTAGTGGAATAGAGAAGAAAATAGTTTTTGCATTTTCCCTCTTCAATTAAACATATCTATCAGTACATAGTGGGATGGAAAATTTGTAGGATGATATACCAACACACATTTTGATAAAATGTCAATATAATTTAAAAATAGCGGAATAACTCTACTAACATGTTCTAGATATATTAAAAAACGATAGAAACATGTTCTTATCCCAATATCTAGGGAAACTTGACACTATGATCATTTTGAGAAAGTGTTTATATCGGAGAAATATCACATCATTTCTACCATCCATAGGGTTATTGGTATATTACGATAAAAAATTAGGCATCAGGATAAGATCATACTCTCGCTCCAACTAAGGCTCAATAGGTGAGAGTGGATCATGACTTATGACAGGGGCACATTCTAGTTGAAAAGTTCCGGGACATTTTATAAATGAATAGGATCATGCTCATATACCCATTCTAGTAAGGTCTCACCATGTGAGAGAGGCACAAGCCTTGGTACATGCTAGAATTCCTATTGTAGAAGTCTATCGGCAGACTCCAAAGGCCCTAGATGAGGAATATATCATTGTTCTGGTCGGTGATGACCAAGTGAGAATGGAGAAAAGTATTGGGACATGCTCATATTCATATGGGTGAATCTACCTAGCATATTTTAGTAGATCGCATAAGCTATGTGTATTTTCTTAATTCCTCCAATGAACGATTACAACAACATCATTTCACGGTAACAGTGGAGGAGGCTCATTTCCCTTCTCCCATTCCAGAGGTCTATTAGTATATTATAGTGAGGAATGGATATTCTTACCAGGATAATATTTCTATTCTATATGGGGATCACCTGGTGAGAGTATAACATGCCTTAAGAAAAGTTCATATTCCTACCATGAAAGACCAACAACATATCCAAAAGGCTCAAGATTAGGCTTACACTCATATCTTGACTGAATATTACCAAGTGATAATGGAACATGCCTCATGATAGACCAGTATTATTGTAAATAATGAAATAGATTAATGGTGTATTCTAAAATCTTCTAAGTATCGGGTGCATATTTTTACAGAACTATCCTGTTATATGCAAGTTCCAGTAACCGCTATACATCACGCTCATATCATCAAAGAATTTAAAAAGGTATGTCAACATATTTTTACCAATAAACATATCGAGACCCATATTCCAAATATGATCAATTCCATTTTTCTTGAGGTTGTTTGAGAGACAGTCCAAAAAACACAAGGGTTCGTCAACTCTTCCACTGAAGCAGAAAATGCTCATTACCATGATAGTCATCCTCATGGTAGTGTGGAGATAGATCCCATGGACTTTAATATTTAAATCCACATTGGTCAACATCCCCATGATAATATATCCCAAATAAAAGGAAATCCCCCTACCATAGACTCCATCATATAGAGGGGTGTCTGAAACTCTGACACCTTCATATAGAGAGGTTCCTGAAACATCAGGGTCAACTGCATATGGTTTCCCATGAACTCGTAGTGTCACTCATATCTCTTCAAAATATGTCCATAAAAACAATATTCTATTGTCTAACCAAATGGAAGAATTTAATCCTAATTAAGATGATGATGAAATTTATATATGTAGATAGTTATTCGAAAACGACATCCACACCATGTTCTAGACCTCTCCTCTTCTGATGATGAGATCCCATATGATCTAGAGAATCAATGCATGCCTTATCTATGAGAAAATATTTCATCTAATAACTTGAAACTAAAGGCTCAATATCTACCTAATCCCAGACATTACTTTCACCTTCATACAATCAAGATACTATGTTTTCATTTAGACCTAGCCACTATCTCCATGGCCTGAGATCCAGAACCAAATATGTACATCAAAAATTTTAAACATGCTTTCATCCATTACATTGTTACTAATTGAAAGCTACTCTCATAGGCCACATAATGAATATATACTTGTGGATGAGGAATGTTTTGAGTGTTTCACATTGAATCACACCTAGACTAGAAAAACCCATCATATTCAGTGTCCTATAATGTTATATCCTTTGGAGAAATCTGTGGACTGGGTAATTCTTAATCAATTTTTTTAAAAGAATAGAATTACCACACTTCAATGATGCTCATAAATTACTAACAGAAGGATAGGATAGCCAAAATGACATCAAAATGGGGACCTTTAAGAAATGAGAATAGATTTTTTACATGGATAATGATGTTTTGATCATCCAAAAACTTCCTATAAAGAAAAATTTTCGTCATGGGCTTCCATCAGACACATATCTTAAATGGGAATAGTTGTTCCTTAATAAATGGGTTGCAGTAGTAGCTACCATAATATTCCTCCAACAATAGACCCATCCCATTGAGATGGGGGAATATCTTCCACCACCTCCATCAATTAGATCATCAATTCCCAAGATGAATTAGGAAACATCCTCAGTATCTAAATATGTACCCCATCCCATTGGGCTGGAGTAATTTATATCTCAATCACCATCTCCTACTTTTTCATCCCTTGAGAGGCTCCATGTGCTATCAGTAGTGATTCTATATCACCTCAATATAATTTTTCTAGGGGAATTTATATCTTCATATTCATCCTGAAAATCATCCAATCCAAAATTCTAATAGTTTGATCCTCCCCAAAAGGACCATTCGATGCCAATTACAGCTGCGAATAACCACCAATACTTATGGATTGTGGAATTTTCATCATTATCATCACCACAAATGGAAAAAATATTCTCTAGGGTGGAGGTAAAAATCATCAGTCCACATCCCTTATGTTCCTCCCACCACAAGAAAAGCTTCTACTATTCAGGTCCCATTAAACAATCATGAACAAAAAACCCCTCAAGGTCATTACACATAGACAAAGACAAATGGAACATATAAAAAAGGAGACTAGACCCTACTAGGTACACACGACAAAATAGCCTAATATGTCCAAGGTTTCATAGAATGTATTTTTTTGAAGGCCTCATAGAATTATCTTGTTCCATCGAAATTAATTGAACTACTAAAATTACCTGATATTCCTCTAAAAATGTCATCACTATCAATAAGGAAGGCGTTATGGATGAATATGAAAATGTAGAGGGTTTCAAAAAAAATCTACCCTAAGAGGAGGGTGATATAGATGCACCAACCATGCCAACACACACCTGAAATCCGAGAATGATTCAAAATATACAACTTTGGAACAACAAGTTTCCACATCCTTTATGGAACCCTACTAAATAAAAGGGAAATGTGTGGCTATATCATAATCCCTACTTAGAATAAATGAGGTTCCTTCTATAGTGGATGAATTTTCACAATATGAGAGTGAAATAAAAAATCTATGAAAAATCAATGAGGGGATACTGATGTAAAATATTTCCATTGGGTATCATCATTAGGACGTGATGAATATTCTCTCTCCCGTGGCCAATCCTCCCAAAAAAGGGTTATTTGAGCATAATATAGGATTTGACCCTAGGAATCTTATCAACACAGATGAGGTAGTCAAAAATGATCATGAAATCCCTCTGTTGTGACAATATAATCTCCATCACTAGGGATATCCTTTAGTCTTAGGGCTAATCGAGAATCAATGAGAGGAAAAAGTGGGGCCACCTCATCAACCCCTATGTGCTCCCATTGTACGGGAGACATTATGAGTAGAATTACCCACCAAAACTCCTTAACATCATCGAGTCTCTAGACATCGAGTGGAAGTCATGGATGAGAGATGCACACTAGTACAACTTAAGAGGAATCCATGTATTGAGTGGGTCTATAACACTTTGCCTCCACCAAATTTTGGAAATCCTACCTTCTATACTTTTGATGGTTCATGTACCCCCTAACAACATCTCACACACTTTTTATACCAATGCGGGCTGATGATGGGCCCTTGAGATCAATAAGTGGGAACAAAGATAGGGTGTTTCAAACAGAATCTGACGGGGCGAACCATTGTTTTCTATATTAGTCTGCCAGCAGGATCCATTGTAGGATGGTAGTACCTACATCATCAGTTTGTTTACCAGTTCAGCTCCATGCTAAGGAATATGATAATCATTAACCAAATAAACAATAAGGAATATGAAAATTATAGGTTGTATGACATCATATCTTGGTTGAATGGTTTAACATATTCACATAGCATCACTCACTCAGAAGAGAAACTACAATAAATCATTGTTCAAAATCACAGGGTTGAATTTTAGACACCTTTAATTACAATGAAGTATCCATTTGGATTTCATGAGGTCACAAAAATGCATCAATGTTTAGAATAATCCATTTATTAAACCCAATCAAACTATCGACTCATGACCCCATTGCAGGGGAGAATGTCATTAAAGTATAAGCTACATATTTCACTCGTAATCTAGTAGCAATGCCTATCCAAGAACATAGATAGGCCCCAAATAGCCCATCACCTCCAACCAGGTGTTTGAAATCATAAAACATCCATCAACTAAAAGCACAGAGAAACTAGGGTTACTTGAGATTGATGAAATGGATTAACAAGGCATAAATATTTCAGAATGAAAAATGTCATAGTTATTTCTTAGCACCCTTGGAAATAATCAACTCAAGATTCTATGATCTAGGATTCCCAATGAGGTCAACCTCACCGACCATCCTGACTATATCCCCTACCATAGAAGGCTTGATCATAGTATCCAGGAGAACATTATATTCGAATAAGTCCATCAAGGAATTTTGAATTCTGGATAGGTGGTGTTGGGTAACTCCTTAGATTAACTGGATTTCATAACCATTTACAAGTCAAAGGAATATAGTGAATGATAGAAATGTCCAGCCATTCAGGTGAATTTTTTTGAAAACAAGATGAATCTAAAAATAGTTTACTAATCCCATGCTACCCCTAAAGCACAACAATGAAAATCCTCAATAGCTCCAACAACCAAATGGGTATCATTTAATATTTCTCCCAATATTGGGCATGAAAAATTAGAGAAGAAAGAAATAGAATAGAAAGAGTCATATTATATTCCAATGTAATATCAAACTGTTTCATATTTATTAACTATAACATATGATGTTTGGTAAATTCCCCACCAATCAAATCCCTCATAATATGAAGAGATAATATTTGGGTCTATCAACATGATACACATGGTAGAACACTTTTCCTATGTTGAACATGTCTCAGAATATGAGTTCATATCATATCAAAAGAGAATACGAGGATGTATGCATAGGAATCGAGGATACATAGGATAATGCATGTTTGTCTAGACTAAATATTTCATACACACCCCCACATAGGTCATTTATAAAAATGAGACCCTTGGGATGGCAGTCCAATAATCCCAAAAAAATCATGGAGGTGTATCAAAACCCTCCAACACTCATCTAGATATAATTTTTTTGCATGATCACCTAGAGGGGATTATATTATCTTACTAGGAAAGACAACGGGGAAGGAAACACAACATGAACAACTGGAAATATATACTCCCAGTACCTATGAAAAATAAGAAGTAATGTCCACTATATACTCATTATCTTCTAAGCCGCATGTCTAGGAGAAACCCCACACCGGGAAACACCGACCTCTATCTCAAAATAATGACATTATGAAATAGCTTGTAAGGGTCCTAGCCAATGTCTCCATCCTAGATGTGATCTATCATTAAATATAACTTAGGTAGTCACTCATTGAATCCATTGGGTGTCATGAGATTTTGAGATATAATTTTCTACATCCATGGTCTACTGTACAAATACCATGTCATTATAATTTCATGTCACCATCTCATTCACTAACCAAGATTATGTGCAGGTCATCCAAGGGAATGTCAGACCCTTATATGTCCGAGTAAGAATCAATAATTTCAACATCTAATGGGATATAATTGATAATGGTCTCAAAATTAAACTCATCCCTATTCATACCCTCTAAAATTTGGGATATATATATGGTGATTTCTTCCCCATAAATATGACCATCTAAGGGTGTGATAAGTGTTAGAATAGATCTCTCAAGAATCTCAAACTCAAAGATCAGTTTGGAGAACTCACATGTGATGCTAATTTTACGTTTATCAAGAAAGACACCACATGTAATGCCTTACATGGAGTTACCTTTCTCCATAGCCACTTTTCGGCACCATCCAAATTCTATCAGTTTCTGCATTACCCCATTTACAAAATAGTAAGCGTTATACATTGTGACAACTTCCTCTTCGAGACTTGTAAATCCAAATATGATGAAGAATTTTTATATAATAATAGAGGCATGAAAAAATGGTGGATTATTATAAATAGGTTATAGCCCATAATGGCTTGAGTACCACCCCTGAAAATCATTATATTAAGCTTGACAAGGACATTTTTCTCCTTTTAACTCTGTTTGAGGTAACAGATCATGTCTTGGAGGTCCAACCCCCATATTTCCCAAGTTAAAGTGGAACAAAAAAACTCCGGAATATCTCTTCAAGGAATCTGGATGTAGGGGATGATAATGTGTTTTCCAATGGCTTTCCTCACCCAAATAGTTACGTTGAAGCCCTTGGATTTCCATCTTCACCTGTAAATGTCTCAAAATTTTCAAAATTGGAAGAATGGGAGGCTGACCTCAAGAACACCGACCTCACATTTGACAAAGGTTTCTCTACCACTATAGATGAGATCCATATGATAAATATGTGAAATAACAAGTCCCACTACCTATATTGATTAGTGATTCCATGCTCCTAGAATATAACCTATATAAGTAATTTCTACATGATGTTAATTTGAATGTGTTTTCTAGAACTACATATGGATTGATTCTCATTTTCCATGAGATATGTAGGGAATCCTCGATCAATTATATTGATCCATCCCATACTTGTTAAAAAATAACCCTATCAAATCCTAAATTGAATCTCCAGAGTGACATGGACTCTTTTCCTTCCTTGTTTCTCACACTGAGCACAACTCAAACGAGGTTATTATTTTAATAAGGGATCCTCACATGTATGGAATGAAAGCACCCAACATGTTCATCATGGTCTAGAATGAAGGACCATACAAGGTGCACCATGCGTCTTTTCCACATGATGATAGATTTCATGACCAATGTCATTTTTTATGACATAAAACCGCATGGTTCCGGATGTACTACATGTAGGTTGATTTATGTAACCACATGATACATAGTGATGCATGGATCTCTACTATAATAATTGACAAAAATAATTCCCACCAATCCATATGGGCCAGAACATTCTAAATAGATTTATTCTTTCATGAAATATATGTGACGTGATTCTTATATTTGTGGGATATGTAGTGATAGCTTGATTTCCATTTATGGGCCCAGTCATAACAGATAAGCATAAGAGTGCCCCCACTTTGTGTATGGGTTAGACCTATGTAGGAAACTTCGTTCAGAACAATGTGTGGATTTATTTCCACAACCAATGGACAAGTAGTGAAACCTATAATTCCATTAATGTGCCAACCATAATATTACCATTTCACATTTGGCGAACCACGTCCTCACATCAAGATGTTAAACAGAACATACCATTAGAATAATGTGTGGTTTTATTCTCACTCTCTTGAGATATGTAGTGATGCCCGAATTTCCACCCTTGGTATCAACCATAGTTTTTGTTATTGTTTCATAAAAATTCATCTTCATCCTCACTACATGATGTTAAACCGTATAGTATTTCAATTACTATGTATGGGTTGATTCATATCATCATATGAGATATAGTAACATCCTGATCTCAAATCATGGTCCCATATGCAACAACAAAAAATAAATTCACCCCTTCTATATAGAAACCCAGGCACACAAGATCATTTTTACAATTGACATGCCAGATATACATACCTATCCCTTGTGTATAGAATATATCATGAAAAATAATTTCGTAGTGGTTCTAATGCCCAAACAAAATGATATTAAAATACAAGAAATTATTCATAGTTAATTGAAATTAAAACCAAAAAAATAAGAACATACTCACCACACGGTGATAATACTGCATAGAAAATGTCCTTACCACATGACGTTACATTACAAGGAAAGCATCCCTACTACATGATGATAAACTATATAGAACATCATCCATTTTTCATTTCCAATTATGGGACCACAATAGATTTATCTTGGTCATCCAGAGTATGTGGTGATTCCATCATATTTTAAAGCACATAGATCCATAATACACACTTCATAATTTGATTGCATTGGATCATGACAATCTTCCATGGCCCATGAAGAGGATACCAAGCTTCAAGGGAAATTTTTCTCGACTATGCATGTATTCCTATGGATACTGTATATGAACCAATGGTCATCAACCAAATGAATCATTCTATAAAAGGACTTTTTGATCCTCTAGATCCCTAATGTCACTATGGAAGAGTTAAAATACATAGTGTGATCTGAAGTACTCATTATAGTAATATCATATCTCATTACACTTGAATCGAGAACCTCGATCCATGATTTAATGAATTGTCTTCTCCCCCTGAAGTGTATGTTGGAATACTATTGACCTTGTAGGTCCTAGTTCTGATAGTGTGTATACTTATTCATATTAATTCTATGTGGATCATGACTTTATCTACCAACACATTGGACAAATCTGTAAGACCTTAAACCATAGCATTTGAGGTCCCCAATCCAAAGACCATAAAATCCCAGTAAAAGATACACCAAAACATGTCAGGTTGAAAACCTGAAAGGGTGTACCGAGTAAAATTCTAGTCTATTCTCACCAAACTCCTCATATCAAGAGTTTATAAAAAAAAATTGGATGTAGATAAATAATTCATAATATCATAGGGACTATATCGTAGTTTTATTAAAAGACATTCTCTAATCACTGAACCCCCATGGTTTAGGAACATGTTAGGGTAATAATTCGTCACATATCATTTCGATGAGAATATTTTCTCTAGAGGGTAAAAAAAATTACGGTTCTCAAACGCTTCATATATATTATACTTTAAAAAATCAGACATCATGATTTGGGTGAAATGTATCACCAAAACCTTTCATGGCCCTAGAAAGGATGTCTGGCTTCAGGGAACCTTTTCCGGACTATGAATTCATGCCTTTAGATCATTCATATATGCTTATAGCTGTTAAAAAAATGTGTCACATTATAAAAAGGTATTTTTGATCCCTACGATCCCTAAAATCAAGGTGGAAGAACCCAACACCAAAAAATGTTTTGGGTCATTCTCAGTATGATTGTCCTATATCATTCTCTAGACCTAAGAACTTTGGAGCATGATTTATAGTCTCAATGGAAAACTGTTCAAGAAAATTTCACATCCTCAATGCTATATCAATGTGTTTTGTACCCTTTCTCAAAGAAGTAATGTGAAACTACATTACAATAGATTTTATGGCCCTCACCTTGTAATTCGAAATCATAGGGTGTAGGGATCAAACATCACAATCAATTGATGAAAATACCTCGGGTTCCAGAACCCTTCTTACATAGATTTCCTTTCATATCCAACATTACAATATGAATGTTTGAGTCTTTACAAATATTTCATCACCCCCATAAACAAGTGGATATCAACTTTTTTTTGACCATACTTCTAATTCATATGGTCCTTGACCCACCAACTAAATGTATCTTCTCTTAACAAGAGAGGATATATAATCCTTGTGAGCCCTAGGCACACTATGGTGGAACCATACAACTTAGATTGTTATGGGCCATCCTCAACATGTGTACCCAATCCCATATTAAAAGACTCAAACTTTTGGGTTATGATTGACATCATCCATGTTCCATCTATCCAGTTAGACCTAAAATCCCTAGTATTTTCCCCAACCCATATTACCTCTATGAATATTCAATATACCTTGTAAAAGATACTAGAAATAAATTTCCCCTTACTTGAATATGCATGTATTCCTATGACTCATTCATATACTCCTATAGTTGTCTAGAAAATACATCACTTAGAAAAAAGGGATTTTTGATCCTTATGATCCCTTGTAACAAAACAGAAGAACCGATCACTACATTGTTTTTTGGCGGATTCGTGGCATGTCTTCACCATATTCCCTAACCATATAGGCGGTGCAATGTAAAATACTATAAACTAAATCAATAGAAGGTTTCGGCTAAAATACCATAATATAAAGTAATGTTAGGTTTAAGCTAAAAGAACCTAAACTACATCAATATTATTTCCAAGCTAAAAGATGCTAGACTATAGAAATATGATGTATGAGCTAAAAGACCATAAATTAAAGTATTATCAAGTACCATAAAAATATCCATAAACTACATCAATATTAGGTCCAAGATAAAAAAAATTAAACTAAAGAAATATAAGGGTCTAGTTGAATGACCTAAAACTATGTAAATATAAATTCCAAGATAAGATACAATGCACTACATCATGATAACAATTTACCATAAAAGAGAATGTAAGGACCACAAAATGGATTTAGAATAATTTAGATGCTCTAGAAAATCCAATTGTATTTTGAAATAGTAGTGAACTCTTTCTAAAGTACATGCATTCTACACAACAATCCTTCTATAGGTATGGTTATCTAAAAATAGTTTTCACATATTTACTAATGAAGGATCTAATGAGGGTGAGAATTCATGGGTATTTATGAATAAAAAATATGTTATAATTTCAACAATAAGTTCTGGGATTTCACATTTATTTTATATAACACATGGGATGGGTATTGTTGGTATATAATATCAGTGCAAAGAAAATATCATTCTTATCATGAATGAAAAGAAACTAGACAATAATGTTAAATGTTTAGAAAATTTATTCAATCATAATGTGATAAAATGGGAGGAATATCAACATATTTAAGCCTCTATAATGTGTATTAAAAAATAAAATTCATTACAAGGGATGAACTATGATAAATATTGACAAATCGCACTAGAATGATCAGTAAGAATTTGGAGGGAATCGTGAATCGAACATCAAAATGTCTCTCATAAAACTTATTTGGATTCTTCTCCAGGACAATTAATCTTGAACATAGCCATAAAATCCTCAACAATCTTCGAGGTTGTTTCTATGGAATATGATGAATTTGACAGATCAAAACATAAAAAATATCTATGATTTCCTCACAAATCCAAATATACACATTCCAAGCATCAATCTGATAATGCAATTTGGATACAAATTGAAAACCATACTCAAATGACTTCTACATCCCCCCAATATTCCTATTAATATGATCCCATTATGAAAGATAATGAAAATATATTTTACTTGTGTCCATATCTTTCTCAATCAGAAAAATTATCTTCATGATTTCATATAGAGGTTATCAGTCAAAACCACCTTCCCCATGTCATGAAATAACATATGAAGGTGTTCCCCTTGGAGGACAAATACTTCCAAGGGGGTATCAGTAATAAAGGAATGAATGTATTTCTAGATCATCCAACATTGTGTTTGAGCCTATGTGACTGAGTTAGTAGGTATAGTGGGAGGATGAATAACCAGTTCATCCAATATGGAAGCAGGAGAATAAGCATCATATTACTTTCTCTCGATAGGTGTATCATCCATTTCATATGATGGATTACTAATTTACTCAATAGATTATATCTCTCTATTAATGTAGTCATCATTGGAAAGAGGTATCATTCTTGACATATCTCATAGATATTTAATGAACTCCATAGTCACCACTGACTACAGGGTTGCAAAGGAAAAGATATTATCCAAATGAAAAACCTACTGGTTTATATCACTATTCGAATAAGATGTTACCCATTCTTGTGAATAAACCTGTGTAAGGAAGGAGGGGGAATCAGTAGGTTGAAGTATGATCTCAGTCATAGTTTCTTTATGTCCAAGAACCATAAAAAATTGGTGGATGATACTAGGATTCCACTCCCCTCATACAATATCGAAAGTGAGAGGGGATATCTTTTTTGTAACAAAACCAATGAGAGGGTCAATAGGGTGCATAAAACTCATAGATAATCAGTTCATCCAACCTATCTACATGACCAATTCCCCATGGGGAGGTCATATATGGACTTTCATCAAGGGAACGACTTCCATTATCAATAAGAAGCCCAACCAGTGTATAGAAAGGGGTAAAATCGGAGCTATTAGATTAGATCAATGCTTCCTCAAATTCAACATGCTGTAGAGACATTCTTCCAACCCGATATATGTTCATCAGTTTGGGATGGGATAAATAATTTGAGATCCTAGTGTAATTTCAGTATTCATAAAAAGGGGAATTCTACCATCTACATCCAAAAAAGACTAGAGAGGGCCTTAGATCCTTTGAAGGGTTCTACATTGTTAAATATGGAAAATGATCTAACAAATACATGTAAGGAAAAAAACTACCAAATTTAACCAATTTTTTTTTGCAATTCATTCCTCATTCGCCAACATGCTGACATATATCCCTAAATGTCCATCCCTATTTTGGGAAATCCATATTTTCAAAAACATATCCAAAAAATCTTCTAACCATTGGTCTAGAGAGATTTTAGATTTCACTTAGTAGACCCATGAAGTATAGACCACAACTTATAATTTGGACCAATACGAACAGACTCTAGAATAGAACTACTAAGAAGGGAACCCGTGAGGGCATATGGAATTGTCCTAACCCTACTATATCATCAAAAAATATAAATATAATCCCTAAAAGAAATGAGGGGGCACATATCCATCTACTTCCTTAGTTTATCTTTCACGAAAATAAGCATATCCATTGCAAAAACTGGAGTTTTAATGGGATCTTCCAAAACATTTTTATAATTGAGGAATTAATAATACACCTCTCTAAGAGGGGGATGCAACATAGTTAGTATATTTCCCATATTCTAATTCCCAATTCACCATGGGGAAGATGGAATCTATTGGTTCTAGGGAACCAACTACTGGGAATATCTCAGAGAAGGATAACATGGAGAAAAATGAAGACCCAAAAAATCCACACAGATTCATAAAGGTAAAAACTGTATAAATAATCAAAAAACTCTATGAAACTTTTCCTGGCCCAGAATGGTCATGCCCCGTCATTATAGGTGTTTCCATTAGTACAGAGATCACAATTTGAGGTGAATCTGGTGCTAGGATTGTTTAGAGAGGTAGAAAATATATCTAACTGTTATGAGTTATAGGTTAATGAGTGAAATCATGGCCATATGGACCCAAAAGAGAATTTCCCAGTATATAACACAAACACTATAATGGAACTACTACCAGCTATCCTTCCTCAGGAATTATCATATGAATGCAACAAGAAGAAGTTGACACCCATTGAGGGGGATGATTAAAGTCTAATTGGTGATGAAAACATTGTCCAGTAGACCAAACCTATATAGAGTATACAATAGAGATAATGGATTGCCCTAAAGCTTAGATGAGAGGAATGACTTTAGATACTTGTTAACAGAATACACATGATAGTGTGGGTTGACATTGAGATTCCTGGAAATCATGGCCCTTTGAATGGTCATGGATGAGGAAGATTAAAAAACTGGAGGACATCTGAATAAAAATATGTGGCATGTTTCAGGGAAAGAGAATATAAAATATTTTCAAAGTGAAGACATAACAAACAGACACCATCAAGTGCATCACATGAATCAATAAGGGAATAAAAAATCTTATAATTTATAAAAATATTGTGGGTTTCATAATCCCATAGGGAATCATGTGATCAAATGAACCCTTGGAGACTCACAGTCAGGTGTCCTAGACATGGTCACCCAAATCCCACGATAATCAATAGATCATACGAACAAATCATCAGAATTCGTGAATTCCTCATGATAATCGCAATACTCAAAGATGATGTCCAAATAGTTACCTTGATAAAAATTTTAGTTGGTTTGAGTGAGAGTCTTATAAAAGGAGGTATTGTGGAAAAGGTCTCATGAAATTAGGCTCGTGATAGGGTCCCATGATCGGGCTTTTCAGAAGGGTCACATGAGAAGGTATACGATAGTTGAAAAACAAGAGTGATTGTGAGATGTGGTAGCTAGTGGAATTAAAGGATCTACACCCCCACATATATATAGGTTATTTTTTGGTATACCATGAACCTTCTTTAAGGACAAGAAATTCCCAAAATACTAATTCACGAGAACACTAAAGAAACTTGTAGGAATTTTCTTCCCTCAGAACCGAATGCTTTTCCCCATGGATTTATATCCTAAGTGGTGAATTTATTGATGCCCTCTCAATGAACATATAATAATTCAAAAAGGGATAAATAATTGGATATATGTATTATTTTCTCCATAAAAAAAATTAAGATTATCTAGCTAAATCTCGCAGATCAGGGATGCCTCCTAGGGACATGCGATTGTGTGACCACCATATGCTCACACGAAGGAACCAAGTGCAGTGCATAACATAGAGAAGATCCTACAAATACCATATTAAAATGTCCTTATACCACTATAAAGGTTCCCCAGACAACCTGTAGTTACCCGGTGGTAGTCAGATGAGTTCCCCCAGGTTGTGTGACTTTTCAACCGGTGAGTAATGGAAAACCCATACTAAAATCCTTCATAAATAGAATGAAAATATCCCAGAGGGAGAGACTTCTTGCAGCTGTAAAAATCATATGATGGATCAACAATTAATATAATAGTTATCTTTTAAATCATTCATGAAAACTCATGAGACCCATGAGCCTTTTTTAAAAAATAATGTAAATAAATGGGGAGGATGTGGGGGCCACTCATATTTATAAATGTCATGTGATGCACCACTGGATATCCATAAGACACTTTGATACCCTAAAGACATGTTTTCTATGTCTCACAAAAGCCTTCTAGCATATCACCCTCATCACGTGAAAGACCTCAAGTATGTCCAAGAAACATAACACGACTCCTTTTCCCTCTAAAGAAAAAAATATTGTCCATACAATGCTCAATCTTTTCCATAAGACCTTTATTGGTCATATAATGCATCATAAAGTGGCAGAGTTATTTCCCATTACATTACTCGTATAATCTTGCATGACCCTAGACATTTGGAAAATAAAAAATGGAAATAAATACTAAAGATGTTAGAAGCCTATGATTTTAAAAAAACTCGTGTGATGCACTAATGATATCCATA
The DNA here is from genome assembly GCA_963277665.1 of Viscum album. Lineage (NCBI taxonomy): Eukaryota > Viridiplantae > Streptophyta > Magnoliopsida > Santalales > Viscaceae > Viscum > Viscum album. Next base: position 382,461 of record CAUJRU010000464.1, read on the forward strand.
ACATGGTCTCATAAGACCCCTTGAAAATATGGTCTAATCCCACAAATGACCGTGAAAATCCATTATTTTCTTGTGAAATTCCCATAACGGTCACCTGAGATCACATGAAGGCCTTCCAATAGGCTTGTTGAACTCATGAAGATCTTTGCACATGTTAATATGACATTATGGAAGTCTTTATGAATTTTTTCACGAGTGAAAAATTTCCCATTAATTGGAAATAATCCAATAAAGGATGTGTTTATGAGAGGTTCTCATAGTCAGTGAAAATCAGGTGACACTATCAGAGAGATCCATGATAGAGACTTGCAAAAATTTGTGGATCTAGAGCCCGTTGCTGACTCCCTCCCGGATCTGGGTGTTACTTTCCTATTGAAGCTATGAACAACCAGGGTGGTGAGGATTATAAATCCCCCACCCTAGCATGGAAAAGGTATCATGACTTATCAGAACTATGTGGATGAACTTGGAGAACATTGAACCAGTGTTGCATCGGGTTTCTTGGAGTGTGTGATCTCTTGGATGAAACGTCTTGTATCATGTAATATATCACCAAAAAAGTGTATTGAGAATGAAACATGTATAAATCCCTTTGTGTGATCACTCATAGATAAAAAAATGGTATTTTATAGGACACATGTGGAACATTATAGTTGTCTTAAAAATCGAATGATACTTAATAAAAACTCACACAGAATGAATCTACTGAATTCAAAATATAAGGGATATAAAAAAAGACGAAATATGGAAGAATTTAAGAAAAAAAAACATGTTCTTTGACACTGATGTGGTTAAAAAAATCCATCCATGACATGTGACATAATGAAGAAATATCACACAGATCTTGCGACGCTCCTTAGACAAGCTATTTGGGTCATGAAAAGTCCATTGTACAAGTTAGAGCAGGCTATGCAGTTCCCCTGGGAATATCACTTTGGTCTTGGGAATCATTCCATGCTCAACGCGAAATACATCCAATGTCCTAAAGATATTTCTCTTGAATCATATGATGTATTCAAATCATGTCAACAAAATCCTGTGGTAGCACCTGGTCATGTCAACTCGATACCATGACACCCTCTGAGAAAGTCATCCAGGCCTCACGATGCCCTCCAGACATGTTAGTGAATACATGACGCACTCTCTGAGATATGGCATAGTTACACTAATGAAACACTCCATATGTGTTAGATATATCTTTTGATGACACAATGGTGAGTTACCTAGGTCTATGGATACCCTCTATACTGTCCAGCTAGGTAATGGGATGGCTTTAAGGACAAACCATATAGGTCTTGCGATGTCCTTTGGAAAAGTCACCCCTGATCATGCTACAACCTTTAAAAATGCCACCAATGTTATTCAAATTCATTAAGATAGGACAACTGAATCATTTAATTTTAATTGGATATGCCAGATATATTCTTTCAAACATGTAAAGTAGATAATTAAGGCATGTCGAGTTGATAATCAATGCTTTATAAGATGGCAAGAATGACTAGTCAGCCCGGGTATCTCAGGGAATGATAACGTTGTCTAAATTTGGTGTGTAATGTTGAGTCAATAAGGTTTTCCTTATGACTTTTCCATTCCTTCTTGTTTTGAAAATCACAAACACCTCATACATAAGCAAATATAAATTTTACCTTCATAAGGAAAATTTACTTCTTTAAGGAAAGTTACCCTAACCTAGTTTTTTTTAAACAAAGCAATATTATTTTTAATACAAAAACCGGATTCATACCCAAAATCCCAGAAGTCATATAATGTAATGATTTGAAGCATTCTGTTTTTAGGATCTGAATTCTAGATGTGAACTGTAATGAAGTTCCAAATCGAATTCTGGACTCCAATATCTTAAGTAGTTTGACTCCAAAATCATAAGTAGTTTGATTCCGAACTCTTATGAAGTTCGACCCCAAACTGTTAAGTAGTTTGACTCTGAACTCTTATGTAGATAGACTCTGAACTCTTAAGTAGTTCGACTACGAACTCTTATGATGTTCGACTCCGAACTATTAAGTAGTTTGACCCTGAACTCTTATGTAGTTCGACTTTGAATTCTTAAGTAGTTGGACTCTGAACTCTTAAGTAGTTTGACTCCGAACATTCATGAGTTCGACTCCGAACTCTTACGAAGTTCGACTCCGACCTTTTACTAGTTCGACTTCGAACTCTACAAGTTCAGATTCCGATCTCTGGTGAAACCAAACTCCGAATTCCTATAAAAGAGAATCCGAACATTTCACAAGATAGACTCCAAATTTAATTTTGGTTAGACTCTGAACTTTTAATTTTCTTACACTCCGAAATCTTGTATACCTTTTACTTACATATTCTTCATTTCAAAACGATGTTGTGCATTAAGTTATACATGATTTATTATTAAGATATGTTGTTCATTCTGTTTCTAATTAACCGTTGGATGAGTTACACATGTACATGCCCCTCCGAATTTCATGGAAAATATGACCGTTGGAGGAGGGAGCCGACCGTTGGAAATTTGCCTATAAATAGGATCTCATTGGAAAGAGCTTAAAAACAACAATTCGATCAATCTAAAGACCACATGCTGTTAAGTTGATTTATAGAGAGAGAATCTTTTCATGCCTTGTGCATACTGAACCACTCGTTCAGATTTCTTTGTGCGACTCCGAATTTTGGTGATTATATTCGAGGACTTCTGGGGATAGGAAGACAGAGGTGTCGACTACCTTGAAGTTTGAGGGCTTCCTTGCTGAGGAAGACAGAGGTTCCAGCTACCTTGAAGTTGAGGTCTTGCGGGGATAGAAAGGCAGAGATTCCGTTCTTCGTATTGAGGGCTTACCCTGGTGTGGGTAAGACATACTTGCTTGAAAGTATAAATCAAGGGACCTTTATCCAAGGTTGTTGGATACCCTTATCTTTGGGTTAAAAGACTTATATCTTGTTACTTGTAGTTTTACTACTTGTTTTTCCGCTAAATATTTTATGGTAAGGAAAGTATAACCTTCTTATATTTCCTTACACTTGTACTCTGATTAGTTTAGATTATATACGCTTTAGGGTAGAACATTATATTGTAATCTTTGGTTTCAATTCTCAAATTGGTGATTAGAGGTGTTGTGAATTTTCTTAGTTTAACTTTTTTAAACTTCGATTTTTCCTTGTCTAAGGTAATTTTTAAAGTGTACAATTCACCCCTATTGTATATTGAGCATCTGCATCATTATTTCGATCCTACAATTGTTATCATAGCATGTCTCTGAAATACTTATACTCACGTATAGGGTTTTCTTGTTTTTTTCATTGATCTTTGTTCTTCCAAATTATCATTCCGAATTGTCATTCTGAATTATCATTCCAAATTGTCATTCTGAACACTGTGGTTATGAACTTTTTCTACTAATAGGTTTGGTAACCAAAGTTTTTTTTAAGAATGGCAGGAGTCAATGTTTGTTCTATTGACAATATAAACTCTACAAGTCCACCAGTATTTGATGGTAATGACTATGAGTACAGGAGAGATTGAATAAAGACTTTTGTTATCAATACTGGAGTGGATAATTTCATTATGCTTACTGGTGATTATAAAATTCCTGATAAGGAAGTTAGAATGTTCACTAACCAGAAAAAGAAAGAGTATCAATTCAATTATAAGGTACACAATACTCTACTATCTTCAATGACTAGAAATATATATAGCCAAATTTCTTCTTGTGAAGAAGCTAATTGTATCTGGAAGAAGTTAGAAGGTACACACTTTGGCACTTCTAATGTGATTGAAACTAGGAGAGCTATGCTTAGAGCTGAATACCATGGATTCAATTTTCCGTATGGAGAACCAATCTGTTAAGTTCAAACGAGATTTATGACTACAGTAAATAGCTTACAGTCTATGGGAGAAAAAGGGTTAGATGATGAAGCCCTTGTGGATAAGATAATTGATATTATGCCCAATAAGTGGGAATCAAAGAGAACAGCTATAGATCAGAACATGAAGGTCACTCAAATTTCTCTTGATGAGCTATTTGGAACTCTTCTCCAAATGAAACGAGAATGAAGAGAGATGATGACAACATCAAATAGAAGAATGGGAATGGTACTGTTGCTTTTACAACAACATCGAATCATATGAAAGCTATGACTCCTGAGAGAGTAACCAGATCCAAGTCTATGAAAGTGGTTATTCAATCAGATTCTAGTGATAGTGAAATCTCAGAAAATGAGATAGAAAATATTGCTCGAAGAATGAACAATATAGCTGGCCAGAGAAATTTCCAATCCAAATATAAGAAAAAGGAAAGGAAAGACAAGGAAGATGGAGATGTTACTTGTTATGAATGCAAGGGAGCTGGATATATTATACCAGATTGTCATTTGCTCAAAAATAAAGAAAGGAAAGAAAGGAATTATGATAGGAACATAAAGAAGTATTAAAAAACCAAAGCTAAGAATGTTCTGAAAGAAAATGACACCTAGAGTGCCAGTGGTGGTGATTCCTCAGATGAATCTTCTGATTATGAATCTTCAGGACAGAAGAATCTTGGTCTTATAGCCAGATTACCTATTAAAAATCATTTCTTTATGGCTAAGGTATGAAATGCTGAATCAATGACCAATGTATCTTTAAATTCTAATGATAGTAAGTATTATAACTCTTTTAATGAAGAATCCTCTTCTAATAAAGAAAATACTTCACCTACCTATGAAGAAGTTTCTAGGTTTTTTGAACTTCTAGAGATTGAGAATTCTAAACTCAATAAAAAACTTGATAAGGCAAACTCTAGGAATTATATTCTTACAAAAGAAATATCAGATCTTTCTAAAGATCTTGATAAGAAAAATGCTGATTTTATAAATATTTCAAAAAATCATGAGGAAGTAAGTTTTGAGAAGAACAAACATTATAAAGAGTTAGAACTAGTAAATTCTAAGAAAAGTGTTTTCGAGCATAGATCTAGTTCTAAATCTAATGATTTTGGAGATAAAAACATGGTTATTAAATTCAAGTCTGAAATTTTTTCCTTAAAGAAGTGTTTATCAATCTTTACCCATGGTAAAGAAAATTTTGATAAAATGTATTCTCAAATACGACCTTTAAGAAAAAAATCAGGATTTGGTTATACTCATGCAAAACCAATTTTTAGTAACAACTACTTTGTTCCAGAATGTGCCCCATTTTGTACAAAATGTCAATGTGGTGGTCACTGGGCAAAGAATTTTTCTTTAAATAAAACCCAATCTCTAGGTTTTCATAAAGCCTATTTTTCTAAGAAAGCGTGTGTTCCTAAAATTTTGTTGTCTGCAAATCTCGGATACAAGAAAGTTTGGATTCTGCAAGTCTAATTCTTTTCTTGTTTTCAAAAAGATAGAGGAAGTACCAACAACAATACATGGTACATGGATAGTGGATGTTCCCAGCACATGATTGGTAACAAAATCTATTTTGAAAAGATTATCAAAATGAAAGGAGGTAAGGTAACATTCGGAGATAATGCTCAGGGATAAATTTTTGGTATGTGTAATATTGTTCTTCTAGGTAAAACGTTGATTCAAATGTTTTATTTGTTAAGGGTCTTAAGGAAAACCACATTAGCATAAGTCAGTTATGTGATGAAAGGTACCTTGTGAATTTTAGGAATGATATGTTCTTAGTACTCAATTAGAAGCATGAATTTATTCTCTCAGCTAATAGAAAAGAGAATGTTTACACTTTGAACATAGAAGACCTTAGGATCCAAGAACTAACTTGCTTAAGTGTAATGGAAGATCATTGTTGGTTATGGCATAGAAGACTTTGTCACTGTAATCTTAGAAACCTATGTAAACATTCTATGATGAAACTAGTTAAGGATCTACCGAATCATAGATTTGATTCTTCTAAAGTTTGTGATCCTTGTCAATATGGCAAGCAACATAAATCTATTTTTAAATCAATTTGTGAAGTCTCAATGACTGATGCATTATAGTTAGTGCACATTGATATTTTTGGTCCAACACAAACTAGATGTATTGGAGGAAAATACTATGTGTTTGTTCTAGTTGATGATTACACCAGATTTACTTGGGTATATTTTCCAGCAAAGAAGTCTGAAGCTTTTTCTTATTTCAAAAGTTTTAGATAACAAGTTAAAAACGCGAAAAATCTTCCACTAAAAACTATTCATAGTGATCATGGAGGAGAATTTCAAAATTCTGATTTTGAAACTTTTTATAGTCGAAAAGGTATTACTCACAATTTTTCAGCACCTAGAACCCCTCAACAAAATGGTTTAGTAGAATGAAGAAATATAATTCTTCATAAGATAACTAGATCAATGATGAGTTAATATTCAATAGCTCGAAATTTCTTGGGCTGAAGCTGTAAGTACTTCTTGTTATACTATAAATCGTGTTTTGATTTGACCTTTGCTTAATAAAACTCTTTATGAGTTATGGAACGATAGAAAACCAAGACTTTCCTACTTCAATGTTTTTGGTTGCAAAGTATTCATTCTGAATACTAAAGATAATCTACATAAATTATCACCAAAATATGATGAAGGAATTTTATTAGGATACTCCACAACTTCTAAGGCATATAGAGTTTTCAATAAAAATACTTGTACTGTTGAAGAAACAGTGCATGTAAAATTTGATGATTCTGATCCTTTTGTTTTCAAACCATACGAACCTACATCTTTGGATGTGTTTTCAAAAACTGATTGTCAACCTTTGATAGAAGATCCTTCTGATAAGGAAAATGTTCAAGAAGATACTTCTGAAACATTTACCCGAGAAGACTTTCTACCCTATGTTGATGAAAAATTTTTACAAAACCCAAATCAGGTGTTTCTTAAGAATCATCCCAGTGATAGCATCATTGGTGATGTAAATCAACCTATAAGGACTAGAATTTATTTAAGAAATGAAGTATAACATCTAGCATTTCTTTCCCAATTTGAACCAAAAAGCACTGATGAAGCTTTAGGTGATAATGATTGGATCAAATCCATGAAAGTTAAACTAAATGAATTTGAGAGGAATAATGTCTGAACCTTGGTTGAAAGACCTAAGGAATCTTCTGTCATTGGGGTAAAATGGGTCTTCAGAAAAAAGTGTGATGAAAATGGAGTCATTGTAAGAAATAAAGCAAGACTCGTTGCTAAAGTCTATAATCAGCAAGAGGGAATAGACTATGAAGAAACCTATGCTCTAGTAGCTAGACCTGAATCTATTTGTTTCATACTTGCCTTCGCAGCATTCTTCAATTTTAAACTTTTTCAAATGGATGTGAAATGTTCCTTTCTTAATGGTTTTGTTCATGAGGAAGTTTTTGTTGAACAACCTCCTGGCTTTGAGGATACGAAATATCCTGATCATGTTTTTAGACATACCAAATCTTTGTATGGTCTTAAACAAGCCCCACAAGCCTGGTATGATAGACTCAAAGGATTTTTGCTTCAAATTAACTATGTTAAGAGAAATGTAGATCCAAACCTTTTTATAAAGAAAGACAATAAAAATGATTTTATTGTTCAAATTTATGTTGATGACATCATATTTGGTTCAACTCAGCAATCTTTAACTCATTCTTTCGCAAATCTAATGAAATATGAGTTTGAAATGAGTATGATGGGTGAGTTAATCTTTTTCCATGGTTTTAAAATTTCTCAAAAACCAGAAGGAACCTATATATCTCAACATAAGTATATTAAAGATCTTCTCAAAAAGTATGGTTATGACAACACTAAGAGTATAAGTACTCCCATCGGTACCTCAAAGTCTTTAGATCTTGATGAAGTTGGGAAACCATTAGATCAAAAATCTTTTAGAGGTATGATAAGAAGTTTACTTTACTTAACAGCTAGTCGACCAGACTTGATGTTTTTAGTATGCATATGTGCAAGATATCAATCCAATCCTAAGGAATCTCACTTAAAGGTGGTAAAAAGAATTTTTCACTACCTAAAGGGAAACATGGATCTAGAATTATTTTATACTTATGGAACTGATTTTATTCTAATACTCTTTTCGGATGCTGACTTTGGTAGATGTAGAATGAATAGAAAGAGTACATCTGGAACATGTAATTTCTTAGGAGATTCATTTGTTTCTTGGTCATTCAAGAATCAACATTCTGTAGCACTTTCCACTGCTTAAGCTGAATATGTAGCAGCTGGAAGTTGTTGTACTCAAGTGTTGTGGATGCAACACACACTCATAGATTATGGCCTTAGTTTTACTAAGACTCAAATTTTGTGTGATAACATAAGTGCCATTTCCCTAAGCAAGAAACTTGCACATCACTCTCGTCCAAAACACATAGATATTAGGCATCACTTTCTTAGGGATCACACACATAAAGGAGATATCATTCATCAGTTTATCAGAACGCAAGATCAACTTGCTGATATTTTCAAAAAATCTTTACCCTCTGATAGATTTGAATACATTAAACAAAAGTTAGGAATTATAACTGTAAGGGAATCATTCTTAATTAAATTTTTGTTGAACAATTCTCCTAACAGTAATAAACTACTTTTCATAGGGGGAGTACATTTGATTGTTAGTGTAACTAAAAGTTTCGTAATCCATTTTTTAAACTTAGTGTAACTAAAATTTTCATAGTTATTTTTTCAAACTTTTCGGAACTGATGTTTCCGGAATGGAAATTTTTGAAACAAAAATATCTAGAATGGGAATTTCCTGAATTGATATTTTCAGGATTGAAATTCTCAGAATGAGAACTTCTTGAATTGAAGTCTTCGTACTGAAAACTTCCGGAATGGAAATCTGCATATTGAAAACTTCCCAAATGGCATTTTCGTACTGATAACTTTCGGGATGGAGATTTTCATACTGAAGTTTTCATAACGAAATTTTCGTAATGGCCTTTTTGTAACAAGGTTTTCGTACTGGAACTTTCGTAATGTTTTTTCAAAATTTATTTCTTCAAGAAGAATATTACCAATTATGAACAATGTTTCTAGACAATCTGAATGCTATAATTTCCTTACTTAATGTTTTGTAATCAAATTTTTCTTTCTAGTATTTTCCTTGTTTTTAAAAGTTCGGATTCTAGTTTTTCCTCAAATCCGGATGTTTTCCTTAAAATTTCAAAAGATCGGAGTCATTTTTTCCTTGCAGGAGTGTTTTCAACCATCAGATTTGGTCAAATGTTTTTCAACCGTTAGATGGCTTTTGGAAGACCAAAGGTCGCATCCTTCTCCTATATAATGGGGACTCCAGGACTTGTCCCACATCAATTTTGAAAGCTTTTGCATCTCGAAGCCCTGCTGCACTTCTTAATACCGGTTCCGAACATTGAAAAATCTCTTCCGAATCATTCAGATTTCTTCACTCCGAATGTCGGTTGAAGCTACATCTCAAGATATGTCAACTACGAAACCAATCTCTAAGTGGTTAGTCTTCAGGGAAAGGTCAGTTCATCCAGATTTCTACAAGATCGATTCTATTGTAACCAATAATATTATGTTGAATGGTTGGGAATATATATGCATGTTCAAGTCAGAAAAGCAAGATCTGGTGTATACTGATTTGTTAATAGAGTTATATGAGTCTGTTTCCATCCAGATGGAAGATGGCAGAGAATGGTTTTCATTCAAGTCTTATGGAATGACTTATAATTTATCCTATACCAAGGCTGCGAGATTGGTTGGTTTGTCCTATGAGGGGGAAGCTGAGTTTTGCTCACACACACTTGAAGATGAGCAAGGAAGTTTCAACAAAGTGAAGGACTTAAAATTCCTTGGACTTAAGGATGCTACGACCACTATGATTGCTCATCTCACTCTGAACAACAAGATTCTTCAGTTTTGGGTGAATGGTTTTCTCATTTCGAGAAGAGGTGACAAAGATAATTTGATGAAAAGTGATGTCTATGTTTTAGATTTCCTGGTGAATCTAAGAAATATAAATTCGATGTGGCATGTCTTGATTACGATCATGAACATCAATGAAGGGAATTTAAGAGCTCAGATAATTATGTACTCTGCTTTACTATCGAGGCTGATAGTTCGGTGCTTAGAATCCTTCAAGGTTGCATGAAAATCAACGATCCAGAATTGCAAGCTTATGCTAGTTAGTGATGATACCCTAAAGAGGATGAAGACAGGTTTTTCTAGTGAATCCGGAGATTTTTACCCTCTGTCTGTGGAAGAGGTTGAGGCAGCTCAGAAAAAAACACAGAATCTAGAACCATCCAAAAAGAAAAGGAGGAAGAGAAAGTTTAAGGAAGTGGTTGCTGATGATGAAAATCCTCAAGCTAAGGAAACTCAGTCTGCTCCACCCAAGACGAAGAAGAAGAAAACTTATACAGATGAAGTGGCAGCCATGTGGAAGGAAGACAAAGAGAAGTGGAAGGAAGGGGATCCACAATTTGGATTGGACCCTGCAGAGGCTAAGGCCTTAAAAGAAAAGGATTTGGAAGAGATAGAAAAACAAAAAACATAGAATAAGATGAAAAAGAAGTTGTCTGGAGCTGAAGTGGTGCAATATTTGCTGAGAGCTACAGAGTTAGCTTCCGGAATGCTTCCCATTCCAGAAACATTTGGTGCTGAACCTTCTTTACCAGAAACTCCATCCAAGAACTATGTTACTCCGGATAAATCCAAGGGTAAAGAAGTAGTTGAAGAAGCTGATAAGGAAGTTGCTGAAGAAGTAGAGGAAGAAGTTTAGGATGAAGAAGAAGAAGATGAGGAAAGTGAGGATTTGGATACCCTGATCAAGAAAGTATAGGACTACAAAGATAAGGATGAATCCATAAAGTTAGTAACTCTATGTAAGGAAGATCAGTAACATAGTAAGGATGATCATAAGAAACAACAACAAGAAGAAGAATAAAATGTCTTGTATGATGAGGAATAATCTTATGAGATGAATTTTCTTGAGGAAAGACAAGAAAAACGTAAACCAGATGAAGCTCAGATCATTAAAGTGTCTGAATCAGAGGAAGTATCCCTTAATAAAGAACCTGTTCTGAGAGATGATAAGGGGAAGCAAGATCTCATGGAGACACCTATAAAATATGTCATCAAGAAGAAAGAAGTTGGGGGAACATATAGAAGAAAGTTGGTGCTAGCTGAAGAAGATCAGTCACCAAGAAAAGTTTCTGATTCAGAATCATCATCTCATGGGCACGATTTTGTGGTTCAATCTCTAAAGAAGTTGGTGGACACCATTCCGATTTTTCCAACAATTGATTCTAGATGCCAGATGCTGCAACAAATTATGAATCAGAAACCGGATTCTTTATCCATGGTCATGGAGAAGTTTGTAAAGTTAGAAGTTGAACAGAAAAGTTCTCTTATCAATTATGTTGTGAATAGAAAGTCCTGCAGTAAGGTAACCAAGTGGTCTAAGAGAGTGGATGAAGAGTTTGTTCAGTTTGAGAGTTTTCAGGCTGAACTTCAAAATGCTTTTGAAATGGAGTTTAAAAAGGTTAACAAGATTTATGAAAAGCTGACCCAAGAGAAAAATTCTCGGAATCAACAGGTCAGGGACCTGAATGGGAAGCCTAACTCAGTATCTCAGAATTGGAAAAGTGAAAGAGATTTACAGATTGAGTTTCAGCAGAAGTTGGAAAAGCAAGATGAGATAATAAAGTTGAAGAAAGAAGCTTTTGAGGCTCATGCAGAAGCTTTAAAATATGATGAAGAAAAGGTAAAATCCTTGGAGAGGCAAGGTAAGTAAAATCAAAGACAATTGAAGACACTCAAAACCTTGTTAAAGAAGCTCATCCAGAATGAGAAACAAGACAAATGAACCCACTCCGATCTTTTTATTGTAGTTGTCTTTCTTTGTAAAATTTTCCAACTCTAATGAAATGATTATTTGGTTGGTTATATCTCGTCAAATACTAATGTTTCAGGTACCATACTTTGTTTTCCATTCCCGTCAATTCTTTTTGAAAATCACAAAGGGGGAGAAGTAAAAAGAACTACTCTTAAGGAGGAGAAAGGAAAAATTTCTAAGGGAAATATCCTTAAATAAAGGTGGAGTTTCCCTCTACGAAGTTTTACATTCTTACAATAATGAAAACTCTACTCTGGAAACTCATAATACAATCCTTAGAGTTTCAATGCCTAAGGGGGAGTTAGTTGTATTCACTTTTTATCCATGAAAAAATGGAGATAAGTTTTAATTTCAAAGTCTAATGAAATTTCTCAAAATCCTTATATGATTTTTCAAAAGGATGTTTGTGCTTTCCAAAAGGGGGAAGATTGTTGAGTCAAAAAGGTTTTCCTTATGACTTTTCCATTCCTTCTTGTTTTGAAAATCACAAACACATTATACTTAAGAAAATATAAATTATACCTCCAGAAGGAAAATTTACTTCTTTAAGGAAAGTTACCCTAACCTAGTTTTTCATATACATAGAAATATTTTTCATTAGTACAAAAACTTGATTCATACCCAAAATCCCAGAAGTCATATAATGTAAAGATTTGAAGCATTCTGTTTTTAGGATCTGAATTCTGGATGAGAATCGTAATGAAGTTCCAAACCAAATTCTGGACTCCGAACTCTTAAGTAGTTCGACTCTGAAATCTTAAGTAGTTCGACTCTGAACTCTTATGAAGTTCGACTCCGAACTCTTAAGTAGTTCGACTCTGAACTCATAAGTAGTTCGACTCCGAACTCTTAAGTAGTTTGACTCTAAACTAATATGAAGTTCAACTCCAAACTCTTAAGTAGTTCGACTCCAAACTCTTAAGTAGTTCGACTCCAAACTCTTAAGTAGTTGGACTCTGAACTCTTAATTAGTTCGACACCGAACATTCATGAGTTCGACTCCGAACTCTTATGAATTTTGACTCCGAACATTTATTAGTTCGACTTCGAACACTGCATGTTCAGATTCCGATCTCTTGTGAATCCAGACTCTGAATTCCTATAAAATAGAATCTGAAAATTTCTCAACTTAGACTCCGAATTTTATTTTGGTTAGACTCTAAACTTTTAATTTCCTTACACTCCGAAATCTTGTATAGCTTTTACTTACATATTCTTCATTTCAAAACGATGTCCTGCATTCAATTATACATGATTTATTATTAAAAGATGTCGTTCATTCTATTTCTAATTAAGCGTTGGTTGAGTTACACGTGTACAGGTCCCTCCGAATTTCATGGAAAATATGACCGATGGAAGAGGGAGCCGATCGTTGAAAGTTTTCCTATAAATAGGAGCTCATTCGAAAGATCTTAAAAAAACAAGTCGATCAATCTAGAGACCACACGCTGTTAAGGTGATTTCTAGAGAGAGAATGTTTTCATGCCTTGTGCGTACTGAACCGCTCGTTCAGATTGCTTTGTGAAACACTGAATGACGGTGATTACATTCAAGGACTTCCGGGGATATGAAGACAGAGGTGCCGACTACCTTGAAGTTCGAGGGCTTCCTTGCTGAGGAATATAGAGGTTACAACTACCTTGAAGTTGAGGGCTTGTGGGGATAGTAAGATAGGGATTCTGATCTTCGTATCGAGGTATTACCCTGGTGTGGGTAAGACAGACTTGCATGAAAGTATAAATCAAGGGAACTATATCCAAGGTTGTTGGATACCCTTCTCTTTGGGTTAAAATATTTATATCTTGTTACTTGTAGTTTTACTACTTGTTTTTCCGCTGCATATTGTATTGTAAGGAAAGTATAACCTTCTTATATTTCCTTACACTTGTACTCTGATTAGTTTAGATTCTATATGCTTTAAGGTAGAATATTATATTGTAAATTTTGTTTCAATTCTCAAATTGGTGATTAGAGGTGTTGTGAATTTGATTAGTTTAACTTTGTTAAACATATATTTTTCCTTGTCTAAGGAAATTTTTAAAGTGTAAAATTCACCCCCCCCCCCTCTTGTATATTGAGCATATGCATCATTATTTTGATCATACATGTAAGACCTCACTGACATGTGAAATTAGTGTGTAATCCCAAAACAGTGGCATAATATGATTTTCCCTATATATAAAGAAAATATTAGTGTGTAATAACTGATCAAGGGAACTATGAAGTCTCTAATTTTTTTCAAAACTAGGATATATAGGACACCTCCCTGATATTCTGGCTTCATATAAATCTTCTGATGGAATTCCCATTTCATAAGTCCTAGAACATCAAGAAATGACATTGATTATTTGGTATCCCTTGCTTCTCATAAAGATTATATCTGAAGTTGGCTTATGGAGTTTCAATAATAATTTCATCTTCACTATAAACCTCTATAATGGGTAGTTTAATATCAATGTTTATGCACCAAACCACATAATAATATGATATACCCAATTCACAAGGGAAATATCAATGTGTATGTCCCAACCCATGATGTAATATGAAATTTTCCAATCGCATGGGTAGCCTCAATGTGTAAGACTCTACCAAATGGTATCCATCTTGGATTAATCCTATAACATTCAAATATCCTCTGGGATAATGATAATGTATTTGAGCATGATCAACCACCTTAACCCATCATTGGGTTAAGGGATTAAGTAAACTATGATAACTCTGATTCCTTCCTTAATCAGGATAAGTAGAACAACTCCCTTAGTCTTGACCTCCATATTTAGCATCTCAAGGGCTGTCCTAGTGAATAAGGTCTGTATCCATATTTAGCATATATTCTTGGATGAGTTCCATGATATATTCACCCAAACTCAAGGGTGTCTACATTGGATCTAGTCCCAAGTGCTAACTGAACCATGAGAACTATGATTCCTACTACGACCATGATACTTATTATTTTTTTCTAAGGATTGAGCTCAAATATGCACATACTTAAGTGAAAGTACACTTATGTATATATATATATTACATCTCATCTAGTGGGAATCAATCATTCCCTTGGACTTATCACTCTACCTCATCCATTTTAAAAATGGGAATACAAAGCAATTATAAAACTCTAATTCTCATTATAATTGGGATATGTAGGATGACCATCTAGGACATGAGCTTGAACACCTAGTGTCATAATGAACCTATATAAATCCTTTCCTCATTACGTTAAACTACACCGGTTCAATAAAATATATGGATTTTTATTATTTTAATAACCATGAAAAATATGATGTATCCTAATGGCTCAATCCTTTCCTTGGAGTATTAAAGGCCTCCTTGTGTGGTAGAATATTCTGGACCTCTTCGTTGTATGACTTAAGCACATATGTAGCCACCCATTACTAGGGAACAAATGAATAATCTCAGATACCTATAGAAGGATTTATAAATGATACACCCATATTTTGAAAAATATAAAGAATTAACATATATTTGTTTAATATGGGTAATTGGTCCCATATCAGGATTATGAAGGGATTCGTGAATATATCATTAATCTATAGTATAGTCCTAGAGTAGGAAAAGTTATACACAAAAGGGTGTGATGAAATAGACATTTCATCCTCTCAAACAGTTTGAGTCCCTAAGTGTCATCTTGTCTGAAAGCCTAGCTGACCTCCAACCATTTGAAAGCGGGTCCATACCCAATTTTCTATGGTGTAACCATTGGGATCTTCTATAGATTACTTAAAAAAATTTAACCTAATGTGGGTGATTGGGAAAGGCCTAAAAACCCCTGTAATCATCACATCATGAAGCCGCCATCCACTTTGCCTCTTTTATGACCATATAATGAGTGATTTTATTTATATATGGAATTTATAAACTAAGTTTATAGGAGTGAATTTCAATTTGGATTGCCAACAATTTAACGGGGAGGGAATTTTGTTACCGAGGTTCTCTAAATCAATTGTTAATGGAATTTGGTTATACAAGAGATAATTATAGAAAGAATAGGCTGAAGTTACAGTGATGGAAAATATGTTTTTTTTCAATTAACTTCTTAATTACATAATGAGTTTATATTCAATCGGATATGGGTTTTACAAATTACATCATGATCAATCTTCCATGTGGCTATAAATCATTACTAGAACATGAATCTAATATGTGGATCTATTATAAAGAGTAATATTTTTTGAAATAGAATATTCATCACGTTTTTATGTTTTTAGAGAAATTATGAATACTATTGTAATGTTAGCAAACAATCTAGAGTAATTATACAATATTCCAATAAGAGTTTCAGGAAAACATCTTCATGAAAAGTATTATAGAATATTTAAAAAAAGTCATCTAATAGAAAATTGTTGTATTGTTTTTTTCACAATAAGATAAAAAATATAACACTTATATATTGTATCACTTATAAATTTTTTTTTCATATTTTCATTTTCCATGAAAGGTAAAATATTATATTTTCCCTACTAAAGATGGAAACAAAGGAGATAGTTTTGTAAGTGATTCTACATGAAGGTATAAATTTTAATCTCCCATGCATTATGATTGTTTTGGTTAATTTTCTATAAATAGGTCACTAATCACCTCATTTAGTATAATAAAATAATTAATAGAAAATTATGGTGAATGAATACCATTTTATGCGATTAACAGAAATATTATTGGAAGGTCAAATTATTATCAACTAGTAGTATCATTCATGGTATAAAAATAATTCACAATGTAAACTATTTCATGAAGAAAAAATTTTCATAAATAAAAATAAATTATGTATGGAAGAATATCTTTTTCGATAAAGATAACGACATGAAATAATTACATGAAAGGAAGGTTCATTAAGATATTTAATGAATTTTATACAATATAAGAGCCACATGTTTGGAATGATTCAATGAATTTTCATAGATATTATACTATAAAAGATACTATTAATGTGATATATTGTGATAATGGAATGAATTATAGTATCATACTCTAGGTTTCTTGATTTTAATAACTATAGTCCATATTAATGATGTGGAAGTGACTTTCATGTCAATAAACTGATAATAAAAAAATTTGATGTAGTGTGTATTGGATAATTTATTGGGAGTGTCCAATAGGAAGTAGTGTTATGATCATTAAATGAAATTGTTGAGGATATGATCCCAAAATGGGGTGACCATGACTGGAAATTTGCATCCACAAAACTAGTGTAACTTAGTGGCGTTTCGCTTGTCAACATAACATTTATGTTTGAAACTTATACATACAACTTAGAGACAAACTAATAACAATTATATGTTTTTATTTTAATTTATATATTTTTTTATTATGGTGGATGTGAGAATAAAATCGATAAGATTAATGTTTTTTCATAAATTTTTTAGTAATATGGAACATTATACAATAAAAATTTCACACCATAATTATACCTTCCTACTCTAAGGGAATATTTTAGTCTCTAGGTTTCAACAAAATAAGAAAATATAATACTTATAAATATCTATAAAAAGATGAGAAATAAAATTATTAGAAATATAAATAACGATTTGAAATAAATACATCATAAAATTTAACTTAAATGTTTAAATGAAACCCCTTATGACTATTAATAAATGATTTGAAGATAATATAAGAGAACAATGGTTCCCATGAAATTAATATAATATATAATAAAATGTATTCATGGGATATTATATACATGATAAATTAATATTATTTAATATGATTCAATGAAATGAAAATTGTGAAAAGGAATCATTTACTCTGTTTTTTGGTTACCTTCATTCATTCATAAACGTTGAGGAGTTTAATATTTGAATAAGAATCTACTCGATAAGAAACTTTTAGGATCCCTAAAATGAACGAAGTATATAAAATATATGATAATAGTGTAAATGAAGTAATTTTAGTATAACATAGAGAAAAAAACTATTAGATGTGTTTTTAAAAGCATATAATGCATCCCTTTTTATAGGAAAAACATAATTTCATTTCCAAAAAGATTCAATGTATAATGTTTTAGAATGTAATTTTCAAAATCTGTGTGTATCATAAATAGATAGGTAAAATTAGTTTTATTTAGTAAATATCTTCTAATAAGATAGGTTTTCATTTTTTTAAAATTTTTCGCAGAAAATATTGTTTAATGTTATTCTATAAAATCCATGGTTTGTGTGATTAATTTTCATTTATAAAATTAATACAAAAACATAATTCAATATACCACTACCAGATTAAATATTTCAAATCCTTGTTATTTGAATATTTCCTAAACTAAATGATCTTTAATAAATTCTTATTGTTTATTATTCATCCAACCACTATAACTATCCACACATTTATTTATTATTTCTCTTATTATGATATGATTTGTATGATAAAATTTCTAATTCACTGTGGCTTCACAAATAATGGTTAAACTATTTTATTGATATGTTGATATAAAAATTATTTTATATTGAATAACATTATTTTTAGTTTCTTATCATTTAACACACATTTCACCATTTCTTGCATTACCCTACCTCATTTTAGAAAATATTATATTAATAAGAAATAAAATTCCTTGTACCCTCAATGTTATGTGTCACTAAACCTATATCAAATTAACTATTTTTAATAATTTTTTGAATAATAATTATTTCATCATAATTTTTTACTAATTTTAATATTAAATTGAAATATGTATCAGTATTTCAAAGTTAAAATGAATCTACAATAATTTTTGAGATATATATAATTGTTAATTCATAAGAAACTAGTCTATGTTAGATTATAACAGGAAGAAGACAACTATGTAAAATTAAAAAATTTGTATAGATGCCAACATCAGAATAGAATGGAATGAGATAAGGATATTTCAAAATAACTCAATTGTTTTAGTATCTATATGCAGAGAAATATGAATTTTGTAATATTGTGTATTAATATTGTGTTTGATAACTAACCAATTTAACAATAAGTATGCGTGAGGTTAGTTTTGTATACAAATAAATAAATGATATTAAGCGTCATGTATGAAAAAAAATATTCCAAAATAGAAAAAATAGAACTAGAAAATTTAAGATTCTATAGGTATTTAGTCAACATAAAATTAAACATGTGATTATGTAAGATTATCTCATCTTTTAAGAATAAAATAAACTCATTTCATTATAATTAGTCTTCAAGTAATATGACCTCCTTCATTCAAAGGAAATTTTCTCCTGATTCATCAAATAATGTAACATAATTCTCTGGTTGTGTTGTACTAATTGAAGAAGATGATAAATAGTGATATCTAGCGATCACATGTTGTGGATGTTTATTGAAGAATATATGATAAATATATAGAATAATGGTTGTTTTGTGTTATAATTTTCTTCTATGTAATGATCAAACAAGAAAATGTTAGGGGATATCCATTGAACTATGGTTTTTGTATCTGTAACAGACACGAAACTAACAGACACATATTTTATAAAATATAGTAGGTATGTATTTTTAATAAGAGATATTTTTTCAAATGGAAAATTAATCTCCAGTGTAATAAATTGATATAAACCATTATATGATTATCTAAATATTAAATATGAATATATATTTTTCATAATCAAAATTAGTGAACATTAATAAAATAATAAATTATGTTGAAATATACCTCACCTCAAATATAACATATTTTATTACATTAAAACAATCATAAGTTTTTCATATAAATGAGTCACGAATTGGTTATACAAACCAAATTAAACAAGATATATTTAATATAACATATCATATTTTCTATTTTCAAGAATCATTTAACCAAAAACCACAACGAATACTCCAAAAATTATTTAACTAGTACCCTCAACAGTTATATTTTTCTTATATATAAACTTATATTTGTAAAAATAATTCGTTATATCCTCAAAAATATTATCATATTTTTATTTTTATTATTATTTATAAGGTTTTCATTAGTGATTTTTTTTATATAAGAGATAATGATTATGAATATTTTAGACGCAAAGTCTTTTTGAATATTTTTTATTTCCATATGGTACTTGTATTAATCTTTTATAGGGTATCCATCCTTAACATGTAATATTATATAAGTAAGGAAATATTATTCATTTATTTTAATTTCATATTTTTATTCAACATTAATTCAATATTAAAATATACATTAAAAACCCATGTAATTACATAAAAGTATTTAATTATTAGAATTATAATGAT
Source organism: Viscum album (assembly GCA_963277665.1). Taxonomy (NCBI): domain Eukaryota; kingdom Viridiplantae; phylum Streptophyta; class Magnoliopsida; order Santalales; family Viscaceae; genus Viscum; species Viscum album. The sequence continues at coordinate 402,438 of CAUJRU010000464.1, forward strand.
ATTTGATGAGTTGATAATGGAGTCAGCAATAACTAAAATCTCGTTTTCATCTTTGTCAGCTCATGGAGTCTTACACATAACCTATAAAAAATAGGCAGGGCTATTTAACTCTCAATGATATGAAAAATTATATTATTTTAGTCATAATAAGGAGGTTTTTATCATTATCTATTATAAAAAAAATTATCATAAGCTTCTTGTAATCAAGATATATGAGCAGGAATCTATAATGGAACATCCTATTTTTTCCCTATCAAAAAACATTCGAGATAAACAACTAAGAGAAAATTTTCATTTTAGTATTTTATTCAAAATAATATACATGATTTTATAATATTTTTTGAGAATCTATATACACATGAATAAGATATGTGATTCCTTCCCATTCTAATAGAAAATAATCATGCTTGAAAATCTGTTTCACGTACAAAAGTTCCAACTACATGACATTAAACTACACAAAAAATGTTCCATGTTTTTATACCATGTGATCATAATATTATATAGTTCATAATCAATACCACATAAATTTATTATAATTGGAGAGGTCCATAATAGATAATCTTAAATGTTGTACATCCCATTTTAATAAGACTTTGATCTATACTAACCTCTTATATTTTTCATTGGATATTTCAAGGTACAGTTGATATACAGTTTATGAATAAAAAATATGCATGTTTTAAAAACGAATTAACATAATTTCCTTGTTAAATATTAATATATCACTCAATTTTTTATTTTTAGTTTAGTTTAACATTCGTCCCAGAGAATCATAAACATTTTGGCCCTCCTTATGTAAGAGCATGACCTACGTAAAAATATTCATTATATGTACTTGTTACGCATGTGGAAACATCTAGATTCCATAATATAATTATTTTCCTAAAATATTATAAATAATAGACCAATTTTCCTGAACTAAATATGTCTTGATTTATATTTTCACATGACATATAGTATTCATAGATCCTCTAACCTCGGAAAATCTTGAAAATTTACTCCCCATATAATAATGTACATTATCTTAGTTTATGTGTTTTCCAATCTTTTATGGGTTCCCTATAATATCCAAACACTAGTATAAAGGCATTAAATTTCAATAATAATGTGTTGTTGATTTTTTTTATAAGATACATAACTATTCATGTATCTCTTATATAAGTCCCCACCAAAAACATCCTCCCCATTTAATCCTCACATCTGCTTGGGCGTTTGGATCTCATAAAATCATGTTTCGTAAGTCCTCTTATAAACCTACTAGAGTAACTCTTCATTCAATAACATTTTATAATACATATGATATAAATCTATACACATGTCCTTTAGGAACCAAACATTTTCCATGTTATGTGACATTAAATTATGGCTGTTGTCAATAATCTTGAAACCAGTCTGGAGGAGCAATAGAATGACCAAATTTTTGAGGATTTAGTTATGAAGAAGAATTCCCTCTTGGATCTCATCCTTGGGCAGGAAAAAGATGCAAGGGAAGAATCCATAATTAAATGGTTAAAGTAGGGGGAAAAATACTACCTATTTTCATGCATGCATAAATGAACGGAAATGCCATCTGAACCCCTCAATTGTGTTGGATAATGGAACCTCCTCGGTGGACCGAGATGTTGTAGGGGCTAGTGCTCATACCTTCTTCTCTGATCTTCTGGAATGTCCTAACCCACGAATTCCTAATGGCTATCTAGGGAGGAATGAGGACATCCTTGACGTTATTCCTAGAGTCATATCTTCCCAGTACAATGACTTGCTCGGTGGAATTCTTGAGGAAGCTGAGATTCATGCGGCAATGCTCAACATAATCCCTGAGAGTGTGCCAAGCCCAGATGGGTTCCTGGGGTCGTTCTATATAGATGGATGGGATTTGATTAAGCAGGATGTTATCACGACTATTCAGGATTTTTTCAAGGGGGGAGCCTGCCACAGGTTGCGTCTGCTACAACCCTGGTTCTTTTCCCCAAGATCACGAACCCTTCATCCCTTCTCCACTTCAGACCAGTGAGTATGTGAAACATGCCTTACAAAATTCTGGCCAGCATCATCAACTCCAGAATTTCGCCTCTTCTCCCGGAATGGGTTTCCCAGGAGAAGCACAGTTCTGTGAAGGGAAGTTGCATCCACGGTGCAATTTCCTTGGCCCAAGACATCTTCAGGGGCCTCGACAACAAAACACATGGATCCAACATGGTCATAAAAATTGACATGAACAAGGCGTATGATCGGATCGAGTGGGGCTTCATCAACATGGTCTTGACATGTATGGGGTTCTCTCTCAGGTCTACATATCTTTTCTTCAGGTGCTTTAGTTCCCCATGGCTTGCGGTTTCCTACATGGGTAAAATGTATGGGTTCTTCAAGGCCTCATGTAGCCTTAGAAACGAGGACCCCTTGTCTCCTACCCTCTTCAACCTTGCCCAGGATGTTATGAGCCGGCTCATCAAGAAGAGTGTGTTGAATGGTGAGATGCGCCCCTACCACATGAGATTGAGCTCCCTTTTCATTACTCATATGATGTTTGGGGATGACACCACAGTTTTCAGGAATTCCAGCAGGAGATTGGTCAGAGGTTTTACCAAGGCCATGGATACATAATACCAATGGAGTGGGAATATTGTTAAGTCTTCCAAGAGTAACCTCTTCATCTTTAATAAATGTTCAGTCGGGCGCGCCTTGTCCCTGTGTAATTCCTTTGGTTTGAAGAGAGGGCACTTCCTGATAGACTATCTGGGAGATCCCATATCCTCGGGAAGACTTCGGATTAGGGACTTCGACCATGTGGTGAGCAGAATCTTAGGTAGAGTGCTCAAATGGAAGAACCAGTTCCTCTCCTTTGGGGGTCATATTGCTTTAGTTAATAACGTACTGTTAGCTACTCCGGTTCATGAGATTTCTTCTGTCCACGTACCTAAGGGAGTTATTTCCATGATCAATCGGATTATTTCAAACTTCATTTGGGATGCTCTTCAAGAGGGAAAAGGGCATTGGTCTTCTTAGAGAAAAATGGATCGCCCTATTCAGCAAGGAGGAATCTATGTTCCGAGCCTTGGTGAAACCATCAATTTCATGCATGCTAAATTTACTTGGGAGGTCCTCGAGCAGCGTTCGCTTTGGGGGAAATCCATGGAGGGCCGATGGCGCATGGGACTGGGTCGGGGCTCTCACTGTGCTACTCCTTTCTGGTCTAGTATCCTCGCTCTTATTCCATCTATTCCGCCCCTTACCTGCTGGATCGTGGGGAATGGCAACTTTTCATTTTGGCACCGAAACTAGGCTGGCATTCGCATTGGTTTCGCGGGGTGCCCTGTTTCTAATATCACATTCAAACAAGAGGCCATGCATTCTTCCTTCATTTCTGCTATGCTTGATAAGTATCAGAAGGCACTGTTTGATCTCATCGTTATCACCGATGTGGAGGACAGGTGTGTTTTTACTCCATCCAGCTCAAGAACCTTCACTTCCAAGGACTTTCTCCATGTCTCGAATATTCTCCCACCATCAGATGGTTGTAATGAAACCTTGTGGTTCAAAATGGTACCAATGAAGTTTAACTTCCTCCTCTGGCGGATCAGGAACAATGCTCTTCCCTCGGAGGCCAATATCAAACGTTGCGACATCAACTTGGAGTCCAGGTGCTGCGGTTGCAAGAATCACTGGGATGAATCTTTGGTGCACATATTCTTTGAGACTGATTGGGAAAATGATATCTGGAACTATTACATCCCATTCACCACTTTCTCGAATTCTTCCAGAACCGAGGCATCCTTTCTGGAGTCCTGGTACAGTGGCGCGGGTTCTGCTGGCGCGGAGAAGATAGCCCACACTCTCGTTCTAGATTCAGCCTGCAGGTGTTTATGGAAATCTCAAAACAAGATGGTTTTTGAGGGTATCCAATCCTCCGGTAGTTCCATTTTTATGCGTATCAAGAACATGCTTCTGGATATGGTCAGGATTTTTACTAGATGGCGGGAGGAACCCACCTTGAATAACCTTCTTCTCAATGTACCAGTGCCTCTTCACCAATGTAATACTCCTAGATCCCTTTGGGTGCGGGGGAATCCTCCAGCTTCTGGTTTGTAACTTAATGCTGATGGCTCATGTCACTCAGGAACCATACATGGAGGTGGGATTGTTCGGGGATCCAAAGGCGCAGTCATTATGGCCTTCTCTGCCTATCTCGGTAGTGGGTCCTCCATCCAGGCAAAGGCCAAGGCAACTCTCACTGGCCTATCCCTTTGCCAACAGGCCAAAATCACTCTCTCTGAGGTGAAGACTGACTCCCTCATTATACATAATGCTCTCAAGGGTATAGGTTCAATCCCATGGTCAATATCCTATATCATTAGAAGGTGTCTGGGCATGATTCTCAATAACAACACCAAAGTGCTTCCCACATGGCATGAAGGGAACAAAGTGTCGGATCACATTACCTCCATGGCCGAGCCCAACTCCATCATTTACTGCGTCTCGAATGTTGATCTCTTGAAACCAGAGAGTGTGGCTCTCATTTAGGGGGATGCCCTTGGTTTAAATTATTTCAGACCTCCTTAGGCTTGTGGTAGTATTTTTCTTGTCCTTGGGGGTGCTTTCCCCCTTTTTTTATCTCTGAATAAATAAATAAATGATGATGATGATGATGACAGTTCAAAAAATGGAATGGAAAATGACAGAAATATTTTTCTAACTAAAACACCAAAAATTAAAACCTTATAAATGTTAAGTAATTCCATACTAATTTTTATCTTTTAATTTAGTAGGGAATGTTTAGATCAGAAAATAAAATATGAAAAATTATTTCAGGGGCTAATACTTGGTCCCAGAAAGATAAAATGTTTTCTCACCATACCCACTAGTCCTTGTAAAATATTGGTTAGATTATCCTTACCCCATGCATGTATTTTTATAAAATTATATGTGAACATAATAATTCATCACTAGGTTTCCTCTTAAAATAGATAATTTAATACCATTAAGATAATCATATATCCAAACATTTTATATCATATCACTTTTTCCTGAGAATACAATCAATTGAAGCTTTTGTAACCTCAATATTTCTTGAACCCTTCCTAAACTGTAGGAGTTTCCTTGAGGGCATGATGAGGTCCTCCCTATTAGAAATATATATATATTTATATATAATTAGTATAATGAACCAATACTAAATCAAATTTATTGTCCCTTGGAGGCATTATGGATGATGTTTTTGATGGATCATTCTTGAAATAACAAAACAAAAAGATAAAATTTCTATATAGAGTTTAAAAGTTGATACATTTATGTATTAACGAGCATGAAAACATATATGCATTATTGGAGACACTGTTTAATGTCCCAATCTAAACGAAAAAATACTACCTTTATTACCTAATGAAATAAGTTTTAATACCATATCAATTACACATACACATTATTTATAATCATATATTGAAATAATCACAATACTTATATTAAATTGTATATATTCAATGAATAATGTATTTGGAAAAAATATGATTTGATTATTATTGAAATTTAATTTTTTTTAAACCATTATAAATAACATACATATAGGTACATGATGTGTAAACATAATTTCAAAATAATGATGAATAAACTCACATGATCTATACACCTTGGGATAAAAAATACATTAAGAACCATAATATATATAATTAAATTTGAAGAGAAACATAGAGTCATAACCTCAAAACCAATAAAATCACACCCAAATACTTTGAAAATATTTGTTTCCAATAATCATTTGTGTAAGGATATGATCATACATTCCTCGGTTTGTATATAAAATACTATCTTAAATCTAATAAATCCAAAAATATTACCAAAAATGGGGTTTTGATTCCATTTAATAGCAACCATAAACTGTTAATTAGATATGTGTCATAACACCATTTGAAATCTTTCATTCCATGCTTTCATTAATAAACTGTTTAATATTGGGTAGGTCCTAAACAATATTGTAGGTTTAATATTCCAATAATATGATATATTCATCAATAATATACATTGTTAAAGTAGAAATAAGAAAATAAAGCTAGTATGGATTTAGGATGGTAAGAAAATAATACTAATATAAACACATGTCTTATAAAATGGGATAATGGAAGTAATAAATTCAGTAAAAAAATTATTAAAATAGGTAATTGATAAATAATTATTTTATAAAAAATGGAAAACAATAAAAATTTCATGCAATAAAAATATCTCATAGTGTCTTTGTAAATCACCTTTATCCAAACACAGCTCCACCAAAAAAAGCACCCGATACAGTGGCCTTCCCACTACCTAGATACCTACTATAAATGTTTGTATGTGAACTATAGTTCCTTTTGGTTTTCCCAAATTTACCTAGTCTGTTGATGTGTTGACATACATCACAATAAGGGCTGTTGAATCCTTTGAGACCTAAGAAAAAACCTATAACACACAAACCTTCCATAAAGTGTCTTGAACATAAAATGGCCAAAATTACGGTTGATTTGACTTAGATTTCTCAAAAAAATAGGACCTAAGTGAATTTTATTTAGGATAATGGATTTATCATAAATTATTTATTTGTTAATATTGAATGGATTTATCTTATATGTAAATTTTAGTAACTTTAATTCAAGATGGATCCATTAAATGACATAAAAACTTCCATCATCACTTATTGGTTTAATCATTACTAAAATATTAATCTAACCATCGATAAATTAGGATTATTATTTTCATGAACCCTATATGTCAGAAAATCATATTTTCACATGTTGTCTGTGGCCGTAAAAATTAATAAATGTGATGAAGAAATAAAACCATTGAATGAAAATATTAACTAAATGAAAGTATCAAAAATTGAAGTAAAAAGAAATATCATTTAATAGAAACCCATTAAACTTCCTTATTTAAATATATATGGGTATAATCACCCCATTAATGAAATTCTATCAGTAGGATAAAAAAGTTGACTAATTTAAATGTAATTGAAGAAGGGAAAATAAATAATAATAATTAACACTATAACATGTTATAAATACATTCCTATTTTTGGTGTGAATAAAATACTAGAATGACTAAAAGGAATCCAAATGTTAATAATATGAAAAATATATAACAAGATTAAGAATAAAATTAATTAATAAAATAGAGTGATTTAGTCATGTTAAAAGAGGAAAAAACGTCCATAGACATAATGAAAACAAAAAATTATAATTGCAATAACACAACAAATTATTTTTATTCCTTTAAATACGACTACATTAAATATTTATTTTTGGATTCATAGTTAGAAAAAAATATTATTTGAAGTTTCCCCACTTAATTGTGGTTCTAAAAATTTTGTGGAAGATTGTAGAAATTTATCTTTTCCACCCTTGACCAAAAGTTGGTGAATGTTTTTTTTGTCCACATGACATGACAAAAAAATATTAAAAATGGATAATTTTTTGTGGGTAATAGATGGATAAAATTTGGATAATGTTTTTTTATTTATGGTGATATTTAATCCCATTTGGATAATCAATTTCAATGTAATCGAGACAAAGGAAAGATATCAATTTGGATTATAAAATCAGGCTAGAATTTAATCCCAAACTAGGGCCAACTAGATAACATTTTATTCCTAAGAGATACCTCTATATAGAGTTGAATGAAATGATCCAAATGTTTAACTCTAAAAGAAATATAAATATTAGATTCATTGGATAGATAACATGGATTCTATATGATATTTAGTGGTCTCGTTTCGACATCACTTCATTCAAAAAAATTTGGATTTACATCCCTAAAATATTATCTCCCACAATGAATATACATTTGATGTTGGAGAAACAATACTTCCCCAAATCTGTGGAAACCAATTCATAAAATTTAAATTTAAAATAAAGTTTATTTGTTGTTTTTAAAGGTATTTAATAATGTGTTGGGTATTTTTACATTTATGAAAAAATAAGAAACATGATGAAAAATAATGATTAAATTGTAAAATTCACTAATATCGGTGCGTATGAATTATGAAAATCAATAATATTCCAGAATAGGAAATGAATATTATCCTATTGCAGTGTTTAATCACACCTTCCAAAAGTTATATTTTCTAGCCCCTATGAAATTATTATCTCCAAAATATGAAAAATAAATTCCTTTTTCTAATCATATTTTCACATACAATGACTAATATTAATACCTCACATAAAAAAATATTAAAACCTATCAAAATAAGTTAAAAAATCATGGTTTATAATAATTTGTCAAACCCAATCCCATTTCTTTGTTAAAACACATCACCTCCTTTCCTAAAATTTCCATTAATCATAAATTTGTTTTGTACATCACAAAATACATGGGGTTCATTTTTATTCAATGGAAAAAAGTTTAAACCATGAGGGGTATTCAAATTTAAATCTTAAGAAGAGTATCCAATTATTTAAATTTTAAAATTTGTTTGTCCTTAAATATCTAAAATGAAATTGATATATTCATAAATCAGGTAACCACTTATTGTGATAATATGATGAAGGGAAATGAGTATGGAGACCTTTGGGATCCAACTGATTTTTATATTATTGAGTATCATAACATGTTAAATAAATCAAAAAAAAATTAAAACTACTAAAAATAGATATATAATTGCAAACTATAGGATATAAATCTATGGATCTTCCATATGTACTGTTTTTAATCTATAAATTAATTTAATTCATTACTGTATAAACAAATATTATTGTGTGTGTATATATATATTGTGTTTGTGTGTTTTTTTTTGTTTTTTTAATAATCATATTAAACATTAAATTATCATGAAACCTCTGTTATTTATATATATCCCTTAGAAGTCATTCTAATACACCATAATCAAAAGGATGCGAATTTTGATATTTTTATTGAATAAATGAAATTATAAATGGTGAAAAATCTCTTTTTATAAAAATTATATATAAAAGTTTCATTGGTCAACATACAATTTACTTAAAATAATAATAAAGGCGTGCATAATTATTTTCCATTTAATATTAATTTTTAGAAATTAAATTATCACATTTATAGTGAATGAAAATTTATTATTCATTTATACACAAAAATATATTTCCTTTCAACCACTTAACTTATAATAACACATCCATATATGTTAATAAAATTCTTAGGGTGGAAGAAATAGAATAGAGGTGTTAAAAATTGAAAATTGAAATAAAATTATGGAACAAAGAAACCAAGAAGTTTGAAGATAAAGGTCATTAACTAACCATTTAATTAGTTAACCCTCTTTTTATTCACATATTCCTTAGGGATGATGCCATATTGTGTTTAAATCTATGATTAATTTGATATTTTTATAAATCCATAAATATCAATAGCCCCTAAGTATCACACATTGAATAGTTAGAACACCGTAGAAACCCTAATTTGATCCCTTAATTAAAAAAATAAAAATGAAATAAAAAATTAGGAAATAATTATCTTTATATTTTATTACATTATTCTCTAACTAAATTTATATATCAACATAAAAATATATTATCATGTATATGTATGTAAATTATGATATATATATATCATTATATATATTAAATATAGAAAATAGATATATAAATAAAAATATCCCTTTTCTAGGTATTTTCCCCTATATAAATTTAGCTATGGGTTCATGCCCTATAGGATCACTAGAATCGACATTCTATTCCATGACCTGGTGGATAAATTGGAAAAAAGTTCTTTTTTATGAAAATTTTTCTTCTTCATTATTCTTTTCATTTTTAACCAAAAAATAAAGTAATTAAAATCTATGTGAAATTTGGGTTACCTCGTAGAAATATTTTTGTTTAATGTCATTATCTTGAGTCAGACCTCAAAACATATTAAGTATTATCAGGTTTATAGACTGGCTCTTTCATCTTTTATTTAGTTTTATGTTTCTGGAATGATTATAAGAAATTTTTTCTCATATGACTGTTGACCTTAAAGATAATAAAATTATTTTGGTCCTAAATTTGTTCTTCCCAATGATGTAAAACATGTTTTCCAATGTAGGCCTTAACCTTATCAACATTAAATTCTACAAATACAAGTGTGGTTTGGAACGATAAAGAATCACCTATTTCCAAGTTAATAGTTGTTGACTTTAAGATTAAATTATTAATATCTTTTAACTATATCCTTATTGAACCTTGATTTTTTCTAAGATACTATCCTAAGTTTCTTATGTTCATTAATGGCCAATGAAAACTTTTTTAGATAAGGAATTGTAAGAATGTTAGTTTCTTCATTTCCAAGAAATCATGTTCCCATTTTTAAATAGTAAACTGAAATATATTGTATAAATAAAAAAATATGGTTTCATGACATGAATGGTTGTTTATATGGTCTAATATTTCCAATGGTTATCTAATAGCTTCAGAGACCAATCATTTCAAGTGTATTTGATTGTGTTTTTCATGAATTTTCATTATTTTTATAATAATATACGACCATCCATTTGAGGGTGGTACATTATGGAAATTCTTTAGAGATCCCATACTGAGTTATTAGAGATGATAATAGAAAATTATTAAAATTAGTTACTTGGTTACTAATGATATATCTGGTAATTAAAAATATTTGAATCATATTTTATTTCATGAATTATATCATAGCTACATTATTGTTATATATTTTTTATAATGGACTCATCCCTTCTAAAAATTTAATCAATAGGTATGAGGATATAAATAAATCTCCTGATTATTGGGAATGGTCCCATAAAATAAATTCCACAATATTAAAATATTTCTAAAATTAGTATGTGAGTAAGTGGAATTTGATTCCTTTTATTAACGGATCCATGTTGTTTGAATTAAGGATAATATTTAAAGAACTTATTTCTATCCATGTATAGGATATGCCAGAAGAAAATTCTAAATAATCTTTTTAGTAGTTTTATTTTTGTTAATTTTCCCTCCATGTGTATTTCCTATTTTTTTGAATATCCACTTTTTTAGCTTTTGGGAGACATATTTTAATGATGTTGTATAAAAAATCTTATAAAAGTATGCTTCATAGAATATATAGTGTTTGATATTAAAAATTAATTTTATTCTAGATTGATACCCTATGAATTATAGAATTATATTTATATCCATGTATTTTGTTATATCAACAAGACATTTAATTTCACTCACAAAATACTGATACTTTTCAGTTAAAGAATCAATCATAGAAGGAATGAGATCAATTAACATTGAATTCCAACCTAGAGTGGTGACCAACTATAAAATATTAAATAAATGTTTTATCATTAAATTTTAAGTAATTTTATTTCGTGAGAAGGGAATACCTAATCAGTTTAACCCTATAATATTATATTTTGAAATGGTTTGTCAATGCTGAATGATTAGTGAAAACTATGAGAGATGATAGAAATATATAAGATTTAACTTGTATAAATAAAATGTAAAAAAAAGTTCTTTATCACTGGTGATGTAGTTTATTTATGTATAATTCAATGATTTTTCCTCATGAGAAATAAAATTGGTATTTTATCATAGTACTATCATAAGAAAGCTCCTGCATCGATGTAAATTTTGTCACACATTTGTTTCCAAATAAGATCCCAATTACAATAATTCATGATGGGTGGAGAGATAAGACAGTACTTGAGAGTTTATAAGGATTCCTAAAATCTTTTTTTAGTTTAAAAGGAGAATCCATCAAAAGTATAGAACAAATAAATCATAAAATATAGCTCAATTTACTAATGAACATTATATAGAAACTATACTTTCCTATGAAGGACCTTAATTCATTGATATTTTTTATACTCTTATCGTGACATGTGATATGTCTACTATATTTAATGGCCTATACATATCAACTAAAAATTAGGAACATGAGGACTATTCCTTCCATTACATGAAATAACTTTTTGTCAATTTTTTAAAACATTATTACCCTCAAATCATGATAGGACCCTATTAAATTTTTTGGAATTTATAAAATATATACCCAAAGATGGATAATTATTCCTTAAATACTTTTACAAACTCCCCCCACTATGTTAATAAAAATTAATATAATTTACAGCTAGAAGGTACTAGGGTCACTACACAACCCAAATAAAATGATATTAAAGGAAAAAATACAATATATATAAGTGAAGGTTTTTTACAATGGACTTATAAGGAAACATCAATTTCATTATATAGTGAATACCCTTATAGGATTTAGTAGAACTCATTTCTTATCACAAAATGAAGTATATTAAAATTGGAGGGAAAATGAAAATCAATACATTTAATAAATGTGGATAGCCTGCTATAGTCAACACACACTCTCGATATACACCTCACACTGTTATGAACAATATCATCATCCTCATTAGTAATTATAGTAATATCTTCCTTTTTAGTAAAAACATGAATTGTTCTTGCCCAATCACTCTAAAATTGGGGAAGATAATATGTTACTTCAAAAAATTATGAAGATCCTTCTATTCCATATCAATGATATTATGTTTTATTGTTCACTAGTACTAGTGTCATAGATTATAACAAGATTCCATAAAAATACTATGGGTCCCAATAAGTGGTCTAACCTCAATAATATCATTAAAGGTCTATCAAATTGTATTCTATTTCCTACTCGAGACATCCAAAAACATTATCCCTTGATTGGATTTTATAAAAGAAAAAACAAAGGAATTATGTTTTTAGTTTTCTATTATAAATTAATACTTGAGTAAAGAATTTTATGACCTTGAATTTGTGGCTGAGCTATTAAAATTTTATAATGTATATTGGGTATTTGAATCGAACTCGGTTTCTTTTTCTACAATTATATATGGAATTAATTCTTCCAAAAAAGATGTTTCAGCCCCTACACTAGTTGAATTAGAGTTTGGAATGGTTATAAAATATAATTTTTTGATTTATTTAATGTTTTCATAGGTTGGAGATCTGGAAATATAATAATAGGATGTATATGAAATATATTTAAGATAAGGTAAATAGTTAACCTTATAAAAACAAATTAATTCTTTTGTTCTTGACTTAATCTTACATCATAGAATTCAATCATGTTCATCCATATCAATTTCAACACTACATGTACAATTCGACTCATGAACAAATTCACAATCCAGGATTTGATAGATTTAATTATAAATTTTTAAATTTAGGATCCTGTACCCTATGGTTATTTTCAAGTTATTATTACTCGCTATGATGAAAGACATGATTTTTTAATAAGGGTTAACCAATTATAATATTTTTCCCTTAAACCTTGTTTTTGATGATTTTTAAGGATACCATAGTCATAAAGGAAGATACATTCTTCCTTATTTAATAAAATATCACTAAGATACTATTAAGAACTAGAACAATAGAAATTGAATGTTGAAGAGTGAAAAATGTGTGTTAGAGCACCTAAAACCATAATTTATAATATTAATTGTATGGAATGAGGTTAAAACCAGATCCTATATCACATAAAATCGTTAAATCATTTTCCACTTATATATCAACAATATTTTACAGACAAATAGGGTCTTAAAAATGAGTAGGTATAGTTCATGAGAGATTGGTTATTAGATTAATAGATAAGAAGACATTATTTTTATGATATAAATAAATTTGGAGTATAAAAGTACCCTTATGTTATGGGAAGTATATATGTATGGTTTGGATTTCATTAAGAAATTGTATATTAATAATAACTTGAGATCAATTTTCTCTTAATGATTCATTCATCTCATGTTTATATTTTCATCTCATTCTTTGAGGGATTAGAGAAACTTGCTAGAATGGTTGGGTAGGTGGCATATCTTCAAAATATCATTATATTTAATACATTCTAATGGTGGTTATTCAGAATTATATTTATTGTTTAAATAATTGTATGGTTTATAAATAATTGGTTAAGGTTTTTCAATGTATTTCTCACTTCTCAAGATAGTCACTATTTTGAGTAGTTTAATATAGGATTTTGTGAAACTAGATTTCCCCCATACGGTTAGGGAAGGGATAACCTAAGTCAAAAAGGGATAGATAAAAAGTTTAATTGTTTTAAATTCTTGTTTTAGTTTTGAAACATACGATTTAATTATATATATTTTCTAGAACAAGTACTAATGTAATGAGAGTGGAATATAATGGATATGGGATTGGTTTGGTTTGTTTATACCATGAGTATATTTAGGTTGTAAGATGATTTATTGGATATGTTGTTTGAAATAAATAAGTGTATATTTGAATTGAAATTTTTGTGAATAAAACCAGTTTTGGATTTGGAAAATTTATAGAAGGTAGGATTTTAGACCTTGAGGTTAATTTGGTTATTTATTATCTTTCTAAATAAATCTTTGATGGAAATATAACCTATGATTATAAGTGTTTCAGTACTTTAGTTTCTAAAAATTTAGATAACTAAACTCGTTAGTGTGTATTACTAGAAGGAAAACCATTATGGAAGGAATGGCTGAAAATATTTAAATCACACGGTTAGATTTTTCATAATTTTTGGAGTAGTTTTTATATATTTAATGTTTTATAATTTACAAATATTGATCTCCTTAGCATTCCTAGAGTGGGATATGAGTTTATAACTATGAATTTTAACTCCAAAAGAGAGTTTATCCCACAATATTTTAGAGGTTACTCGTAATAAGGTAAGGATATACAAGATTTTATTTGTTACTTAGACCCCCCAGGTACTCATAAAAATTATTTGGGGATTTATTAAAGGCCCTATTACACATCATGTCAATGAATTATTTTTTTCATTAAAATATCCAATTATAAAATATTATCACTTATTTTTTCCTTGAAACCCCACCATTAGGTATCATGGTTAATGGATATTTTAACCTCTACCATGTCTTATAAGAAGACTCACCTTCATTTTTAATAAATTTCGGAGAGATACTTTTTAGTGAAATTATTTAGTGGTATAGAGAGTATAACTTTCATGAACATATATATATGTTTTCGGAATAATGGATAGTTGTTGTCCACTTTTTTTAAAACAATTATTTATACCTATAAGGCCCCACTCACATACACCTTAAATTTACATGGTCGTTTGGTCATTGGTATCCAGGTACGAGCAGTTGACTCATAAACATGTGGTCCCCTTCCTAAGGCACACTTAGGCTTATAAAAGGGTCATAAAATTACTTTTTGTCTTCACACTCCAACACAAGTTATATAAAATGTGTTTTGTTCTCACTCATACACACCCTTATAAACATACCAAAATTTCACCCATCCTGATCACTACTATAGTCCAATCATAATTAATTGTGGACTACTAATCATGTAGATTTCCAAAAAGAAATGTACACCTTGTTGACATAAGTCAAATAATTTTTTTATTTGACCCTTTAGTATTCTGAGGTGTTACATTCACCCCATATTTAGTGAAAATAATAATCATTGGGGACCATATATCTCAACCCCAGTAGTTACACCACACATAAGGCTTGGATCCTTCATTGATACAAATGTAACAATGGGGCCCCGCTGACCACACAGACTCCCCACCTTCGTATTTCCATTATATCGTAACCCACATGAAACCACTAGTTACACCCAATGGCATGTGGTCCCTTATATGGCCCCCCAAACATTCCTAAATGGATCATCAGACTCAGGAATTTATCCGTAGTCTAACACATGTTCATTATAGTGTGATTTTTCCTCACTCGCACACACCCATGGAAATTTCCCAAAATGCCTCACATCCTGATCACTACCCCCAAAAACTGTATTCTTAACTATTGAGTTCTAATCTGGTATGATTCAAAAACAAAATTATTCCCCATGTTAGATGTGTAAAATAATTTAGTTATTGCACCATTTTTCATTCTATGGAGTTACACTATTAGATAAATCTTTAAGGGGAAATGAAATATAATTATCATATGTGAATCAATGTACTGTATGTGGTACATGGTCTCAATAATTTCATTTCACACATTGACATGATAGTAAGAAATATTTGACCCTATCCAATTAATGATGTGATGGTGATTTAGTACATGGGTTTTAAAGACATAGGGGAAACATCATATCTTAGTTTATCTATTGAAATTGGATTCATTGGTCTAGGCTAGTATGAGGTAGTCATTCATGGTTTCATCAACCATTATTCTCATTTTAAGTAATTCTTAATTTTAATTTTCAGTTTTTTCTACCTTGGATCATGATTGGGTTACATGTAAGGTGCTCCAATTAATTAAACTCAATTTTTCAATCTATAATCTGAGGAATATTAGGATATAATAGAAGAATACACACAGATCACTTAAAACTGCACCCCTAAACTATCCACTCTAACAACATGGTTTAAATGGTCACAAATATAAATAAATATACATGGAAGGAAAAAAGGAAAATATAATATAAATGTGGTTTGGGAAGATAAATGGGGTTATAATAGAATGAGAGTGTCTTTAATCACTTACTTGGGCCCCTGGAAACCACACAATATTTTGGATAACCAAATTTACCCAACATAATGAAGTGATCACTTGTAACAAAATATGGGTTATCAAATACTCAGATACCTAAGAATAAAAATAAGATACAAAAACATTCAATTGAGTTATTTTGATGTAAATTGGTATCCTTTTCTGTCTTATTAACTTTTATTACTAGAAAAAAATATGAACTATGTGAATTTTAATTAGAAAATGGAATTAATACTAGGTTATTTCTAGGGGTGGATAGAATGAATTTATCTTTTAACAAATTTTACTTTTTTTATTCAATAAAGAACATTTTTTTTGAAATTAATAATATCAATTCCTCTTTCTAGTTTAGTTACAAAAAAATATAATAAAAGTAAAATGTTATCTTTTAGTATCATTTTTATTAACACTCAAAAATATATTATTGTATTACCACATATATTTAAAATATTTTAATGATAAAGAAGAAAAAGAATCAAATGAAAATATAAAAAAAAAAGAAATGACTAAAATATGATGTAATTAGAAGTAAAAATCAATACATCCCCATGAAACGTATTTGGTTCTTCCTATTATTGTATTACCCATATATTTATTTCAAACTCTCAATTGAAGATGAAATTTGACACATTGAACTTGAATTGAAGAATATAGAATAAGAAAACCATGAATACTCCATAAATGTTTGAGGGATTACACAATAT
Source organism: Viscum album (assembly GCA_963277665.1). Classification (NCBI taxonomy): domain Eukaryota; kingdom Viridiplantae; phylum Streptophyta; class Magnoliopsida; order Santalales; family Viscaceae; genus Viscum; species Viscum album. Next base: position 419,571 of record CAUJRU010000464.1, read on the forward strand.
TTAGGGTAAATAAATAAACACATTGAGTAAAAGTTATCATCATGTTGAAAAGAAGAACATAATATAAGAATAATAAGAAAATTTATTATGAAAATAGAGTAAGTTTATCAAAATGAAATAGGGAAACAATAAATCATAGAGAAAAGTATGTCATAACATTACAATAGAAAATAATAACCAATGTTTTATTTAATTAAATAATCATACCTTAAATAGTAATTTTTAGAGCCTTGGGTTTACCCCATTTTGTTCATTTCGTCCCACATTATAAGGATTTTCATTGTTTCAAGTATAGTTAGTGGAAATTTCATAATTATACCCTTTAAAATAATCGGGGAATGTATTTTTCCATCAATTGGTATCCCTAAAAAACATTCTATATGGATGATTTAGTGTCAATTATAGAAGAATAAAATGATTCCTAAAATGGTTTATAAAATCAAGTGATATTTTATTCCATTTTTATAATACATTTGAATGTCATTATAAACATTTTGGGCCAACTTTCATTTCTAGGAAATCTAGATCATAATTTTTTCTTTAACATGGACCACCAGGATGACCCATTAAAACTATTAATTACCAAAAAACATGGTGAAATGAAATATCCAAAAGGATTTCCATAATAAAAAATTTAAATTTTTTCTTTATTGGACTTGTGTCAAATCCAATACATATATTTTAGTGGGTTTGTTTCTAGCTCAATTTACCTAGAAAATTATGGATTCATATCCCAAAATTATTATCTTCCAAAAGAACTCTCATCACTATAGGAATGGAAAATCATACCCTTAACTAGGAAAATTTGATCCTATAATCGAAATTTAAAATCAATTCCCTTTCATATATTACAAATTTTTTAAAAAATATTCCGAGTGTAATTTATTTATATGAATGAATGAAAAATATGTCGAGGAATGAAGTTTATATTTTAAAATTCACTAATAATTGTTTTTATTAACAGTGAAACACATGAATATTCCATATGAAATAATGAATAATAGTCATATTTAGTGGCTAATCACACACAAAATTGAGTTTTTATAGTCCCTATCAAATTACTCTCATAAAATATTAAATTTTAATTCCCTTATCTAAGAACATTTTAACATGTTATGATTACTATTAAGGCCATGCATCAAAAAATCCTACAGACCATTAAAATAAATTGAAAAAATTACCTTCAATTGATTATCCCTAGAGCAATACCATTACGTTTTTTAAACTCCTTATACCCTTCCCCCAAATTCATATGAATTATAATTATTTTTTGTGAATTTTATAATATATGGGTATTCAATTAAATTCATGTTCAAAAAATTGAAGCACTTGGGTGGTTAGAATTTTAATCATAATATGAGAATATAGATATTTTTTTTAATATGGTAATTTAAATTATCCCCAATCATGTCAACCACTATAGAAATAATTTTCCTATAAATCCAGAGCATTAAGAAACTAGAAACTATGTAAAGCTAACATTCTCGGGCATCAAATCATGTTGAGTCAATTAATTAAAAATTAAAAATATAATAAATATGTATATAATTCCCAAATATTGGATAGAAATATAGGTATAATGTATTACTACATGTCATATTCCACCCATTATACCACTCCATTTCTTTAGATGTAATTTTTGTTATTTATTTACTTAATATTTTTTGTTCATTTTTGTTTTATATTTGTTTTTATACTATTTTTTACTCATAGTAAACATAAAGTGATCACAAAACATTTCATATTTATATATGGACCCTATGAACGCAAACTCATAACCCATAATCCGACTAACAAACATATAATATTTTGATTGTGTGAATGAAAATTTATATGGTTTAAAGTGAACTCTAAAAACAATTATTTCCAAAAAATATTAAAATAAATATAAAACGAATTAAAATATAAATAAATCCATGATTTTTTTTTCAATATCTGTTTGTAATATTTAAAAATTACATTATATCATAAAAGGTTAAATAAATTTCATATTACGTTGATGAATATTAAAAAATTAATTCATTCACCACCCCCATATAGAATGACACAACCCTCTATGTTTGAAAAAATAAAATTTAAATGGTGGAAGAAACAAATAATATGAGTTCTAAATTAAATTTTACATAATCATATAAAGATACATCACTTGATAGTTTACTGACAAATTTTATGTTACAACCAATTTCTCATTCCATCAATTTTCAATTCATATATTCCTCGTATATTATTGAATATTTGTTTACTCTATAAAATAGGTGATTTTATTAAAATCGATTCGACCAGAGTATCCCTTTAGTATCAAAAAAGACATAATTAGAACATAATGGGAACCCTATTGGGTTACCTTAAAAAATAAAAACTAAAATAAAATTTAAGAAAATCATACCTTTTTATTTTGATAATTTCAAACAAAGAGTTAGTGTATGTGTAAAAAAATAGGAATAAAAACACATATATATATACAAAAAAATATTAAATTTAAGTAAAAATTTAAATAATGGAATTTGGATGTAATCTTACTTGTAGTCTACTGGTAGGTTTTGGACCAATATTTACATCTAATCATGTTTCCATTCCCTAAGAACTTGTTGGATGTGATGAGTTTCCTCCCAATGTGTGGGCTTCCATTCCTAAAATGAAGAAATAATTTTTTTAGTTTTTTTAATGTTTTTTTAAATAGTGTTTTTTCTCATTTATTTCATTTTTTAGAATAATGAAAATAGAACAATAAGGTAAAATAATATAAAATCTAACTAAAAAACTGTGGTTTTCATAGAAAGTTCATATTTTAATGTCATATAATTGAATTAAAGCCAAAAAAATTCAAGTACTAGCATGCTCATAGGTTAATTTATTCAATTCCTATTAAGTATCATGCTTGAGGAACAATTCCTTGTATTTTTTCATCCTATGAACATTAAATATAAATGTATAATCGTTGGTGGGATCTTGAATCTCACCTTCCATATGAGGATACACATGTTTCATAATATATAGACCTGACCACAACATCCATTATTACCCCAGGTGAAAATATTTCATGGAACTATATAGGAGTACATATTTTACAAAAGGAAAATTATACAACACTAATATACAAAGATTGGTAGGGATTGAATCTATCATTTTTAATCATTTGATTTTCGTAAACCTCCATCTTAATTTTCCTACATTCATTATGGTCAAATTTCTTCTTTTTTCCATAAAGAAATGACACAATTCCGTTTATTGATTTCCCAAAATAAATTTGATCAATTTATACTAGTAAATAACAAGATTTAAAAAAACTAGGGAAATTATGAGGATATTTATTTATGTGGTTTGATATTAAAAAAGGGAATCTAAGATCTACACAGACTAATCATTTAATAAACATGAAACTTACCCAATTTCCAAATGTTATAGTTACTTGCCCTAGTTAGGTTTAACTTCCACTTGGTTTAGCAACCCAATTCTTAACGAACTCATTTAGGTTATATACATGTTTTATTGCATCGTTTTAATTTGTTATGTTTTTAGATTTGGTTTTTTGAAGTTAAAATGGGTTCTTGAAATTTTGGTGGCTTTTGGAGGGTACATTATTTATTTACAATTAGGTGAAACTTTATATAACTCCATGGTTATCATATGGGTGTGTTTGAGGTCGTCCTTTTATGTTCAAAATTTTGAAAAAAGGGGAAAACTATATATACATAGTAAATTTTAAATATTGTCAATATTAATGGATGATACTATATTTTCCAAACTATATATCCTAGTCATGCACTTCATTAATGTGTTATGAAAATTTTATTCTTAAACTGTACTTGTCCCAAAATCACTCATTATTTCCCATGTTCATTGGGATATAAAATTATAGGTTTCCATTTCAATATTTTTGAAATTATATAATCCCTATAGGGAAAAATCTTTTCATAATGGATTATTAGACCTAGGAATTGATGGTAAGGTCTTCACCTCTTGTCCCCTCATTTCTTCCTGCATTTTTCATTGGAAAACCCATAAGATAGGGAATCCATTACTAAATAAATTTTCTATGTAAGTTTTACTAGATACTTCGATATGTATTATCATATTAGGGTTCATCTATCCTTAATCTATAAGGTTGGGTTGAGATTTCATGTTTTATATTATTGTGTTCGTAAGTGGATTCACAATTACTCTAACTTTACAAATAACAAAACACTTTTGGTTCATAAAATTAAAATTATTTCTTGGATCTCCTCTCAACTTTTTTGAATACCCAATAGAGAATATTCTTTTGAGGGGAAATTGAATTTAACAAAGGAAATGGTATAATACAATAACATGTATGATAATTTTTTTTTTCTAATGTGTCTTTAAATGGTAAAAAAAATTTAGAAATTGTTTTTAGAATTAATTTTTTAGTGTTATACCTTGAATGATTATAGATGGGGTATTATAGGAAAAAACATTGTTATCATACCAAATTGAATAGAAATAAGGATTAAATAGTTTGGGATTACATTCAAAAAATATATATAAGGGGCCTTATTTGTTCTGACTTGGTTATCAGTGCAAAATTTATATCCCACTACAGTATACTAGAATGGAATGAACATTGGTATAGAGGGATGGGATTACACTTATGAGTTTAATTATTCAATTAGATCTTCGTTTATGTGAGATGAATGGGGTTGGGGAATATTAAAGGGTGTGGGTGATTTTATTCATGGATTGGGTGTTTTTTTTGTGTGGTTTTCTTCATGTCAATAATGTTTTGAAAATGGAAAATGGTGTTTTATTGTAATTTATTCATATTTTTTTATGTGTTTATTATGTTACGATTCTCTATTTTTATATATAAAATGAGCAATAATTTTTTATATTCAATTTTTATTTCTTTGGGAATTTCTACAACATGTATAAGAAACTTGGTATATAGTAATCCATTGTTTACTATGATACCAGTGAGGGAGATATCTCACATATTGCTTCTAGGGTGTTTAAATGTGGGTTTTAAGGGTGATGGTTTTTTATCTCGATAGTGGCTATCTACTGGAGATTATAGTATTGACATACCTAAAACTTATTAAATTTTCTTTTGTTTTTAGTCTTTTAGTCTAATTGTTACTCTTTTATATTTTTAAACACATTTAGGTCTGTTGTCATCTCATCAATACGGGATTAGACAAATAGAGTCATGTATCAATAATTTTTAAAGAGACACCCAAAGGAATTCCAATATTCACATGGATTTTTATTTCATATGAATTGGTTAATAGTAACATGATCACTTTTTTGTATGAAATTGAATACTTTTCCTTATGGATGAACATGAAAGTTTATAATAAGTGTCTTATCAAAAATGCTGAATATAGTTTCTCCTATTGTTTCATGTAGATTATTTCTCTAATTAGTTTCTATTTATACATTACTAAGGATTTATTACATTAAGGAACATTAAATTTGTTTTTAATTGGATATTAATTTTTTAATAAATATAATTTAAAATAGTTGATTAAACGGTATCTAAAATCTGTGCAATTTAAAAACAATGATAAAATATATAGAATTAGTAATCAATAGTATAATTTATTTTTTATTATATAACTTTATTGATGACTAATTCCATATTATCACCATATTAAAAAATTAAGCATGTCTTGTGGAATATTTATTTGACTTGAAATTCTATTGTTTCCAGGACAAGCCATTCCATGAGTAAAATTCCAAAATTTCTAAGTATGGTTCTAGATTATTGTTATTAGGAACCAATCATTCTCAAAAAGTGATTATGTTTTTAAAAAAATTAACTTCGGAAAGAATATCATTTTTATTTATTCTATATTATTTATATATATAGTAAATCATGTTCAGTATAATTAGTAGAATATCTGATAAAATTGATATATTTTAGAATGGATATGTTTTTTTAAATTTTCATCCAATATTTTTATTCTTAAAATTCATATCAGTTATGAGAGAATGAAAAATTCTATGACAAATTAATGATTACTTCTATATGAATTCATTAATTGAGTTTTCAAATTTAGAAAGTAATTTTTTTAGAGAAATAACATACCTTGGAATATAATGGTGAGAAATATTTTAGTGAAGTAGGTGTCACATGAAATGTTTTTAATTTTATTTTAAAATAATTACAAATGGTTATGGTTTTATTCACATTATGTAACTGGATGTTTTCTTAAACTTGTTTATTGATCATGGGTTGATATGAAATTTGGTTTATCAGTTCCTGTTTTTAAAATGATCAGTGAATATATCTTAGGTTCCAATTCATGGTTGTTTTATGATTTTATTGAATATTTTTTCGTGATCTTCTTTGATGAGTCATTTTCTGATGAAAAAGTTTGTTTCAAATTAAACAATTTTTTTTGGTTGGTTTTGTGTAACAATTTTTCCAAGATATAAGTCATGTTTTACAAGAAGATTCCCTATGAAATTTTATAATAATTTTCTATTATTTTCAATTTAGAAAAGATTTGAAAACACTAATTTAAATGAACCATTGGGGAAACAAATTTCTTAAAGGAAGCATTATATTATTTTGAAATATATTATTATCTCTATTTTAACATTTTTTATAAATATGTCATTATGGAAAGTATGTTTTTAAAGATATTTTAAAAGAATTATTTATCTAAATTTATTTACTAGTATTTGGTATTTATAAAGGTTTTATAAAATTAGTATTTATAAAAAAAATTCTCAATGAAAACCATTAATTATATTTGGAACATGAAAAGTTTGATTGGGGTTTTTGTGATAGATATCACATTGTGAATGGGTGAATGTGAAGCTTCTGGTTGATTTAGGAAAATCAAAATACTATAGTATGGTGACTAGATATGATATTTTGGATATTCCCATAGTGATTTTATAGTATCAGTTGTGTTTATTATGGTAGTTATTGATATTACAATTTTTATAGGGGTGTTTTTTTGTGTAACTGTACATTTTCTGAATGTTGTCAAAAAAATTTCTAGTATACTTCTTTCATTAACTATGATAGTTAAACATGTTGTTGTTGTTTAGTGATATAAATAAGACTTTTTAAGGGAAAATAATTTTATTTGAAATCACATATCATCGAACGTGAATAAAATAATTTAATTAGTATTAGGATATTATAGTATTGATATTTTTCACCACACTTAATTATCATTGACGTGGTCAATAATGGGTTGAATTAAATATATTAGAAGTGTATTTTATATAATCATGAGAGTTGTGTGGTTATTTTTTATGTTGGTTCCCTAGAAATATCTAATATATACATTATAATATTTTAATTTTCATAGTCTTGAATATTAATTAATTACTTATCACATAAGGATTTTTATTTTGTGTGACAACTTTTGATAATGTCATTAGGGACATAGCACACTGGAATGTTACAATACATCCCTATTATGATGATATACTATACGTTAAATGGTTGTATTATTATGTATATATTCTATTGTTGGATAATTTTAATTTAATATATGAGAATAATATAAGTTATTAGGGGGAGGCTCAAAGGACTTTGGGACACTTTCTCATATTGCACATCCTTTGTATTATTTAGATTATAAGATTATAAAAATATGACATGACATTGTGAAATAAACATTTATATGTGTCCTTGAATGTTTACATATATGAGAAAGTGCATTTTTTATTTTAATTTAATATTATTATTAATTAATGTGAATATTCACATTGGTTTTTCTATTGATGAAATACATGATGACATATGTTTACAGTGATATAGGACACATTTTTAGCATCAAGACTAATGTTCCATTAAAGAATAATGAGAGAAAGGATATATCCCTTATATTATTTAATACATGTTTTTATATATTTCCATTATATCTAGATGAAACTACCTTGTAAAGTCCATGTCCATAATGTTTTATTTGAATGATCATTTCTGTAAAGTCAAATAAAAAGACATTTATCCCATGGGTTTATGACCCTATCATGAAACATCCTCGATTATAGATATCATGATAAAAGGATTTCATTATATAGCGCAAGTTTATATGTGTTCATTTTCATTATTTTAGTTATCCTATTTCCATATCTTTTCATTTGTTTGCTTCAATATTTTAACTTTGGAATTTGTAAGGATATCTCAATTACACTAAGAATGGGGCATACATAGTGACAAATTATTTTTATTTGAAACCTCAATTAAATTCTATTTGATTATAACATGTTTAAAAAATTAATATTCTTTTCTATGGTTTAATAATTAATAAAGTTTATATTTTTATATATATTTAGTCATAAGATATTTTATGTAGTATTATGTCAGTTGGATATTAAATACAATTTTATTTCACAAGGTAATTATCAATTAGTTGATTATATATTATTTATTTATTATAATTTATTAGAAAAGTAAAAAATATTTATATATTTTGGAACATTAATATTTAATAAATATTTGTTCATTGATTATGTGAAAATAGTATTTATTTATTTATCAGTGAATAAATGAGTGATATTTTTTTAGAAATAAATAGACATTTTTTATGGATTGGAAAATATTTAGGAGGACTATAGGACCGAGTATAATTTCATAGTGAGAAATACAATATTCAATGTTATATTAATAAATATTATTTTATTTAATGATATAAATTTTTTATTTATCCATTATTTTAGGTCATGTCAACCAAATAGTAATAATAATAATATTTTTTTATTCATGGGGTCACCCGAGATTGGGAGAATGACACAGTCCCATGTGAAATTATTTTAATCTCACCCTAGATCTATAAATACAATGTTATGTCATTATCTAACCCTATTAATGTCATTATAATCATTTTTCAACAAATTATAGAGAACAATCCAAATCCTTAGATAAAAAAACTTCTATAATTATATTAAGAACAAAGAGTGTTTCTCTTTCACTGCCATTTTTACTCCTTCTTGTATTGAATGATTATGTTGTAAATAAAAATGATAAAAGTATGATTAAAAACATCCATGCTAGAACCAAGGTAATTTTACATTGATAATTGGATGTTTGTGTTGCATATGTGGATCACGACTAGAGGTATTCTACCTTGAAATCCACTCAGCATATTGACAAAAAGATTAAAAGTGGTTAACTAATTCATTAATGAATAAATTAATTTGATGAATGTGATTTATTTTGGAAAAATATTTAATTAAAAAAATATTCAATGATCATATCTTCTTGGTTTTGGTTTTATAATCAATTATCCTTCGATTTATTTTCATTGGTCATGAATTATTTTTCATGTAAAACACAGATTAAATTTTGATTATGTAAAAACACTTAGTAGTAAATTAAATAATTGTGTCTTCTACTATTCCCAAAACCTTTAAGTTGTATCACAACATTCACAAAATAAATTAATTACTATTTATTATTTATTTATTGATGATATGAATTTATAATTAGTTTTCATTTATGGATCACTCTATAATTAAATCTAAAAGTTGATGGCTTCCCATATCCTCTTAATTCTTGATCATATGACCAAGGACCAGTTATAAAAATAATAAAAATCAATGATTACATCCTAATTTTCACACTGTTTTACTTGGATAACACAATACTACATGACATGTACTAATTTATACCAAAAATTCCTGAACCACGAGAAATTTTTTTATTCAGGTAGTAAATTCACATAAAATTAATTTATTTCTCCCAATATTTTGATGTTCCAATTTAGTACATGAAATATTAGACAAAACAGTGTGTGTATCTTGTACACATCGTGTGATCCATATATCATCTATGTTAAATTAATAACAACTCTGTATGTTTTATCTAATTACACACCATATACATATTAGTTTTTTATAAATTAGGTAATTCAATTTATATAGAAATATTGGATGATATAATTTCCTAGACCATTTTATTATGAAAAAATGTACTAAATAATTAATCAATTAGATAATTAATTAGAATCATTCGAGCTGATTTTATCTTATTTAAATAACGGATTGATGTGAATTCAATCAAATGTGAGAATTTATATTCATTAAATATAAGTGGATGACCATGATCCTATAGAAACTATATATGTGATTGGATTATGAAAATTTATTTTAATTGAATTATGTTTCAAATAATTTATTAAATTAATGATTAATTGAAAAAAATTCCCTCCTATTATTATGAAAAGGATCTGGGTGTCTGTAGTTTATTTTATGTAAACCCCCTTTACCAGTCCATTGGGTTCCCTCACATGCAAGTGAGTAATGCTTATGTAATTAATGAAACTACTCAATGTGAGGAGGTAGTTTAAGTGGGAGTCAAGGAGAAACCAATCAAATAGGTGCATAGGTGGATTGGTGAAATATTGCAGATCAAACCCAGGTATGTTTATGGAGTTTTTTGATTTGGACCATAGTTGGTTTATCATCTATCATATAAAATAACTATTAGATAAATGTCATTATCATTATGATTTATTTATTTATTTAAATCAATTATAGTTTTAATAAGTTATGTGAATGGATGGTTCTCATATTAAATTAATAAATTAACATGAATGAAAGACAGAGTTAAACAGAGTATTTTATGAATAATTTTAGTCATATATGTTTAATCACTTATGTTAAATTAACATAATATTATCATTCATGAAATTATATTTAATGGAAAAATTATATATAAAATAAATATTCCCTCCAATATAAATATTATGTTTTTATAGAATTCGAGTTCTTGATTCAGAATGAAACCACTAGATCTCAATGTTTTACCCAACCATCTTTGAGAAACATAATTTAATGGGTAATTATAAAAAGGTTTTAGGTTGATATACAAAAAATTCACTTAAATAGGATAAATATTTCCTAGACATAGTGTAATCTTTTGAGAATTCATTTAAGAAATCAATGTCTTGTGTCTTAGTATAGTGTGCCACAATTTTTTCACATAGATACTACATATTATTAGACTTTTACTCATTAGATCACAATGTGATCCATTCTAGAAACATAATGGTTTAGTATTTGGATAATATATTCACTATATTTTTATATCGATAATGGTTTTCAAAATTTCCCATGAATAACATTATACTTATTACTCTTCTTACACAAACCATTCATTAAAGCATTATTTATACAATAGGGAAATGAAACATAAGAAATGGTGACTTTGGATTCTTAGTAAGGGTAAACAAAAAAGATATAATTAAATGATCATATGTGAGAATAATATATGAATAATTTTATCATATGATGATCATAACATAAAATAATCAAACCAAAATTTTAAAATATCATTAATCATATGTCATGGAATCAAGATTTATCATAAAAACAACATTAATATGTGCATGAAATCATCAATAATAATTCATAACCCATGTGAAAAATATATATAATACATAATTTTTTGGCATACTAATAATCTCATAATATAATTTCCTTGTCAAGGATCATTTCCAAGACTATTATGTTGGATTGGTTTCACACCCCATTACACAGTATCCTTAACTAAGGTCCACTCCAAAGATACTAATAGTGATTGAGTCCCCTAATAAGCTAGGTTCACTCCACATTCTTGTTCTAATTAACTCATGATATCTCTAGTATTACCTAATACATTAAATAGATATATAATTCCTTTCTCACCCATCATATAATAATAATAATCCATTAACATGTTTCTTATAAGATCATAATGCATTCACCATATCATCATGTCATAACCCATAAAAAGGAAACATGTTTCATAAGAATTTCTTCATCATAATCATAAAACATCTAGAAAAAGGATAATAAGTCTACCTTTTTATCACATCCCAGGTACGATAGAATCAACATCAAAATATTTTATCAAAGTTGAAAATTTTCATTAAATTTTCATTATAATAAATCATTAAGAAAACCCTTTTCATATTAAAATAACTTACTATAATTAAACATATTTTCAAAATATTAAAGAAATAATATTATTCTAAAAAATACCTTAAACTAGTAAAGGATAATTCAATGAATTGTGAATCCATGACATTGGGAAATTATATTCATGATATAATCATTAAAATAAGGTTTCTTTTCACACTTATAGAAAAAAGTTAATTATTCAAATGAAAACAAGAAGATTATTTTGAAATTTTTTTATAAAAAGTAATACAATTGTAAAAATTTATTTGAATATTCATTTCAAAATACTGATAAATAGTTTTGAAAATATTTAGGAAACAATGATTTGAAAGAAAAAATGACTCACCAAAACTGGACAACTAAGATATAATTTACATAAAAACATTTTACAAAGCATTTAGAAAACCAAAGAGAGGGAAATTGAACTAAAAACAAAAATATCTAGAAATAAACAAAGGAAAATAAAATTTTATGTGATTTATTAGATAATGACCATATAAAATTCTCAACTGAAATTTAAGAATAAATAATCCCGAATAAAATCGGATTGAAACATTTATCCCTTATCTCAAGTGACGCATTGATTTTATGTGTTAAAACATCTAGTATAATAAATATAGATTTATTATACATATATTAAAATAATAATAATATATTTAATACTATACATGATTTTTATATAACATATTTTCACCGGTTTATTAAAAATTAATTATTATAATCACAATTCATTGTGATAACTACTTCATTTGTCAATAATGTTTTGATTCAACGGTCTCAGTCCTTGTAGTTTCATAATAGTGCGATAATATATAGAATTTTATTGATGACATTAATATAATATATATTTATTAAATACATATTTTTAATCAAACATAAAATATAGATAAATAAATTTTTTTTATCATTCATGGAGTTGATAGTCCATTTGTATAAAAACTGTTTTAAAGAAAATAAATAATATTATATGTAAAAATAATTTAACCATAAAAAAATTATTGAATTGGATTATTATTTTTGGTTATATAATAAATAAATTAAAATTTTAAACCATTTTATTTAGACAAAACTAAGTGTAATCTACTATCCATTCCATTAAATTTAAATATCCATAAAATAGTTTTTATATGAATAAAATATAAATTATCTTCAAAAAAGTCAATACAAGGTTACAAAATTGAAAAAAATTAAATACGTTCTTTTATATTCTCAAAACGAATATGGTCAAACACCACAAATCAAATATGTTAAAGTCACGTGTTAGATATATTTTAAAGCATTTCCCATGGATTTATCTAATTTTACCTCTTCTACTATGGTGAGGAATGTTTACTTCGACAACAATTAAAAATGAACAAGAATTAATGACATCATATTAAATTATATTTATTATACTAATTCTTTATATGGAATCCATTTTATCAATTAAATCCATAGATTTGGTGTAATTTAACTAAAAATAAAATCATCAGGACATGATGAAAATCATTTTTCCTTAAAAATGTCTTTTTAGCTATAAAATGTGTGTAGACAATTATTATGAATAAAATTAAATATAAAGACATAAATTTGATAATTAATAATATAAATTAATTAATTTTACTTTTAAAACATTTTAAAATATAATAGAACATTTTATTTTGTAGAAAAAAATACAGCATTCAATAAAAATAAGTATTTTTGACTATACAATGTCAAAAAAATCTTTTCAAAAAAATCCCAAAACTTCACCATAAACTAATTCTATTTTTTTAAATTTAAAATTGATACCCCATTTATAAAATACAATTTATAAATGGGTTATAAATTATTTACACTATTTTTTCATAAAAAGAAAGAGAAACAATTTTCAAAGAAACTCTATTTTCTAGTATTAAATGATTTTTCTAAAAATTGAAAACTTATTTAATATTTGATTTACAGAAAATAAGACATTTATACATAATTTTCATAATTTTATTATTGTTACTCATATTTTGAGTTTTAATGTCCATGTTTTAATGGTTATATTTAAACAATAATACGTATATCATAGTTCATTTAAATTGGGTGTTGCTTGTAAAGACACCTTTCAAAGAAGATCAAATTTATTTAAAGATAAATATTTGATAAAATATTAAGTTATTACATTCTACCTCTATATAATAAGTTATTCAATAAGATTATTTCACTATTACACAAACAATTTTGGATCCTTATACCTCATCAGATCATTAGATTTCTACAGAACTTTCTCTATTTTATGATTTTTTCACAATACATTGATCGGGTGAGTGGTCATGTTTCATAGTATATTATATCTATGAATCATAATCCCAGATTATTGTTCCTTAGGATTGATAAATGGAAAAAATATTGAACATGAAAGAGGTTCAACGAAATTTCAAAATGATAAGAAAGTGAATTTATCTATTATTCTTTATCGTATCCTCAGGTAGATCATGTTCTAATAGATTTCATTATACAAATATATCATATCTTTCTAGAGTTATTCACTTATCTATCATAGAGGGATTAATATGGAACCTTTTCAAGATTTTATTGAATGTTGTTTCCATAAGCATATTACTCAAAATGAAATTTTTGATCCCAACAACCTTTAAAATCAATAAACAATCTCTACCCAAGTCTTATAGAGTTTTAATTTCCACATAGACTGACCATATGCCTGAGGATTATATATGTCATGACCTGACCCTACCCGGGATCAAGCCGCAACTACCCCAAGCCCGCCTTCATAGGCTAGGGGCTGGCGACCAGCGCTGAAGGCACAACAACTCGGGGAGGCCTTTGCCTAAGCACCTGTACACACCCACATGAAGCACACTAAATGAAAAAGTGCAGAGCAAAAAAAAGTAAAGGGAAACTGCTATAAATAAACCACAAGAGTGCATCAAACTCTAAACAGTACAGGGTTCAAGCTGAAAAGAAAATGGGAAAAACACGCGCCCAACCAAAAAGTGCTACAACCCGGCAACAGGTAAATAAAAAGAAACAGCTGATGGGTCTCCCACCTGGAACCCGACCACGACCACCGCACGTGGTCCAAGATCCCAAGCTCCTACGCTCTACTGAATCCACGCTCCACCTGTCTGTCATCTACAAGGGCACACCAAGTGTGGGCAAAGCCCATGCAGGGGTGAGTATAAAAATACTCAGTAGGATACCCGAAGGCTCGATGGAGCAACAAAGGAGGTACCGAAGTGTGAGAAGTAGAGAGAACATGGAAAGTAAAGTATTTCAACAGATGTTGTAGTAATGAGTAACAACAGAGTGTCCAGCTCAACCCAATAAGAGGAAAGAAGGTAGACTCGTCCAGACACAAGGAGCTGGAAACGATGAGAATATGAACTTCTCGTCGAGTCTTCACTACCTATAGTAGGAGAGTAGACTCGTCCAACCATGAGAAGCTAGACACGGAAAATAAATGGCATACCTCACGCGTCCTCGCCTCTCCTGGAAGGAGAGTAGCCAAAACCCAAGGAGTGGGTACTCGTACGAGGTATATACATATATATGATCTGTCAAGAAGCCTGAACAAGATTGTAAGGGGATCTCTATCCCGTAGCATAGATCATGAAAAGAGTAGCCAAAACCCAGAAGTAAACTCCATCGATGCCCAACATCCCGCACGTCTTCCCCGAACCGCAAGCCAAGGGGCTGAATCACCGCGCCTCGACACTATCTGCTTTGGGCGGCACTGAATCGCCCGGATGGTTTTAGATCGTGTCACAAGAACTCATCTCGGTGGGGAAAGTGACCCTCTATCTTGAGAGTTCTAGGGAAAGTCAAACCACGCCTTGTCACTGCCCTATTGTCGAGAGGTCTTCTCAAAGTCAAGATGTCACAACACTGACCCGTATAACCAAGGGTCACACTCCGGTAATCACGGAGGAAAGCCACAGAATAGCCTAGTTGAAAGGAATGAGTCTGGAATGCCAAGAGGTGTCCCACTGCACAGGCCTGCTGGAGGTTAAACCATAATAAACCATCTGACGACCCACTGCCTAGCCCTGCTGGAGGGTAGACCTTAATACATCATCAGGAGACCCACTGCCTAGCCCCGCTGGAGGGTAGACTTTAATATATAATCAGACGACCCACTGCCCAGCCCCGCTGGAGGGTAGACCTGGAATAAGTCGACATGCGACCCACTGCCCAGCCTTGCTGGAGGGTAGACCTGGAACTAGACGACGGGTGACCCACTGCCCAGCCCTGCTGGAGGGTAGACCCTAAGAGGTCATCAGGTGACCCACTGCGCAGTCTCTGCTGGAGGGTAGACCCTAATTGCATCGGGTGACCCACTGCCCAGTCTCTGCTGGAGGGTATACCCTAAGTGCGTCGGGCGACCCACTGCCCAGTTTCTGTTGGAGGGTAGACCCTAAGTGCGTCGGGCAACCCACTGCCTAGTCTCTACTGGAGGGTAGACCCTAATAGCATTGGGTGACCCACTGCCCAGTCTCTGCTGGAGGGTAGACCCTAAAAGTCGATGAGTAACACACTTCCTAGCCCCGCTTGAGGGTAAAACTCAGAACTACTCTGGAAATCACTACTAGAGGGTACAACACTCGCCAACCGAACACAGAGTGGGTATCGCACAACCATCTGACTCTGAAACAAGACCAAGGGAAAACACTCAACCCTGCTGATCTAAACCATCAATCAAAGAGCCAAGGGAAAAACTCAACCCCGCTGGTCAAAAAATGAGACCCGAGGGACCCTCTACGTCGAGAGAGGTCAAAGTACGCAAAGTAGAACACAACACGCACATGGGGCCCACACGATGTGTGACCCCAAGTCAACCCCAACCAATCGCACAAATGTCTCAGGTACAAACCAAACGTACCTCCATGTGCTCTCGTATACTCCCAGAGTATACCACGTCTCCAGCCTAAGGGCTATCGGGCACATGGCACCCAACTTCAACACAAAGGCGTGAAGTAAAATTTCCAACTTGCCGCCTCAACGACTGGGGCACATCCATCCACACGTCTTCACTCACACGGGATTTCATGTGATCACACGCCAAGGGTTCTCTTCAAACACGGTGAGAAGAACAACCATCAGAGCATCTTTCACATTTCCACATTTAACAAGATCACACAAGAGGCTCCGACCAACCAAACGGATCGCACCGTTGTAATCCTCGCAAAAAAACACACGAGATAGACTACTCCCTAACCTAAAACGGATATCCGATGGAAAAGTCACCAACACCACCCCACGCCTGAACGGCGCCCCTTGATCCCGAGCCTCGGTCCCGAAAATAGTCGGGCGCATCGCACCATTGCAATCCCCTCGGGAAAACACTTCAAACGCACTAATCACTTGAGTGCGACGGATATCCCGAGAAAAAGGTGCATTCCGGCGAACCGCACATGAGCGGCGCTGCGTGGGACCCGCCTCCCAGTCCCGAAACTCAACGGACGGATCGCACCATTGCGATCCTCTCGAAAAGTACACAAGTTCAACTAATCACTTGTCCGAAACGGACACCTAGTGATAAAGCTGGAATTTACCGTCAACTCCCGAAACGTCCCTCATAGGGCCCACACCTTCGTGCCGAATTAGGGCGGGCGGATTGAAACATTGCAATCCCCTCGGAAAAACACCCATAATTGACTTCTCAAACACCCCAAATGGATGTCGGGTGAAAAAGTAGCGTTTCACCGTAATACGTGCGAACTAGGCCCCGTGGGGCCCACACCTTGTCTCCAACCTGAACACATTGAAAAGCTCCCCAAAAAGTCCGCATGAGGACTGGGATCATGCTGCCGCTGACGGCACGTCAATCGGACATCCCAAGTGGGAGTTCGGTCTGACGCAAGATTAATTAATTATTCACATTGTGTTTTGTGCCGCAGAGCAACGAAACCAACCCGCAAAGGTTCTGAACCACATTGTAAGGACTGTCTCAGCCTCAGGGACACAACGCCTCTAACGGCGCGTCAAACGGACGTCTGGCTCGTGAGCCACATCCGTCGTAACTTTAATAATATTTTAATATTATAAATTTAAAGTGTTTCAGGTCACCCGGCTTCTGGCGCAGAATCCAAAAACCCTGAAACATACTTTAGAAAGGTCATCTCGCTAACACGGTCTTGTAGCCACAGACGACGCGTCAAACAGAAGCGCCGTTTAGGAGTTACGACCCCCCCCCCCCCCGAACACAAGGGGGCCATCCGGGCCGGTTCGCCCCGGTCGGCCCAGTCCGAACCGCCGCGACCCTCCCAGCAGAACCGGACACGCTGCTCGGGTCCAATTTTTACAAACGGACCGGCCTTCTAGTCCGTCACCGCGACACCCCCCGCAGGACCCGCAAAGGGTAGGTTCTGGTCTTTTCCGCTCTCCCGAGGTCGTCGCTCGGATCCTCCCCGCCGACCACGATAGGCCACGGTCCTCTCCGCCGCTCGATGTCGTGCCCTCAACCGGGCTCCTCTGCGGCGCCCTCTACCGACCCAGCTCCTCTGCCGCTCCGCCCGACCGGGCGCCTCGGGCCGCCTCACCAAAGACCACCGGAGCCCGGTGCCGGCACCGCCTCGCGCCTCCACCTGGCCTCGCACCGCCGCCGTCGTTGCGCGCTCCGTCGCCGCCTGTCACCTCTCCGGACTGCCAAAAAAAAACCCAACACACCACAAATCCGGCCGAGAAGTTCCAAAAACCCGCAAATTTCAGCAATCTACCACGATCACCTCCAAACTCGGATTTTTAATCTGAAAAATGTGTCGTGAAGCTTATGAAACGTACTAAGTATTTATGGTCTTCGCTCGACGATCAGGCATTAATTTTATGCATAAAATTGAATTCAAAGGGCGGTTCAGTAATGAAAACGCAACGAAAACCTTCTACCTCGCTAGGCTTCTCCCGGAGCTTCGCGTCGATCCGTCGGCATCACCGCACCTCACCGGAGTCGCCTCGCTGGAGTTGGGGGAGGAGAGGGGAGAGGGTTTCGCCAGGGGGTTCAATGGGGAGGAAGTCGATGAGGGGAGAGTTTAAATAAATAAAATCTTTAATTAAAAGCCCCGATCCCTAAAACACCCACGTCCAAACCCTCTGGCACTGTAGAGACCCGAATCTTGATGTACATAGACATTACATTACTTTTGCGGAATACTTAGTACATAACAAAAACAGACACACAAGGACCGTAATAGTTTAGTGTCTTTGGAAACTCAGAATATAAACAACTAGTCTTGTTGAAAGATCTTCAACATCTCCCATAACGATCTTCCCTTTTTTGTTTCCTTACCTAAAACCTTTCTTTATTTCCTAGGAAAAATAAAACATAAAAAGGGTGAGCTCAAATGATTAGTAAGGGAAAACATAGAGAACATAAAGCAATCCATAAATATTTGAAAGCAAAAAACATGAACATGAAATCTAAACATTAAAACATTGAGGAAAGACATAAATCGTGGAAGTATGTGAGGCATATAACATAAAGGAACATCAATCATGATAAAATAGCATGGGAATAAAACAAGTAATTGGGGCAACCATTAACCACATGATATTATTTCCATAGTATCCAAGGCATTGCTGCCAAGACCATCTTAGTGGACAAAGCCCCCTTCTGAATTAAGTTCACTCCTCGTTCCAGTCTTGTATTACTAAACCGGTTTAACTTGCCGTTCCATCCATGTCTATATCATGAGATATAAATCTTTACCCAATGCATTGGAGGGAGATATAGGTCCCACCCATCTCATAATGAAATCATTCTTACTTGTGCCAGAAAATAAACATATATCATTCATAAAAACCCAATAAATAATATGGGTTCCATAAACATCATCCCATCATCACATAATCCATATCAAAGAAATGGATATCATTTCATAAAAAGATAACTGAAACCATGTAAATCATAGAGACATTATACTTGAAAAATACACATACGAAATAATGTCATCTTAGATGAAAAATGGTTTTGATAAAACACTTGAAATGAATTATTGAGGAAAATATCCCTTTTTCTTCAAAATAATTTTCTTTTCACAAAATGTCATGAAATTTTAAAAGAAAAGGATTTTTTTGAAAATAGTCATGAAATATTTTGGAGAAAGCTTCATGAAAACAAGGCTTTATAAAACCATAAAAATATGTTCGTGTCGTATAAGTTAAAAAAACATTCTTTTCGTACTTTTGCCTGAGAAGTCAAAAAGTACCTCATAACGTAAACAAAGGAAAGATTCCTTACATACCATGTAGTAAAAGTAAAAAATGGGTAAAAAGGAATTTAAACATACATGAAAACACTTTTATAAAACATGGACATGGATGATAGAAATAACCTAGTAAATACTTACGAATAAGCAATCTCGGATAAAAATGAGATTTGCAAAATTATCCCTTACCTTAGGTCTGATTTTCTTCGTAAGTGTCTGAACCTCCTGTATAATGATTTAAATAATGTTATTGACTTATTAAATAATCATATTCATTGTTATGATATCATATATGGTTCACTTATGACTTTATATTACCCGTTTTTTTGTAAATTCAATGTTAAAGAGCGTTTTGGGTAAAATCGTTTCATTTGTCGTCCGTGTTTTGACTTGTAATTATTCATATGATTACTTAGATCATGATTACATACATCAAGAATGTAAAACATAATTTATATATAATATATATTCAGAATATAAATATATATAATAGATCGATAAATGGAAATAAATACACCGTTCATGGAGACGGTAGGCCGTACGTACGCATGAACGTCGTTTTCGTTTCCTCATTGAATTGAATGGAATTAATTGGATGACATACATATATACATACATAAATCTAGTATCATTATTATGTCATATATTTAATTATTAATTATTATATATACTTTCTAATCATTTATGAATGGTTAATCATTGAGAACGAATCTCATCACATCGTGGAGACGGTATTCCGTACGTACGCACGAGCAATGATATCGTTCCCATGATCGTGGAATTTTATTAGAGTGTATGTATACTATCACAGAATCAATATCAATTTATAATAATCATATAAAGTTATCATTTACACCATTATACCCATCCAAGTAAGGTGGTGGTAGAAAATAGATTACACCACGGCGTGGAGATGGTATTCCGTACGTACGCACGCGCAGAGATTTCTTTTTCCATAGGATGGATAGATGGTGAAATAGGGTTGATTTATACATATAATAACATATCATTATATGAGTGATACTGATGTTATTACTTCATAATGAAATAACCTAAGAAGAAGAAGTGGAAGAAGAAATAATGTTGAAAGAATCGGTAATGGACATTACCTCTTCTTTGAAGCGCCTCTTTGAGGCCTCCTCTTAGGGCACTCAAATTGGTCTTTTAAGATGACCAGGACCTCTAGGATGTTTCTAGGGAAGTGGGGAAGTGAAATGGGCAGGGTTTGGCCGAGCTTGAAGGCTCAAATTGGTGTGAGGAGGAGAGGGAGGAGGTGCCCTTTTATAAGGGAGGAGAGGGGCACCTTTGGAATTCTAAAAAATATTAATTTATAATAAATCTAACCCCACTTAAAAACCTCCAAAAATGACTAATATCCGAATATTTGATGGGATAGGGTTGTAATCTCAACAACCAATAAAATTTGGACATGTTAGGAATTTATTTTAAACATTATCAACTTGATTTATCCATATTTAATAAATTTAAATTTATTTATGGTAATAACATTCTAAATTTTAAATTATAACAAACAATTACTTATTTTTTGTGAATTGTCCATAATTGGATTCTTTATAACATTTTCTACTGTATAAATTTAAATTTATAATTCTTAAATATTTTTGTTATTTTTAAACAATTTCATAATATGTTATTTTTATAAAATAACAATAGTGTCAATTTTGACACTATTCATTTATTTGAATTTAAATAAAATATATAGAGAAGATATGTTCTAAATAAAAGCTTTAATAGATTCATAAAAGGTCATATGTTTCTATGAAATTATTGGATAACATTAAATAGTTCATATAATATTTATTTTATTATTTTTAAAACCATTTATTTGGTTTATCTCTTAATAAAATAATTACTACAACATTTTCGTATAATTATTTAATATACTTATTTGTTGAATAAAAATTAAAAATAAAATCCTATGATGAATATAAATCTATTAGCTTTTACAATAATACTTTTACGCGAATTTATCTTCTTAAAATCACAATATTTAAATTGTTATATTTATTAAATTATGAAGGTGACAGCTTTGGAATCATTAAAAATAAAATAATATAAGTGTCATGATCACTTTCATAAGGATCCAAAGGGTTATATATTAGGTCAATGGATGATTAAGTTGTGTATATACACTACCAATATGTTTTGGTCAGGTTTGTGGGCCTTTAAATGGGTTTTAATATTTCAATAAAAACTATATTTCTTATTTTCCACTTAATAAATAATTAGTGTATCATTAATGTATCACCATTAATGACAATTATATAATCCCTAAAAATTGTAAATAAATTATCATAATGTAGATAATTTTATTATATTTCTGGAGACTATTCATGTTTGAAGTTTTATGATGTTTATCACTAAATTAAAATTATTATACTTACAAGATTTAAGAGAGTGGCATGTTGTCTCTTTCTTTGGTTTTAATAATAATTAAATTATTTTCATGGTCAAAAGTCCATAAAATGAATCTAATCTGACCCTTAGGTGATATGGGCATACTTTTATCCATCCAATAGAATTTTTTCATGTGTTAGGGTAATTTTATAATATTATATTTACCCTTAATTACCCGATTTACCTTTAACTATGGTAAATAAAATTTACCGTAGTTACTACTCATAATTCCCAAAAATAAAAAGTAGCCTATTAACATAATTTGGACCCACTGATTCCAAATATGGAATCCATTTTTGTAAATTCAATACACAGAAGTTTCAGAAATTAAATTAAAATTAATCCCTTTGTCGAATGAAAAGGGTTTTTTGTTTAAAACATTGCAAAAGATTGAATTGATTTAACCTACGAATTCAATGTAAAATCAATGCTAATGACATACATTATATTAAATGGTAAAAAATATATTCTATTTAAACTTTAAAACCAATGAATATTATAATTTATCAATATAAATTATTAAGATGAAAAATGTTTTTTTTAATTAAAATATAGCGTGTTTTTACTATTTATTAAAATATGAAAGTTATCAGAAAAATATCAAAACTATATCCAATGTAAATTTTTATATCCTGATTCAAAAGAAGAATTTTATTTTGTCAAATTGAACTTATAAAAATGTCAAGAACTAGATTTAAAGTGGGTGCGCCATCAAAAGGCGGCAAAACTGCATTTTTTGAAAAATACATATTTTACCCAAAAAAATTATTTTGTTTTTATACACTGTTCTAGAAAATGTTTAAGATGAATAATAATGTTATAAAATTCAAAATTTAGTTATTACTATTCATAACGGCTAGTTTATAATAATATATCGTTTTTTAGTAAAACCCGGTATTGCGTACAACACACGCTATCGAGGAAGGTCGCAATTGCGTGTAATGCCAGACAAGTCAGGGTTCCGTGTTGTGCAAGACTCCTTTATTATTTTGTATAACAGAATCCAACCATATTTCATTTATAAATTGAATATATATATATATATATATACCATCAATGTTGCGTAGAATGACTATTATAAAAAGACCTTAAAATTATGTGTAACAGAATCAATGAATTGTGTTGTGTATACTTCAAGCTAATACAGTGTGGTGTATAGCACAAGATAATCTTGTTGTAGCATAAAACCCATGCCATCAAATAAATTAAAGAGAATACTTATAATAAAATATCGGGTTGTTATAGGCGCGGTCAAGATTAAGCTCCCCCTTGGGTAAACACCACCTCTCATGCACAACAGCGGTCTCAGAATTTTAATCTGAGACCCTGTTCAAAAGTTATTAAACTTCGCGCCTGAGGCTTCTAAATTACGAAAATGACCCTGGGGCCATTTTTCACAAATGGCCCGCACCCGCGAAACTTACACCCCTCCTAGGGTAAACGACATATTCTGAACTCAACGGTGCCCTCGGTTTTCCAATCTGAGCCACCGTTTAGGAGATACTAGAGTTTAACCATTAAACGAATGTGAATAATTAATTAATTATCCGTTTAACGTTTCAAAAGCGGGCGAGGGGTCCAAACGTCCCATGCCGACATGTTTTCTGTCGTTCATAGGGTAAACACCTCATTCCAGACCCATCCGTACACCCGAATCAATGATCTAGATCACCGTTTAAGAGTTCTCCCATTTATTTGGCATTTCTTATGTGAACGCACTGAATATTTAATTGCAGCCACTCCGGGGCTCGGAATCGCACGCCGTCTGAAGGTGATGCTCTGGAATATCATCAAGAATATTACAAAGTCTTTTACAGCAAAAACCGGGTTCTTACATCATTCCATACTTCAATATTTTCGTCCCCGAAAAGAAAAACTAGGGAGCAACACAGGGTACTAAGCCCACACATGGCTTCCCATACCCCGAAGAACCCACACACAGCTCTGTGTCACCGCACATAGACCAATGGGTTGATCCATTCATGCTAGGTCGTCCCTTGTATATGTCGTGCACCCACTCCAGACTTTGGGGTTAGGGGAAGGTGGTATAGAACCTCTCCATCCCTCTACATGGTCTCAAACTATCTGAAAGACCTCGTGGGTAGCTCACATCCCCGACCAAACCTCTACGTCGCATGCCGTGATTGGAATCATCGTCTGCACCCGGAACAAGGCCCGGTGATTCCCTCCTTCAAAATATCCATATGGTAAAACACCCAATGATATATGTTCACGCGAGAATTCTTAGTTGATATCTCTCAACCAAGACTCTCTTACACGCTCGGAAAGTGATGGAGTCGACACCATCGAATAAAGAAAAAGGTCTCACGCCTTTTACCGTACCAACATAGGGTTACACCGACACCCCACACCACCCTCGTAACAACTCAAACAAGGAGCCTGGAGAAAATAATTCCACACATAGAGTCTTAAAATTCTACTGAAAAAAGTAGAAGACCCGCAAGTGGTACCTCTCATCACCTCATGCTCTGTAGGACAGTAGACATCTAAGGCTCGCGGTTGTCTGTGGTCCCAACTGTCAGCTCCTGGAGCCTAACGTGTAATGCCTAGTGGTGATGGAAAGACCTCTTAAATCCATCCCCCACTACCAGATCCTCCCGCTCCTCTGGTAGCACCACCTCTCTGGGTATTACTCTGATAACAGCGCTGCCTCTATCGTGGTGGTGCCCCTGCTGCCTGCCCGAAGCTCTCAGCAACTCGGGTCGGGCAGTCTCGTGCCAAGTGATCTCGCCCATAAAAAGCATAGCACTGACTCTCTCTGGGATGTACTGGTGATCTCCGGCGCCACTGTGGTGTACGACCATGCCCCTGAGTCCGGTTGTTAGAAAGCCACCTGCGTTGAGGTCCTACTTCCCGATGCCCGCGAGCTGCGGCAGACGTCTCGGCTCCAATGTGCCTGCTACCACCACCAACTCTAGAACATGAAAGGAATGTCTCTTTCACCAGCGCTTTCTCTAGGACCCCGGCATATGTGGAAATGCCTAACGGTACTACAACAACACGAATCTCTCGGTGGAGACCCTGCTCAAACTTCCGCACTCGGAGGTTGTCGTCATGGACCAAGTCTGGGTAAAAGCGTGCACGCTCTACGAAACTAGTCGCGTACTCGGCCACCGTCATCCCTCCCTGTTGAAACAATAGGATCTACTAAATCCGAACGGAGCACAAAGAGGAGGGAAAAAACCCTTCACGGAACAACAACGGGAGGTCTCCCCATGAAAGAGATGGCTCATCAAGAAACTGAGTCACCAGACTCCACCAATGCCAAACTGATCCACGAAAAAGGCTGGCTGCCAAAGCCACTCTCTGATATGTTGGTGTCTGCACAAGCCTAAAAAGGCCAACCACTGCCTCAAGCCAACCCACTGCTGCCTGAGGGTCTGGCTCACCACTGAACCTCACCGGTCTCTGACGCTGGAACTCACAGAGCGCGCTCAACCTGCGCTCAATCCTCGTATGCTCTACTAAAGTTGTCTGCTGCTCAACAGGTGGGGGTGCTGCTACCGGCCCACCCGGAGAAAGGGGATCGCATGATGGGTCCTGTAATGAGGCCTCGTAGCTCACAAGGTCATCATCACAAACCAAAGTTGGTATCCTGGCTGGCTGTCTTCGCGGAGACATCCTGAATATTATCAAGGAATGTCGCGGTCAGATGAGCATATATATATATATATATATATATATAACGATAACAACAATGGGGATCTGACTCAAGAAAGACAGTCAAAGACTCAATCCTATGTGATGCACAAACAAATTTTCCCTGCAACAAGTGTCTCAGCATGCCGAATCGACAAGAGGGTTATCAAGGTCTTGGGGAATGGATATGTCGGCCACCGCACCATCACTGGACTCCATGGCCTGAGAGCCGCTCTCGAGACACGTTGACACTGTTTCCCTAAATCCCAACCAATTCCTCTTTTAGGGATGTCCGCACAACGTCCCAAGGAACGAACCACCTCTGATACCACTTTTTCACGACCCGGCCCTACTCGGGCTCAAGCAGCAACTACCCCAAGCCCGCCTCCATAGGCTAGTGGCTGGCGACCAGCGTCGAAGGCACAACAACTCGGGGAGGCCTTTGCCTAAGCACCTGTACATACCCACACGCAGCACACTAAATGCAAAAGTGCATAGTAAAAAGAAAAGTAAAAGGCAACTGTTATAAATAAACCACAAGAGTGCATCGACCTCTAAATATTACATGGTACAAGCTGAATAGAAAAGAGAAAAAACACGCGCCCAACCAAAAAGTACCACAACCCGGAAACAGGTAAACAAAAAGAAACAGCTGACGGGTCTCCCACATGGAACCCGACCACGACCACTGCCCACGGTCCAAGCTCCCAAGCTCCTACGCTCCACTGAAGCCATGCTCCACCTGTCCGTCGTCTGAAAGGGCACCCCAAGTGCGTGAAAAGACCAAGCAGGGGTGAGTATAAAAATTCTGAGTAGGATACCCCAAAGGCTCGAGGGAGCAACAAAGGAGGTACCGAAGGGTGAGCAGTAGAGCGACCATGGAAATTAAAGGAGTCCAACCGAGGGTGCAGTAAAGAATAACAACAGAGAGTCCAGCTCAACCTAACAAGTGGAAAGAAGGTAGACTCGTCCAGACACAAGGAGCTGGAAATGGTGAGAAGATGAACTTCTCGTCGAGTATTCGCTACCTATAGCAGGAGAGTAGACTCGTCCAACCACGAGAAGCTAGACATGGAATGCCTGTGGCATTCCCCGCGCGTCTTTGCCTCTCCTGGAAGGAGAGTAGCCAAAACCCGAGGAGTGGGTACTCATAAGAGGTATATACATATATATGCTCTGTCATGAAGCCCGAACAAGCTCCAAATGGGATCTCTATCCCGAAGCTCAGCTCAATAAAAGAGTATCCAAAACCCAGAAGTGAACTCCATCGATTCCCAACATCCCGCACGTCTTCCCCGAACCGCAAGCCAAGGGGCTCAATCACAATGCCTCGACACTATCCTCTTTGGGCGGAACTGATTCACCTGCACAGTTTTAGATCAAGTCACAAGAACACGTCTCGGTGGGGAATGTGCGCATCGAACTTTAGAGTTCTAGGGAATGTCAAACCATGCCTCTTCACTGCCCTGTAGTCGAGAGGTCTTCTCAAAGTCAAGCCTTCACAACACTGACCCGTATAACCAAGGGTCCCACTTCGGTAATCACGGAGGGAAGCCACAGAATAGCCTAGTCAAAAGAACTAAATCTGGAATGCCCACAGGTGTCCCACTGCCCAACCCTACTGGAGGGTAATTCATAATATGATATCGGGTGACCCACTGCCCATCCCTGCTGGAGGGTAAACCATAATACATCATCCGGTGACCCACTACCCAGCCCCGCTGGAGGGTAGACCTTAATACATCATAAGGTGACCCACTGCCCAGCCCTGCTGGAGGGTAGACCTTAATACATCATCAGGCGACCCACTGCCCAGCCCCAATGGAGGGTAGACCGGGAATAAGTCGACAGGCGACCCACTGCCCAGCCTTGCTGGAGGGTAGACCTAGAATTAGACGACGAGAAACCCACTGCCCAGCCCTGCTGGAGGGCAGACCCTAAGAGGTCTTTGGGTGACCCACTGCCCAGTCTCAGCTGGAGGGTAGACCCTAAGTGCATCTGGTGACCCACTGCCCAGTCTCTACTGGAGGGTAGAACCTAATAGCATCGGGTGAACCACTGCCCAGTCTCTACTAGAGGGTAGACCCTAAAAGTCGATGAGTAACCCACTACCCAACCCCGCTGGAGGGTAAAACTCAGAACTGCTCTAGCCATCTCTACTGGAGGGCACAAAACTGGCCAACCGAACATGGAGTGGGTATCAGGCAACCATCCGACTCCGGAATAAGACCAGGGGAAATCACTCAACCCTACTGATCTAAACCATCGAGCACAGATCCGGGGGAAAAACTCAACCCCGTTGGTCGAAAAATGCGACCCGAGGGACCCTCTACATCGCGAGAGGTCAAAGTACGCAAAAAAAAAGAAACGCACATGGGGCCCACACGACATGTGGCCCCAAGTCAACCCCAACCAAACGCACGAACGTCTCAGGTAAAAACCTCACGTACCTCCAGGCGCTCTCATATACTCCCAGAGTATACCATGTCTCGAGCCCAAGGGCTATCATGCACACGTCACCCAACTTCAACGCGAAGGCATGACGTAACATTTCGAACATGCCGCCTCAAAGACTGGGTCACAACCATCCACACATCTTCACACACACGAGATTGCACGTGATCACACACCAAAGGTTCTCTGCAAACATGGCGAGAAAAACAGCCATCAGAGCGTCTTTCACATTTCCACATTTACAATGATTGCGCAAGAGGCTCCACACAACCAAACAGATCACACTGTTTTAATCCTCACGAAAAAACACGCGATATAGACTACTCCCTCACCTCAAACAGATATCCGACGGAAAATTCAGCAACATCGCCCCATGCCTGAACGACACCCCGTGATCCCGAGCCTCGGTCTGAAAAACAGTCAGGCACATCACATCATAGCGATCCCCTTGGGAAAACATGTCAAACGCACTACTCACTTGAGTGCGACAGATATCCGGTGAAAAAGGTGCATCTCGGCGCATCGCACACGAGTGGCGCTGTGTGGGACCAGCTTCCCGATCCCGAAACTCAACTGACGGATCGCACCGTTACAATCCTCTCGAAAAAGTACACAAGTTCAACTAATCACTTGTCCGAAACAGACACCCGGTGATAAAACTGGAAATCAACGTCAACTCCCGAAATGGCCCTCGCGGGGCCCGCGCCGTCGTGCTGAATTAGGGTGGGCGGATTGCACCATTGCAATCCCCTCGGAAAAACACCCAAAATTCACTGCTCAAACACCCCAAACGGATATCGGGTGAAAAAGTAGTGTTTCACCGTAATACGTGCGAACTAGGCCCCGTGAGGCACGTGCCTCATCTCCATCCCGAACGCTTTGGAAAGCTCCTCCAAAAGTCCGCATGAGGACTGGGATCATGTTTCCGCTGACAGCGCGTCAATCGGACATCCCAAGCGGGAGTTCGGTCCAACGCAAGAATAATTAATTAATTAATTAATTAATTAATTATTCACATTTTGTTTCGTGCCGCAGTGCAACGAAACCAACCCGCAAAGGTTCCGAACCAGATTGGAAGGACCGTCTCAGCCTCAGGGCCACAGCGCCTCCGACGGCGCATTAAACGGACATCTGGCTCGCGATCCACGTCTGTCGCAACTTTAATAATAATTTAATATTATAAATTTAAAGTGTTTTGGGTCACCCGGCTTCTGGCGCAGAATCCAAAAACCCAGAAACATACTTTAGAAAGGGTGTCTCGCTAACACGGTACTGTAGCCGCAGACAGCGCGTCAAACGGACGCGCCGTTTAGGAGTTACGCCCCCCCCCAAACATTAGGGGGCCATCCGGGCCGGTTCACCCAGGCCGCCCCGGTTCGAACTGCCGCGGCCCGCTGGCCGCGGCCCTTCCAGCAGAAACGGACCCGCTCCTCGGGTCCGGTTTTTACAAACGGACCAGCCTTCTGGTCAGTCACCACATCACCCCCCACAGGACCCTCAAAGGGAGGCTCCTGGTCTCATCCGCTCTCCCGAGGTTGCCGCTCGGATCCTCCCCGCCGACCACGACAGGCTGCGGTCCGCTCCGCCGCTCGACGCCGCGCCCTCAACAGACCTCCTCCACGGCGCCCTCTGCCGACCCCGCTCCTCCGTCGCTCTGCTCGACTGCGTGCCTCGGGCCTCCTCTCCAAAGACCACTAGAGCCCAGTGCTGGAACCGCCTCGGGCCTCCACCTGGCCTCGTGCCGCCACCGCCGTTGCGCGCTCCGTCACCGCCTGCCGCCTCTCCGGACCGCCAAAAAAAACCCAACACACCCCAAATCTGGTCGAGAAGTTCCAAAAACACGCAAAATTCGGCGATCAACCACGATCACCTCTGAACTCGGATTTTTAATCCGAAAAATTCTTCGTGAAGCTTATGAAACGTACTAAGCATTTATGGGATTCGCTCGACGATCGGGAATTAATTTGAAGCATAAAATTGAATTCAAAGGGTGGTTCGGAAATGAAAACGCAACGAAAACCTCCTACCTCGCTGGGCTTCGCCCGAAGCATCGCGTCGATCTGCCGGCGTCACCGCACCTCACCGGAGTCGCCTCGCCGGAGTTGGAGGAGGAGAGGGGAGAGGGTTCATACAAGGGTTTCAATGGGGAGGAAGGGGAGGAGGGGAGAGTTTAAATAAATAAACTCTTTAATTAAAAGTCTTGATCCCTAAAACACCGGCGTCCAAACCCTCTGGTGCTGTCAAGATTAAGCTCCCCCTAGGGTAAGCACCACCTCCCGAGCAGAACGGAGGTCTCAGAATTTTAATCCGAGACCCCGTTCAAAAGTTATTAAACTTCGCGCACGATGCCGCAAATTTACGAAAACGCCCCTGGTTCCATTTTTTTCAAACGGCCCGCGCCCGCGAAACTTACACCCCTCCTCGGGTAAACAACATATTCTGAACTCAACGGTGACCTTGGTTTTCCAATCCGAGCCACCTTTTAGGAGATACTGGAGTTTAACCATTAAATTAATGTGAATAATTAATTAATTATCCGTTTAACGTTCCGAAAGCGGGCGAGGGGTCCAAACGTCCCGCACCGACATGTTTTATGTCATACATAGTTTAAACACCTCATTCCGGACCCATCTGTACACTCGGATCAATGATCCGGATCACCGTTTAGGAGTTATCCCATTTATTTGTCATTTCTACTGTGAAAGCACTGAAAATTTAATTCTGGACACTCCAGGGCGCGGAATCGCACGCCGTCTAAAGGCGCTGCTCTGGAATATCATCAAGAATATTCCAAAGTCTTTCAGAGAAAAAACCTGGTTTTAAAATATGATGTACTAAAAAATAACTCTAGATCTAAGTCTTACTAAATACTTCTTCGAATCACTTTAGAAATCCTTAGATCCCAATCAGATATAATAGAATATGGTACTCTATGAAACACTATAACATCCTTAATTCATATCCAAGAATGATGATGAGGATTTAAATAATATCTAATGGAAATTAAGTGTGTTTAATTCATAAAGAGATTTACTACAACACAAACAAAAATATAGACTTTAGATATTTTAGGGAGTCTGATAATGCAATATAGGTTGATGTTTTTCCATTTCTATTATAGTGAGGGAGATGGTTTGAAAACAACTTTATAATTATATCTCTCATCCTTAACATTTTTATACACCATGTTCTGAGATAAATAATACGCAATATGTCTCTTCATGTTTTCCCACAAAAAAATACTCTTTCTGATCTCAATACAACTTTTTTCTTGCCCGATGAATTGTGAATTATCAGATAGAGATTCATCTAATCAATAATTTTTCATATCTATTATAAATGGGAACATACCTTATTCCTAAACCTTATCATTCCATCTAAATCATTGTTGAATTTGGAAACATTGCACACCCAATTCCATAGTTTCACATCCCCATTTAGTGTATCATTAGTCCTCACATAGATGGATAGTTTGACATTTATATAAGAAAGATATCAAACATACCCCTTAAATAATATTTTCTAATCCATATTATATAAATCCATTATTATTAGATCTCTTTCAATCCTTATCATGGAGAAACTAGAATAGTTTTTTTAATCCAGGCATAAACCACATTGTTTGATTCATAGTGTGGTAATTTATTTTGCAGTCATAATATTTAATCAACCCCTACCATCTAATTTGGGTTATATTCACATATTTATTTATGAATATATACTTTTATATATTATTAATGGAATATATAACACACCAATCACTTTAAATATAATGACATTAAATTTTTATTTCAAAATTTACTACTAAAAACTCTAAATAAATAGTCTTGTAATTTTTATCATTAATTTTCAATTATAACATGGTATAAACTATCACTATATAATTATTCTATAGGGTGAATAAAAATTCCTTATATGATTAATCAATTAATATTACAACCCAACGAGATCTAATCAATGAAAACAACAACATCAAATTGAACCATGAGGATAATCAAATAAATTAGGAAGAACATTCCCAAAAAACCTCACGTGAAGGGAAACTAAAAACATTAGATGTAATCAACATATGATTTAGTTTTTTTATTAGTAACTCTGTAAATAATTGTTGAGGATATGAGTGGATATTTATATATATATATATACATTAGTAAATAATAGAAATAATATCACTATGTTAATTTAATATACTTCATCATTTTAGTGAATTTTTTATCACATTAACTTCATGGTTTTATCTTCATTACTACAATGAAACCAAAATGGTCTCTGTGAGTATCAAACATCACAGTGAGAAATCAAAAAAAACCATTCATAGTATGTATAAATTAGGTTACATTGTTTTTAATATGTTAAACATTATCACTATCCAAGAAAAATAAATTTAATTATCATTTCAAATTTTTTATGATTGTTTATAAATAAAATGTTAGTTAAGTAAAGAATATCCCCCAGGAGTGAAAAACATGTTGCATAATAAGGGAATATTCACTATGAACCAGAATAATGGATGAGATACACTTGACTAACTTTTAATTGGTTATTACCTTTATATTTACTTGAGATATAACTATTTCCACGTCTAATATTGAGATATGGGTTAATTTCAAAGAATACCACAACATCAATGTCTTACCAAAACAATATGATGGTATCCTATACGTAGACTTAGGTTTTTAGAAATTTTCTCCAATTATATTCTCCAAGGATTAACAAAACCCTACTCTTAGATCATCTAGTGAAATATATACTTTTTTCAAATAAATATTACATATTCTTAAATGAATATTTATTACATAACATTGTAATCGATTCTTGAATCATAATGGTTTATATTTTTTAGAGAATAGATACACAAAAATATATTTTCCAGATTTTTTTTAATATTTATCATAAAGATCTTCCAATATATTAACCATCTCATTCATACCCTTCAGAATATCATTATTTATAACTTGGGGAAAAAAATCATAAGAAAGGACGATCCCAGATGATCCATAATGGTAAACATAAGTGATATAAATAAATGATCATAAGTGATAATATTATATGAATAAGGGTGTTATAAAATCATTATAACCTAAAATAATAATACGTAATCCGTAAAATATCATTAATCATTAACCATGGAATAAGGCATTTCCATTATAAAATAAATAATTCATAACTTTTTGGAGTCATAAATAATCAATCACAAGACATGAAAAAACATTGTAAGAAAAAGGAGCAAGTATATTTCATACACATAATAAAAAATGCCATTTAGTTGGTCCGGGATAATTTCTATGAATATCATATTGGATTGGGTTCACTCACCATTCTATCATATCCTTATTCAAGGTTTACTGCCATGACTATCAGAGTGGACATTGTCCCTTCTGAATTGGGTTAACTCCCCATTATA
Source organism: Viscum album (assembly GCA_963277665.1). Lineage (NCBI taxonomy): Eukaryota > Viridiplantae > Streptophyta > Magnoliopsida > Santalales > Viscaceae > Viscum > Viscum album. The sequence continues at coordinate 453,540 of CAUJRU010000464.1, forward strand.
GTACAAATTATCTCATGAGATATTCAATATTATCCATTCAATAAGAGGGAAATATAATACTAGTAACTGTTAAGAAATATGTATAATCTATCTTTATGGACAACATAATATCATAAAACATTCATCACATCCTCATATATCATAACACATGTAAAATAAATAGGATTCATAAAAATTGCACTATCATACTCATAAGCCTTCCATAGTGAGAATAATGATTATATAATTTTATAATATTCCCAATAAAGAATAATTAATCTCAATGGGTGTTATCATAGATGATTTTATTTTCAAAATAACATTGGAATATCTCAATGCAATATACCATTTCAAAATTTAAATTATTTATTTAAAATTGAAATATTCCCAAAATATGAGGGAAATCATTTTATTTTAAAAAACCATATAATATTTTAGTGAATAATAAAAGCATTTAGTAGTCCTAATGAAGGGAAATTTCATTCATGTTGTTATCATTAAAAGAAAACATGTTTTTAAACCTTCGGTAAAAGCTACTTTATTCAGAAAAGGATAAAAATATTATTTCTCAACCATTAAAAAAAATTCAATTATAGTTGTTATTGAATTCAGAAAAACAAAGAATAATAGTAAAAATCAACCTTTATTTTTTTAGAATTCATAGCTATGGAAGAAACAAAATGTCAAAAAGAATATAAATATGATCAGATTTTCTTAAAAATGATTTCTTAACTATTTAGCGTACCAAAGAGAGGAAAATTGCAAAAAAAATTCAAAGTTATTGAAATAAACAAATGAGGAGAAAAATTAATTTTTTTATCCTGTAAGGATGATATATTTTCCACAATGTAAATTATTATCTAAAAAATCCCAATTCAAATTTTATTGAAACATAAATCCTTTACCTGATGTCTTATCATTCTTTGAACATATTTAAATCTAATATGTAATTAATATATATTTTTATACATCTATTCAAGAATAATTACAATATATATATATATATATCATAACATAAATGATAAAATTACATAATAGACCCATGGATTTGAGTCTTAGTTTGAGAAATCATGAAGATCACATGGTACTTGGTGAGTATGGGGTCTTATATTTGTGAAAAAACATTATTTGGGTGATCATAATTTCTAATATTGTTTATATGGTCCTAAATGTCAAATACAATTATTGTTTATTCTAAGGGTGACACTTTGTTTTCATCACATCAATGAAACGTTATCGGAAGGCCTTAGGTTTGAGCCTAGGTAGTTTGGTATTTTTTCGAGAAGAAAATGATTTTTTAGATAATCTAGTGAGTCTAATAATGGTATGTTTTAAATTAAACATATAATTTAATGGTAAATAACATGTTACCATGGAAGTATAAATATACATTTACCTATGGAGGGTTATATTAATGCACTTTTTTGGGTGATCTGTTAACATTAGGTAGTGTAAGGGTTTTGATAACATATATAAAAGTACCATGAGGCTATGTGAAGGTGGAGGGAAAACCATAAATATTTATAAAGGTATTGTGTTCACATAATGATAATTGTGGGTTTTTAAGGGTAACGTGTATAATAAACTTCCTATATATGGTTCACATTTGGTAATATAAAGGTACACCTTGATTTTCATTACACGTGTAAGGGTAACAATGCAGCCATATAAGGGTGTATGTAACTTTTATAAAGGTGATGACACATTTATAATTCTCATTTAAGAGTTAATTAAGCACACAGAAGTGTAAACACATACCCTCATAATGCTATAACCATGTTTCTGCATCATGTGGAAGGGTAGGAAAATAAAGGAATGGTGTGGAAGAACATTCCTTACACTGTCGTATGATGTTGAGAATCAAATAGCCTGGTGTTGAATAACGAAATGATATTTGTATAAAATTTCTTTAAATGAAAAGGTAATTCATGTAGCTGAATATAACTAATGTTTTTCACATTGTTGATTTTCATATAGGTGTTTTGAGAGGAATTCAGATAACTGATTCTATGATCATGTTAAGTATGTGATTACAAGGAGGAATGAAAATAACAGAGGTTTTTGAAGAAGCATGATTTAAGGAATTATATAGATAGAAAATATTTAAATATCACATGAATGATTAGAATAATAACTGATTCTATCTAGTATATAAATGAATATTTATTTGAACTATAAAATAAAAAAGGAAAAAATATGCACTATGTTGAAGTTATTATTATTGTGTGTTGTTATGGAGATTATGGGGTGATTATAATATGTGTTCTATTTGTTGTAACATATAGGATATATTTTTCTTTTGAGTGATAAAATAATATTTCATAACTTTTTGATGGGTTAAAAAATATAAAGAAATGTAGAGACTCAAGTAGAGGTTAGGTTTTTATCTATCAATATCTAAAAAATCTCATTGGATGAGGATATTTTATTATAGTGTTGTAATATTTTTATATTGAAATTTAATATTTAATAGTTTAAAAATAAATTTTAAAATATTCTATAGGGTCATGGAAGTTAATATTCTGCTTTTGTTGATGTACAAACTGAGTTCATTTAGTGATTATCTACATTTTGTAGTCGTCTTTTGTCCTACCAATTGAAGCTGTGATATTGAGTGTGGATCATTACATGTGTTGTGCGACTCAACATGAATTATTTTATGAGGAATTCTCATTTGGTTATAGTGAATAAAATTTATTGTTGGGGGAATATCTATCCCTGATATAGAGTGAGAATCTACAATTTAACAGAAACTTGTAAAAATTGCGTGTTTGTTTCTCTTGAATGTTTTGGTGATGTTGAGTTACTTAAATTATGAGTGTATTGTTTTATAAAAATACATATAGGTTTATTTATTAAAAAAAGAAATTTTGAAAACTAACCTCCACTAATGCAACTCCTCTTTCTTAGTGGGGGAAACTGATCCTATAAGGAACATCAATCGGTATTAGAGAACAAGTTCTATATATAGTATTCAATATATTATTCCCTAATCAGAGATAATATCAATATAGTTAATTATATAGGTGTACCAAAATTCAATAGAAAAAATAATCATAGTTTCAATAATAAAATTTAGAAATTTTTTATATCTTGGTCTAGAATTTTGAGATGAAATCATAATATGTTTTCCACTATTTTTAAATGGTGGTAAAATTTCACTTACAGACTAGAGGAATGTGGAAGTTTATAGAAAAAAATATATTCTAAATTCACTATTTGATAAATTTTACAGTACTATTATGGGAATAAAAACTATTAATGAAATATGGGAAAAGTTGGAGAGAAGCTACGAAAGTAATGTGACAGTCAAGGAGATTAATCAATAGGTATAGAGTAGAAAAATTAAATATGTTAAAATGGTAAAATTTTATTATGTAGATGATTTAATTATTTGGTTAAATGAAATTAGGAGTATTATTTATGGATTTAGTGATAGACTTGGTGATTATATAATTGTGAATAAGATTTTGAAGTAATTTTTGGATAGATTTGATCATAAAATTTTACCTCTTGAACATAGAGAAGATCATGATTATTATGATCTAAATAATATAAACATTAGTTATGAATGGAGTAATATTATTGTATTAAAAAATAATGTGAATGATGAGATTGATTTTGTGGCCATTAGGAATTTAAAAAATTATAATAATGAAGGTGATTTTTTACTAAAGTGATTTTTAGAATGAAGAATTATATCAGAGAGTAATTAAATTCATTTCAAAAATGTTTCTGAAGGAAAAATGATATTAAAATGGTACATTCTCATTGTGAAATTATTAACGTAATGGTGTCGATCAATATCTAAATATTTTAAATAGAATAAATGAGAATATTACAAATATGAAAATTATGAAATAAATCATGGAATGAAGTTGAATAAAAATTTGAAAGAAACATCAAAGGTAGAAAAAAAGAGATATTAGAGAAAAAAAGGTGAAATATTATGATTAAGTAACAGTAATCTAATGTTATGTTGTGTCTTATTTTTGACGAATGTAAAGAAGAATAATAAAAAAATTTGTAAATTTCATGTTAAAAACCCATTTATTCATATTTGAGTGATGTATATGATTTATAAAAAACATATTATGAATATGTTCTCAAATATTATCATAGGGCATGTCTTGAGAAAAAAAATTCTCAATAAATAGAGAAGGATTTTTCTAGAATAGATTAGGAAACTGTCTAATGAAAATTTCCTTTAAGGTAAAAGGGAGACATATCTTGTAGAATAAAATAAAAATCATAGGTTGAAATTTATGGAATATGTGAATATATCGACAATATTATAGAAAAATATATTTTTATAATGAATAATATTCAATGGAGAAATAAAAATTTCATTATTATTAGAAATATATATAAAATATAAATAATTACATCTGATGTTCTAATTAATTAAAGGGATAATCCTTTGGAGATGTAGGAAAAATTATTGTGTGGTCCACATCTGGAAAATATATTTCCAAAACATTTGACACTAATAATGAAGGTTAAAAAATTAATCGTTGTCAAATGTAGAATAAGAAAAATAGAGACCAATATCCTTCAACATTTACTAATATGAGAATAATTTTTAATAAAACATAATTTCCAAACCATAAGTGATAAAAAAACCAAAAAATTAAGTAGATATCAAAATATGGATGATTTTTTTTGGATTTACCTCATGTTTTTCATGAAAATTTATATTTCATAGTTAATATCAGTGTTTTAGTATGTTTATAAATATAGATTATATGTGTTAGAACAACATTTCACTACATGAGAGAATGAAAGAATCTAGGGAGAGTAGCTAAAATGAAAAGGGAGTAGTTTCTAGAAAAATATGTATTGAGATGGAAAGTAAAAACTACTTAATAAGAAAAAATAGATTTAATTTTCTTGAAGAAGTATATAGAAAGTGTGATAAAAAGAGGTATAGATCATAGAAATGAATGATTGGACTACTCGATCTATTATCACTCAAATATTAAAAGAAATCATTTTAGATTCATAATGAATAAAATTAAACATGGAAATATATTTTTTAAAAGAAATAAAAAAATTAAAAATTCGTTGATACTTGATACGGGGTGTACCCCCCTAGGAAGGGTGATGCTAAAATATTAAGGAACATTGAGAAACATTACAAATGTTCGTTAATTATTAGCAATGATTCGTCATTGAAAATAAAATGTATTGCACAAGTCAAATTCATAATTATATATTAAAAGAAGATTATTTTATTTATGATTAAGGGATAAAATAGATCTTGATAAGTGTTATCCAAATTTGTGGTCACAAGAATGAGGAGAAATTAAAAGGTAATAAATATATTATTACAAAAAATAGTTACTGGTGAATTGTTTCTAATGAAAGTAAAAAATGTTAATTTATTCATGATTAGTGATCCTTATAATAAATGTTACTTGATCATGAAATATACTAACATATTTTGTAATAAGATGCTTTTGAAACCCTCATAAAGAATCCAATTAAATAATTAGAAACATGATATTTTAAGATCTTTATCAAAGATAAAAATGGATAAATTTGGAATCTTTAGAATGTGTTAGAAGTGAAAGATAACTCAAAATAGTCACAAGAAAGTGGATATTTATTCCACAGGACCATTGGAAATATTCAACAATGTTCTTTGTAGGCATATAAGACATAATTATACCTAAGGTAATCTTTATTTTATTAACATAAAAGATTAATTCACCAATATTAATATTTTTTATTTCATCAACATAATTTATAAGGCTATTAGGATGTTTTAAATGTATATTAGTTAGGATAAAAAAGATCATGGTGTGTGTATCAAAAACATGAGATTTGATCATGCCAAAGGATACATGACTGATGTTATTGAATATTATATTATAAACATAAATTCAATCATCAGTATAAATTACCTTATATATCAGAATTTAATGGTTTTTTTTATATGAGGAATATGGGAGTTATTAAAATGGGAATAATAATGTTGGCTAATAAAAATATTTCAAAATTCATTTAGAGAGAAGCAATATGCACTATAGTGTATATTCAAAATAGATGTATCTTGAGAACTAATAAATATGATAAAAATATGGTATGTGGTACCAAAGTAATCCTATAGTAAAATACATTATTGTCTTTGGAATTCCTTGTTATATTAATATCAAATAAATAAGTCTAGGAATGTTTCAAGATAAGGTAGATAATGGAGACTTTTTGGAATCTTTTTAATACGGATTTAGATAATGATATTGGAATAATATATTTAAAAAAAATATTTATTGGTTTGATGTGAATATTGATGAAAATACCCTAAAATACTGTTAGTAAATTCATTTAGATTTTGACAATTCTGTAGGAAGCAGTTATCATATTTTAGAAAAAATTGATTACAATGTTACAAGAATCACAATAGAAAAAATCAATTCTAATTAACAATACTCTAGTAATATTGAATAAACTATTAGTGATAACACTAATAGTTTTAATAATCAAGGAACCATGTAGAAAATAATAATATCATTTGTAATAAGAATACAATAATTTAGAGTAAAAAGAGGCTATGAGTGGATACCCAAATAACTCTCGTATCACAGGTATAGCGTACAATAGTGGTTGAGTCTATTGAAAATAGTGAATATGTAGCATTTATGAATCATCAACTTAATAATGTTGGGAATAACTTTACTTTGGAACATTTTCCATGAATGAAAACAAAAAATGCGACTGTTAAAAAATATGTTTTCAGGAACAAGATGAATTAGAATGGTGCAGTCACATAGAATAAGGATAGACTTGTTTGTAATATTTTATCACAAATGGAAGGAATATAATTTGAGGATTTTCTTTATTTGGTTTCTAGACTAGAGAAAATTATGAACTTTTTTTGTTGTGGCATATCATATTCATTTTAATGTTTATCCCATGGATTTTAAGTATTTATTTTTGAATGGAGGTCATAAGAAATTTTTTTATTGAACCACTATGAATATGCATTTTGAAAATTATGGAAGAATGGTACATAGATTTAATAAAGTGTTATATTTCTCAAAACAAGATCCAATGTTTTGGTATTCAAAAGATGATATATATTTGAGAATATGGGTTTTCAAAAGGGGCAATTGACAGAAACATATACACGATGACAGATTATTCAGAGATGCTGATGGTGATTTTCTTTGGGGATTACCAAATTTTGTAAATTACTAATTTTTTTTTCTGAGGAATCCACTAAAAATATTAATAATTATTTTGATATCTTGATGTTGTGGGAACTCAATTATTTTTGTGGGTTACAAATTATGAAGAATTCAAAGTATGAATTTATTTCAAAAGTGAAAATTTCCAAAGGAATATTTTGAATGTTTGAAATAGATGATCCAAAATAAATTTTTATAAAATATTAGATGTTAGAAAAATGGTAAAACTAAAAAACGAAAACGATATTGAACAAAAGAAATTCATAATTTTGATTTGTTGCATTTTGTGTCTCATGACTTCAAAACTAGACATCACCTATGCGGTGACACTCTGTGCAAGGCATCCAGGTGAACTGAAGAAGTCACACATGCATGAAATTAAAATAATAATGAGTTATATAAAAGTCATAGTGAATTGTTGTTTAATCTATAAATTTTGTGTGTATATATACTTTCATGGTTACACTAATGGATATTGGTATGGAGAATGTATTGATTGTATTTCCACATTAGATTGAGTATTGTCTTATTAGTGAGGGTTATTTTTGCTGGTAAAATAAGAAGAATTTCTATGTGATCTCATGTATAGATAAATTTAGGTATATGGATTATAAATCATATAGTTACTTAATCTTTATGGATGCAGGTTAAGATCTAATATTTGTGGGCTGATATTTTTTGAGCATTGAAGATTATTTATGATAGTTAGAGTATGATTCATCGGCCAAGAAATCTTGTTCAACACTCTCAGTGTAAATATATTGACAGGTGATTCTATTTTATCAAATAAAAGGTTGATTTAGGTGACATAAAACATTTATATATTGGGACAACAATTTAATTTGAAGATATATTCATAAAAGATATGCCAGATGAGAGATTCTTATAGTTATAGAATAAACTGCATGTTCATCATTCCCCACACTCTTAAGAATCTAGTGAGTAGAGATACCCCATGGTTCATTAGATTTTATTTCTAATGGAGGGTAGAATTGAATGTTTATGGAGGAATATAATTAAATGTGGGGCTATGAGTAAGATTTTTATAAGTATATTTATTTGAGTCACTAGACCTATCTATTCTTGTCTATGAGGGATGAAAATATGTCAAAAAACAGTACATTATTATATAGTGTGGTTTCAGGATATATATATTACAAATATTGGTCGTGAATTGATTTTTTGAGAAAAGGTATGTTAGGGGGTTTTATGATTATTTTAAACAAATCTAATTAAGGTTTTTGAAGAAACCCAAGTTGAAGGATATGATTGAGAAAGAATGAAATTCCCATGGTATATGGTGAGTTTGGTTTATTATGTTGGTTTAAAACCAATCCTATGATCCTCATAATTCTGATGAATTTTTATTGATTCTTAATTTCAAATACAAGTTTCATTTAATCTATGGGTGACACATTTTTTTCAATGTGTTGAATAAAATTTTTCTGGGGCCATAGATTTGATAAAGAGGTGTCTATGAAGTTTTTAAGATGTACTTGATTGATTTTTTGTCTAATATGGTGAGATATGTAATGGAGAGTGTTACATAACATCACCTTGGTATAGGTAAATCTCATGTTACCCAGGAATTGTGAATGTACATTTATCTATGTAAGGTTACACTGCTGTAATGTGTATGGGTTCCATAAAAATATTTCACTACGTGAGGATATTCATTACCTAAGAAATTGTATTGTGGGGATTTGTAAAATTTATAGAAAACGATGAATATACGTAATGATTATAATATAATACAAAGATAAATAAGGTGGTAAATATCAATAATGTGCATCAAACACTTTGTAAGGGTCATGAGGATCCAATTGAATGCATTCCTATATTTCCATTAATCACATATAGGTATATTTTATATAGTATATGAGAATTGTGGGATCATATTATGGCAATGATGAATTTTAAATTCTGACAAAGATGTACTATAATCTTATACAATGGTAAATAAAAACTTGTTTAAATTTATAATTGTATTTTTTATAAACCATATAAGGGTGGGATGATAAGTCAATTACACAATAGAACATTCTAAATTATTTTGTGTGGAGTTGAGAAATATGTATGTGATTGATAAGTGACCAAATGATCAATTTAGACTTTAAAGTGATGAAAATTTTATTCAAATACACAAATTATTATGATGAGTTTCATTTATTTGATATATATATATGTGTGTGTTTTTAGAAGAATTCACAAATAGGGTTTCATGATCATACTATATTGCTAATTTATAGAATCTAAATATATCTCAAAGGATTTTGAAGAAATATATTTGAGTATCTATAGAATTATTAGAAATTTATATGTTATGTAAAATAAGAAAGTATGACCCGATTCTTTCATGTATTTAAATATTGATTTGTTTACAATATTAAATAAAAACGAAAATAATATATAGACCATGATGTATTTAGGCTTCCTGTCTATGTTTATATAGATCATGGGGAAATCATAATTGGTTCCCTATTATTATAATATAAAGGAGATAGATAGATAGAGATATACAGTGATAAAAACAAAATTTCAAGGGTATTAATGTTTCAAGAATATAGAGAATATTCCGATGAGACAAAAACTGATGTTGGGGTTTCATTGGTCAACATTTGACGAATCTCATAGTATCAGGTATTCTGATTTGAGTCTAAGATTACTTTGACAGTAGAATTTAAGACTAAACCTTGGTAAATGTATACTTATATATTATATAGGTACATTGAATTGGATTGAAATATATTTTTTATCCAAATAGACATGGTTATTTTTATAACATTCTTCATTTTGTAATCAAAATTTTCACTATAATGTGAATCTGTGATATGGGGTGTATCTTTTGAAATGTGAGGAGTGATACCACAATAATTATTTTAGTAAAAACTCTTTTGCAGTTATAGTAAGGAAAATTAACTGTTGGGGGGGATAACATGCCATATAATGTAGAATGATTCCACATTGGAGTCGAACATTATAAAAATTACGTGTTCATTTCACTTTCATTATCCACATTTTAATGTACGGATGAGTTGGTTCTATTCTGAGTCGATCATACTAAAAAAAGTCACAAATTATTTTTTCTATTGAAAATAAGCTGAAAAAAATACAATCCATGGAGTCAACCCCCTTATAAATAGAAAAACAATCATGTTGGGAATCATATAACCAACTTATTAACAATTATTTATTAAATTCACTATTCTGGATGATAACTGCTACTTTTTTCATTCACATTTTAGTTTAGTAGTCCCAATAATTATACATTTATTATGGTTCCATAATCTCTAATATTTTAATCTTGATTAAAATATAATATGTATTTATTTCATGCATATTTAAAATTATACACAAAAACTATAGATCGAAAAAAGATTTACTTCATTCATAATGATGGTGTCCCATAGGTACATGTGAACATTTTTGTCATTTTATGATGATAATAAGAAAATAAAGATAAATATTATTTTGTATTTACAAAAATATAATCATATCATAATATGATTTATATAAACATTAAATCTATCATATTAATCAACCATGAATTGTAACACCCCAGGTAAATAAAGAATATGACATTTTCATATTTATCCATATTTGTGAATAAAATATTAATATGACTTTAAAGGGGACGTTATTCTCGATGGCGTACCCAACACGCAACAACGAGTTTCTTGGGAAATCTTACGTTGCACTCTAATAATAAAATAATATTATTTTAAATGGTAGTTAACATGTAGCCATTGTAATGGCAGGAATGGATAGAAATAAATAAAATATGATTATATATGTTCTTAAATATTTTTACATTTGTACAATAAAAGATAAAGGCTTAAAATACGGAAAGAATTCAATTTTAGGCGTATATGCCCTAGTTTTCACTAAAGGTTCACTTATCACCTTTTGATGGAGAACCGTCATTAAATATAGTTTTTTTCACTCTTAAACATTCTTTTGGACCAAATAAAACTCCTATTAAGAATCGGTACATCAAAATTTACTTTGTGTAAATTTTTGGTATCTTTTCGATAAAGTTCTTTTTTTAATGAATAGTGTAAAATGTTGTATTTTAATTCAAAACCACTTTTTAATATAATTTATTTATATGATTAGATTATATTTTGAATTGGTTTTAAAGTGAAATTAGAAAATATTTTTACCATTAAATCTAATAGTGGTCGTTGTAATCAATTTCACTTTGAAATCAGTCTTAAACTAGTGTCAATCTTTTGATACTTATTGTTTCATAAAAACACGCTATTTGTCATGACAGCGGGAATTAATTATTAAATTAATTAATGTGACTTATATGTTTTGAATTTTGTAAAACGGACTTCATTTTTGAATTCAGAATATCAAATATATCTTAGGGTGAATTTTGGGGATTTTTCTGAAAAACTTCAATTTTTGATGAATAGTGAAACCACTAAGTGGTACTTATAAAAACTGATTTTCAGTTTAAATGAAATTTTTCCATCATTGATTTATGATTTTCAAAAATCCTAAATACATGGATGTCATTAAGAAGTAAAATGTGGTTCAATGAGATTAAAATAATTTTTTTGGTGAATAGTAACTTATTAAGTTTTTAATCGCGATTAGTGGTAATTAGTGTAGTTTAAGGTAAAAATAATGCTTTAATAAAATGAGATTAGCTTGACACATGTCTTAACCTCATTGGTTGTGTCATGGCCGACCAAGACAAGCTATGGGTCAACTTGGGGACCCCATGGATCCACTTTGGTTGGGAAATGACATAAATAACTTTTTATTTAATGTAAAAGTAAAAATGACACAAACATGATATGTTTTACTAAAACAATTTTTACGTGGGGTTATACAAGTCATCATTTTGATTATAAATATTAATTGAAAAGATAAAAATATTTCCTACATCATAGTATTTTTTTTATAATTTATAGACATTAAATAAATTAAATTATTTATGACATACTAATGATGCGGCGATGACATCATTATTTGACGATTTAAATAAAATGGAATGATAATGTAAAATCTATGAACTACACATGTCCAAAACTTATTGGATGGGTGGATTTCGAACCCTTATCACCTTATACACGAATTACATCAATGTAGGACCTTTTAAAACCGAAACACCTTTTCAAATAAAGTAATATATCTTACTTTCCAAAAGTACCCTCCTCTCCTCTTATCAAAGGACCCCACCTCTACCTCATTTCACACACTCCTCAAGCGTTTGGCTCGGCCAACCCCTGCCCATTTACTCTCTCCACATCCCTCTCCTCAGCCTAGAGGATTCCCTTTGGGCAGAAACCTTTCAAAGGAAGCCTTTAGGCTCAAATCAAAAGGAGTTACACTTTTAAAGGTAATTCATTCTCTCATGTTCATTTGTTTTATTTTGCTTCTCGGACCCACTAAACTCTTTTTATTTACTTCTTTTGTAAAAAAAACAGTATCTTAAATATACTAGGGTGTTTTTATAAGATTTATTAGAGCTACACTTTCACACAACTACATCAAATGGTAAAAGAACATACGGTTTCCGTGGATGGCGAAATTCTGCCTCCCGAAACGATGATTGTTCAATACTCATTTAACACCTTCAAATGTGGACATTATTATGTCACTATTTTTATATATGATATATAATATGTTTATGTTTTACTTATGCTTCTTTATTTTTCATTTGTGTCTTACCTTTATGGCTTCCATTATGGGTATACGCGATATCTTCATTTTAGGAAGTGCGGACTACCGCCCCCTCAAAGTGATTTGATTCGTTAAATACCATATGTGGGACGTATAAAGGATGGAACAATGATATTATATATTATATTATACTGGAATTATACTATACCTTTATATCAGTATTATTCCATTCTATAAAATACGAAATAGAAATGAAAGTAGCGTTCATGCGTACGTACGGCTTACCGTCTCCATGAACGGTGCATTTCATTTCTTACCTCTAAATGATTATGTAATGTTATAAATGCATGAATGTACTAGATATATATGACATATATGATATCTAAATCATGAATACAATTCTGGGTATAATAAACATTTGGCCACACGAACAACATGTAATTGTAAGAAGTCCACTTTCGACTTAAGAACCAAGTATCGGCAAAACAAATATTATTAACTTAAATGATTACATAAATGTTTATGACATGGTAATAAGTGAAATAAAAGGAATAATGAAATTGAAAAAGATTCTTTATGAAGTAGAAATTAACTCAAGTTTATTATTCAGGAGATTAAAGAACGATCGAGTCAATTCGGACCCGAGGTAAGGGATCCTACAACTCTCTTTCTTTTTAAGTACACTCTTTTATGTCATTTATTTTAAGCTCATCTTTCTTATGATTGTGATGTTATTTTATATTAAATTTACTGTAATTTTTTTGTTCACGTGATGAGAGACCCTATTCTCTCTCATCAATCCATTTTGGAAGTTTTGAGTGGCGTCGTTAGGCTGCCGAACTTTCGTAAGAGATCTAACCTCTCTCTTTCTTTTTAAGTACTCTCCTTTATGTCACTTCTTTTAAACTCCTCCTTGCAATGTTGGGGGATTTTCTTTTATATTCCACTTTCTGTAAATTCTATTGTAATATGATGGGATACTCTATTTGATCTCATCAATCCATATTCGGAAGTTTTATGTGGCGCCGTTAGGCTGCCGAGTTTTCGTAAGGGATTTTTCATCTCACTTTTATTCCCGTGAGATTTATGCTAAATTTGCCACAAATTCAATTTAGTGGTGTATATACTGCCCATAATTCTACTCTTTGTGTAATATACTTTCGTTTATGAGTATTTACATCAATTTCCTATTGTCTTTCTTTCATGGGGTGTATGTTTTGAAAGATACCCAAGTCGGTAAGGGAACCTTTCACCCTCCTCTTTTTTAAAAGACTTCTTTTATTGGGTCTTTTAATTTACATATTTTTATGTTGGGATATGTTATCATACATCATTATTGATGTAAATTTTATGTCCAAGTGATGAGATACACTTTTTATCTCTCATCAACTCATTTTGATGTGATGCCATTAGGCTGTCAAGGGAACTTTTTAACCCAATTTCAATTTCTTTGGGTTCAACTTGTAGTCATTGAATATGTCATCCATTGAATATGTGTGAATGACCTTTTATTGTTTTACACTTAATATCCACTTATATTGGGTGTATATATATTTGTCACACATATTTTTGAGATTTATTTGTCCTTAATTTAAGGATACCTTCTTTATAAGTGATTTCATCACATTTGACATTTCTATTGAGGGTTCATTGTTGTTATGCACCAATTCACACTTATATGGTGTATATACTGTACTTTGGAGTATTATATCATGAATCCATTTATTCTCATGATATTATAGAGTTCTGACTAAATGTTATTCCTCAAATTATTATATTCAAGTGTCTCTAATTTTGGTAAAACCCCTTTAACCAAAATATCACTTTAAATGTTTTAATTATTTGTTATTATTAATATCCATGTTTTGAAAATGGATTTAAGGATTTATTTATATGGATATTAATGGTTTAAAAAATTAAAAGATTCAAGGTGGTATGGGGCACTTTGATTCAAAAATCTCTTTATTAAATGTTTTAAATGGTTTTGGAAATGGTTTCTTTTTGAATGGATTCATTATTTCAATATACTAAACTGTTATATTGTGATGTGGAAATGTTATGGTTCCTTTATGCATGTTTTATGTGATATGTTATGGTTCTTGGGAATTATTATGAAGACGGGTGGTTCCGTGATAAACTAAGGGCGGGTGAGCCCGATATAGCTCTCCATTGCATTGGGTAACGCGAATGCGTGAAACGTTAAGGTTTCTCCGAAGAGATTTAGGGAATATACTGTGATGGGTATTCCAAACGTAACCAAGAGGGTTAATCCCTACGTAAGAATGTTATGAATGCCTCAAGTTACCTTTATGTCTTATGTTTTCTATGATTTATTCATGATTTGATATGCCTATGTTTTATGGGTAAAGTGTGATTTCATTCTAATGTATCTATGAACTCATGTTTCCTTTCCATATTTTTTATATCCCTTACTGAGCTTTTTATGCTCATCCCACGTTTTTGAAATTTTTTTCACAGGTCAAGGGAAAGGTACGTGATGTGATGATAGTGTCAAGGATGTGTCAAGAAATAATCCATGTTTTATTTTCAATATGTTTCCTTTGATGGGAAGAATGAATAATGTCTTTTATGTAACCATTTTTTTTTAAATGTAGAATGTAATGCAAGTTTTATGATCTAATTCTCTAAAACTCTAAACCTAAAAAGATCCTCAATGTGTAATCTTGTATTAACACATGATTAAGTAAGTTTTAAGGCTGGGGCCTTATAGTTGGTATCAGAGGTCGGTATAGATAACTTTAGAGGTTAGGGTATTCTTTAAGCATAAGTGACATTACCATAATGGTTAGGATTTCAGAAAGAGTCGTAGTTTTAGATAAAGTGAATGAGTTAGTGTATCTTAGTGTTTACCTTCCTCATTAGTACATGATGGTTTTGTTGATATACTCACACTGACATTTCTATTTTTAGTGAATGGATGGATCTAGAAGGCACCAAAGAGACAACAGGTTTGAAGGAAACTGTGGTGGTTCTCTGATTAAGATACTAGATAAAATGGAGGATTCAATGAGGAAACTCGTGGTTGATCTAAACCAAATATCAAGGAGTCGTGATCAACCACTTTAACCTTGGTATGATCTTTAATGCATCATGTACGAGATGACCAATCCATGTGGAAGTTCATGTAATAATTATAAAGGTAACCATTAGAGTTTATATGATCCTTACTTTTGAGGTAATTATGGGTTATTATATGATATGATGGAAAATGAAAGGCATGAGATAAACATGAGGTTAAAATATGTTATGATCATTTTTGATGATTTTATCTCTTTTTGGGGAATGATTTAAGAATTATATAGTTTTGGAAAAAGGACAACACGCAGACCGTGTGACAACCCATCGCGTCGGACAAAGCTGCGGGAATCAAACACACAACCAAAGTGCGACTGGTATTTATCGTCTACCACTGGACTACGTGAAGTCCCTGGTTATTTTGACAGATTCTTTTTAGTTATATGATTTTATGAATTAAGAGTAAGTTGATTTTGGGTTATCTATGAAAATGATTAACCTATCATGGAGGATATGTGATAAGGTTAATTACTTTTCAATATGAGACTTTAGGAGAAACTGATATTGTTTGGAGATAAATGTTACGATTTATCTTGGAAGACTATGTGACTAAATCCTTCAAATATTTGGGTTTCAATCTTATATTGGTTTACTTTGAAGAATTTTATGGACAAATTGTTTATAAGATGGTCCTCGTTGAACTTTAGGTTTTGTTGGACAAATTTTGGAGATTAAGCATGGATTTTGTTTTTAATGGGTTATCCTTTTCTGGATTATCTGACCTTGTACTAACCTTTTTGGTTTTGGTTTTGGTTAAAGCCTAAATACATGGGATGTATATAGTTCTCTTTTGGGGATTAGGTGATTCTCTAGAAGTTGATTATAGTAATCTTAATGCGAACAAGTCTCCCTAAATACTTGTCTTTTGGAAAAAATATGAGTTTGACTAAGGAATATAGTAAAAGTTGAAAGTCAACATGATAAGTTATTATGCTTCCTTATGAATAAATTCCTCAATAAAAAGTAACTTAAAACAAAAATGTTGTCTATTAACTTTTCCTACTGGGGAACCCAACACCGTTTAACCCATCACAAGTTTGTGATATTCTTATTGTTAACTTTCTCCTAAACATGTTCTCTATCACTCTCCATCGGAACATGACCCTATGTTTTCTCTTCCATGTCCATATTTTCATACATAGAATCCTAGTATGGGTTAACTCGGGTGACCTCTGTGCTTATCATTCTTTATTTTAAAGTGATTTTTTTACCGACTCTTGTTCCGATGTGGGACGTTCAAGGATGTTTCCAAGAGCAATTTTAAAATTGCGAGGAACCAATTCCCAAAAGGGGGAAGGATGTAACACCCCAGGTAAATAAAGAATATGACATTTTCATATTTATCCATATTTGTGAATAAAATAGTAATATTACTTTAAAGGGGACGCTATGCTCGATGGCGTACCCAACACGCAACAACGAGTTTCTTGGGAAATCTTACGTTGCACTCTAATAATAAAATAATATTATTTTAAATGGTAGTTAACATGTAGCCGTTGTAATGGAGGGAATGGATAGAAATAACTAAAATATGATTATATATGTTCTTAAATATTTTTACATTTGTACAATAAAAGATAAAGGCTTAAATTACGGAAAGAATTCAATTTTAGGCGTATATGCCCTAGTTTTCACTAAAGGTTCACTTATCACCTTTTGATGGAGAACCATCATTAAATATAGTTGTGTTCACTCTTAAACATTCTTTTGGACCAAATAAAACTCTTATTAAGAATCGGGACATCAAAATTTACTTTTTGTAAATTTTTGGTATCTTTTCGATAAAGTTCTTTTTTTAATGAATAGTGTAAAATGTTGTATTTTAATTCAAAACCACTTTTTAATCTAATTTATTTATATGATTAGATTATATTTTGAATTGGTTTTAAAGTGAAATTAGAAAATATTTTTACCATTAAATCCAATAGTGGTCGTTGGAATCAATTTCACTTTGAAATCAGACTTAAACTAGTGTCAATCTTTTGATACTTATTGTTTCATAAAAACACGCTATTTGTCAGGACAGTGGGAATTAATTATTAAATTAATTAATGTGACTTATATGTTTTGAATTTTGTAAAACGGACTTCATTTTTGAATTCAGAATATCAAATATAGCTTAGGGTGAATTTTTGGGATTTTTCTGAAAAACTTCAATTTTTGATGAATAGTGAAACCACTAAGTGGTACTTATAAAAACTGATTTTCCGTTTAAATGAAATTTTTCCATCATTGTGTTTTGATTTTCAAAAATCCGACATAAATTGTTGTAATTAAGAAGAAAAATGTGGTTCAATGAGATTAAAATAATTTTTTGGTGAACAGTAACTTATTAAGTTTTTAATCACGATTAGTGGTAATTAGTGTAGTTTAAGGTAAAAATAATGCTTTAATAAAATGAGATGAGCTTGACACATGTCTTAACCTCATTGGTTGTGTCATGGCCGACCAATAAAAGCCATGGGTCAACTTGGGGACCCCATGGATCCACTTTGGTTGGGAAATGACATAAATAACTTTTTATTTAATGTAAAAGTAAAAATGACACAAACATGATATGTTTTACTAAAACAATTTTTAAGTGGGGTTATACAAGTCATCTCTTTGATTATAAATATTCATTGGAAAGCTAAAAATATTTCCTACATCATAGTATTTGTTTTATAATTTTTAGACATTAAATAAATTAAATTATTTATGACATACTAATGATGCGGCGATGACATCATTATATGACGATTTAAATAAAATGGAAAGATAATGTAAAATATATGAACTACACATGTCCAAAACTTATTGGATGGGTGGATTTAGAACCATTATCACCTTATACACGAATTATATCAATGTGGGCGCTTTTAAAACAGAAACACCTTTTAAAATAAAGTAATATATCTTACTTTCCAAAAGTACCCCTCCTCTCCTCTTATAAAAGGCCCCCAACTCTACCTCATTTCACACACTCCTCAAGCCTTTGGATCGGCCAAACCCTGCCCATTTACTCTCTCCACATCCCTCTACTCATCCTAGAGGATTCATTTTGGGCAGAAACCTTTCAAAGGAAGCCTTTAGGCTCAAATCAAAAGGAGTTACACTTTTAAAGGTAATTCATTCTCTAATGTTCATTTGTTTTATTTTGCTTCTCCGACCCCCTAAACTCTTTTTATTTACTTCTTTTGTAACAAAACCAGTATATTCAATATACTAGGGTGTTGTTATAAGATTTATTCGAGCTGCAGTCTCACACAACTACATAAAATGGTTAAAGAACATACGGTTTCTGTCGATGGCGAAATTCTGCCTCCCGAAACGATGATTGTTCAATACTCATTTAACACCTTAAAAGGTGGACATTATGATTTCACTATTTTTATATATGATATATAATATGTTTATGTTTTACTTATGCTTCTGTATTTTTCATTTGTGTCTTACCTTTATGGCTTCCATTATGGGTATACGCGATATCTTCATTTTAGGAAGTGCGGACTACCTCCCCCTCAAAGTGATTTGATTCATTAAATACCATATGTGGGACGTATAAAGGATGGAACTATGATATTATATATGATATTATACTAGAATTATACTATACCTTTATATCAGTATTATTACATTCTATAAAATACGAAATAGAAATGAAAGTAGCGTTCATGCGTACGTACGGCTTACTGTCTCCATGAACGGTGCATTTCATTTCTTACCTCTAAATGATTATGTAATGTTATAAATTCATGAATGTACTGGATATATATGACATATATGATATATAAATCATTAATACAATTCTGGATATAATAAACATTTGGCCACACGAACAACATGTAATTGTAAGAAGTCCACTTTCGACTTAAGAACCTAGTATCGGCAAAACAAATATTATTAACTTAAATGATTACATAAATGTTTATGACATGGTAATAAGTGATATAAAAGGAATAATGAACTTGAAAAAGGTTCTTAAGGAAGTAGAAATTAACTCATGTTTATTATTCTGGAGATTAAAGAACGATCGAGTCAAGTCGGACCCGAGGTAAGGGATCCTACAACTCTCTTTCTTTTTAAGTACACTCTTTTATGTCATTTATTTTAAGCTCATATTTCTTATGATTGGGATGTTCTTTTATATTAAATTTACTGTAATTTTTATGTTCATGTGATGAGAGACCCTATTCTCTCTCATCAATCCATTTTGGAAGTTTTGAGTGGCGCCGTTAGGCTGCCGAACTTTCGTAAGAGATCTAACCTCTCTCTTTCTTTTTAAGTACTCTCCTTTATGTCACTTCTTTTAAACTCCTCCTTGCAATGTTGGGGGATTTTCATTTATATTCCACTTTCTATAAATTCTATTGTAATATTATGGGATACTCTATTTGATCTCATCAATCCATATTCGGAAGTTTTATGTAGCGCTGTTAGGCTGCCGAGTTTTCGTAAGGGATTTTTCATCTCACTTTTATTCCCGTGAGATTTATGCTACATTTGCCACAAATTCCATTTAGTGGTGTATTTACTGCCCATAATTATACTCTTTGTGTAATATACTTTCGTTTATGAGTATTTACATCAATGACCTATTGTCTTTCTTTCATGGGGTGTACGTTTTGAAAGATACCCAAGTCGGTAAGGGAACCTTTCACCCTCCTCTTTTTTAAAAGACTTATTTTATTGGGTCTTTTAATTTACATATTTTTATGTTGGGATATGTTATCATACATCCTTATTGATGTCAATTTTATGTCCAAGTGATGAGATACACTTTTTATCTCTCATCAACTCATTTTGATGTGATGTCGTTAGGCTGTCAAGGGAACTTTTTAACCCAATTTCGATTTCTTTGGGTTCAACATGTAGTCATTGAATATGTCATCCATTGAATATGTGTGAATGACCTTTTATTGTTTTACACTTAATATCCACTTATATTGGGTGTATATATATTTGTCACACATATTTTTGAGATTTATTTTTCCTTAATTTAAGGATACCTTCTTTATAAGTGATTTCATCACATTTGACATTTCTATTGAGGGTTCATTTTTGTTATGCACCAATTCACACTTATATGGTGTATATACTGTCCTTTGGAGTATTATATCATGAATCCATTTATTCTCATGATATTATAAAGTTCTGACTAAATTTTATTCCTCAAATTATTGTATTCATGTGTCTCTAATTTTGGTAAAACCCCTTTAACAAAAATATCGCTTTAAATGTTTTAAGTATTTGTTATTATTAATATCAATGTTTTCAAAATGTTTTTAAGGATTTATTTATATGGATATTAATGGTTTAAAATTTTAAAAGATTCAAGGTGGTATGGGACACTTTGATTCAAAAATATCTTTATTAAATGTTTTAAATGGTTTTGGAAATGGTTTCTTTTTGAATGGATTCATTATTTCAATATAATAAAATGTTATATTGTGATGTGGAAATGTTATGTTTCCTTTATGCATGTTTTATGTGATACGTTATGGTTCTTGGGCATTATTATGAAGACGGGTGGTTTCGTGATAAACTAAGGGCGGGCGAGCCCGATATAGCTCTCCAATGCATTGGGTAACGCGAAGGAGTGAAACGTTAAGGTTTCTCTGAATAATTTTAGGGAATATACTGTGATGGGTATTCCAAACGTAACCAAGAGGGTTACTCCCTACGTAATAATGTTATGAATGCCTCATGTTACCTTTATGTCTTATGTTTTCTATGATTTATTCATGATTTGATATGCCTATGTTTTATGGGTAAAGTGTTATTTCATTCTAATGTATCTATGAACTCATGTTTCCTTTCCATATTTTTTATATCCCTTACTGAGCTTTTTATGCTCATCCCATGTTTTTGAAATGTTTTTCACAGGTCAAGGGAAAGGTACGTGATGTGATGATAGTGTCAAGGATGTGTCAAGAAATAATCCATGTTTTATTTTCAATATGATTCCTTTGATGGGAAGAATGAATAATGTCTTTTATGTAACCACTTTTTTTTAAATGTGGAATGTAATGCATGTTTTATGATCTAGTTCTCTAAAACTCTAAACCTGAAAAGATCCTCAATGTGTAATCTTGTATTAACACATGATTAAGTAAGGTTTAAGGCTGGGGCCTTATATGAATGATGATTATTTAAAATGAATTATATTACTACATGGAAGTAGTTGTCCACATGTACACACGAATCATGAATTCATTTCCTATATGAGGGAAATATTGGTCGATGATGGTGGATTCATAATAAAAATAACAATTTAGAGTATTTTATTGTATTATAAAATTATTTTATGAAAATTAACTCATAGTTGTAGGAGGTGTAATAAGAAATAAAATTGAATTTACTCAGCTAATATTTATACAAATCTTTCTATGTAATGTCTTTTATATTACACCTTAAGCCCATGAATGTTGGTCTTTTGGAAATAATAGTTTCTTTGATAAATAGATAAGTAATACCCGAATGTTCTATGTTAGTGTATGAACAATATAGGTAGCTCATTAAGTGCAAAGAAGTGAAGAACGAGGGTATCTTTTTAAAAATGATGGAAACTAAAAAATATGATTACACAAAATATTATAAAATATATGTATCCTAATCATGTAAAATAGAACCGAGGAACAAAAAATTTGAATATAAGATATGAAAAGGTACAATAAAATCAACTAATCACATTTGGACATGTTTTAAAAATATTTTATATATTATCTTACTATTAAACTAATTTAAAATAATTTTACCTTTAATTATTACTACTCAACATTTTACCCTGATAACATAATTATATGAAAGAATAAAAGGGGATGTATTAAAAAAATTGGAAATTATAATTATGATTTTAAAACCCATTTTATTAGTTTCCATAACTACAGGTGAAAAAATTACTTATAATCTATGAACACAAAATGCATGGACTATTTTTTTAGGAAAATAACTTATTTCAAGTGTAAAAACCATTTCACCTAATAAATAAAGTAATAAAATTCCTTAAAAAATATTTTTGAATTAATAATAAAAATGATGGGTTTTAGACATTTTGAGTAATAAAATACATAATGGCGGCATAAAACCATTCCATTAGATCGAAGTACACAAAAATAATTTTATATTTCAATGGAGTTTAAATTATCTTTGAAAAGTTCAAAATATGGTTATAAAATTTAAAATATTTATTTAATATATATTATTTAACTATATAATAATAAACATGGTTAAAAACAAACATATAATTTGATAAAGTCAACTGTTAAGGAGATTTTAAAGGTCTACCTCATGGTTTAAAACCATTTTTCTTCTTTCACAATTATGGAAAATATTAATGAAATTTACTATTCATAACAAACCAAAAATTATTTAAATTTAATAAATTATATTAATTATACTAATTTATAATACAAAATCCATTTGATCTAATTAAATTCATATATATGGAATAATTTAATTTAAAATTGAAGTATAAAAATATTATGAAACGTGCTTTTCTAGAAAAAAAATGTCTTATTAGGTATAGAATATTTTTATAATAAAATGAGTAAAATTGATTCAAATCACACTAATTGGATAAATAATAGTCTATATGAACTAATTTAACTTTTGAACCAATTAAAAACCAAATTGAACTTTTCAATTTCATGAAATGAAATGGAAATTTTAAAAAAAAATCATTATTTTCCACTATTCACTATAAAAAATGTTTTAAAAGAATCCCTAAAGATCACCCTAAGGTAGTTATGATAGTCTAATTTAAAAAATTATTTTATTTTAATGAAATTAAATTTTGAAATATTTTATATAATAATTATACTTTTTTAAAAAAATATTTGAAACCAATTTGAAAAATATATATTTTTGAAGCATAAAATGGGTTTTTATAAAAATTGTGTACTTATTTATAAATATATTTACATTATATATATCATTTATACATATTTTTATAATGTGGTTATTTGTGTTCTTATCTCTAATTTTAAAATATTTGTTATAATAGTCATGTTTAAATAATAATATTTATATTATCGTTTGTTTCAACTAAATGTTGTGGGTAAAACAAGCAATCAAAGAAATTAAATTTATTTAAAAATAAATATATAATAAAATCTAGGGTTGTTAGATATATGATTGGGTATTCCTCTAAATATATCATGGAGTTGTGAGTTAATGTTTTTGGAAAGTAACTACATACATAAATACCTTGGAGTATTTCAGCAGACCATCTCTTGTGTTTTTAGAAGGGGCATATGGATATTTTCCACGAGAATATCTATTTGATTGGGTATTACAAAACCAATGATGTGGGAAATTTTGTTTTGATTAAATAGTGGAAGACTAATAAAAGAAATTATTACATCGTCTATTTTGTTAGTCAAGATAAAAATAAAATCATATTTTAATTAATGTTTTACATTGAAATAGAAACAATAATAACTCTATGATGAGTTTAAAAATTTATATATCCCCACTAGATAAAATTAGGAATAATGGTAATTTTTTTATACACTAAACTACTACAAGAAATATTCTTCTTTGTTATGGAATTCTATACTCTTTTTTATCAACATCATAGTGAAAGTGATTGAGTGAAGGATTACCATCATAAGTACATGGTGATTCTTCATTTTTTATTGCATTAGAATATCAGAAATTTATAGAGAACTGATAATGAAATATAAGGACATAAATTTATATACCTTTATATATCATCTATTATATATTGTGAAGTAAAATAGATTTGTTAGATAAATTTTATTATCACTATCATATAAAAATGTCAACTGGAAGGTGATACTTATATATTGATCTAGACTTAAATATGATGGATTTTATTAGTCACATTGTAAATTTCACATCTATATTGTTATGAAATTTTATTTTAATCATATAAAATAATCATATCCTCCCAGTTTCTTCTTATTCATCTTGAATCATGGGATGAATAAATCAATACTATTTTAACATATATTCACCAGGAAAATAAGTGTCACAAGTGCATGCTTCCTCATCCCATATGGTGACCAAATATGAATGGTACTCATTGAAAATACAATGAATTTTTTTATATTAAATTGTTTGTTTATAAATTTTTTAAATGAGACAAAATATTTAGAGGTAACACGACAAATAGAATCGTAATTTCTTCACAAGTAATCCAAAATGCCATTTTGAAGAGAATTTAAATAAAATTAACGAAGACACAAGCAGTGACATATAATTTAAATAAATAAATCATATATTATATTGTTTCTATTTTAATTATTATGTGTTATATGTTATTTAGTTTTTATTAGAATAGAACCTGAATTGAGAAACTTCTAAAATTATTGTTTATTCTCATAAAAGTTGAAGAAGAGTCATTCATATATCTATTTAGAGATTTACACGACTTGAACAGGTAAATTTGAATTCTCTTAATGTTTGAAAATGGTGATTCTTATGGTTTACTGGGAATTTCAAAAATATAGATTTCATGGTAAGATATATTCTAGTTATAATTTTGTTTATTTAATTTTCTACCTATACAATTATCTCATTGTTCTTATGACTTAATTATAAATTGTTTATTTTGAAATTAATGTTGTTATGGTCGAATAAAAATAATTAACTATTCAATAACAAAAGAATAAATAATTTCAAATGTTGATACTATTTAATGGAAATCAATTATAAGATTCATAAAAATTTGTGGAAAGATAATTCATTATTAAATAAAACTCATTGGTTATTTTTATAATTTAACCAAATTCTTATCTTATATCAATGAAGTTAAAAAACATTATCTTTTATCGACACTTTTACTTATTATCATTTAGTCAAAGGAACCTTTAGAAATGAAGTCATTATTGTTAGGTCTATAAAACATCTCCATTCATTAAGAGTTTGTTTTGAAAATCAAAAACACCTTCTACGTAAAAATATATTTCCCTTATACATCAAAATAATATTTTTCTTAGAATTCAAAAATATATTTTCCTTACACCTCAAAATATTTTTTCCTTACACTTAAAAATATTTTTTCCTTACACTTCAAAATATATTTTCCTTACACCTTAAAATATATTTTCCTTACACTTAAAAAATATATTTTGCTTACACATCCAAATATATTTTCCTTACACATCAAAAATATATTTTCCTTGCACTTCAAAAATATATTTTTTTTACACTTCAAAATATATTTTCATTACACGTCAAAATATATTTTTTTTACACTTCAAAAATATATTTTCCTCACACTTCAAAAATATATTTTCCTTACACATAAAAATATATTTTCCTTACAATTCAAAAAAAATTCCTTACACATCAAAATATATTTTCCTTACAGTTCAAAAATATATTTTCCTTAAACTTCAAAATATATTTTATTTATGCTAATATTTCTAGTTTTTTGGTTTCGTAAAGTTCTTAAACATTGAATTCTTGGTCATCAGTACTGAAGTTCATTAAGACAGATTTGTCTTACCGATACCAGATATCACAATAAAGAAATCATTATACTATTTTTATGAAAACCCATTTCAAAAAATATAATTCTGAAATTTATTAATCAATTTTTTTTCCTTAGAATTCCAAACCTTATAATTTCTTTTTTATCATTTCAATTTTATCGGATTCCATGTTCCTTACACTTATAGTGTAATATCTTTATATTCATTGTTAGTTATATAAAACGATGTCGTTTTTTTTGTTACAAACAAAACATTGTATGTTTTTTACGTCTCTAGGTCCCTATGAAATTCAATGATCAATGACCATTGCAGTTGAACGACTGATAGAGTTTTTAAAGTTATAAATTGGACCTCAGATGATGAGTTCTAGATGTTTTGATGAGTTGAAAAAGTGGGCATGTTCATGAGTTCACATGCATTCCATTTAGATTTCATCTCTCTAAAATTAAATTTCCTTAGAGTGAGAGCCTATTATAAACCCTTAGGCTTTGTGCGGAATGTTTGAACGTCTTGTTGAATCATTGCTTCATGCATAATTTCTTTGTGCAGAGGTGTGATTTCTTTAAAATCAGAGACATCGGTTTGCGAAGTCAGAAGTGCCTATTTCCTTACAAATCGAGGGCTTTCGGGGATATCAAGACAAATACTGATCTTAGGATTGAGGACTTACCTGGGTTTGGGAAAGACAAACTTTCTTGTAAGTATAAAACATGGGACCATTATCCAAAGTTTTTGGATACCCTCCTCTTCGGGTTAAAAGATGATTGTAAATTTCCACTGATTTGTAAGAGTTAGGAAGTTTTATCTTTGTATAAACTTTCTAACATGTATCTCTGGTTGTAAGAAATTATATATTCCTTTTGGTAGAATTTATTTGTAATAAATGCTTCTTAAGATTTAGACTTATGAACTTTATATTTTCTATAATAAGATGATTTCTTATTAGAGGTGTCGTGAATTTTGTTTATCAAAAATTTCTTTAAGAAATATTTAAACTATACAATTAACTCCCCTCTTGTATATTATGCTTTTCAGCACTATTGAGATCATAATATTTATATAGAGTAGAATATTAGAATCCATACCTTCATAAAAATTGGTATCAGAGCATTGGTTCATTCTGAATTAATCTCATGATTAGATTTAGAAGAGAAACCTTCTTTTTATTTTTTTTCTGAATCAAAAATCTGGACTCACAATATTGAGTTTCATATTTTTCTTAGAGACACTCTAGTTTTATTTCACATTCTGAGGACATTTTTCCTCGTTTACAAACTTTTATTACTAACAAGCTTGTGTGGAAGGATTTCAAAAAAGAATGGCAGGTTTAAATGTTGGCTCTATTGACAACCTAAATCCTACCAGACCTTTTAATTTTTATGGAAATTATTATGATTACTGGAGAGATAGGATGAAGACATTTGTTATTAACACTGGAGTTGATAACTACCAAATGTTGGCAGGAGACTATGAGATTCCTGATAAGGAATTGAGAAATTTTACTAATCAAGAGAAATTAGAATATCAATATTATTTCTGAGTCTGAAATACATTGCTATGTTCCATGACTAGGAACATCTATAATCAAATATCTTCATGTGAAGCTGCAAACAGTATCTAGAAAAAATATCATGTTACACATTTTTGTACTTCTAAAGTTATAGATACGAGAAGAGCTATATTGAGAGATGAATACCATGACTTTAACTTTCATTATGGAGAACCCATAAGCAATGTTTGGAAAAGGTTCATGACAATTGTGAATATCTAATAGTCTATGGAAGAAAAAGTTTTGGATTATGAGTCACTTGTAGATAAGATCATAGAAATCATGCCAAATGAGTGGGAGTCCAAGAGGACATCAGTTGATGAGAACAGTAATGTCACCCAGATTTCCTTAGATGAGTAATTTTGAAGTCTTCTTCAGGACAATACTAGAATGAAGAGAGATGCTAATAATGTTAAGAAGAAAAATGGGAGTGGAGGAGTTGATTTTACAACCACTTCATAACATATGAAATCCAAGACTCCAAAAAGAGTTACTAGATCAATGTCAAAGAATGTTTCTATTCAGTCAATATCTAGTGATATAGAAAACTCTGAGAATGAGATAGCTAATCTTGTTTGGAGATTGAACAAGATAGTGGCTCATAAGAACTATCAAAATAAGTACTAGAAGAGAGACTACAATGAAAAAAAATATGCGTAATTAACTTGTTATGAATGTAGAAGAACATTACATATCAGACCCGATTTCCCTCTTTTGAAAAAGAAGGTTAAGAAGGAAAGGAATTCAGAGAAAAACAAGAAACAATTCTATCGTTCGAAGAACAAGAAAAGTAATAGAGAAAATGACACATGGAGTGGTAGCTGTGGAGACTCTTCTAAAAGTGAATTTTCTTTTATATGAATCATCAACACAGAAAATATTGGATTCATCGCTATTACTTATTTTCTAAACACTTGTCTTAATGAAAAGCTATGCTCATCTTAGGATTCAACACATTCATATCTTCATAAGAAATACTATCCTGATGATATTTCATTCGATGAAGATACTTCATCTTCAGATAATGAAGAGATACCTTCTTAGGAAGAAGTATCTAAATTTTCCATGTTGTTAAAAGAATGAAATTGTAAAATTTCAATGAAACTAGAAGAGGAAAATACTAGAGAAGAAGTTCTTATAAAAGAGATTTCATACATCACTAGAGATCTTGATGATAAGGATGACCTCCTAGAAAAACATTCTAAACACCTTAAGTAAGTAAATTCTAATAGAGAAAAACATTATAAATATCTTAAGAATTCTATTTAAAAAATAAATGTTTTTGAGGAAAAATCTAACACTAAGGAAATAATTCCTGAGCATAGGTATTTAGTCATAAGACAAAAATTCGAAATATTTTCTCTTAAGAAACTTCTTAACAATTTTACTTCTGGAAAAGAAACTTTTGACAAGATTCATTCTCAAATCAGACCTCATGGAAATACAATTGGAGTAGTTTATACTCACAGAAATCCTATTTTCAAAAAAAAAACTATTTTATTCCATCCTAATCCCCTTTTTGTACTAAATATGAAAGTGGTGGGAATTGGACAAAAAATTTTGCTTTAATTAATGTTCGATCTCTTGGGTTTCATAAAGCTTATTTCTCAAAAAAGATGCAGGTTCCTAAAATATTATTTCCTAACACCGGATCCAAACATGTTTGGATTCCAAAAATATAACTTTTGTTTTTTAGGAAAATGAAGAATGTCCCAACAATATTGGGTATATGGATAGTGGATGTTCCCATCATATGGTTGGTAAAAAAAGTTATTTCCATAATATT
The DNA here is from genome assembly GCA_963277665.1 of Viscum album. Taxonomy (NCBI): domain Eukaryota; kingdom Viridiplantae; phylum Streptophyta; class Magnoliopsida; order Santalales; family Viscaceae; genus Viscum; species Viscum album. Next base: position 483,219 of record CAUJRU010000464.1, read on the forward strand.
TTCAAAATGAAAGGTGAAACGAAACCTTTAAGGATAATACTCATAGAGAGATTGTTGGTATATGTAATTTTATTCTTCATGGAAAAGTTTTAATTTCAAATGTTTTATTTGTTAATGGTCTTAAGCACAGCCTTATAAGAATTAGTAAATTCTGAGATAAATGTTACCTTTTGAATTTTAGGAATGATAAGTGTTTAGTTCACAATTACAAGGATGGATATATTCTTACTGCCCATAGGCATGAAAATACTTACACTTTAATAAATGAAATATAATTCTTCAATTCATCATAATGCAAGAAAAACATGCTGAAATATTTACCAAACCATCAACATATGATAGATTTAAATACATTAAACAGAATCTAGGAATGATATATGTAAGACAATAATTCATATCGACTTCTTTTTTAACAACCTCTTAACATTAAATTACTCCTAAATTAAGGGGGAGTACAGAAGTTTGAAAATTTAAAAAAAAATGGTTTTAAGAAAAAAATTTCTTAAAGGAAATTTATCCTTGAAGAAATTTTTCCTAAAGCTGAACCAATTTTATGAAATTAATTTTTCTTTTAAATTTTCAATCTTTTTTAAAGATCCCGGAATCGAAATTCTCGGAATAAATATTTCCGTAATTGAAATTCTTGGAGTCAAATATCCTGAGTCTAGTTTTTCTAACCCTAAAAATTTTTCTTCAATACTGATAATTTCTTGAGAGATTCATTAAAGGTACATTTTCTTACCCTAAGTTATTTTCTTTCATTTCTTTCTTTTAAGAAATTTATCTTCGGATTTATATTTCCTTAAAATTCATCTTTTATTTTAAAAAACCTAAAAATTTTGATATGGGTATTTATTTTTGACCATCATCAACTGTTATATCTTTTGGGGGAAATCTCAGCCATTTTATTTCCTTATAAAATATGAAAGGTCGTAGCTTATATATATAAGGTCTACCCCACTTCCTAAGGACCCCACCGGTTCCTTAACCTTTCAAGGAAAAGTGCGGCTACTTGAGATTTTTTCATTCAGGAATTCATTAGAGAATTCTTAAAAATCTGAATGTCTAGCAATTCCGACCATATGGTAGTCATGGAGAATGAAGACAATATGATATTTCGAGAGAGAGTTGTTTGTTCAGACTTTTTCAATTGGTATGATTCTCTCATCTCTCGTATAATTATATGTAATAATTGGGAGAGTATTTTTATAGAAAAAGACAAGGTTCAATATCTTTTATATCTGAAACTAGACATACAATTTTATGACTGTCAATTTCTTTGAAAAGGACGGTACAGAATATTTTAGATTTAAAGATTATGAAAAGTCCTACACAGTTACATGCCGAGAAGAAGCCAAATTTATGAAGATTTTATACGAAGAAGAATCCCTTATAGGTTCCTACAAAATTCCGGATAAGGAAGGATCTTTCTAGAAGAATCGTGCTTTAGAATGTCTCGGCGTCAAGGGCCTTAAGACTCTGAAGATTGCAAATTTTTCAACAAACCAGATATTGGTAGCATTATGGATGCAGGGGTTCTTTATCCCAATGAAAGGGGATAAATATTCTTTAAATACATGTGAAATTCTATGGTTAGACTTTCTCATCAACATCATGAAGGTTAATTTTGATTAGTATATTTTCCTTATGATTAATTTTGTAAAAGATGGTACCATCAAATCTCAAATCCTCATGTACCCAGCCACTATTTCAAGGGTAGTTGTTATAGTTTTATCTGAAATAAAAATTGCATGAAAGTCTACATTAAAGTCTTGTACGATTATGATTCTAAGTGAAGATACATTTCAAGAGAATTAAGCTTCATTATAATCCGGACTATAAGATGTTTGAAAAAATCTTGACGCTAGAAGTTATGAAACTGACATCGATAGAAGTTATTACAGAATCATCCAATGCTGTATAGAAAAATTCAATACCAGAATATTCAAAAAGTGTTTAGAAGAAGAAAAATTCGGATGAGGTCTCTCATGCCGATCCTACTTTAGCAGCTCCGGTTTTAACACCACCAGTCATAAATAATCCAAAGGCTTACTCTGATGATATTGTTGCAGGCTGGGGAAAATTAGTAAAATCCAGGAAGGAAGGGGATCAAATATTTGGGTTAAATCTGGCAGAGGAAAAGACCTTAAATATTCAAACATCTGATGTATTAGAGAAGCAAGGTAAGTTGTAGAAGTAGAAGAGGAAAAGAACTGAGACAGATATTATACAATCTCAGCCGAAAGAAGTATAAGAGTCTTCTGAGAGGTTAGTTGTACCAGATGTCACTCCAGAACCTAAGAACGAAAAGAAATATGTACCAATACCGGAACCTATTCTGGAACCACAAGAAAAAGAACAGGAAGATGATGACATTATTCAATAAGAATAACATGGTGTTATTAGAAAAGTTTATGAGTAGATTGCAAAACCATGAGTTTCTACGAAGGATGTAGAAGAAGAAGTGGAAGTTGAGATTGAAGTAGAAGAAGTAGAAGAAATAGAAGAAAATATTCATGTAACCAGAAATGAAGATGAAATTCATGAATCTGATAATAGAGTTACTATCAGTAAAGAAGTGATACAAGAAAATAAATTCATGTAGAATTCAGAGATGATAAGATTATAGAAAATGATGTAGTCTCTTATGGTCCCAAACCCTCTGCACTACCAAAAGTTGATAAACGAAAGGCCATTATGGTTACCCCTTCTCATGATTACTCACCTCAAAAAATTGAGAATCCAGAAACATCTATTATGAAAGTCCATAAAGAATAATATGACTCCGAGTCCTCATCATCCACGGGTGATGAATTTATTAAAAAATGATTAAGGAAATTAGTAAGTAACAATCCGATACTCACTAACATAGATTCTCGGAGCCACATGATGTAGGAAAACTTATTTCAAATGGCGGATTCAAACATCTATGATGATGGACATGGTTGTGAAAGAAGATTCTGATTATAACAATCTTCTCATTGATTACAAATCTCAAAAAGTTTCCTGTCATAAAGTGATGAGCCGGACCCGATCCTTATTAGATAAATCTCAAAAATTCTTAGACATCATGGAATCAACAATGGTAGAATTCAATGATGTAGAAAATGAGCTATCCAAAGTCCGGACTTCTCTCTTAGAGAAATTATAATGTGAGTTAGCGGCAAGAAAAAATGAAGGCAAACATATCATAGGTCAAATGAATACATTAGTTGATGTTGGTAATTTTCAGAAAGTAATATCTACTAGTCTTATAATGAAATCAGATTCACAAGAAGAAGTGATCAACGTTTTTGATGATAGAAATCGGTCTCAAGAATTCCAGATCCAGGGTTTGGAGAAGAAGGTAGCTGAGCAAGATGCCTTGATAAAAAATCATCTAGAAGATTCCAAGGAGGTGAAAAATATTATGTCCATGGTGAAAAATCTTCTTTCAGAGAAGAATAAGGAGGGTTGATTCATTTTTTTGTTCATACTGAATTTTTATTGTATTCTCTTTCTTAAGAATCTTAATGATAAATTCCTTGAAAATATAGTATATATTTTGTATCATTTATATTTCATTCCTACCTTATAGGTACCTCTCCATTCCTTTTTTAAAATCATAAAGGGGGATAATTCTATCAAAAGAAGAAGTTAAAGGAAGAAAAATTTATATAGGGAAAATTTACTTAGGGTAAAATCTAAGGAAAAATAAATTTATTATCTTACATCTATAAGGAAGGGTTATACATCTAAGGGGGAGTATTTCTAAATAGAAGAATATATATATCTGAGGGGGAGATTTCCATACTCTAAGAACTTCTAAAAAAGGGAAGAATAATTTACCCTACGTCATATACTTTAGGGAGAGATAATTATTTCTTACTCTAATTATTTATTTCTTTCCATTGTAAATTGTATTTTCTGATGATTTTTTTTTGTGATTTCCCAAAAGGGGGAGATTTTTAGTTCTATAGGACTTCTCCATTCCTTAATATTTTGTTTTAAAAATCACAAACACTTTCTTTGTAAAAATATATTTTCCTTACACTTTAAAAAAAAAATATTCCTTACACTTCAAAAGTATATTTTCCTTACACCTCAAAATATATTTTCCTTAAACTTCAAAATATATTTTCCTATAACTTAGAAATATATTTTTCTTACACTTCAAATTATATTTTCCTTACAATTCAAAAGTATATTTTCCTTACACTTCAAAATATATTTTCCTTACACTTCAAAAATATATTTTCCCTCCACTTAAAAAATATATTTTCCTAACACTTCAAAATATATTTTCCTTACACTTCAAAATATATTTTCCATACAATTCAAAAATATATTTTCCTTGTACTTCAAAAATATATTTTCCTTACACTCCCAAATATATTTTCCTCATACTTCAAAAATATATTTTCATTACACTTCAAAATATATTTTCCTTACACTTCAAAAATAAATTTTCCTTACACTTCAAAATATATTTTCATTATACTTGAAAAATATATTTTCCATACACTTGAAAATATATTTTCCTCACACTTCAAAATATATTTTTCTTACAATACAAAATATATTTTCCTTATGCTTAGATTTCCAGTTTTTCGGATTTTTAAAGTTATTAAACTTCAACTTCCTCATTATCGGTACTGAAGTTCCTTATGATAGTTTTTTCATACAAATACTGGAAATCATAATACCAAAATCATTATATTTTTTTATGAAAACCCATTCCAAAATTTATATTTCCAAAATTTATTAATCAATGTATTTTTTTATAGAATATCGATCCTTATAGTATCTTTTGTATCATTTCAATTTTATCGGATTCCAAGTTCATTACACTTAGGTTGTAATATCTTTATATTCACGGTTAGTTATATAAAACAATGTCATTGTTTCTGTTATAAAATAATCGTTGTATTTTTTACACATATTCAGGTCCCTATGAAATTTAAGGAAATATGACAGTTGTAGTCGAACGGATTGGTAGAATTTGGAATGCTATAAATAGGTCCTCAGATGATGATATCCAGACGTGTTGATGAGTTGACAAAGTGGAAAAGTTAATGAGTTCACACTCTTACATTTTAGAGTTCATCTCCATAAAATTAAAGTTCTCTAGAGTGAGAGGCTCTTATAAACACTCATGCTTCATGCCGAAAGATTGAACGGATTTTTCAAACTTTTCTTCATGAAGAATTGCTTCGTGCAGAGGTGTGATTTCGATAAAATCAGAGACTTCGGGTTGTGAAGTCAGAGGTTCTGGTTTCCTTACAAATCGAGGTATTGCAGGGAAATAAAGATAGATACGGATCTTTGGATTCAGGGCTTACCTGGTTTTGGGTAACACAGACTTTATTATAAGTATAAAATAAGGGACCTTTATCCAAGGTTTTTGGATACCCTTTGCTTTGTGTTAAAAGAAGATTGTAAATTTCCGCTGCTTTGTAAGAGATAAGATGATTTCTTTTTGTTTAAACATTTTAACTTGTATCTATTGTTGTAAGAAATTATTTACATTTTGTTGTAGAATTTCATTTTAAGAAAAGTTTCAGAAGCTTTATACTTAAGAACATTATATTTTATATAAGATGTTGATTTCATATTAGAGGTGTTGTGAATTGTTTTATACAAAATTTCCTTAAGAAAATTTTAAAGTTTACAATTCATCCCCACTTTTAAATTGTGCTTTTCAGCACTATTGCGATCCTAATATTAGTATAGAGTATAATATCATACTCCATACCTTCCTAACAATTATAAAAATATTTCAAGATTTATTTAGCTATATAGCATGGGAAATTCCATGGTGAAGCAAGAGTTAAATTACCACACTACTTTGAATTCCTTTGATAAATTTTCGTAATGATAGATAAAATTAATGAATTAACTTATTAAAATATATAGGATTATCCAGGTTAATATTTTAGTGAATATAATAACAAAGTATTCATTGATCTTTATCTTTCGATTTACTTTTTTCTTAAACTCATATTAACTTATTCACATCTTATATTCTTTATAGCATATGGTAGATCATTAAAGATACTTATAAATATTATAAGTATTTAATTTTTCCTTTCCTAATGTGTTTTAAAAATAGAATTGTCAAAAATAACCATAACCCAACTAAATTGACTGATAGATATCATATAAGATTCACTATAATGAGACTCAATTTATTGGATAGCCTATGGTATTCGAATGTGAAATATATTATTAATTATAATTATCTTTAAATTTGTGTAAACATAAACACAAGGTACATATCAGTTTTTATCCATTAACTACTGAGGATATTAATAATCGTAGGATTTAATGGTATTAATAATACAAAATACATTACATTGTGGGAAGGAAGTGTCTTTTAGTAAAGTGTCAGAAATAAAGACATCATTTTAATCTTAGATCCATATAAACACAGTGTCCTAAAAAACAAAAAATATTTTTGTGTTTGTGGGAGGAATTATTCTAGAGAAATATATAGTATAGGAATTCTAAAACTATAGTGGGGGTTTCATATTATCAGTGTTTTGTGATATATTATTCAATAAGAAAAATAAATAACAACATGAGTAGTAAGTTGTAGATGTTCATGATTGAAAAGTTATTATTAATTGAAAGATGATTTCCATGTAACAAAATCCATTCTATATATTCGTGGTTAATGTAAATCCAATGGTGGTGATTAATCAAGAATTATACATGGATTGTGTAATAGAGAAACCAATAAGGAATGAATGGATTTATTAATCCATCAGTCTTAAAAATAATAATTATAGTCATCATACCTATAATGAGTATTATATTATGCATCAAATGTTAATGGACCTCATTTCGAGGTTACTTTATGGTACATGTCTATATGATGTGTCTATAACTTTTGAAGATATTAAATATATCTAACATGGAATTCAATTTGAAGGGATCCATTTGGAAAAAAATGTTTCTAAGTGTCTAGAAAGTTATAATGGGATAATTATAGTTTTATAGAAGAGCTATTTTAAATGAAACATAGAAAATACGTGATCCGTTTTATGGATATATAAAAATATATGATTTCTCTAATGATTATTTATATATAATTAGATGATATGGGAAAAAATATATACTATTTTAGATCATTCAATTTATTAATCCATGTCTTAGTATATAGTTTAAATGGAATGAAAAAATATAAGACGAAACAATACACCGGAATTTTTCTATTATTACTTAGTATTTTTTGAGATATATAGATTATATATTCCTAAAACTAAATTGGAAATATATCTCATAAGAAATGATATGTAATTTTTTCTCTTTCTTATATATAAATAATTTAAATTAAATATCAAACAATACTAGGGGAACTACACAGGATGACGGTAAAAGTTGTATGGAAGTTCTTGAGAAAGAAAAGATGAATCAGTTCTATGAAATTTGAAAAATGGTATTTGTAGACTTTAGGAATATAAAAATAATCTTCATTAGAGACATTTTGTCTAGAATCATTACAAGATAAAGACATATTCTAGGGTAAATTATGCTGAAACTAGTAGTTATCATGTTTACAATAGACTGAATATATTTTAGTTTTTTATATATCTTAGGAAACATGTTTAGAAACATTTTCTTTCAAACTTTTGAAGTCGTACCAATTTTATAATATTCAATCATATCATGATGAATTTGAACTATGGTATTATCTAGAATGTAAATTATGGTAGAGGACATATAATGACAAACATAAATAATTAAGATATTTTCTTCGAGAAATTAGGTTTTAGTAATTAGCCACATGTAGCATGGTGGGATTAGTAGTTACTGACATATCTCAATAAAATTCTGTTAATCATGTGAGAAAAACCTAGTTGAGTTGTTAGTATTTGGATCTTGTTTAAGTGTGACCATATTTAATATAGTTCCCAATAGAATATTAGTACATATATTCAAATATGGAAATATACATAACTCGATACAATTTGTCATTTTTAACACCCAGAGTGATATTTAAAACTTTAGATTATGAGAACATGTCTCTCTTTTAATAATTATATATATATATATATATACATATATTTCATTATATGTTCCTTTATAATGATGTGTATGATAGTCCTTGGACATTAATATTATTATAAATGAATTTTAGGAGTTTATAAATTTAATTTACTGATTAATACTGTGATGATATAACCTTGTGATGATTTACGATACATTTAGTGCATCACAATTGATGTTGTATTTTTATGTAATGTATGAAACATTTTATCACTTCACTTATTTTATGGATGATAATATCTTGGAACATTTGATTGAAATTGAATTACCTTATTATTTATATGTCCATGTGATTCTATTGGAATGTTCATTTCCAATAATTCATAGAAAAAGACATCGAGTAAAAATGGTTGTGATACTATCATGCTACTTGCTCGAATAGTGATATCATCATAAAGGGATTATATGATGATGTGTGTGTTAAAATTTGGTTAATGTCATTTTAGAATAAAACTCTTACTTTATGGGTACCATGGAAGGTATCTATAGGCTATCCTTATAGTTTTTGAATAACAATACAGTTACACTATGAAATGGTCCTAGAGTGTCTCAAACTATGTTTATTCAAAACCTCAGTAAAATTATTTTTGAATATAACATGTTGAAGAAATATTATTCCCATGCACGGTTTAATAATTATTAATTTTTAGTTTTTACATATATATGATCACTAATTTTTAAATAGAATATTTCATGAGTTGAATATTAAATAAATATTTGTTTCATAGTGTAATTATAAATTATTGAAAAAAATTAATATTTATTTATTGTTTTCATTCACAAGGTAACCAATATTAATCTAATTATTTATAAAAATATTTAATAAATATTTTCTCATTGGTCTTGTGAATTCAGTATGTGTTTATTTTTTAATTAATAACACATAAATATTTATTTATTTAAAATAATATCCATTATATAGATCTTGATATATCTTATGGTGGACTGGTAGATTGTGCTTAGTGAATAGGTGAAAAAAGAATATTAAATTTTATTTTAATAAATAATGATTTATTTATATATGGAAATGATATTTATTTATCCAAAAGTTTAAATAATCTCAGGTAATTAATAATAATAAATAATAGTATTATATAGACATGTGGTTCGTTTGGGATTAACATAAGAATAAGGGCCCAATTTCCAATATTTATTCTCTAACCCTTGCACTATAAATAGATAGTTATGCAATTCTATAACCCCATATATTTCATTCTAATCATTATCCAAAATGAATTCAATAGATTTATCTTAATCCGTTGAGTGATATTTTTAAATAAATTACTCAAGAATGTAGTTCATTTCCACTCCATCACCGGATTCATTACTTCATTCTAGGAATAATTTCATTTTTATTAATAGAAATTAACTTATGTTTTAGGACATCCAGTATTGCACCTGAAATAGTCATTCGTTATGATTAGAGGTTTATAGTACACATGTGGAGTACCACTTTATTCATTACACCATGGAATCCTCTCTCTACAATTAAAAAAGGATATGAAGTGGTAAATTATTTCATAAAATAAATAATTAAATTGAATGAAAAGCATTTCTATATGATAAATATTTAGTTATAAATTATATGTGATGATCATGATGCCTTCGTTCAGTAATATTAATCAATTAATATTCTTAATATTTCCATTGGTCATGATACTATTCATCATGAATGTCTCCAATTATTCATTGATCATGACATAAATATGAGTTGGAAACTACCAAATAGTCCCTTCTATAGTGCCTAAAAATTTTAGTTTCTAGCATTCAATGAAAAATTGATTATTGTGAATAGAGCGTCACTATTTCATATTCACATGAATTTTTTCAACATTTAAATTTAGTTAAAATATGGATTCAATAAGATTGGGTGATAAAATATAGAACCATATCATGTTTGTTGCCACATGAATAGTGGAAAATTATTGTATAGTAATAGAGATTTGTGAGATATTTTTCACTGTTCTTTTGGGGAACCAACAACAGTTGAATTTCTCTATTAGGTGTGCTTCACCCTGAATACTTTTGAATGATTAACCATATTTGATGTTTTCTCTAGTATGGATCAGTACATGATAAAATATCAAGATTTATATACGAGGAAGCTATTTTTTAGATATTACAAGGACTATTATATTTTACTCTTATTGGGTTATTTCTAATTCATTATATATGTCTTCTCTTGTATTATCTCACATATGAGTAAAATGAATAGGTCTAACAGTTTTTGATGAATTTTGTAGTGGATGTATTATCTCGTATGTGTCTAGGTGATAGGTTTGTGAATCATTGGATCTTTTATAATCCATGTGTTAAATCCCGAAAATGAATGTGCGTCATGTGGAAAAAGATGATTTTATATTTTTTATTGGGTAATTATAATTTATTATTTTGGTAACCAAGAACTAAAAAGTTCAGTGGATGAATTTTCATAGTTTTACCATTTTTATAAAAATTATTTCTGGGGAGCCACTAAGGGTATCTATAGGATATAAATTCCCTCTCGGGTTTTATAATCCAATATAGGTTTCACCTTATGTTAGGAAAACCTCATGTGGATTTCCATTCAAATATTAAGAATGGTCCAATTTATAATGAACATAAAACATTGATCACTAGATATGATGAGACTATTATGTATATGTTTTTATGAACATATAGTGATATATCATTTAATTTGGAACAATGTTTCCCCCAAATTTGGAATTCATTTCAAGTAGATTATTGGAAAACTCATTTAGTTGACTCTCTTCAATCTTATTCTAAGGATAATTTTTGTCACGGTTATATAGTAAGGTGTGTATGATAATTTTTGGACTTTCAATTTATACTCAACCTCATTATTTTTTTAAATCATAATTTTCTTTATGGGATTATAACAAATGGATTCAAATTTTTCACCCACGTTATCCATGAGTATATGATACCAAATTCGATCAAATGAGAGATTATTTTGATATTTAGCCTAGGAGGAAGAGTGTGATGAATTTTTTTTATATAGAAAATCCAAAATTTTATTTAATAGTGTTATCATAGCTTTCAAGTTGTCCCCAAATTCTTCATATGTCCATATTTGGACCACCATACCATCATATGGGCCAATCTATTTTTATTAATTTGTTAGATCATTTTGTTCCTCAATCCAATGCTTCATTTGGTTCACATTATGTAAAATATCATGAAATTAGCATGATATTATCATTAATGTTCAATATATACATATGTAATATCTATTTTGGTAACCCCCAAGAATCATTGAGGAATTATAGGGGAAATATACTGTTATACTAGACCACTGGTTTTACCTCAAGCATGGACACTGCTGACCTAGTGTATTATGTGGATGTAAATTATAATTTTGGGGATGATTTGGCATCATTATTTTGGTAAATTCTAGTTTTATTGCATCTGGTAATGTTGTTAAGTGGATATTATTGGTTTTAGAATGTTTGTGATGGTTTCTCTATGCTTAGGTTAATGTTTAGGGGGAACATTTTCATTGTACGGTTATGGTAAATCATATAGTACCCCTAGGTAACTATATATGAGTGATTAGGAGAATTTGGAAAATAAAATTTCTGTAACATGGTTTGGATGATTTTTTTTTTGGATATTTTTAGCCTCAGGAAATGTTATATTATTATGATTTGGATGGATTTATAGATTGTGTGACCTAACCTCATGAGTTATTACCATGTTCTAAAAAATATATTTTTACCCAAATTTTTCTTTAAAATAATCATTCATTAACTTGTGGACATGTTCTTCAAACAACTGGGTTTATTGGGAGGATTTTAGTGATTATCCTCTCTCTATAGATTTATCTCTCAAAATATTAGAGTGTCGGACCTAGAAATCAATGTCATGGTCTTTGGTTTTTCTCCCCCTCATTTTTTATCTCATTTATTCATGGGGAAAACCCTATCTGAGGTACTCTATGCCTGGATCGAGTTTTTTTGGTATGTTTTTTGGGGGATTAATTATGGATTTTTGTAGGAGGGTTTCTAGTACTATGATCTATGAGGATGTGATGCTATTTAATTTTAGAAACATTTGTTTGAAGTTGGTGGCCTCTCACTTATTGTAGTTTTATTATGAATTGGATGTAGTTTTTGATGTTATAGTAAAAAGTATTTCTATGATATCTACAACGTTATGAAATAATATTTTTTGTAACTTCTTTTGATGAAAAATTTATTTGAACACAGGTTATGTGTAGTAACCAAAACATGTTTTATAAAATACTTTTGTACTGATATAGAATGAAATGTGGAAACCTTTTTCAAATATTGTTTTTGTAAAGAATGTTTTTTTGTGTTCATGAATTCACATGGAATAGTTATTATTAATATTGACTTGTAATATGTGCTGAGTCATGGGAGGAATAAAATTAATGGGTTGGTTGTGTATTCAAGACATACATATACATGGATTTGTTGGATTGGAATTGTAATCTAGTGATGGTTTTAAGGTACAATTGATTATACTTCCAAGTAATGACTCGGGTATGGAAGGTTGAGTTGTGATTTTAGATATGTTATGTGTATATTTTTATGACCTAAATAATGATGCATGGAATTGTGGAAATTTCATTGGTGTTTATGGTTGTGTTCATAGATTTATTATGTTGGTTTTGTTGTACTCTTTTTTGGGATAATTCTTTGAGATGGAAAAAATGAGTTTTGGTATAAGATGTTCATATGGGTTCCTTTAATTTGGTTATTGTATTATAATTTTCTACTAAATTATATAAAATTTTAGTTATCATTTTATTATATGCATAGTGTGTGTGGGGTGTCTTGGTGATTGTATACATTATTCTATACTCTCCCATGGAACATACACCTTAGTGTGCATGAAAACCTTGTTGACTAAGATATGGGTTAAAGGGATTGCAACCTCCCTCACTGGGTTCTTGGTTGCTAGGGTTCTCAGTGATGGAACTGATTTAATAGTATTATATATTATGTGGAGATTTAGTTAGTTATTTGTCAGGAAGTTTATCATTCTTCATGAGTCTTTAGTTATTTTGTTGTAGTATTGGTTACTAAAATCTAATTATTGTTACTATCTTTAGATGATAGGTTATTATGAATTTTTTATTAATATATCATATATATATATATATATTAATAGAGTTTACATTTTTATATGGGATTATGTGAAATGATAAATCATACTCCAATGATTCCATGCACAATAAGAATTTATTAACAACCTTTATAATTCATGGGATGTCACTTATGTTTAGCGGAACCTCTATCCAACCAAATCCAATGGTTCGAGGCTAAGATGTTACATCTAATATACCTAAAGGGAATCTAAGAGTTTAATAGACTAATAATTCCCAGAGGAGTAGATATGTATTTTAATAATTTTCATTATTTATAAGTTTTCTAATTTATCTTGAACATTAGTTTGTGGGTGGATGTCTTTAGACACTTTGGGTGGGAATTATTGTACTATGGTAATGAGTTATAAGAAGGGATGATTTCATAAATGGGTTAAATTGTAACTAACGATAGACTTACAGAACCAAATCTATAAAACATGTTATCTTTAAATAACTTATTTATAACTAGATAAAAATTCTAATTTTTGTAAATTTCATCATCCAATTTAGAGTCCTAATAAATAGTTAATATGATCGAGATATACTCTATAAAATTTGGTAAGGATACTTTAAATAAATTGAAACCTAATCCAATATTTTTTAATCATAATTATAGTAAGGGTTATTTGAGTCCTCAAAGAGATGGAACCTAGTTTTTATTGTGATGATCAACTTTAAAGAAATGTCTAAATGTTCCTAGGGAGGGGATGCCAAAAAAAACCACTCTATAAAATCTTTTTTGTGGTATTATATATGAAAATGTATCCTCAACCTGACTCTCCATAAATAAAATTAGAATAGAAACTTTATGAATCTCTAGGACCCATCTCATAATGAGTGGATTAGAAAAAATGTGTATTATTATGGACCATCAGTCAAATATTTTTGGAAATAAAAATTTGTTTCCTCCTAGCATGAGTCTCTAATAATCATTAAACAACCCACATAACCATGTTGTTTCATATGTCATTATACCATGGGTAATCACTCAAAATATATAAATTCTCATCAATAAATGAATTATACATAAAAAATGAGATGAATTATCCTTGAGTTACATAATAGAAAAGCAACCATCAAATGCATTTCAAAGACCTTTTCCTTTAATTTTTTTGTTTAATTATTTAGATATATGGACACATCTAATCAATATTTTCTTATAATCTAAATTTTATGAATGGTATTAAAATTTGGAATGATTAGTGAATATAGTGATAAGATATCTCAATAGATATGATTTGAAATTATCCAACAAAAAATATTAATAATTTTAATCTTAGTGGTGGTGTAGTGGATATATGCGACATTAAATAATTTTATTTCATAAGAAATGAAAAATTATGTTTCATCAAGATATTATATTATGAAATGGCGTATATAGAATTTCCATACATAACACACGGGTTTAAAAATAAGTTTTTAATTTAGATCTTTCTTCATTTGTAGAGAGGTAAGGTAATAAATGAGAGTTGTAATGATACCTCACAACATTTTGTTCATGAGAAATTGGAATAATTCACAATTAGGGCATAAAATGATAATAAAATAGAGATTAAGTTCCTAATAATCCTTCAATAGAAAACATAATTTCATAATAAGTACCTCACATATTTAATAATATTTATAAATTGATGCTACAGAATGATATTTACGTTAGAATTATCAACCTCGATCTGTCTACTGGAGAAAAAATACTTGTTTAATAGTTATTCCTTTTCAATAAAATGTATATTTTTCCATTTAAGAGGACTATTATTATCATTTAATCTTGATTAAATCCTCTCAAAATTTCATAGGCATCCCTCAAATGTATCCCTAAAGATGGAGAATTAAATTATAGTAACTTCTATGAATTCCACCACTATGGTAGAATATATTCAAATCATGTGAAGCTAGAAGGTACAAGGAGAATTACACAAGTTAAATGGTGTGTTATTGAATGAAAAGTTGGAAATTAGATAGGCTAAGGTTTTTTGTAATTAATATTGTAAGGAAATATAAATTTTAATGTGCCACAAATACCCATATAGGATGTATTATAACTCATTTATTGTCAGTCAGTCATGGAATTGATCAATAAAGGGAAAAGGAAAATGAAATTTCATAGAACAGGTGTTCGAAACCATATAATTGGTGAACACTCTCCATTAACTAATCATCCTTCTATATAGAATAATTATATCCCTATTGGTAATATATATAATAATATAGTTTTTAGGAACCGCTTGAATTGTTCTTATAAATTCACTCTTAATAATGGGGTAGATACTAATTTTTTAAATTGTATGGAGTTCCTTAAATACCACAACCATTAGATTGGGATTGAGTTTTCAATGGGGTTTCTTAAATGGTTGATAATAAGTTTCTAGAGTAATATTATGGGTCTGAATGTGTCTCTTAAAACCAAGAATATTTTAATGGTTCCATTTACATACATTCTTTGTGACTAATCAAAACATCGTGAAACATTTGTGTTGGGTTGTATACTTGAGAATAGTGAATGAAAATGGGATGGGATTGTTTATCCCGTATGATTTCATACATGAGTGAGGAATTAAGGACATTTAATTCAAGCTTAATTTGGGTAAAATATATTCTAAAATATTTGGACTTTGAATATATGTTAATTTATTTTAAAAGAATTACAAAATTAATTTTATCCTTCAAAGCATATCTTTTAGCAATTAAAATGGTCATATAGGCGTGGAAAAATTGTATAGACTCAAATTTTATGATTTCTTAAAATTATTATGTAATTTTTTAGCATGAAATATCATCATATATGTTTTATTAAAGGTATTCAAGAAAATAATACAAATTTAAATCTTTCAAAAAAAGTAAATCAATATTTTCATAGATTAAACATCCTTATAAAATTCCATGATATTCCTTATGTCATCATTCTACACTAAATTTAAAATTCACTTCAAGAAACATTACATCATAATCAATATCATATATATCATTGTAAATGATTAGATCATGACTCATATTCTTAAAAGTTATGTATATGCTCTCATTCATCACTCTAATGACTATGTTGAATGATTCTAGGATGAGGTGACGAAGGATGAAAGAATTTATTTCACTAAAAACTATATTTAAATGATTATAAATAATAATTTAATTATAATACTATATTATATTTTGAATTTTTACCATAAATTCCATTAAGATAGCCTGAGGAACGAAAATACTATGATTGGAAAATTTAAGATTGAAATATGTGGGTTGGATCTCCTCAAGCCCTAGTTGACAATAAAATACATATGTAATGATGATACCACAATAGAATAGAGTAAATAAATCCTTGATTACTATTTTACCCCTTCATTCAACATTAATGAGTATACAATCATGATATTTCAAATTAGTAAGCATGTATTCTGGGAATATAGTGCTCAATAATTCCCTCAATGTTTAATTCAACTCGCGGTTTTGTTTTTCTCATATTCATTACAGAATGGAAATAGTTTGTTGGATTATTTTGGGAGATGGAGGTTACAATACATTATAAAAAGATATATTATATTCTAATGGTTATAATTTAGAATTTTTCCAATTATTTTAAAGATTCATATTTTTTATTAGTGGTTGATATAAGTTTCTTAATGGCTTTCACAATTCTTTTGATAGTCATTGTTTGTGTCATTTGAGATAGGATTTTGATCAAATAGATTAATCACTAATGGTTGGAAAACGGGAAACATATATTGGAATGGGTTTGTAACCAATGGTGTTTAATTCATTTTTTAGAGATGAAACTTCAAAATTCATTTTCCCAATTTTTCTGCACAGCTTCTCATGTAATGGGATGTGAATGTATGTGAAAGTGATTAAGCTAATTGGTTTAACCTAGGTGTATATTTAGGAAATTGGAGGGGTTTTCTTGGATATGTCATTGCAATTACACTGGGGAATTTAGGAATTTTTTATTGATACTTGTTATTTGTTGTATGTTTTTATAGAAGGTCTGGATTTAGATTTCATTCCTGATTTTATTTTTTACTTATTTTTCAATTGTAATAATATATGGACATTGTAGATTGGATAGAAAGATTTATGGTACTATGTATTGTGTGAATTTATATAATTTAACCCTATAGGGTGTCCTGCAAGATTCACGTCATTTATGGAAGTAATGGTTTGGGTAATTGTTCTTCTTATAATCATGTTTAACACAAATTATGAAAAGTGAGTCAATAGATTGATTGTTTTTGACATTATTATGAATAAGCTCCTTGACCTTCGTAGTGAGAACTACCATTTGAGTCCTTAGTATTTCATTCTTATTATGAGTGTGCATATAAACAAATATAAGTTGATTATCATAATAAGATTAGTTTCCCTATGTGTGGTTGTGTTCAACAAGACCTTCTAGGTACTTGTATGAACAACTTGGGGCATTGTTTTTTAAGGCCACATTAAATGTTATGTCAAAAAAACTATTTATTTCATTGAGATAAAACATTATATAATATTATTAATTGTTTAGGGAATGAAAAACCATGGTACAGTGTTTCATACATCTTTATCCATTTCGTATGATTTATAAAATGTCTATTATTTGTTTTAATTTTTTTTGAATAAACTTTTTATGTAATATTATTTTGTGGAAGGAAATGTATTTTTTCTAAAGAAATCATGAAAATTGGTCTAAAAAATGGACGGATGATGTTTATATATTATAACCAATTCTTATCTCAAGTATTTAGGGGAATAATGATCTTCAACATTTTTAATTAAGTTTTTTATGGTTGTCATGTTGTCATAACAATTCCAATGAACTCATTGACATAATGGTAGGGAATTTTGGGATCAATCCAAATAATGTTGGGAAATTTGTTTATCAAACAATTTCTAAAGAAATAATGATCCTATAATGTTGTATAATATATATTGTAAGAGTTTTTGTTGGTCTAGAAAATCATTGATGTAATCATACATGTTTTGATCCATCACATTCTCCATGTTAGGGGCTGTATTATTTTGATTTCCATCTTAGTTCACACATAGGTTTATGATCAGTTCATAGGAAATTACTTATATTAGAGTAAAATAAATTTTACAATTTGAATTTTTATGAAGAAATATATATAATGGAAGAAGTCACATAGGTTCACATGACTCTTTTCCCATGGAATTATACACCCTAACTAGTTTACTTGAATAGTCACGGATTTAGGAACAAATACATGGAAGGATAGATAGGATAAAATATAAAATACATTTTAGTGATAAAAGGTAACTTGGATGAAAATATAATTATAGTTTATAAGATCACTTACATGGGTGCCCAGAAATGGTGTAAAAATTTGGTTAACCCAAATTAACCCAATGGGTTGAATCTGTCACTTGTAGAACAATATGGGATTCTAAATCCTCAAATACCTAAGCATGATTTTTCTATGAAGATTCAAAATATGGTGTTGATTTTATTGGGATTAATTTAACTATATATGTTAGAATATAATTATATTAGTGTGAATGGGTTGATCATAGGTTATGGCTAGGGGTAGTTTGAGTGAATTTGTCTTTTTAAGAAGTTAGGTTCTTTTAATTCAAAAAGGATCCATTTAATGACACAAAAACTACCCTCAAAACTTAGTTGTATAATTCATACACAAATTTAATTCCGATCTCCTATACTCTATGGGAATTTTTTAATGAGTACTCTATGGTGTAGGATCTGGTTTATACTCTATATGTTCGACTATAAAATTCAATACAGATAGAGAATAATAAAAACCAAAAAAATGAGATTTTATCTAAAATTATAATTCTTTTTTCAAAAAATAAAAAATATTCAATGCAACGCTATGAAACATCCTTATTTAAACCTAGAATTGGATCACACCTCCATTTTGGCCATTCTCCCAATGTAAGAAGGATTTGAATCATTGAAGTACAATTGAAGAATAAAAATAAGAAAAGGATGAATAATCACCTATTTTATAAATAATTTCAGTATTTTTTATATCAATAACTTATTACTCTGAGTGAAAGGTGTCAATTTGTTAATAATAATAAGGGAATATAATAATATGAAAAAAATTATTAGCAAAAAATATAGTGATTCAGGTATCTTGCAAGAGGAAAACTAACATGCACATAAAAATGATAGAATTAGAGTATAATTGAAATAAATATCTAATTTATTTTAATTTCCATCACTTTCACTTATTTAAATTTTTTTATGAACTTGGTTTAACCCCATAGATGCTAAATTCATCTTACTTGATTGGTGTCACACCCAAACCCTATTATTGTATAAATATTTTATTCAATTATTTATTTTTAATACATCTCCCTAATTTTAGATTGAAATTGTTTAAAATTTTAATATCATTTAATTTATACATAAGAACATGGTTAGTTAAAAATTGGTAAATACTATGTACAAACCAAGGAAGTGTGTCTATATATGACGGGGCCCAAAATCATGGATGGTTTATGGTCTATTTGACTGTGTATCCTTCTAATGTAGGGTGATCTAAGACAACAAGTATGGGGAACATGGTTGGATCATTTTTTGGAAAACCATTAATACAATTCATGTATAGTGAAAAATATTTTTTAAAAAGGGTATTTTTGCATATTTGTCCCCCTCTATTATTTAAACTCTCATGAACCACTCACCATATTTCTCCCTCTGACAATATTTCTTCCTTATGCATGACCTGACCAAGATCCCATTGCCCAAGGGTTACTCTATCCATTGGTCAACCCCTTTTTATGGTGATTATTTGGGGATTTCTTATGTTAAGGGTATTTTTCATTTAGAAAAATAATCTTCTATAATTTTGGGTCCCTTGTTAATTTATCTCGTTCTCATATATTTCACACCATAATCAGTCAAATCCTAATATTTTTAGGGTGTTTAATTTTTTTTCGGTTCCTAGGGTTCACAAGAATTTATTTAAGGTTAATTTTATCACCATCCTTCAATGGTGAACTTTATATATCCATTTTGTGTAGGTTTAGCCTTGTTTTTGTCTTTAAATTCTATAAACTGTATTGATAGTCCCTTAATTTCATGTTCTTAGTTCCCCCAAAAAATAATATATGTGGTTATAAAAATCTAAAAATAAGAAACTAAGTATCTATTGTCTCATTAAAATGATTTTTATGGGGTATGTATTATTATTATTATTCTTCAATTAAATGTTTTCCCCAGTGATTAAAAAGTGGAAATTTCATGTTTTATTTTTTAAGATGAATTGATTAAAATTTTTTAATATAAATTATATGTTTAGTGACTAATGTTATACTATTGAAAATTTCATGTAATGAACAACTACTTGTGTAGGACAACCTACAATTAGAATGGTTCCAACCCACATGCAATGGTTTTTCCTTGACAAGCCATTTCTTTTTTGACACATTCCACTAGTTGGTGATGTTTGTATAATACTTGTGTGCTGCAGTAGTATTTTCATTCCAAAATTAAAGGTCTCCAAAATTAGTGATATTTTTTTCTATTTCCACTAGCCTTAGTGGCCTCTAATTGTATTTCCCCTTTTTTCTTTTTTTAAATTCAAGTATATATTGTTTAATCTGCACTTATTTTATTATTATACTATACACCAACTTGATTTACATTTATCCAATCTTGTAAAATTATATTCTATTGTTCATAATTAATTTATATTCATAAACATTTTTTTATAAAATTTATTCAAAATGATATTCCAAATTTGGTAAAATTTGGAATTAAAATGGTGTTTTAAAAAGGAGGTTTTTTTCCTCATAAATTATTTTCATAGTAATTGTTTCCATTTAATAAAAATTAAAAGCAATTTTCATAAAATTATTAGTAAAACTATATTGGTCATTATATAGATAAATCAAATATCATTTTTAAATTTTTAATTCAAACAGGAAAAAATAAAATATTTAAAGTATTAAACATGGGTTGTGTTATATTTGGTATACCTGTTGAACGTTAAGATCACACACATATTTGATATTTCAATATATTTTTTTTATTATAAAAATAAAAAATCTATGAGCACTTATATGTTTATGGTTGGATGGTTACTTTTAGGTTCATATGGAGGAACGTAAGTTGTTTTATTTTTCCCCTTCTTTATCGCATTAACCATGTTGGTTTTTTCTGTCATTATGTTCTAGTAATAGGTGGATTGTAAATTATATATGAGATACATGAGGTATTGGTGGTTGTTTCTATAGGTGATGGAGTTGGGGTGAGTGGATGGATTAATTTATGTTAATTTCTCAGTCTAAATTTCATTACTAATACAATTATTTTTTCCCTACCTATTTGTTGGAGCATGGACAATTGATGGAAGAAGCGGTTATTCCCATTTTATTCTATTATTAAAATCTAACTTTTTGGTTAAATTTATTCCCAATATATTTATTTTGATGAACTAGAGCTATTTTCTAAATTTGGGAACTCAAGAATATGCCTTGGGAATGTGGTGGGAAGGCTATAAAATCTAATGAATAAAAAAACTATAGTCGTTTCAATAAATTATGGTATTAGAGGAGACCTATGAAATTTTAGGTGACTGGTAGATATAAAAAAGTATATTTATACTTTGAATATATGAGTTGGAAGATTATATCTATCTCTTTTATATTTGGATTCCCACACTTGAAAGGGTTATTTTGTTTAATTCTCGAATATTGTGTTTCTTTTATTTATTTCTGGTGTTCAGAACTATTTATTGAATTTCTATGTTTTGAGTGATGAAAATGAGAATAAACTAGAATAATATTGTGAGATATTATGTCATAAAATTCAACTTAGAACTCAAATTCATGGTTTAATGTTAATACATATTCTTTTCACATTTCTGAAACACTATTCAGTAATTTTTGTGGCTATGTCAAGTAGAACTAGTTGTCCCACTTATGGTTATTTTTGTATAATGTGATTTTATTTATCGATTTTTGGTTCATGTGTGTTGGTACAAAAAAGAAAAAATGACCGTGTTTTGAAAATTTCAAGAAGGGTTTTGTAATGGGAAATTGGTTTTTAAATGAAGCATGAATATTTTAGAATTAAAAATTGTTAATTTAAATAGTAATGGGTTTTCATTAAAATGTTTGGTTTTTATGGGAAAGTGATAAATCGGTTTTCATAAAATTATTTAAAAGTATTAAAAGGATTTTTATTTTATAATGTTTTCCATAACATATTATTGAAAATTTTAAAATGATTTTTTGTTGGATTTGTAAAAAATAAAACTAAATTCTAAAATAAAAAAATAAATTTTGTATTAGGGGTTTTCAAATGATTTAAAAGAGGATAATTTTAAATTTATAATATAATATTCTATAATAAAAATTAGGGTAAATATGATAATATTTAAAATTTTTAAATGGTGAAAAATAATTTTTGTCGAAAATATGTTATTTTATAAAATAATATTATGTTTTTATTAATGATTGTTTATAATTGAATTTTAAAAAGTTAATTTTTAAAGTATAATGAAATAATTTCTATTTTATTTTTCTAAATTAGGATATGAACTTCAAATGGATCAAATATTCATTTGTAAATGGGGTATACTTCTTTTCCCAAGATGGATTTTGAAAATAAATTTAAAACTATCATGTCAGAAGCATAGATTGGGACTTCTTTTTTGTTGGAATTAGGTTATTGGGGATATTTGTGTCTGTGAATTATCTCTTTGGGTTTTCGTTTACCCTATTGGTTATAGGTTTTGGATGAGTCTTATTTTGAAACATATTGATCTAAATATATTTTTGTTGTATTAATCAAATTTACCAGTTGTTAAAGCTCGAGTATATTTTAGGATGATTTTGTTTTAGGATGTCATTGAATGTATCTCCTTTAGTCTCACCCAAGAGTTATTTATTGGCCTCATCTTGTCTTTTGGTGAGAGGGTTCTTTTTTGGATCATTTCTTATATAAATATTGGATGTTTAATTTATGGTAAAGTCAATTTATTAAATAATTATTTGGAGGTATTATAATTTACTATATCTCTATTTGAGAATTTAAATAGTGAGTCAATGGAAAGGGATATTGATTTTTAAGGTCCATCCTTGGATAAAGGATGACCCGACACTTTTTGTCATGGTGAATGTCCTTTGTATTTAGGAGAAGCTCCCTTATGTTCTTCAATGTGTTGATTCTAGTAACTTTGGTTACTCTTGTTTCACTATAAAATTTTATTCATGTTTTCCATTCCTCATATGTGTTAATTTTTCATATATTTTCATGAATGAATTTTTTGGATCCCTTGATGATGAGCGAATATATAGAAATTAAGGATCTGTAATCAATTAAGCATTTTAGTCAGACTTCCTTGATTTATAGTTTTTTTGTTATGTTATATCCATTGGGTTGTTATCTAGTTATGATTAAAATACATGATAATAGAGCCTTTTTAGTGTGAAGACTAGGTATTGGTCATAGACATATATATTTTTAGCCCCCTAGGTTTTTGGTATTTGTGTTGAGGATCTAAATGGGGTCCATGATTTATGTATTTTCATTAATTTAGATATGGGATGATCATGATGAGTATCAAGACTCAAGAATTGTTAAGGATGAATGTTTTAAAGGAGTTATAATTTAGTATATGGACTATAATATTCGTTTTAGCGTTGAATTTTAATGATCCACCTAGGAGTTCATTACGAATTCATTTTTTGGTGAATGTGTATATCATAGTGGATCTTGATTTTAAAGGTTCATTGGGAGATTAATTGATATTGGGTAATAGTTGTGGTTCCTTTTAGTCATCATTATGGTTATTGTCTCTGTGGTTTTAATGGAATTCCTTGGATTTTGGAGAACCACATTTGATTTATCATATAGAATCTTGTCTATTATTTAGACAGTTCGAATCATCTGAGGATTTTATTGGAAATAATTCTTTATAGTGGGGAGTTTTTCACGGCCCAACAATATTAATTAATTATTATTTTATAAAGTCAATTAATTTTATCCCATGTATTTAATTACGGACCAAAATATTTTTAATTTGTTCAAGATTTTAATTTTAACATAGGTGCCCAGTTAACACATAGATAATACAAAATATTTTTAAATCGCGTGACATGATCAGTAACTTGATTGATTTAAAATTATGAATACGTGTATGGTGTTTCTGACCATGAATCTAGTTAATTTGGGGTGTTCTAGGCCTTATTGTAGGGGAACATGGTGGTAAATTTATTTTTCGAACAATTCAGTGAAATCAGGGGTAGGGCCTGATTCTTTTGAAAATGGCCGTTATTTATTTACTACTTACATTCATTTTACTTCATATCACGACATCTCCATATTTGTACCAAATTTTTGAATTGGTCCTTCACCTCTCTCCCAAGAACACATCCCTCCTATATTCCTCCACCTTCCTAAGTAATTCTATGGGGTTTTCTTATGATCTGAGTCTGATTAACCGAGGTATGACCTCCTATTCATTCTTCATTCCCATATTATTGATTATTCCCTATTCAATTATCACATTATATCATTGTTTGTTACTAATTGATTTAGGGTGCTTAATTATTTTATTTTCGTTTTTGTGGGTTTCTAGGCTTGATTTGTTGATGAT
Source organism: Viscum album (assembly GCA_963277665.1). Taxonomy (NCBI): domain Eukaryota; kingdom Viridiplantae; phylum Streptophyta; class Magnoliopsida; order Santalales; family Viscaceae; genus Viscum; species Viscum album. The sequence continues at coordinate 507,924 of CAUJRU010000464.1, forward strand.
TATTGTGATTCACATTGCATGAAACTTTTTTATATCTTGTTTAGGAAGGCTTCCAATTTTTTTTTATTAAATTCATGAACATTGACTACACTAACTTTAATTTATGGTTTTAAGTGAAGATATTTTATTATATGTGTTCATAAAAAACATCTAATAAGAATCCATATTTTATATGGTTTTGTTAATGTTTTGAGGACCTTTTTGTTAAAAAATATTGGTTTTACATCTTTAAACAACTTATTTTTATATTGTGTGTTTGATAATAAACCAATTTATTTTACTCATACATTTTAATTTTCTTAAATTAAATTTTTAATATTAAGATGAATTTTAAATTAGATAATATTTTTTAGCTGGTATTTAAAGTAATACATGAAATTAGTGGTATTAATTAATCATTCAAAAATATGGTTCTAAATAAAAGTTTGACAGATTTAAAAATGTTCATTAATATACTTTAGAGTTATATAAATTTAAATGGTTTTAAAAACCCCCACACACACACACACATATATATATATATGTTTAGATTCACAAAATAATATATTATATTTTTAAATTATAGTCATGTGTGTGTGTTTGTATAAATGTGTATGACTATAACAAATAGATGAACCTTTTATATTTAAGATTTTTTTAAACATCATTTTAAAATTATATTTCAATTATGTATGTTTATATTGGTTTTTAAAATATAAGATAAAGGAATGGTTGTTATTTTTTAAAGAAAACATTTAGGGACATTTTTTTATTTCTTTATTGTTAACTGTAATATTCCCCTTTGATATTGAAAAAAATAATTTCATGTTTTATCTAGTATTTTTTACTACTTATGAATTTATTAAGTGGAATGCAATGTTTTTTTGTTAAATACAAACCATTTGAAACCAGATGGGAAACTGAAATACTTGGGTAGGATAGCCACGATCAGAAGGGTTCTATCACAAAAGCTATGGTGAATACCATTTCCAGTGTAATAGTAGTGTACACATTCTACTGGATGGTGACATTTGTATTCAATTGATCCAATTTAGTTATATTTTTTCATTAATTGTGGTTCTCCCTAATTAATGAAATTGAGGTTCTATGTGCCCCTAGCCTTATTGGAATCGATGTGTTTCCCTATTTTTATGTTTTAAATTATAGTTTATATGGTTTATAATACAATTGTTTTATTATGTTACAATCTACCTATTTCTTTTTATGCTTTATCCCATCTTTTTCAATTTTATAAACTCCATGAATATTTATTTATATTTTCTTAAAATTTATTCTAATTTTTATTAAATATTATTCAAAAAAATTGGTGAAATATTGTTCTAAATGTGCATTATTAAAAACGAGGATTCAACCTAATAAATCACTTTCAAAATAATAATTTCTATTTAAATGATATTAAAATATGGTTTACAAACTAATTAAGAAGATGTTATTAGAATTTATATACTTATATATAGAAAATTAATTTTGAATAATGTTATTCAAACCAACATAAAAAAGAAGACTTTACTTAATGTCTTAAAAATGGGGATTGTTTTAATTTTCAGTCCAATTGAGTTTTTGTGTCACACCAATATTTATATTTTCTATACAGGATCTAGTTTTTTTCCTAGACACTATTTGAGAATTGAATTTTTTGTGGTTGTATGGTGACTCATAGAATCACATGGACGCATATCAGTTTTTTACAATATTTAATACATCAAAACAACATTCCATTTTTGTACATTTGGTTATGGTAATTAGTGAATTATAATTAGTATAAGTGTGACCTAGGATTTTGGTGGTTGTCATTCCTTTATGTGAAGTATTTAATGGTGAGTGGAGGGATTTTGTTCATTTAATTACTAATAAAAAATTAGGTCACTACTATAATTGTTTATATTTTATACTTATCTTACATCACACAGTCTTTTGATATACTGTGGGGTTATGGTTGTTTTTTTCTATTAATAAAATATAATTATTTTTTAAATCTATTACCATTGGATTTACATTGATTCTTAGACACTAGTAGCTAACCAATGGTGATTTGGAATATACCTTAGGTATGTAATAGACTAGCTTGGGCATCCAATATACGTATATATCAGGTTAATTTATGAACTTTGTTTTCACATTGGTGGGTGTAAATATGATGGGATTGGACATTTACAACCTTGACCTAAAATCAGTGTGAAGATTTTTCCTTTAATTAACACGCCGAAACAAGAATTTAAATTGATTATTATAGGTGGGTTATGGAATAATAAAATTTGTTTCATGTTTTTCCTTAATTTATAATAAAATATAAAATCCTTTAGATAATAAATTTAAATGTTATATTATTAATGGTCGGATACTATTTCAGACACTTAAATCAGTCCTTAAATTTTATCTTCACCATGGGATACCTGGATGACGTTGGAAACCTTAGAACTAGTTATGAACACAATCTAATGAAATACAAAAAATGAAATTATTCATCTAGAGTTGAATGTAGAGCATCATTAGACTTATATCATTGATGATACACAAAAATTATTAGAAAAATATCGAGTTTTCATTGATAAAAAAATAATGATTCATGGTCTAAAATGGTTTTCTTTACTAATGGATCTACCTTTTTTATTGGTGGGAAAAAAATCTCCCATCATTATGGTAACCTAATACTAATATTTAATACCCCAATAAAGAGCACTAAGTGATTCAAAAGGCATTTAAAAATTCGTTGAGTATTAGTTTATTTTAATAAATAATAAAAACATGTTTTGAAAGGAATTTTAAATTACAAATTGAAGTAATAATTGTGTTTATAAATAGAGAAACACATCAATAATGAATAATAAAAAAATTAATATTAACCTATTTTAGTTTTTAACCAACATAATATTGTATGATTTATTTAACTCAATCAGATGCCACCAATAATCCCTTAGTATAAGGGAAATCAAAATATGTGAGCTTATTTACTAAAAAAATATGAATGTAAGTATTCACCCTGTCTGGTGAACAAGTAATAAATATACCACCATGAATAATTATTATACCTAAAGGGAAACATTTATGAATAAGGGATACACCTTGTGACCTTAACCCACTCATAACATCATCAAAATAGATATGAGGATGACCTCACATATCCTAACTCTAATGCATTTAAAAAAACTTTGAGTATATCTTGTGTTACAAATAACAATGAGTTTAAACAAAACATGACACATAATTAAAATATTATTTTTATTTAATATGATATTTATTAACATCCATTATAATGTTTGGCACAAATCAGATTAACTAAATTATGAAAATATGTGGTTTAAAAAAGTAAATGAATAATTATTTGGTGTCTAATTAATTATAAATGAAAATAAATACAATTTCAATATGAATTGAATATTTTTCTGGAAAACTATTTTTATGCATAAGATAATTTCTCTCAATAATTTTTAAAAATAATTTTTTTTCGATTATTTTAAAGAAATTCTATATTATATAGTGTATAAAATTATCTAACATTCTTATTATGTGTTTTCTAAAATTAGGTAAAAATTTATACAAATTTATTCTTAAAAACTGTATTTGTTCTAAAAAAAGTTTTATCATCATTTAAGAACATATTTTTAATTATTATTGAAATATTTAGAATTTTTTTTTGGAAAAAATAAATCTCATTTATGAAATCATCATGTAATATTTATCTTAGGTTTATATTTAGATAATTTTCTAGAAAGATTATTTTTTTAAGGAATTGTGAAAAAACTTATTTTATTAAAAATTATCATTTATTTTAATGATTTGAAAAACGAAAATTTTTATTAAGGTGGTTTTAAAATTAAAATTAGTCCAATTATATATTTATTATTATAATTTTCCTCATTTGAGTCAATTTTATACTGAATTATGATTTCAAAATCTTTTAAAATCTTGATGATTTTCTCTTTTAAATATATCTCTCTTGTTGGGTTTTCATGATTAATTAATTAAAATTTTTAAGTTTTTTTAATGGAATTTGACCAAATAGATTACATATTTAGAATAAAAATTATTTATGTTATATAATATGGTTAAATTATTTCTTTTATCATTAATCGTAAAAATAGTAAAAAATTATTTACCATGGTTAATGTTAAAATTAGTGTACCGTGTAGTTAAACAAAGACAATAGGGAGTAAAATGAAATAAAAACTATTAGAAAACAATTTTTCTATGCATATTTTGAACTTTTAACCTATATCTTTTATTATTTGTAATTTTTATGTTCTTTTTCTTTATGAAAAATGTGGATAAATATTATTATTTTTAAAAATTCCATTTGTTTCCTCTACCACATTTAAAAAAGGCCACACCCTCTCATCTAATCTTCAAAATTTAAAAAACCATTGGTTTGCAAAATATGATCCCAAATATCGCGTTTAAATCCCTCCCCATATAATAGTGGAATGTTTTCAAATAGAAAATCCAACCTAGGAATAATTTTTGTTAATTTTAAAGAGGTTGTCCAAATAAGAGGTAATGTTTCTGACTATGAATTTTATATTAATTCACCTTCTAAAAAAACAAAATATTATTCAATTATGATGATATAATAAAAATAGTATGTAAAATTTAGAAAAATTTATTATTTTAATGAAATACCTTAAATACATTTCCTCTATTATTAAATGGGATTCGAAATCATCAATCATGTATACAGAGGTCCAAAACCTAAAAAATTGATTTTATTAATTTTCCATCACAACCTCTCACATATAGATATAGTATTAAATTTAAGGTTTATATATGATATTTAATATATTATTATTCCTTATTAATTATAATTCCAAATCTAAATTCTTACTTTGTAACCCGTGGGAAAATAATAACATCACTTTTGGGTATGAAAAACGATCACCTCACGAACTAATGTGATATGTTTTCAATTTGTGTTGTACATGGATAGTAATAAGGATATATTTAAGGATTATATATGATATTTTAACATAATAATAATTATGGAGTTATTATATCACATAGAATTCTAACATTCTATTTCATATGGGATACAATAATATCGTTATTGTGTACGAAAGACTACCACCTCACGAAGGCAAGAAAGTTAATAAGGGTAAATTTATTTAATATATGTTATATATATTAAATGTGAATTAAAAAAAATTAAAATATTATTTACATTTTTTTTGTTTCATCCATTGCGAAAATGGAAACATCGTTCATATGTATTGAGGACATACCATCTTCATGAATAGTGTATTTGAAATTCTATCTCTAAATTATATAGATTTATATAAAATATAATATACTAAATATATGTAAATTATATTTATATAATGTATAAAAATATGTAGATTTTGTTACCATGGCCTAATTAATAGCGCCAAAAATAAAAAATCACAACATTCAAGAAATCAAAACAAATCCGTTTCTACCCGAAACATGATTTTAATACAGAATTGTTAATATATAGGTAATAAAATGTATTTATTAAATAATTTATGGAATGAAATATATTTATTGTTATTTAATAGATTTTAATGAAAATTATATTTAATATATATGAGCAAATAACATGTACGAAGGAAGTTGATACTTAAGGGAAGTGATTTCTATTCTGTCATTTATTTCTGAGATACATATATCATATTCACCCCTAATTCATTTTTGTGGTTTATATAATAAAAAATGGATATGAAATATAATTAATATTATTCATTTAATTATATCTTGGGTTTCACTTGTTGTTATTCCTAAGCATGGCTTGTAATTCGAAGTTTTCCAAACGATGTATAGGATTTTTTGACTCAATTTTCCATCATTGAGACATATGTTATGTTATGAACTCATGTAAATTTATGAGGAATATATAATTATTTTTGTAACATTTATATAATGAATATAATTGTATTAATTATATTTATTTTTTATGTGATGTAATCATTTAATAGGTATTACATTTCAAATGACACCACAATGGTCTGACTTTGATGTTCAAGTCTCAATGATTATTAAGACTATTAATTATTACAATTTTAATGATAAAATATTATGATATAATTATAAATAACCTTATTAATTTTATTCTCATATATTTATTACTTTATAATACATGATTCTCCTTACTTTTCTCTATTTATGCACTAAATATTCCAAAATAATTCTTTTAAAGAAAACCAAATTTATTTCTTTGTTCTGTCAGAAACATGTTTTCTTCCATATCCATGATTTCTAAAAATGTGTTCAAATATAGTTTAATTTTACTCTATGATTGATTAAAAAAATATTCTTAACTTTATTTTGCTAAAATTATTTTAAAGTAATCAAGATGTTGTTTTGAAAAAAGGACGGTTTGGATTTTACAAAAAATGTAAAAAGAATATTTGGTATAACGTGAATAGAATTTATTACTATCATGAACAATCAATTTTTTATAGAATACATTATAATTTTCGAATGATTAATTTAAGATAAACAGATTTCATTTTATAAAATTTTAAATACATGTTTTTTTCCTCACGAAATGTTTTAAATGATTTTTAAAGCATCCTTCATTTGGTTTCAAGATCATTTTCAATGAAAAGGATTTCAGAAATATTTTGGAATTTCTAGTTTTTATTAAGTTATTTCTAAATAATGTTATTTTACTCAATAAATGATCCAAGTGATCTTTAAAAATTATTTTAAATATTGGATTACATCTCTTTTATCTTAATTACTATTTATTTGGGATATTATCCAAAGATTCTATAGTTTTTTTGATTTTTTTATACATACAATGAAAAGATATTTATGAAATACATGTCTAGTCCATTGTTTATACCATGAGTAAAATATTATTAAACTGACCACAATTTCAATGTTTTATTATTTGATGAAATTATGAAATGATTATGAAATCTATTTGATATGAAACCCATTTCTCTTCTTGGGATCTGATATGATGAAGTCTTAATGATCATATAGAACATTTATATATTATTTTCATAATTTGATGGTGGTAACACTATAACATTGGGTAGTGATTACCCTATAACCAATTATGGTGGTCACATTTTAACTAAGGACTGGCGGGACTTATTTTTTCATTCATTGCATTGGGTAAGGATTAATGTTATATTTTCATAATGGGTACACGTGATGTTGTCCCAATATTTAAATAGGATACATAAGTGTGTTTCCTAATCCCATAATATGTTACATAAGAGGTTACCCCAAGACTGAAGTAGGTATATGGGTGTTTAAGCCAAGCCTAACACGTTATGGATGTCTTGGTTTATTGTATTGGAATTTTATTTTTTATGCCTTTGTGTATTCCACATTCTATGTATTGTGACCATTCTATTATCTCATGGATCATATTCATTGATTACATTATTATACGTTAAATATTAACTACCATGATTTATTTCATGAATCAGGTTTCTGATCTATGATATATAGGGTATATTTTCCAAAGTTAATCTCTTTTCATCATACCCATATGATCATGTTATATTGTTATCTCCATTTTTTACCCTTACTGAGAATCTAAGATCACCCATTATTATTTTTTCCTTTCCAAGGAAATAAATAATTCTATTATGTATGATATGTCTATGAAGGGTTCATGTTATTATGAACATAATCAGAGATTATATAGCTCAATTATGGTCCCATTGCTTATGTTTCCATATTCATAAAGGCAATAAACCAAAATTATTCTATTTTGGATTGTAACGTTATGTAATTAATATTGATATATTATGATATTATATTTATATATGAGATTTTGGGGTCTTTACATCTCACACAACACAAAAAAACCAAAACTTCTTGGTAAGGGTCCATGGATATATATTATATTTGATATTCACTTAATAGGTGATGATAGGATATCTAACTTCATATTTATTCCAAACAATATATACTCCTTATATATTAGATCCCATGGCATAGTCACTCATATAAAAAACAACAAAAGAAATGGTCTTAAGAGCACAAAACATATTAAAACTAGAATGCGGGTTTAATCAAAACAATCCTTATTGATATAGTCACATATATATAACCCATCACACCACAAGATATAATTGGATGTAATATCATAAATTCAAACGATCCAAACATCTAAGGATAAACCACTCACACCCAGACATTATAATCTCCATTATTAACCCCAATGAGTTTTCTAATTTGATAATCCTTGTTCTCAAACAATTCCCATAACTCTATCTATATGTCCATAATTTCTACCCATTCTAAATTAATTCTCACAACCCAAGTCACAACTCATGCTATAAGAATTTTGTTTTAATAAAAAATATTAATAAACACCTATCATTCCCAAATAAACATATAGTACATAAAAAAACCACTGTAGGTCACAATCACCCTATAAAATCTATAATCATCCCCCAAAATATTAATTCCATATAAATAAGACCACTTTTCCACTTAAAAACATTTGGTAAATCCATTATAACAAATTCAAAAACTCATATACATGATAGGTCTTGCAATCACATGAAACCACTAAAATATGGTATGAAATTCCAACCTCAATCATTGGAGACATATTTTGTTAATTAAATATACCAAAATTAATATAAATCCAATAAAATTCCTAAAAAACATATAAAATATACAAATTAGGAAAATGTTATTGGAAGAAACTAATAATAAAAACCTTGGAATATGTCTCTCATGTAATTAGACTGTAAGACTATGACCTTAACTAGAGATGTCTCTGGATTTTTATAAGTAATTGTTTTCATTATTTGAGTATATTTTTGGATTCAACTAGGGTGTGTATAAGTGGTAATTTATTATGTTTTTAAGAATTATGGGAAATGCATAGTTGGCCGATAGTTCTCCCAAACCATGGGCCCTATCCCAACAAACTATGAAACACGAAATAGATGGGATTCGCATGGAAGGTGCATTGGATGAAAAATTGGGCACCATATTAATAGAAAATGAGAACCCCCTAGAATAGGTGAATAGTTATGTCAAACGGTTAAGGGAAACTATGCACCCCTAGCATCAAATTCCGTGCATGATATTTTAATCCCCCAAAAATTAGATTTAATATTTCTTGAGCCCACATTTTAAACCCCATTCGACACTAACTCGACCTATGAATCCTTTTAATGATTTTAAAGCTTCTTGAATAGATTAAAAGACTTCATGGCCTCTATTATTGGCGAATTGATGGTGGGATTGAAGATCTTCACCTCTACCTGTAAGAGGATCTTATCCCACACGATTTAAATCTTATTTCCTGTATTTACCTCATATTTTAGAGGGTTGTTTTCCACTATTTCATTGGATGTTTATCTTGGATTGTGGGATCTTGATCTAGGACTATGGGATATTGATTGATAAATATATAATTTGTGTCTTGAATTTAGATCATGTTCATTTCCATATTCATTATTGATATTCATCAAATCGAGGACTTCCTTTGGCCTAAAGCTCATTTAGAAACTATGGTAGGTAGTCTATAATTTTAGTTTAAAGTATTGAATTAAGTTATGTGTATGTAATTTTATAACTGCTATTGTATGATAAGTAATTTATATTCATTATTGAATTAACTGATTTCATGGACTAATTAATTGAGTGGAATAGAAAATTAGGGTTGTTGAATTGATTTATTTAGAAAAATAATTGTTGATTTGATTATAAGATACTGATGTTTTTGATTTCAGATAGTTAATTATTTAATTAATTATTAGATATTGAGGTTATTTATTTGGAATAGTTAATTTTTGAAATAATTATGAGATATTGAGATTGTTTATTTTCATCAATTAATTCTTAAAATAATTTTTGAGAGATCATGAATTGCAATTCCAATTTATGGATAATTAACGGTCAAGATAATTATGGGATATTAGATTGTGAATTAAATAATTAATTTTCTAATAAATTATGATATTTTTATTTTATGTTTATTGATGAATTATGTTTTGAATTAATTAGTGGTATTAATGTGATTAATTAATTGGGGAATAGACATTAGGGAATTATGTGATGAACTAATTTTTGAATTATTACTAGGATTGAGATGATTAATTAATAAGTTAATTAATGTCTTATAGAAGATTAATTAACTATTGAATTAATAAATATATTTATATTGAAACGATGAATGGTAAAAATATAATACATATGAGAATTGCGGCAATGCATCCTAACAATAGAAATCAAGTGTCAACCGAGAAAATGAATGGTAATAATGGAATTCATGTGTAAATTGAGACAATGAATGGAAATAATGGAATTCACATGTAAATTGAGACAATGAATGGTAGAAATGGAATTAATTTTTTAATTGAGATAATGAGTGGTAATAATGGTATTCATGTGTGAAATAAGATGAAGAATTGTTAAAATGGAATTATAATATATGATATGGTTCAGGTGTCTTTGGGAGATCAGGCGTTATGTTGTTAAATAATGAATAATTGATAACATGATATCAATTTAATTTTTCATTGTATTTATTTCTTTATTCAACTGCATATAATATTGTTGACTGGACACCATTAGTGGTGGCCCACTAGGTTGTACTCACACCCCCCCCCAATGCTTACAAATTGGTACCTGAAAATATTTCATGGTCATGGGACAAGAAAATGGAAACAATCTTTTATTAGATGGTTGACTTGGGATGGAGCATGAATGAGGAAACCAGCTATGGTTTTGGACCCTCTATGGTGTTATCCGTGTCTTTACTTTTGAGATTCATTTTGACACTTGACATGAATATTGGAATGGGATATAAAATTTTTAGTTCTGGTAATGTACTTCCTGTTTGGTCACCTTATGATACTAGTATTGTTCTGGATATGGTTATATTTCAATTGGTTATTTCTTATTTATATATAAAATTTTGAAACATTTATAAATAGGGTATACCTTCCCAATTATTAATAGTATACCCTCACTTCTAGTTGAAAGCCTCATGAGTATGAGGAGGTATGCTTGAGATCATGTGACCGACCAGCTTTAGGAAACAGTGTGTGGAACCTTAGTTGGGAAGTTACTAAGTTGTATTAAAGAAATTTTATTTTGTTTTTCATTTGTCTAACTGTTTGGGAAAGGTATACATAAGATTAAAAAGTGTCAATCCTTGGTTATGTTCTTGTACATGGGAGTAGCTAACCCATGTATGGGAGATAAACCACATACCTAGGGTGGGATTATTGTTATTGGTGTTTTCCGTTATAGTTGAATATTATTTCAACTTGGGTGACACACTTGTTCAGCGATGGGATAATTTTTGTTGAATTTTTTCCCGAGATTTGAATCATAGCCTAGTGTGGCATGAGATTTTATATTGAATTCATAATTATAATCAATTTTTATTGTTGTTAGATTCATCATTTAATTCTCATATAGGAAATATGGTTTTTCATAAGTTGTTTCACATGAACAATTTTTCCTTGATTGGGAAATTGAAATTAAAATTGCCCAGTTTCAATTTGATAATTATAAAATATTGAAAATATGTGAATAATTGGGTGTCTAAATAAGATTATTGAATATGAGAATTAATTTAACCTTTTACAACAATGGATTAGGTGTAGGATGGTTAATGTAATAGATAGTGACTTAGTTTTTCCCATGTGGTGGGGTTTTGGAAAAGGAAATTTTATGGTATATTGACTTTCCCATAAATGTGTTATATTGAGAAATGAGTCCTAAGGTGCGTGCTATAATAGTAGATATATACTTCCATGAAGAAGCTCATTGAGAGGAATATAAAATTTTATGGATTGCGATGATCTACCAACAGTAGATCCCGAGGTATCGATAGTGCTTATTGATAAAGAAGGGGAGAAGTTTCATGTGAAATTTTTTTACTTCAGTAATTTATTGGAAGATACATAGTGTTATTTGTGATAATTATGTATGAATTGATGGTGGAGTTTTAGTTCCATCACCCTATGACTTTTACTATTGAGGGTAGACCTAAGGGAGATGATTTTTAGATTGATTCCATCGAGAATATACATGACCATTTGAAAACTCCAGCTATGAAAAGGGTCAATTTGGATGCTTATAAGCTATGACGATCAAAAAATCACAGGAAGGATATTCTAGCTTAGTCTAAATTGGATAATGGTATGTTATTGAATAAATTCATGGAGTAGTTCATGGAATACTTCTATCTAGAGATGCTAAAGCATGAGATAGAAGATTAGTTAATGAATATAAATCCTGGGGAGTATGTCTATGATGGACTATACTGGATGCTTCACTGACGTCCAATTATTTTCTCTAATATTGGTAGGGGGTTATATATCCACAAAGAGTTGTTTCCTATAATGAATTAAAAGTGATATTAAGCCCCATGTTAACCTCATTCAGTTAAGAATGTTTGATGAAGTAATGGATATATATCTTATAGCTGAGGGGAACCTAAGGAATGCTTCCATTGTATGATAAGTAGTTGTCACTAGATATTCAGGTGATACATCATTTGAGAGAATGAAGCATTGTTATGGGGGTGTTATCCTTGTGGATAATAGAACAAGTTTCATGGGGGAAGGGTCAATCACAAATAAAATTAGTCGGATTGTTTTCCACTGGTGAGCTATGTATTTAAACTATCATATAAATTACCTTTGACCACCATTAGACTGCAAATCATATGACAAGATGTGGAATATAAATAAGTTTTATAGGAACCTATGATAGAGGCGTAGTGATGGAGGAGCTAGATAGAACTATGGTGCAGGAATGGGATCTTCCAGACCATATCAGTATAACGCATAGAGTTCTACATGCCAAGGTGGTAGAGGTAGCGGACACAGTGCTTCTGGGTATGAGTGATCGTATTAGTGGAGTGGTGTATCATATAGGATGTAGGCCACCGCATTGAGATAAGGGGAATGATAGTTACATGTGGTGTACCCTACACATGTTGATAGCAAGGTTGTGCCTTAATAGTGAGAGGTACTATTCATTTATCTTATAAGAAATCAACTTCTTAATTTGGTAATAGTTCTTCTCATTCATTTATAACATCATAAATTGTCAGTTTTATGAGCTTACTAGTGGAGATCTTGAGTGGGGTGTAGACGATATATACACTATTTGTTGTATGGTTAAGAGACTTATCCTTGTGAATGGGTTGTTCTCTCAAGGTTGGTATGTATCACTTTATGTGGGATCTATACATATTTGTTATGCCTATCATCAACCTAACGTTGGGTGTTGACTGGTTAGTAGTGTATCGATCCCACATTGATTATTACCACATGAGAGTGACTTTTATATCTCTTAAAGGTGAAAAATATATTCTTCATATAGATTGGGATATCCAGGTGGGAAGTGCGTGTCCAATTACAGAGAAATCAGGAGATCTCATATCATATGTTACTAGTCTATTGGTGGATGATGGGGGTGTGAAATTGAATTTACATCCACCCATAGTGGGTAGGTTTTAGAATGTGTTTCATAAATACATCATAGAGATACCACCCAAGAGAGATGTGAAGTTTACAATTGAGCTCATGCAATATGATGAACTAGTTTCTATAACACCATATAGAATATCACAATAATATCTTCATGAGCCCAAGAATTAGGTGGAGTAGTTGGGGGATAAGGGGATTATCAAACAGAATATGTATCCATGGGTTTCTCCATTTCTGGTTGTAATGAATTCAGAAGTGACTCTGTGCTTGTGTTTTTATTATCGATAGTTGAACCTTATGATAGTGATAAATGGTGTCCTTTTCCATGTATTGATGGTATGTTTGACCAGTTTAGAGGATATTATGATTTATCTAATATAGAACTGAGTTCAAGGTATCATTATTAGATATTTAATCAATTTGATATTCTGAGAAATTATTTTAGAAGCATGTATGACCTATTTGATTATGACATAATTCTTTTTTGGGGTAAAACACCAAACATGTTTATGGACTTGAGGAAAATAATATTACATCCATACCTGGATCAATATGTGGCAGTGTATGTGGATGAAATCTTGGTGTACTCCAAGACTCATGATGATCATTCAAAACACCGTGACATCGTCTGAAGTACACTGAGAGAGAATAGGATAAATTCCAAGCTATATAATTGCATATTTTGATTGACTTGGTATATTTCCTGGGTCACATCATCTCATGAGAAGTTGTGTTTTTGTATCCAGATAAGGTTATGGAAGTTTTTTCTTCGGAGGCCAAGAACCTATTTGATATCCACTTCTTTTGAGGGAAGGAATGATATGATTGGAGATTCATATAGGAATATTATTCATTTGCATCACCATTTATAGGCATAAAAAGAAAGTGGATAAAGGATGAATGGATGAGAAAACGTGACATTGCCTTCCAAGAGCATAATAAGTCTTTGAAATCCACACTAATATTAATCATAACCAAGTCTGGTGAGGAGTATACGATGTATTGTTATGCTTCTCAGATAGGTCTTGGAGTTGTATCAATGTAGGGAGATCATGTTTTGGAATATGGGTCTCAACAGTTGTCACCACATGATTGAAACTACTATATGAACGACCTCAAGTTAGCTATTTTCTTTTATTCTTTGATGTATTGGAGGTATTATTTGATGGGGAAATGTTTATTGTGTATAAATATCATAAGAGATTGAATTATATGTTTTCATAGTGATATTTGAATCTCTATAAGTGAACATGGGTTGAGTATATGTAGTCATTTCATTTTGAGGTAGCATATATTACTAAGAAGTGAAATTGTAATTCTGATTCTTTATGCAGGATATCATAGAATTAGGATATTCAAAAGTCTAGTTTTTATTGGAAGATGAATACTTTACTTGCAGAGATGCATGTGGTGGTTTATGAGAGTTAGGGGATGATAATTTTGGTATCAGTTTCAGTGGATTCGACACAGTTGAGACTGATCAGAGATAAAATGTAGGAGGATATAGAGTGCTTATCCATGAGGGAAATCCTTGAATATGGGGAGTTATAATCAGATTGGATCATAGATGGGGATGGATTTTCTATGGTAGAAATCAAGATATTGTTCAAATGAGTATGCAGGAGGAGTTGATTCATGAGTTTAATGCATTAATTTTGGATATACATCTAAGTGTGTCCAAAATTTATTATTACATATGTCAGGTGTTTTATTGGCCATTAATAAAAAAAGTACATAGTTGGTTTGTGACACTATGCTACACCTGTTTGTATGTGAAATTAGATTATCAACAACATGTTGTTTTACTACAGATGTTGACAATTCCAGAATGGGTGTGGCATGTGGTGAACATGGATTTTGTTGTGATTATTTTGATGAAACCTCAGAGTATTGATGCTATTTGGGTTATTGTTGATAGAATGGCGAATGTATCACATTTATTACTATATGGGAGAATCTATTAGTAGAGAAGTTCTGATATATGTATGCTCGAGTGATTATCCATCTTCACGAGGTGCCATAGTCTATTACTTAATATCATTAGACACATTTTATTTTCACTTACATAAGGTCTTGTTAGAGTTTATAGGTATATAGGTTTGGTTTAGTATGGACTTCCACCCAAATATATATAGGAAGTTGTAGTGTACTATATAGGTTCTAGAGGATATGTGGTGATAAAGTGTTATAGACTTCGGTGGGTCTTGGGAGAAAACCAATCACTAGTGGATATCACCTATAATAGTATTTAATAGGAATCAATTCTGATGGCACCATATGAGGCTCTTTATAGTAGTATGTGCAGATCATCGCTATGGCAGATTGAGGATGGTGTGTTAAAGTTTTGGTATCGATTCTCATATATGAGATGTCAGAGAAAGTATAATTGATTTTAAACTGTATGGATATAGATCAATGATAATATAAGTAGTATGACGATATATGTCAATGACCCATATAGTATACAAATGGTGACTTTTTATTCCCTTGAGGGTCTCATAGGTTGAGTCACTGCATGATACAAATAAATGGAATGTTGGTATCCAAGTTTGTCGGAAGATTTGAGATTGTGGAGATAATCAGGATGGTGGATTGCTGACTAGATATTTCATTGAGATAAAATTCCATTCATGATGATTTCCAAGTGACATAACCTTGGCATTATCACCACGGCCTTTCTAATGTTATCTTTGTGGTTAATTTTGAGCTTAATGTAGTTGCATCCTTTGAGGGGCATCTGATCTGTGTGTTGATATTAGTGAGAAACTACTGCAGAGAAATACAATTATGATAGTTTTGGTATTTTGGAAACATGGTTGTGTTTGGGAGGAAACATGGAAGAGAGAAATATATATGAGGGATCAGTTGTGTAAATTTTTTAACTCAGAATATTAGAGATACTTGGGGGTACAACTTGAGGATGGGATATTATAAGTTAGGGTGATTGTAAGGCCCCAACATTTTGTAGAGATGTATTAAGCTTGTTTACATGTACTATATATCCTTGTTTGATTGATTTGTCTTTGGGTTATATCTAGGGTATGTTTGTGTAACACCCTGACCGAAGAATATTGGAGCTGGTGCATTATATTATTACATTTGCATGATTACAAGGAATTAAATCCCGAAGGACTAGTCAGTTTAATAATTTTGGTAAGACATATTACGTATATAATACCCACAGTACATTGGGAAATATAAAATTCATATATGATAGATAATAAAACAAAATAAACATCATCCTTGAATCACATTCAAATAATTTTTCTCTATGAAATTGGTAATGGAAACATAGTATGGGTGATCTCAAATGCCAAGTAAGGGTATGTAAATAAAAATAAATATTGAATCAATGAGGAAACGTCAAGTTTTAAAGGTAAATAACTGATAATATACACTATTCAAAAAATTAGATAAATCATAATCAACATGGAAATGTAAGAAATTAAAACACCTTCCATTTAATAAACATATTGTTAATAGAAAGCATCTATAAATATGTCGATGAAAAATCACAAAGATATGTAATTACTGAATAAAAATTATAAAAATGATTAATTATTGGATTTCATTTCTAAGGATCATTAATGACATATATCAATAAGACCTTTCACAAGATGGTATAAAACTACCAATGGAAACCCGTTTAATTTGGACATCATATTCAGCTCATGGGAACCTGTCAATTCGTCAAGTGCCTATATGAAGTCCATGCACCACCCGTCATTTCAATTGAAAATAACACAATATATCATGTAATTTAAATAAATAATATGTGATTTCAAATATCCATATTTAATAAATATTTCATATTAATAAATAATTCCACAATAAGATAAATAAATATAAAAGTTAACACCGTATATAAAAAGGATATACAGTTTAGGTAATAATAATATCCATTTACGAGAATATGGATATTCAAGGTAATTTACAACAAATAATGATTAAAATAATTTGATTGTTTCATGATAAAGTTAATAATCAAAAAATAAATAGATATTACAAAGATAATCATTTAGAACACTCTTGAGGAAAATAATCTTTAAACATTACAAAGTGTCTCTTTCCACATTGAAACATTTGAGTCATAATTCCACTTGTTTTAAATGAAACGTATAATATCATGATAATAATTATATTCATGAAATAACATTTCAATGGTATGTATATATTCGATATAAAAGTGAAAAAAAATAAGTATAAATGGAATGAAAATTGTGATGATATACGTTACCATATCTTTACTCATTGTAGTGTGGTATTTAATCTCCAATATAGTTGTTTAAAAGATGTTACTATATTATTATATAACCATAATAATATTTATTATATAATATATTATCGTATTATAATATCATATTATTCGTTTGATAATATTCCTTCATTATTTTCACTATTATGGGGGTTAATTTTCTAGTTTTTTTATTGTTTTTTGTCTTATTATTTGTTATTACTGGTATATAGATAGTCATTTCATCATATATAGAATAAAATAATCATATAAATATCATATATATTATGTAAATATTTATTTATAATAATCCCTAATATTTAGAGATAGAAAAGAACTTTACCGTTTATGGAGATGGTTGGTCGTATGTACCCATGAACACTACATTTATTTCTTTTATGAATTAAAATAATGAAAATTAAATGAATTATATGTGTATATTATAAATCAAGTTTCATATATATTTCATATATGTCACATATTTTTCTTAAAACCATCTTTATTTATTCGATGTATATTTTTAATGATTTAAAACGCTTTGAAGGGGTGATAGTCCACACTTCTAAAAAAATTGATATCGTTTTTCAAAAAATGGAGAGCATAAGAGTTTTTGTTATTTAAAAATTAAATCATAATAAAGAAATTATAAATACCATATATGTCATATATAAATATTTTTTCCATCCTAATTCCCACTATAATAGTTGGTAAAGAAAAAAATGAAGAATCATCATTTCGTGAGGTGATAGTTCATTATACACATAAATAGTAGGTATGTTACCCATTAGATGGATGTGTGTGTAAGTGAATTTAGAACCCAAAACATACCAAAATAGCTATATATTTATGATACTAATGTTACGATATAGTCTAGGAATAATAATAATTTATGTGGTGGAGAATTAAAATAAAACTAATGATATTGACAAAGAATGTTACCTATTCTTTTTGTAACTGCCTTTAGTTTACACCAAAGGGTTTCCAGGGATGGATTTATAATTAGGTTGTGTCTTATATATTTTTTGGATTAATTTTTATGAGCTATTTTTATAAATATTTTTATAGAAAAATTTTCTAGAGATGTGTGAGGTAGTGGTAGGATATAAGGCCTTTTTAATGGAGGAAGAGTGACACTCATGTAAATTTTTGGAAAGGGAATTACACCCTCATCTTTCCCATGTAATGTGGACCCAATAATAGAAAAAATTAGATACAAAAGATGATATCATATAAATATGTTTATATAGTGGAATTTGGACAAGTTCTTAGGATATTTGGGCCCTTAAGATTAAGGTTTTGTCATTTATTAAGCTAATCATTCTCTTAATCATTGTAAATAGTTTTAATCCCATCCAATACTATTTTTGGTAAAAACATTTTTTAAATTTTATGAAATTAAAAATTATGATTATTCAAAATATGGAATCCATTTTTCCAAATTCTAGTCACATAAGTTGCATAAATTATTTTAAAATTAGTCCCACATATGGGATGACAATGTGGGTTTTTAAAGTAAAATAATTAAAAATTTTACTAAGTTTTAATATTCAGTTTCAAAGTGAAATTGTTTCCAATGAACTATATTGAAAGAACAGATAAAAAGTTAATCTAATTAAAAAATCATACCAATTTAATTTATAATTTTACCCTATAAAGAAATTAGATGAAATTTTTTTCTTGAATTAAAATTCAGTATATTTTTACTATACATAAAAAAACTAAAACTATAGAAAAATATCAAAAATTCACCTTAAGATAACTATTATGTTCTTATTTTAAAGATGAATTATATTTTTACATATAAAAATTATAAAATTTGAAAAATTTGGATTTAAAATATTTCCTCCATAAAAAGGCGATGAAATTACCTTTATAAAAATATAGTATTTTATGCATACAATTTGGTTTGTTTTTATTATATTTTCTCCAAATATATTAGATGAGTGTAAATAAATTTGGTATGATATATAATATATAAATTTACTATATAAAATCACAAAAATGTGTAAAATTGAATTTAATGTCAGAAACGTGACTTAATTGTGTTTTATTTTAATCGGGTGCTGTGTGTATTGAAAATATATCAAAAAACTAATATTATTCCCAATATAAAATACGTTAATGTATTGGGATAATAAATTAATCCCTCGTTCAAAAATTTCATCCCAGAAATTTTTGGGGAATTACCTTCAAATTTGTTTTGGATGTTCTTCTTTATAAAATCTTATGGTTAACATGTTTCTTTTTCCATTTTTTTATTTCTCTAGACAACCATTACTAGATGAGTCATCTGAATCCTCAAAACAAGCTCTCTTGTATCAAGAATCATGATGGGTTCTTCACAATATGAAATTTGAGGTTCTAAGACTATCTCATACGAGAAGATCAAATGTGTTGGGTCTGATATGTAATTCATTTGTTTACATGCATGGAAAAAATCATGTACCTTTGAGCGATTTGGTGGTATTTACAAATTATATGAAAAAAAAATCAACCCTTTAATGAATTTCAAAGGGTATGATATACCTGGGACTCATCTTCCCTTTGTCACCAAACCTTATTACACCCTTCTGTAGAGATACATTTTGGAAAACATGATATCCCATTTAGAATTATTAATGATTCCTCTAGTTTTAAACATAAATATTCCACGTACGTTGGCCTCTTTAATATGATCCTGAGTTTATTTTACCTTTGACTTCATTTATTTAACATGTTCTGGTCTGACATGATTCCTTTCGCCAAATTCATCCCAACAAGTTAGTGTATGGAATCTCATTCCATATAATTCATTATACGATTCCATTTGAATAATTGAATAGAATCCATTATTTTATGGAAATCTACCAAAGGTATGTATTAATCCCACATAACTTGAATGTAGAGTAAGCATGAACTCATAATAATTTCTATTATCAGATTTTTTTCAAACTATCCATCAGTTTGAGGATGGTAAGCAGTAAACAAATGAAGCTCAATGTCATGATCCTTCTAAATAATATTAAATAATTTTGATGTAAACGAGGTTATTGATCATAATAAATCGATTGATCTATGAAATGATTTCTTACGACTTCAATAATATACATCCTTGTGAGGTTCTCAAGTGGAAGGTATTATCTAATGTAAAGGAAATTAGTATATTTGTTTAGGAGCTCCATAATAACCCATATTGCATCATTCTTTCGAGGATTATTTTTTAGTCCCTTCACAATGTCCATAAAATTTTCAACATGTTTCCATATAGAAATAGGATTAGGTTTTAGAAATCCTTTAGGATACCTCCTCAAAGTATTCACTTGTTGATAAACCAAGCATCTGGACACATAATCAACAATTTCCTTCTTTATGTTATCCCACCTAAAATATTCCTTCAAGTCTCTATTCATCGAGGTGCACCTTGGGTGGATAGAGAAATTTGAGATAAGAGAATCATCCAATAACACTCCTTTTAAATGAGGAATATATAGTGTTGACTCAATATGTTACCTTATGACTTTTCTATTACTTTATGTTTTGAAAATCCCAAATACATTTTCTTAAGGAATGTTAACTTTCTCTAAGAATTATTTTCTTATGAAAAACATTATTTCTAAAAGAAATTTTATGTATTTACCCTTGGATTTAAATTAATTGTCCAATTTTTTCTTAAAAATAGTATAACTAAACAAAAAATCAGATCTTTATCTAATAGAGAACCTTACAGTCCTTTAGATTCCGATTTCATTAGAATTTGGACTCTGAATTCTCTAAAAATCAGACTCTGGACTATCTAAAAATTAGATTCTGAATTATATGAAAATACCACTAAAAATTATTTTAAAAGACAACTCCAAATTTTTTACAATTAAGACATTAAATTCTCTAAAAAATATAGTTTTAATTATCTGAATATCATACAGCAAATTCTCAGAAAATCATACTCTAAATTCTTTGAAAATAAGGCTCTGAATAGTCTACAAATCAGACTCTAAATTCATTGAAAACCTTACTACGGATTCTATGAATATTAGACTCTAAATTCTATGAAAATTTAACTCCTAATACTCTGAAAACTAGACTCTGAGTTCTTTGAAAACCATATTTTGAATTCTCTAAAAATCAGACTCTGATTTTTTTAGATTATGATTTCTAATTTTCCTTGTATCCAATTATTCTTATTGGTTAGTGTTTCTTTTCATTCTTAACATATTGTTCCAATTTTATCAGATCCTATTATTCTTAAGATACATAAACATGATATTATTTTCCTTACATATTATTGTTTCTTAATACTTATAATGTTTCCTATTTTTTCTTACATGAAATGATGTCATACAATATATTTGTAACAAATATTTTGCTAAGTGAAACGAATATAGGTCACTCTGAAATTCAATTAAAAATATAACCTTTGTAGGAGGTGTTATCCATTGAGATTACCCCCTATAAATGAAAATCCATTTGAACGATCCCAAAAAGATAGAACACAACACCCATATAAAGATTGCATGTTGGGATGTTGTGAAGTGATTTCTAGAGAGAGACTCTCATGATTTGTGTGATCTGTGAACAACTTGTTCAACCTGATTTGTGTGAATCCGATTGTGGATATGTAAAATAGAGGGCTTATGGGGATTGGAAGATAGATGTGTTAATTATCGTAAAGTTCAAGGGCTTCTAGGGAGAGTAATATAGAGGTTCCGATCACTTTAATGATCAAGGGCTTGTGGGGTAACAAGACAGATTCCAATTTTCTTATCGAGGTCTTATCATGGTGTGGGTAAGAAATAATTTCTTGAAAGTAAATTAAACGGACCATTATCCAAGTTTTTTAGATACCCTTTTCTTTGGGTAAAATATATTTCCTACTTCATTACTTATTTTTTAAACGTTTTTATTTCTGCTGCATTTTGTTAAAAAAAGAGAGTATAACATTCTTATACATTAGTATTCTTGTATACTCTAATATAAATAAGATTATATATGTTGTCAGGTAGAATAATTAGTTATGTAATCTTTTCTTATGTTTTATTATTGAATCCATTATTCAGATTCTAAGAAGGTTAGTTTCTTAGATAATAACATAATAGGGTTTGTGACTCCATCCTGTTTATCATTGTAAAACATTGATTTTCTTAGGGATAAAAATAAATGTTTTTAACCTAAAAATCACCCCTCTTGTAATTTAGAATATTTATATATATTTCGATCTTACAATTGGTATCATATTAGGTCTCAAAAATACTTATAAATGCATATATGTTTTCTTACTCATATTTTCATGCATACCTTTTCTTCTTCATGATTTATTAGATTTTTCTATATAATATTATTCTACTAAACCTTTTTCTGGAAATAATTGTTTTTATTTTCTTATATAAATGGAATGAAAGAATGCTGGTTCTATAGAAATATAAATCCTACCAGACCCCCAATTTTTTAGGAAATGACTATGAAAATTTAGAGAGATAGGACGAAGACCATTAAAATCAATACTAGTGTGGATAACTTTGTTTTTATTATGGGGGGAAACAATATTCCTGACATAGAAATAAAAACCATTAACAATCAAGAAAAACAAGAATATAAACTAAAATTCAAGGTATGTAGTACTCTGTTATGTTCCATGAAAAGGAATATCAATAGAAAAATATCATCTTGTAAAGATGTTAATAGTATTTGGAAGAAACATGAAGTTACTCACATTGGAACTTTAAATGCCATAGAAACAACGAGAGCTATGTTAAGAACTGAATATCATGGATTTTTATTTCCATATGGAGAACCAGTTTGCAAAGTGCAATAAATATTTATGACTATTATCATCAGTCTTCAATCTATGGGAGAAAAAGTACATGATGATGAAATCATTATGGAAAAGATAGTTGAGATTATTCCCAATGAGTGGGAATCTAAAAGGAAAACAATTGATGAAAATAGGAAAGTATATATCATCAATCATGATGATTTATTTGGAACTATTTTATTACATGAAACAATATTAAATAGAGATTCAATGTTAGAAATGAAAAACAATGGTAATGGAAGAGTTTCATTCACTACTACATCTAAATCCAAGACTCCATAAACAGTAACAGGATCAAAAGCTATGAAATATAGTTTTATATCTGAATCAAGTGATAATGATTAGTATGAGAATGAACTAGAAATAAAGAATGAATTATGAACAAGATTGTGATAAAAGAATGATTTTCATCAAAGATATGAGAATAATGAAAGAAAGGACAAGAAAGATTCAGAAGTCAGTTGTTATGAATGAAAAAGGGTTTGACATATCAGACCTGATTGTCCTATGGTCAAGAGAAAAGACAGAAAGGTACAAAATGTTAAATCATTAACCAATATTTATTTAAATGATAATTTTTATAAATGAATAATATTATGAATATTCAAATAAAGAATCTTCCTCATCCGAAGATAATACCCTACCTTTGTTTGATGCAGTCTCTAGATTTTATAAATTACATGGAAAAGAGAATTGTAAGATAAAAAATATGATAGAGAATGAAAATTATAGAATTTATGTTTTAACAAAATAAGTATAATGTCATTATAAATATCTTGAACTAAAAACACTTGATTTTGATGATTTTTCCAAAAAAAAATAGGATGTTAATTATGAGAAGGATAAACCGTCGAAGGATCTTGAAAATTTTATTTCTATGAAAAATGTTCTGGAGAATAACTCAAACTCTAAGACTAATGACTATGAGGAAAGGAATTCAGTAATCAGATTAAAATATAAAATATTTTCCATAATGAAACTTTTATCATGTTACACTTCTAAAATGAAGGAATTTGATAAATTTTATTCACAACTTTTTCCACTTATGAATAGTTTGGGATTTGGTTATACTCATTAAAAACCAATTTTTAGACATAATTAAATTGTTCAACAAAGTGATACTTTTTCCACTGTGTGTCAATGTGGTGGAAATTGGGAGAGAATTTTTTCATTAAAGAAAACCCAATCCATAGGTTTTAATAACGATTATTTTTCTATGAAAATTTGGATACCAAGGATTTTACATTCAAATAATTTTTGATCCATGAATGTTTGGATTTTTTATGTCTAACTATTTTATTTAAACAAAAATAATGGATCTTCCAATAAAAATACATTTTACATGGATAGTGGATGTTCTCGAAATATGACTGGTAAAAAAACATATTTAAAAACATTGTCAAGATGGATGGTGGAAAAGTAAAATTGGAAGATGATGCTAAAGGTGAAATTGTTGGTATAGGTAAAATTGATGTTATTAGAAAATATTTAATTTCAAATGTTTTATTTGTTAAATGTATTAAGTACAACCTTATAAGCATAATTCAATTATGTGATGAAGGTTACCTCATGAATTTTAGGGATGATAAATGTCTAGTACACAATTCCAAGGAAAAGTTCATTCTATCTTCCCATAAGAATAGGAAGATTTATACACTATAAATTAAAGTCCTTATGATCAAATATTATATATTCTTTAGTGCAATGGAAGATCAATAATGGACAATGATAGAATAATACGACACTATAACCTTAAGATCATATGGAAACACTCAACGAAAAGGCTTTTAAGGATCTACTGAATCATAGAATTGATTCTTTAAAATTTTGTGATCCTTGTCAATATAGAAATAAACACAAGTCGGGCTTTAAATCAATCAGTGATGTCTCAAATTCTGATTCGTTACAGTTAGTGAATATGGATATTTTCATTCCAACACAAACCAGATGTTTTGGAGGCAAATAATATGTATTTTTTTAAGTTGATAATGACACAATATTTATTTGGGGTCTATTTTCTTGCAACGAAATATTAACCTTTTTTTATTTTAAATTTTTTCCATCCATAGTTAAAATTAGAAAGAACTTCCATTGATGACTATTTATAGTGATCATGGGGAAGAATTTGAAAATTAAGAGTTTGAATCTATTTGTAGTTTGAAAAGTATTACTCATAACTTATCATCTCCAAGAACTCATCAACAAAATAGTTTTGTTGAATGAAGAAACCAGATTCTTAAAGAGATAACTTGAACCATGTTGAGTGAATTTTCTATCAATAAATACCTTTAGGAATATTTTTATGTAATACATACTATACTATAAGTCATGTTTTAATCATACCATTTCTTAATAAAACACTTAATGAATTGGGAACTGGTCAAAAACATAATGTTTCTTACTTCAAATTATTTGGATGAAAAGTATTAAAGTTGAACATTAAAGACAAATTGCATAAATTCACACCCAAATATGATTAAGTAAGTTTGACATGCTACTCCACTACTTCTAAGCCTTCTAGTGTTTCTAAAAAAATCATGTATTATTGAGGAAATAGTACATGTTATATTTGATGGAACTGGTCCTTTTTTATGAACAAGCCCAACCTACATCTTCTTATGTGTTTTCAAAAATAGATTATCAACCTTTGATGGAAGATTCGTCTAATAAAGGTAATACTCAAGAAAAAATATTCTGAACTATTTAACCTAGAAGATTTTTTACCTCATGTTGATGAAAAGGTTTTACAAAATACAAATCAGTTGTTTCTTAAGAATCATTCCGTGATTGTATCATTGGTGATGTAAACCAACCTTCAGGGACTAGTATTTTGTAATAAATGAACTAAAAATTTTATCATTTATTTCCCAATTATAACATAAAAGTATGGAAGAATATTTAGGTGAATAATGCTGAATTAAATCTATACAAGATGAATTAAATGAATTCAAAAGGAAAAATATTTGGACCCTATTTAAAAGATCGAAGAAATATTTTTTAATTGGTGTAAAATGGGTCTTCATAAATAAATGTGATGAAAATGTATTCATGGTATGAAATAATGAAAGAGTAGTTTTTAAAGGATATAATCAAAAAAGAAAGAATATACTATGATGAAACCTATGCTCCAGTAGCTAGACTTGAATGAATTTATATTTCAGTAGCCTTTGCAGCATTTATTAATTTTAAACATTTTGAAATGGATGTGAATTTTGTTTTCATTAAAGGATATGTTCAAGAGGAAGTTTAAGATGAACTAACTCTCGATTTTTAAGGCACATAACATCTTGAACATTTTTTCAAACATACCAATGATTTATATGGACTTAAATGATCCCATGGAGCCTTGTATGATAAGATTATAATATTTTTCTTACAAAACAATTATGTTAATGAAACAGAAGATCCAAAAAATTTTAAAAAGAAAAATAATAATTTTTTTTATTGATCAAATTTATGTTGATTACATTATATTTGGATCAACACAGGAATCTTTAACTACTTGATTGTGACTCTCATGAACACTAAATTTAAAATGAGTATGATCGGTGAGTTAGCATTCTTCCTTAGGTTTAACATTTCTCTAAAACCAAAAGGAGCATATATATATCAACATATGTATTTTATAAATATTCAGGAAAATTATGGATATGACAATACTAAAGGTATAGGTACACCCATAAGTACTTCAAACACCCTAGATCATGATGAAGTGGGAAAACCAGTAGATCAAACATTTTTTCGAGGTAAGATAGAAAGATTATTATACTTAACAGCTAGTCATCTAGACATAATTTTTTTAGTTTTTTTATGTGAAATATATCAATATAATATTATGGAATCTCATTTAGAAGAAGTAAAAATAATTTTTTTCTTCTATTTAATGGGAACCATGGATTTAGGACTTTTTTATTCTTCTTGAAATGATTTTTTTTAAAAAAAATTCAGATGATAATTTTGGTGGATGTAGAATGGACATGAAAACTACATCCAGAACTTGTCACATATCAGGATATTCATTAGTTTGTTGGTCATCAACTAAGAAATGCTTAGTAGAAATTTCTACTACTGAAGTTGAATACATAGTTGCAGGATGTTGTGGTGGTCATGTGTTATGGATGCAACAGACACTAATAGACTATGGAATGAGCTTTACCAAAAAATAGACAATATGTGATAATAATAGTGTCATTTACCTAATAAAAAACCATGTACATCACTCTAAAGAAAATCACATAGATATTAGACATCATTTTCTTAGGGATCATATGCTTAAAGGATATATTATTTTACAATTTAATAGTACCCAAGAAGAAATTTCAGACATTTTTAAAAAAGCATTACCCTGTGATAGATTTTAGTACATTATACAAAAGTTATGAATGATAACCATAAGTTAATCAACCATATTAACTTTTTTTAAAAACAATATCCTAACATTAAAATTCTCCTTTTTATGAGGGATGGGGTAGATATGTTTATTCATTTATATTTCCCTTTCCAAAACATTTGAGAATCTGAAATTTTCAGAACATAAAATTGTTCCTTTCTTCAATAATAATTTTTGGAAACTGTGTTTCATAAGAAGAAAATTATTAATATAAAAAATTCTTTCTGAGTAAATCAGAAGGTAATTTTTTGTACTTTTTCATTATTGTTGTTATTTATATCTTATTTTAAGAAATCATTATCAGATTCACTTTCCATAAATTTTATTTTTTCAAAAAACCTAAATATATCAGAACATTAAAAACCTTTGTTAGGAATTGATATCAATTGTTATATCAGATCAAGATAATCCCAACGATTGGATTGATTCTAGAATATGAACCACCACTATAAACCTGTTTAATGGACCCCCTATTTGCGTCCCACATCAGTTATTCTAGTGTTTTTGTGTTGAAGCTATGCCTCCCTTCAAAGCCACCATTTAGTTTTCTCAATTTCATTATGATTTTAATGTCTATTGGTGTTTACTATAAAAATATGAGGGCCATAATCAAGTAATTTATGGATTGGTTAAATTACATAGAAATGTTGGTGGACACAAAATTCTATGTCAACTATGATTCTATGATTTTAAAAATTATATGAAATTTTTTTTGGGAATGCATCTACATATCTAGGGAAAAAATTAAGATCTGGTATGTTTTGATCAATATAATGAATTCTATGATATAGTTAGTTTTTATGAAAAAGGAGGAAAATAATTTTTTTCATTCAAAAGTTATAGAAAAACATATTCCATGTTTTTTAACAAGGATGCTAGTATATTTTATATTCCAAATGATGGATAATCAGTATTTTTCTCTCATAAGATTCCAGTTATGGATGGTTCATTGGATAAGGTTATGGAAATTGAATGTCTTGGACATAAAAAAGATAGGTCATCAAAGATTTCTCGCCTTTCAAAAAACATAGATCGTTAACTATGTGGATGAAAGGATTTATAATTCCACGAAATGAAGGTAAGGATTTAATTATGAAATGTGATATCTTCATGATTGATTTATTTTTGAATAAAAGGAAGATAAACATCATCATGTACATTCTCCTATCCATAAGAAATATTGATAATGGCACCCTCAAGACTCAGATAATAATGTATCCAGTAATCATGTCGATGATTTTTGTCCTTTTCATAGAATTATTCAAAATTCCTTGATGATCACAACCAAAAGTTATTATGATAATGGTGTTGAGTGATGATACTCTAGAAATAGTGAATATTGGTTTCAGTATTTAGACAAGATAGTTCAATGATTTTTATGATAATGATGATCTTGATGTCAGCAAGAAAGGTAAATCAAGTGAATGTTATCTGAAAACCCCAATGAAATGAAAAGAAACTGGAACCACAAGAGAAATTTTATGCACCTGAATCAGTATCTTTTCCACCCAAGATGAAAACAAAAAATAATTTCACTTATTAAGTGGTAGCCAAATTGAGGGAGTAAGAAAAGAAAAATAAAGAAGGAGATCTCATTTTTGGGTTAGACTCTAATAAGTCTAATGAATTGAAAAATCAAGAAACTAAAGAGCTTGAGAAACAAGCTAAAGAGAAGAAGTTAAAGAATAATGTGTCAAAAGTTGAGACTTTTCATGCTATTCTTAAAGATACTGAAAAAAAACCCAAAAAAAATTCAGGAACTAGAATCCGTCTTACATGAATCTGTTCTAATTGATACTTCAAGTGCAGATAAAATAAAGAAATCAATTTCAATTCTGGGACCCATTATTGAAGAAGAAGTAGTTCAGAAAGAATAATTAGAGGATGAGGAAAGTGATAATGTAATAAAAATGGTGTAAGAATACCATGAGAAAGAAATTCATTTGGAAATGATATCTATAATAACTTCCTAAGTAAAATCCCCCAAGATAATTTCAGAAGAACAATCACTTCCAAAAAATGGTAATTCTCAAGATGATATTGATAATCCTTTAGATGATGACAGTTTTAATCATGATTTTATTCATTATGGTGATGATAAGTAAATTTGTGAAAATTTGATGATAAATATTTTGATGATGCTGATAGAATAAGTCATGATTCTGATAGAGATCCTGAGACTTTGAAAGTTTAGAAGAAAATATATAAATATCATAAATTTAATAAAGTGGTTTTTGATCCCTTAATGAATGATAATGTTTCAAAATCCAAGAGGGATGTTGTTTTTGGAGAATCTAAGGGACAAGCCGATGAAAAAGAAAAAATTCCCTCAACAGCAAGGGAATCAGCTTCAGGATCCTTGTCTCCCTTAGGATAAGATTTTTTTGTTCAGTCCTTGAAGAATCATGTGAATACCATTATCTTATTTTCATGCATTGACTAGATATATTAGTTACTAAAAAAATCAATCATAAGTAATATTCATTAAGAAATATCATATAAACGATTATCAAAATTGAAGTTGAATTTATGACTTTTCAAATTGGTTATGATTCTCACAGAATGATGTGCAAGGAAAGAAAAAAGTTTTCCATGTCAGTGATAGATGAAATTAAAATCATTAATGATTTCATTGATTTATTTAAGGGTTATTTTGATATGTTTGATGACAAAATCATGAACCGTTCAATAAGTTTCTCAAAATGGTTGAAGGAATGTCATGTTAGTCAACAACTAGAAGATAAATAAATGAATGGAAAGTATAATTTTGAATATATAAATTTTAAAAGATAAAGGGAACTTAGGGAAGATTTGGAATAAAAATTAAAACAGAAAGAATAATTAATAATGTGTCATGGAGAATTTATGATGTCATGAGAATAATGGATCAATGATATTGAAAAGAAAAATCATAATCAGGAAAAACTGCACAAGAATATTGATGATGATCACAATGAGATAAAGAAGTTGAAGGAATCGTTGAGAAATCTAATTCCAAAGGATAAAAATAAGGATAAATGATATTTATAAAACTCTATTATTTTTTTGTATTTTCCTTGTAACAAATTTTTTCTTAATGTAATGAAATTGTGATTTATTTCCATTATTTTCCCTTGTATATTCCTAACATTATAGGTACAATTTTTTTTTCTTATTTCCTGCCACTCCTATTTGAAAATCACAAAGTGGTAGAAAAGAATGAAAAAAATATATTATAGAATAATATGTTCAACTAATGGGGATATTACATAAATAAAATATTCTTAAGTAAAAATAAAAATCTTTTCTAAGAAAGACAAGAATGATATCCTTGTGGATTTAAAATCCTAATGGGGATTTAGTTGTATTCATTATGGGTTATAAATAATGTAAAGGGAGAAAAGTATTTATTTTAATGTTCAAAAAGTGAAAACCTATTTACTTGCATTTGTTTACGAAGAGATTTTTTTTCTTTCAAAAAGGGGGAAATTGTTTACTCAATATATTACATTCTGAATCTTCCATTCCAATTATGTTTTGAAAATCAATAACTCATTTTCATAAGGAAAATTATATTTCTCTAAGAATAATTTTCTTAAGAAAAATTTTCTTTCTATAAGAAAATTTGTGTCCTTACTCTTGGTTTTAAATGTCTTATCCAATGTTTTTGTAAACCATGTTTAACTAAACCAAAAAATAATTCCTTATCTAACAAGGAACCTTACATATTCTTAGAATCCAATTTCCCATGAAATGTGACTCCTAATTCTCTGAAAATCAAATTCAAAATTCTTGGAAAATCAGAATCTGAATTCTCTGAAAATTAGACTCATAATTATGTAAAAATAATACGCCAAATTCCCTAAAAATTACACATTGAATTCCCTGAAAATTATTCTCCGAATTATCTAAAAATAAAACTCATAATTCTTTGAAACTCAGACTCCAAATTCTCTAAAAATAAAACTCTGAATTCTCTGAAAACCAGACTCTAAATTCTCTGAAAATCAGACTTCGAATTCTCTGAAAATCAGATTCCGAATTCTCTAAAAATCAGACTTCGAGTTCTTTTTTTGGACTCCAATTTCTAATTTTCCTAGTATCTAAATATTAATATTTATTAAAGTAACATTACGTTATTAACATATTGTTATGAGTTTATGAGATCTTATTATACTTAATATTCTTAAACATTATATTGTTTTCCTTGAATATTAGTGATTCTTAAGCATTATTATGCTTCCAAAAAAAATTTACATGAAATTATGTCGTGCAATATATTTTTAACTATCCTTTGGATGAGTGACTTGTATACATGTCCCTCTTAAAGTCTGGAAAAAATATGACTATTTGAGGAGAAGTCGACCATTGGGTTTTTTCACCTATAAATACCCATCCATTTTAATGATCAAAAAAATATAGAACACAACACACATCTAGAGATTACATGTTGTGATTATGTGAAGTGATTTCTAGAGAGAAACTCTCATGATTTTTGTGATCTGTGAACAACTTCTTCAACTAGGAAATGCTTGTTAATCCTTCGTACTGATACTTCACTTGTTTCTGGGTACATTTGAGTGCTTTTAGGGATGGAAAGATAAGGGTTCTGACTACCTTAATGTTTGATGGCTTTCGAGGATAGGAAGACCGAAGTTTTTATCACCTTAATAATTGAGGGTTTGTGGGGATAACAAGACATATTCCTTTATTTTTATCAACTGATTACCCTTATGTGGGTAAGAAAGACTTTATTGAAATTGTAAATCAATGGACCTTTATCCAAGGTGGTTGGATACCCTTATCTTTGAGTTAATGGACTTTTTAATTGTTTACTTCTCTTTGGTACAAGTTTTTATTTCCGCTACAGTTGGTAAAATAAATAATGTATAACTTTCTTATACTTTTGTATTCTTGTATACTCTGAAATAAACAAGATTCTATATTCTTTAAGGTAGAATATTTATGAATGTATACTTTTCTTATGTTTTCCTATTGGATCTATTATTTTGATTGAATTCTAGTTAGATTCATAGTAAATAACTAAAGAGTATTTGTGAATCCATGTTGTTTACCATTTTTAAACATAGAATTTCTTAAGGATAAAAATGATGGGTTTTAAACCTATAATTCACCCAACTCTTGTAATTGATTTTCTTCATCTATATTTAGATCCAACTGATAGAAAACATATCCTATTTCCAAGTTTTAGAACACCATCTTTATTAAAAAATCTAGTAATTTTATTTCGTTCACATCATTAATTTTATTCTAGAAGTCATCATAATCTGATTGAAAATTCATTGTCCTTTCTAATAATGACGGATTTGAAATAATTTGAAAATTTATAGATGTATCCCCTTCTATTCAAATTTCCATATCCATATTTACTAGATCCATGAGAAGAGGATCCTTCTCAATCTTCCTTAGTCTTATAAATCCAGAATCCTTCATACTCAAAAGATGTGATACCTTATTCACTTTCCCTAGGTGATATTGTATTTAGAAATCATAATATTTTAATAGCACAAGCCATCAACTTTGTCTCATATTGATAGATTTCAGTGAGAATATGTATTTAAATCTATTATAATCCATGTGTATCTCTCATTTTTTACTATAGAGATAATGTCACCATATTTTGAAAGAGAATATTATATATACTAACTCAAGATCATGGGTTGGATAGTTCTATTTGTGATTCTTCAATTAAATTTATCCATATGCAATAACATTATTATTTTTTGTAAGGGAACAAACAAATCCCTTCTTTGATGCATCATTATATCTGAAAAACCCATCACTTCCTGGTAATTGGGAAAAAAATTGCAATGACTCATATTTTATATAGTTCATCAAATCATTCACCACATTCTTTTTTCAAAATAAACATAACCCCATTCCATGTAATCATGGGTAACAGTTAAGCCAATAAGAAAAAATTTTGAATGAATCTCAGATTGTAACCAATCAAACCAATGAAACTATGTACCTCAGTTATGTTTACTGGTGTAACTGATTATCTAACTACCATTCTCTTTGTAGTATAAACTGATATTACAAAAATGGAGACTATATATTCTATAAAATAAACTTCCAAAATCCATTAATCACACTTATTAAAGTTCCCATATAAATATTCCCTTTTAAGAGTATTAAGAGTGACCCACAAATGATTCTCATGGTCATCGTAGATTTTATAATGCATCATAATATCATCAATGAATACCACAAAAAAATCACCATGATATTTTTTCAATATCCAATTCATTGGGATAATAAAAATATATGGTTCATTAGTCAACCCAAAAGGAATTATTGTAAACTCATAATGTATATAACTCATTCAAAAAATTTACTTGTAATACATTACTTATTCACATTAAATTAGTGATATCACGAATAAAGATCAATATATAAAAAATATTGGTCCCTATGATGTTGATCAAACAATTCATCAATAAATGGAAGAGGATACTTGTAACTTATTTTAATATCATTAATTTTTTAATAAACAATTCATAACCTCAGGGACCCATCATTCTTATTAGCGAAGATAACAGGGGATCCACATAGTGAAACACTAGGGAGAAAAAATCCCTTATTACCCAAATCATTTAGTTGTTTATTAAAGTACACTAATTCTATATTGTCCATTCTATATAAAGTGTTTGATATTGACCTTTAATCATGAATAAAATCAATTAAAAATTCTACCTCACACTCTAAAGGATGTCCATGTAATTCCTTAGTAAATACATGAAGGTATTATTTTACAATAGGTACATAATCAATTTAAATATTACCTTATTCTTATCTAGTTATTTTTTATTATTCTCCAATAATTTAATTTAATAGAGCTACTAATGGTGCATCCAAATTATAATCAATTAGGGAAGGTTTTTTTAGGTTATGGAGTCTACATATTCCTCACAAATCATAATGTCCTTCCTCTTGAAATAAATTTTTTATGTCATATTTTGAGATCATGTCCCTACAGAGGATAATATCAAAGTCATCAATGGATATGATAACATGGTCATCACATAAAGCATGTTTATGTGTCATAATCAGGACTTCCGAACACATATTTTTTACAACAGTAGTTCCCATATATGTTTTAACGGGGAACTCCATTATTAAATCAAAAAAAAATGTCTATTTTTCTTGGAAAATAGAGTAGATTTATGATTTTGTGATGATATAGAATCAAAAAATAAATTGGATAAATGTTGGTATATGATTAATGTACCTTCCATCATGTCATTGGGTTCTTTTACCGCCACTATGGTGATCAAATGATCTTGGCCATCTCACACAACCTCTTCTATGGAATATTCATTAGCACTTTGGGAATTAATTTTCATAATGTCCCATAACCTTACAATTATAGCATGAGATACCATTGATTGGATTCATTTCCCTTGCATTCATGAGTCTAGGGCCCCTATATTTTCTTTTATGGATAACTCATAGTCCCTTGAAACATAATACCTTGTTCTTTTTTCATGAGTTTTCACAAGATGAATATTACTCAAACTTATTCTTCTTCTTTGATGAATTTTTATTTTCTTAGTAACTAGCTGGGATATTCCAGTCATGGTTTCCCTTCAATATACTAACTATATAAAATCACTTATTTATTTTCATGGAACATATAACTATTTTATTGTATCATGAAAAAGTTTGGGAAACTACTTCCCTAGAGTGAATCAGATTAAGAACATAAAATAATTGGATGATCATGTACTCAGTTCTATGTATGTAATCAACAGTATACTAGGATACACTTGTAAATGTAGGTTCATAATCTTCAACACTTTCTCCTTCCTTTTTATTTAAGAAATGAAACATTTGCTTCATCTCCATTTTATGATCACTTGGGAAGTATTTATCGAAAAATGTATCCTTAAATGTTCTATATTCCATTAGTTATAATTATTCTTTATCCCTAGTATTCGGGATCAAGGACCGCCATTAATCAAAATCACCTTGGAGAAAATAGACCAAATGTGTAACATTTTTCCATTTGATTGTATTCCAAGTCCATAAATATATTCTCTATATACTTAATTCATATCATAGAAAAATGGATTAATATTCCAACTAATCCTTGGGGGATTATATCACATAATTTGATTTAGCATATGATATTCTCTCCAGGGAAGATTTTTCTATATTCGGACAAGGTTATTTGTTATAAATAGAATATGTTTCCTCAATATTTCTATAATGTCTTCCATTCTAGTACCAGATGTATTGGTTTCTTCAAACAGGAAATCCCTATATTTTCTTTGAGTATTGAAACCATTAGTCCTTCCACCTTCTATTTTTATACAATGGAAGAAACTGGATTAGCTCATAAAATCCCAATTTATAATTCCAAATCTAGTTAATCACATGACATAATTTTATACGTCTTAAATCATAGAATAATAAACTTTTCTTTCTTGGGGACATATTTACTTCTAAATACTTCTTAATAGTTTGTAAAAAACTTTGAATTATCATAATACAATCCACAAATATTGGCCAACCGGGTGAGCATTAAGGCCCATTATCGCGTTCCAGGTTACACCGAGTTAGACCTAACACAAATTGTCAATTTTGATACTCCTAGGAACATCTTTTCTAGAAACACATTATTATTTATTATGTAGACATGAATATGTTTCTAGGAATACCCAAATAATATATACCATACTAAAATTATTGGATGTTATTATTTACTTAACCTAAAATTCTATCTTAGGGATTTGTCCTTATTATATGTTTTCTAAATCTAATTTATAATGTTGCTGCAAATAATTCATTGAAACAATTAGAGAGACCCGACCACAAAGATCTAGGAGGCGGTGTCCTTTACCATTATGTTAAAATGATCACAAGGAATCAAATCTAAAAGGACATATAAGTTTATCATTTTTTAAAATATAGATTACATTCGAGATACACATATTTCATTTGGAAATATTAAATACAACCATAATTCAAAATAAAATGAAATGAAAAATACCCTTGAAACCCATTCAAATATTTCCGCTTCACAACTTGGGGAAATGAAACATAATAAGAGTGAGACGAAATTCTCAGTAAGGTTATGAAAAGTGGAAGAAATAATGAATAAATTTGAATAAGTCAATATTGTAATGTGTATAACTAATAACACTTTCCACTAAAATAACTATATAAGGCCTAATCAATATATAAAGTCAATAAAATAAAATAAATTCCTTTTAATCAGTAAGCATTGAATAGAATTCATCCATATATATATAGATGAAGAATAACACTGATAAGTAATAAATAAATTAACATAAAATAAATTCATAATTATTGGATGTCACGTGTTAGGAACATAAAATCTTATACCATCATGTCCTTTCACAAGATTGTTTAAAACTATAGATTGAATCCCATTTCATTTTCCAACTTAATCATCTCATGAAGACTTTTTGATACATTGATGGGGTATATAAATTCTAGGTCATTCCCATCATATCCAATCTGAAGCATTCCTCATTTAAAATAAACAAAATAATTAAAATATGTTATCTAATATCTATATTGAATAAAAAATATAGATTTATCAATAATTCCAATGTTAATTAAATAACTATCAAATTAAACACCATATGTAAAAAATATATGGTTTATGTAATAATAATATCCATGGATGAGAAAGTGGATCTATAATGAAATTAAAATTTAATACTAATTAAAATAATGTGATTATTTTATGTAAATGTTAAAAATAATAATATGAAGTTATAATACAATGATACTTGATGAGAATATTCTTGAGGAAAATAATCTTTAGACATTCCAAAGTGTCCCATAACACAATAAAAAATATGAATAATTATTCCTTTTGAATAAAATAAAACTTATAAAATCTTGATTATAGTGGGATTAATGATTTATTTTATCAAAAAGAAATATATATTCCATTTATAAATGAATAACAACCAATAAGTCTCAATAAAATTTAAATTGAGATGAAATCCCTTACCTTATACATATTTTTTTACGGTATTTAACCTAATTAAAAGTCGTTTAAAACAAGTTAATAACTTATAATATTACCATAATAATATTAATGATTTCACATATGATCCTATTATAATATATTATTACCCATTTGATAACAATATTTTATTATTTTAACATTTTTTGGTGTTTATTTCCTTGCTTATGAGTATGTTTTGTCTTGTTATTTATTGTAACTATTACTTATATCATGATTTAATCATATTAGGAATGTAAAAAATGATTTATATATCATATATATTCACAATATATTTATTTACAATAACACATAATATTAGGAGATAAGAAATTAGTTTCACCGTTTATATAGACGGTAGGTTGTACGGATGCATGAACGCTACTTTAATTTCGTTTCCATATTAAAATTATGAAAATTTAATGATATATATGTGTATATTATAATTTATCTAACATATCTATGTCATATATGTCATATATGTTTGTTAAAACTCTAATTTATACATTATATGTATATTGTGAAAGAATCAGATCAGTTTGAGGGGTGGTAGTCCACACTTACCCAAATGACGTTATCAAATTTACACAAAATAAAAATCATAACGGTATGTTTAATATAAAATTTAATTATTAATAAAAAAATTATATATATCATATATAACATATATAAAAAGTTTTTCCATCATATTTCCCACCATGATAGGTGATTAAGGAACAATTAACAATCATTATTTCATGAGGTGGTAGATCATCAAACACACAAATGGTATGTTCATTACCCATTAGATGGATGAGTGTGAAAAAGAAAGTAAAATTATTAACATAATAAATAATTATATATTTAGGATACTAATGATATTATATAATTTTAGATTATGAATATTTGATACATGGGGAATGGAAATAAAACTAAAGACCTTGAGGAAGGATGTTATCTTTTATTTGGGTAACTCTTTTTGGTTTCCATCAAAGGTAATCCTTGGATGGATATAATATAAATATGAGACATATAAACTATAGGAAGGGA
The DNA here is from genome assembly GCA_963277665.1 of Viscum album. Classification (NCBI taxonomy): domain Eukaryota; kingdom Viridiplantae; phylum Streptophyta; class Magnoliopsida; order Santalales; family Viscaceae; genus Viscum; species Viscum album. The sequence goes on from CAUJRU010000464.1 coordinate 546,735, forward strand.
TTTTTAGGAGCTATTTTTGTAGATCTTGGTCAACACAAAGTATCTTGAGAGGAGTGTGGAAGTGGGAGGAGAGGAGGCATTTTTATATTACATGAAGAGTGGCACCCTTGTATATTTTTAAAATTGGAATTACAATGAAATATTTTCCATGTATTTTGTATAAACTAATAGAAAACATTATATTTAAGTGAGGATAGTATAGAAATATGTCCATAAAATGGATTTTGGACGAGTTACAAGGTCATTTGGGCCATTATGTTTAAGGTTTAGTAATTTATTGAACTAATTTTGCTCTTTATCATTGTAATTAATTTTAATCAAATTTAATAAACTTTTTAGTCAAAAACTAATTTGAACATATTATATAATAAAAATTATTATGATTCCAATTATGTAATCCATTTACCCAATTACAATCATATAACTGGATGAGATTAAATTTAAATTAATCCTACAAATGGGATGAAAATGCATGTTTTTAAAGAAACATCATTCAATAGTTTTCTATGTTTTTAAATTTATTATCAATGTGAAATTGATTATAATGAACTACATTGCATGAATTGGTAAAAATATAATCTCATTAAACATTAAAAAAAATTAATACTATAATTTAACATCATAACCCAATTAGACGAAAATAGAATTTTCAATTACGAATTGCTATTTTTTACTATTCATTAAAAAATGAAAGTCCATAGAAAAATATAAAAAAATTCTGCTATGATAATTTTTATGTTCTTATTTTTAGGATTAATTTTATCTTGAAATATAATATATATATATATATAAGGTCCAAAATTTGGATTTAAAATTAGTTCTCCATTAAAAGGTGGAAAACTTTTCTCTGTGTAAATATAGTATTTTATGATTAAATTTTTGTTTAGTTTTATCTTATGTCCATAAAATATAATGGATGAGTGTAAAAAATTTTGTTTGGATATATAATATCTAAATTTACTATATAAAATCTCTAAAATTCATCGAACATAATTTACTTGTCCATGAATGACTAAAATGGTTTTTTTTAAATAAGATATTGTGTGTATTGAAAATGTATAAAAAATTAAATTTATTATAAAAATAAAATATGGTAAATTATTCGGGTGATACTATTTGGGAGGAATTTATTAATTTTTTAAGATGTATGGGATGTTCATGGTTGGCACATGGTTTACCCAAAACCTTATGAGCCTGCCAAAAAAACTATGCAAGCCCAAACAGAGGGGATTCACGCAGCCGGTAGAGGGTCTTTCATACCATGTATCCTCTTAGGAGAAACCATGTACCCCCTATAAGAGGCACATAGTTAATTCACTTGGTTATGAGAAAATATGTTCCCTGGAAAGAAAACTATGCGTATGGGATTTAAATCACACAAAATTAGTTTTAAAATTTCACGAGTCTCTATTTTAGAACTAAATCAACCCCTAATTCATTTTCTTGATTTTGGAGCATCCCGGAAAGACTCCAAGCCTTTCTAACCTCTATTCCTGGCAAACTGTGGGTAGGATTGAGGATCTTTACCCCTTCCGGAATGTGTATCTTATCCGATGTGGTTTCCTCCTTCTTCCCCATCATTAAATAAAATTTTAAAGGGATGTTACACTATGTTTAATTGTATATAGATATTCGATTGTGGGATCATGATTGTTAAATATTGTATTGGGGTTTTAGATCAAGATGTTGATCTTCACCGTCATCTGGATTGATCCCCTTCAAAATGGGGAATTCTGTTGGGCGAATTCTCATCCATGAATTGTGGTTATTGGTTCATAATTCAAGTCCCAAAGTCTTGAATTAAATTACATGTATGTTATTTTATAATTACTATTGGATGATTTGAAATTCAGATTCTTGATTCAATTAATTAATATGATGAATTAATTAATTGATGGATTTCAGAAATTAGGGACATTAAACTGCATTAATTGGGAAAATAATTTACGAATTAATTATAAGATATTGAGGTTTTGGATTTGATATGGCTACTTGTTGACTTAATTTTTAGATATTGAGACTTTTGTATTGAGATATTTAATATTTGATTTAATTATGAAATATATAGATTTTTTATATGAGGTAATTAATTATTGAGATATATTGAATAGGAATTGAGATTTGGGGATAATTAATTTTTGATTTAATTTTTTGGATATTTGATTGTGAATTGATTAATTAATTGTGGAATTAATTATTGTATATTGGGTTTTTCGATATTTATTAATTAATTAGGCAATTAATTAATGGGGTTGTTGTGCTTAATTAATTGGGGAATTAATTAAGGGGAATTACATGATGAACTAATTATTGATTTTCTTAATGGTATTGAGACGATTAATTTATTTTTGAGTAAATTAATGTAATAGATATGATAAATTAAATTTTTGATTAATTAATGGAATGATATTGAAATGATGAATGTTAATAATGGAATTAATATGAGAATTTAGGAAATGATCGGTAATAATGGAATTCATATTTGAAATGATATAATTAATGTCAATAATGGAATTCATGTATGAATTAATACAATGAATGGTAGAAATATAATCCACGTGCAGACTGAGACGGTCAATGGTAAAAATGTAATTCTTAAGTGAATTGATAAAATGAGTGGTAAAAATGGAATCCATGTGTGAAATGATATGTAGAATGGTTAAATTGGCATTTTCATATATGATATGGTTCAGGTATCATCGAGAAACTAGGGTTTATTTGGCTAAATAAGTAATAATTTATAATGTGATGAATTTTTACTTATTCATTGCATATATTTCATTATACAATGACAAACAGAGTTATTGACAGTGTATTGTTTTTAGACATAATTGGTATTTGCCAATTTAGTTATACTCACACCATACTCAAGCTTCCAGATTGGTGCTCGAATAGATTTATTGGTTGTGTGATTAGATATGGGAAACGACTTTATGTAAATTGGAAGAGAAGGGATGGTTCATAGATGTGGGAACCAGATGTGTTTTGGGCCCCATTTGGGATTTTTCAGTGGGTTTACTTTTGAGTTTCTTTTTCACAAATGATATTTACATTGTCATTGCATTTCTATTATTTAGTTTTTGGAATTTTTTCCCGTTTTGGTCATCTTTTGATGCTGGTATTATTCTAGCTATGGTAATATTTCATTTCGATACTACTAATTTATTATCTGATATTTTTCAACTTTGATAAATATAATCATAGTATTCCCAGGATCGATATCAGTCCCTTGTTTCTAGTCAGTAGCCTCTGGTGTAGAGAGAGGCATTCATGATTTCTTTTGACTGACTGTCTCCGGTCACCAGTGAGTGGAACGTAGGATGAGATGTTGCAAAGACACCCCATAGAGGGCTGATCATAACAAAGAGCATAATGAACCAAAATTATTTCAATGAAATTTAAATTATCATTTTTATTTTATATATCATAAAACATATAAAAACACAGAGAACACTATATAATCATTAAAAATTAAGAATAAAATAAATAAGAAGTATTTTTAGATTTTAAGAAACCTATACTGATGAAATAGCAACTTTCTATTAGAAATAGTAATAGGACCTTTATGAGTAGTAAATTGTGCTAATGAATAGTAAACTCAACCATGAATGTATAAAAAAAGTATCCATCTCATAAGTGAATGTATGATATAATTATATCATAGTAAAACTAAGTAAATATGTTAAAATATTAATATTTAAGTGCTGGAATTTTTAAAATTCATAAATATTTAATTAAAATTTTATAATTAATAAAAGAATTAAAAAGAAAATTATGTTTCATAAAATGGATTAAAAAATTAAATCTTTTTTTTCTTATTATTTAATGATAATTTCATAATACCTTAATTAATTATTGATCGTGTTACAAAATCAGTATTAAATTTAAAATCCTATTTTTTAAGTAAATAATGATTTTTTTAAAAATTAAATATCGCATATTTAGAAATTTTTTTTTATAAAATGGTTTTAATTTTAAATATATATGTTAAAAAAGGTTTTTTTTTAATTTTTCTGAAATACTTGAATTTTAGGTGAATAGTAAAATACAATATTTTCCGGTATAAATACATTAAAAGATAAATACACAATTCCATGAGTCATCACCGATCTAAGACCCATAATGTCACACTTTACTTAATTATTTTAATATATTTGATGATAATTCTCAAACTATTTATAATCTTGAGCAAAAATAAAAAAATGAATATGATATTCAAAAACCACCCCTCTCCCCCACATTAAAAAACACCCTCACCCCCTATTATCTTCACTCCTCTAAGAAATGAATATTATCAACATTCTGAAAAAATAATCTCCCCTATTATATCCCCACATCCAAGAACTCTTTTTCGTTATAACATACCAAAACCCCTTCCCTTATGGATGTTCTGAATAGGTTAATTCAATAGGTAAATCATATTCCCATTTCAATTAATTTCATTCAAATTAACTTTATTTTCATACCATATCCTCACATCCTCTATCTAGATGATCATGAAAACTCTAGTATAATCTACATATTGTAATTATAGGATGTTAATTAGAGATCTTTCATCAATCTTCTTACACACTTTCTCTTTTATTTAAAAAATGAAATCATCATCCGGGAGGTGCTGATTGACAACCTTCGTAGACAACGACCATTCATTCTTCAATTTCTTCTTCAAGGTTGGTCATGAAACAATTTTTTATGGTTTAAAAAGATTATTAAATATTTATTATGTCTTATTTAATGTTTTAGAACTAGTATATATACATAATAATAATTCATTCAACAAAACTAGTTCGATATGATCAAAATACTACAGAAATAATCTAAACGATTGCGACTAATGTTTTATCTAACAACTATTCATCGTATCATATATAAAAACTACTTATATAATCATTAAATCATATTTATTTTAAATAGTATTATAAAAATTCAATTCTAGGAAATTATATAAATTCTACATAAACATCTATAATCATATATGAGAATACCATTCGTGAAAACCAAGCAAACAAATGCTCCCGAGCGATAAATTATAATCTTTTAAATCATCAAAAAGGAATTAATAAAATTTAATAAAATTAAAATAAATAAAATAAATAAATAAAATTTTCTCAATTAATTAATTATTTAATTTCATTTTCATATCAATCACATTAAAGTTAGGTGCAGAATACATTTAGACATAAGGTCATTGGTTTCAACCTAAACATGAAATTTCATTTAGGTTATTCATTTTATCTCTTTACCATAATTAAATTTTTAATTATTATTTTATAATCCTTATAATTTATTTCCTAATGTTCTCTATATATTTACCAATCAAAATAATTCATTATTTTTTGAGGATTTACATGTTTTAAAAGGATCTATCTGCAATTCTTCTTAATAAACAAGCCTGTTTCAAGGGAACAACTTGATTTCTTACCTATTTTCAAGTGATCTATTAAATATGTTTGAATCCCCCATTATATTTTAAAAATCACTCAATTTATTATGAAAAAACATTATTACTTATCTTCTAGTTTTATAGAAATATTTTTCCAAAATAACTTTTGTTAGAAAAGTAAAATAGTTTTTCTCTCATGTATTACTCGATGATTCAATAAGAACATTTCCATGTATTTCATCACTCTTTTTGATTATTAGTTTAAATTGGGATTAATCTTATATGAAATCATCAACCATATTTTACTGAATGATCTATGATTATATTGACTATGGATGTGCTATCTTGATATAATTCACCATATTATTCCAAATGGGTAGTGTCTGTGTTTAATGATTGGGGAATGCTATTTACTTTTCATGTGTTAGTTTTAATATGAATTTATATGTTGATTATGTTTCATTCCATTCATATGAGTAATGAATTGGACTTTTAAGTGTTTTTTGGGGCCCTCTATAGCCCCTAGGTGCATCGGTAGGTCTCATGAGACAAACTAGTTTGGGTTTCTACCCGTTTGTGTTTAGTCTTTGAACAAGGTCTTTATAGTATGGTTATGATGCCCCACATTATTCATTCCCTCATAATGAAACTGGTAATTGATAGAACATGTCATCATTCAACTTGTATAATATACATTATTTTTTTTATCTTAGAATTATTTATTCATATTTTATTCCTTCGTTATTATGTTCATGATTATGTTATAATGGCTTGTGTACATTTATTTATTCACCAGGACTTATTACTTATGCTTCTGCTATATTACTCACCCTTAGTGATCATCTGAGCTCACCCCCTTTCTTATGTTTTATTTTTCCCTATAATAAAAATAAGTATATTATGATTGACAAGTAGGGATATCTATGCATTACAGATGTTGATAATGGAGTTATAAATTGTATTTTCTTTCAATTTGTAATGTTGAACATATGTATGTATATTGTTTTCCAATGAAACTAAACAATTTTGACTTTTGGGACACTAATTCCTTGTAATCATACCCATTTATTGAAATAAGGCACTAGCTATAGCCAACTAGGGTAGGGGTATTTACAAAGATAACCACAACCAAATTTGATATTAGTAGTGTGGGTTGAGGAGGCAAGGGAGATAACACAAAATGGTGAGGGAGATTTTTTTAAAAAAAAACTTCAATTAAAATTTTAAAGTTTATAAAATATCTTGTAAGGTAAGAAATTATAATATGTATACATTACATATTGAACAACCCCACAATAAATGGTCTCATTGTTGCATATCTATAATGAATAGTGTATAAAAACCCTTACAAAAGTATCCCTTAGACATTATGGTCGTCCTTTGGGGAATGAAACTATACTCTATAGTATAAGGACCCCCTTTATTATATAGGTTAAAAAACTATAAGAGATCCTTTGAGGTGTAACCTAAATGAACATACTAGAATGATCAACATCATGGTACAACCCAAACCATTGTTTTCTCACCAACAAAAACTAAATAATCTCTTTTCTTTGTAGATGAATTAAATGTTATAACCCTAGATGATGTGTTGGGATCCCATACCTACTATATAATTTCATCCCTTAAACAAGATCAACTATATTATTCCATACCCTTGGACACCTTTAAATCCCCCAACAGCCTAAAACTATCAAGAAAAACATATGTTGACATGATTTAAAAAACATTTAAATTTTTTTTATTATAGTTTAAAATAGTTTTTTTTCAAGGGTAAATATTCCACAATACTTCATCATCACAAAATAAAATAAGGCCTTTCTTATGAGGTTTAATATTTTGGAAAAGATTGTTTATTATTATTATTTAAAAATTTAATATTCTTCCAATGATCCACACTATGGCTTAGTCTATAAACTTTACAATAATCTATGCTACCATATCCTTTTCTACTCTTTTTTTGCAATGAATTTTTATTGGTATAAATATATTATTGAAGTTATTATTCCTCTTTCAGATATATTGGATCATCCTTATCTTTAAAAGTAGTGAAATGATTTTTCATTTTCATCATGAATGAAGATTCCATGATTTTATACATTATTCTATATTGAATCTCTATCAACACATTTTTTTCAAACCACTAACAATGAATTAATGGGTTTGTGTACATATCCTTTACACAGAAAACTAACCATTAAAAAATAAAGGAATATATTTAATTATGTTAATATTTATATATTTCTCATGTTCCTTGATGTAATTCCTATTTATGTAATTAACACTTAATATAATCACCATCATCAAACAATAGTAGAAAATTATTTGTGGGGTATTATTGAATATATTTTCTTATACCCCTTTTTGTTATTGGAAGTTAGCAAAAAAATATTTATATAATGGGTGTTTTTTTGTTTAACCTCTACCATAATTGAATTATTTTCATAATCAGCCCCAATACATTATTTTTAAAATTAATGTGAATTTTAAAAACAAATAAAATCATTCAGTTGGTTGTTATATCTCTATGCCTCTCCTTCACCTTCTCTATAGACCACACAAACCAACATTTCTATTTTATCTCTAGATTCAAGGGTCTCTCTTACCATTCAATAATTCACATCATTATGATTATCTCTCATTAAATATCATCGATCTATTTAACATTTACCTTTATCATATTGTTCAATCCATCAATGATAAAGATTTATCATCCACTTTTATCTTATGAAAAAAAACATTTTTTTAGTTTTCTAGAATCATGGATATGATATTTTCAATATCATCCTTCAAATATTATTTATCCACTTATTTAAAATATATAAAGTGTTTCGAATCATAAAACACACAATTTACATTATTATATTTACACATCAAAATATATTTTTATTTGATAGTGTCCTATAACTCCACTTTGAGGATTTCAACACCAAAAAATTTATTAACTTCAGCATCACTTTGACCATTAGTATTTGGTTTTTTATGATACCCATAAGAAATTCCCCAATAAAGGATTTATGATCCAAAATCTTATATATTTTTTTATATCAATGATATTATCCTCATGTAAAGGAAATCACTTATTTTTTTAATAACTCCAAGTTAGTAATTTTTTCCTTTCAAAACATTTATAAATTTCTTCATTCGGAAATCATAGTTTTCTTCATCATTGGATTCATAGAAACTCTTTATAGTGATATGACCAAACATTAAACATCTAAAATTATAGAGTTGGAGCTTTCCATTAAAATTTGTATATACCTTTTTATGATAATGGAATATCATAACATCATTAACATTATTTTCTTTGGGTTGAACTACCAAAAAAGTACTCTTTATTACCTATTGACCCATTTAGTAAGATTTTTCTTTTTCAATTGGATCATCATCATTATTCATCAAATTATATATAAGTAGAATACAATAAAGAATCTCTAATGTAAAATCATTTGGATTATAATCCATGAGCACTAAAACTATTATATTAAATCACTATAGCTATCTTATAAGACCATGAATCATTATCTTTGTACCATAGATGGTTCTCTAAGTCCATTTAAATCCTCCATAATCACATTCACCTAATCTAAGAGTACATAAATGGATTCATTCATGAGTTTACTTACGTATCTATACTTCTTCCATAGAATCTATAATTTACATGTATATACATTCAATTCACCTTCATATATGGTAAGAAACTGTTCCAACATAACATGTGAGTATTTACATGACTTCACCTTCATGTAAATTACAGTGGGAAAAGGTAACTCTAATATGTTCTTTTTTTTAGTCAGTATCATGTTTATTAGGTTATCCTATTTATAAATATCTGACGTTGATTTTTATTAATATTCCATGTATAATATCAACACACTCAACCATTCTATGTAATCACAAGTAACGATACATACGATTCCTCTAAATATGTAAGTTGTGTCTATTAATGTTCAAAACACATTATTGATCAAAAACTACTCATATGGCTTCCAAAGAGAATACCTTTCTCTATAATTAACCATTTATAATAATACCATCTTATATCCCCACATAAGAAAGATACCTTGGGGGTTAATTAATGTATTCAAAAATAAAAGTGAACCTTACCGATGTTCATTTTCCATTATTTATAAAAAATAGCCTTCATTATCACACAATTAATATAGAAAGAATTCAATATATATATATATATAATTTTACATAGTTATAATATAATGGGATGTATATAAGGAGTATACACATGGTTATGTGTTAGTTTACCAAAATATACTATGAAAAAACCATTTTAATCAGAAATTTATAGTAATTTTACTAACCTTAAATTTTTAAAAACCTCACAAAAGGTTTTGATAAATTACTTCTCTCTACACTAAAAAATATCAATTTTTTCAAGATAAAATCCTTTATCATAAACCAAGATAGAATATATGCTTATACTAAGAATGGTGTAAAATGTTTTATATCATATATCAACATAATGAACTTCTTGATCATCTAATTAGATGAAATAATAGAACATTACTTTCATTTAAATTGTCATCTATAAACAGACTCTCAATATGTAAACATTGATATCTCTTATTTATTTATTTATTTGTAGGAAGATATGTTTACTAATATCTATGTAAATGTCTATGTTTTCCATCATTAATTCCATTAATTATTTATTTATTTAATAGTAAAATTAATTTTAATATCTATTGATTTTTAGTCAAAAAACTCTCATTCAGTCCCCAACCCAGATCAAAAAATTTAGTAAATTCCAAACTAATTAAAACAAAAATGGAAATAAACACGGTGTGAATAGATCCATGAAAGATCAATCTATTGGTCCATTGAAAAATACTTGATTACCATACTATTAATTTTAAATTTATAGAATTATTTACTTTTTAAAATATATATTTTATCAATATAACTCAACATAATGATCTCTCTAAGTCTAAATGTCTCATAAAAAAGAAACACAAAATTTTTTATTTCCTATAAAATATGTTTTATAAAAATTATTTAAAATGTTACCATGTATATTATGGAATTCAATAGTATAGAAAACTATATTGTTTAATAATATATGTACTACTTTGGCCTGGTCTTCTATCTTCCTAATGAAAAACTTAAACTACCATAGAATGTGAGACAACAAAATGTCATGGGGGTAGCATCATGGAAGGGATACACTCTTCATAGTGTATTGTATTATATATCAACATGATTTTTCCCTCTGAGAGAGAACACCCCAAAAAAGATTCAATTCCATTTTAGACTCTACAAGATTAGTCCACAATGATTCTATGAGTCCTTATGATTATTTCATCCATTATTTGTCATTTAACACAGCATAACAATACATCAAATTATTTTGAAAAAAATGTATCATTATATTACCAAATCATAGTATTTATCGACATTAAGTTACTTGGAGGATATCAATTGATAGTGTAAACTGTGGTCAAACATGAGAATTAAACACACTGGCATGAAATTGTATTGCTATGGAAGTGTATCTACAGGGAGACATGATTTAATTAATACTTAGTGGTGCATGTTTTTAATAGAAAATTATCAAGGTTGGATTACATAGTAAATATAAATCCATTTTAGAGTATGATATTTTGAAGAAAAAAAAATTTATATAGTACAAATGAAAAGGTAAACATGTCCTGGTTTATTTTAGTTAATTTATGTTTATTGGTACATTAGTAAATAACCATTGACATTGAATGGAAACATGAAATAGTTAAGGGAAACACATCATGGTTTTTAGAAAAAATAAATGAAAATATTTTTTTAAATTTGGTTTGTATTAATTTATATAAAAGATAAAAATACATAGGAGGGATTTTTACATGAAACAACGTAGAAAAAAAAGAATATACATATGAATTCTTGGAATAATTTCTTCATTGAATAATTTGTAAATGGAAAATTACTTAAAATTGATTCATCTGTTTCTTATTTTATGAGAATAATGTCTCTTATGGTTAATGAGAAAATATTATATATTTATTCTATTTATTTGATACATCTACAATAAATTATCTTAATTTTGTTGATTTCATAATATTATAATATATATTTAATTTCATAATCATTGAAATATAATAATTGTGGTGGGGAGTAGAAATTTTCAAATAATATCGTCTTTATTGTTTAACATTATCATATGATTTTTACATTAGTGGGAGAAATTTATGTGCCATAATGATTTATTTATAATTTAGGTAATGATATTCCCTAATAACTGTATTCACTATATAAAACTAATAAATAATATTACAATGGGTTATTTAAGAAATACCAAGGGTGTAGTTGTTAATTTTGATTGGCTACCATTTTAAATAATTATATCCTACTTGTTATTTTTCTTTATGATGACCACTCAAAAAATTTTATTGATATTTTATAGCTAATTTAGTAATTAGTAATATAAATAACTAATATAAATTTATATAATCAACAGAAAATAATTTCATTCAAAAGTTCACCCCATGAACTTTTTTACTGAATCTTACTTTGATTGTATTATATTATGACCTCCACAACATGTATTAAGGTAGTGAAGGATTACTTCTATGTTATTAGTATTTTTGTTTTAATTTAGTGTATAGAATTAATATATTATCTGAGTTATGTATTTTATAATTTTAATTGATCACACTAATTTGGAAAATTATTATTTAATTCCAAAATTTTATGGGTAAAAATACATTATATAGAAATATTGAATGTCACCCTAAATTTTTAAGCTATGAAAATATGGGTGAATAATTTTTTTTAGAATATATCATCTATATGAAAATATAATGATTGGATATATATACCCATTGGTAAGGAATTGTTATACCTCATTTTCCCATCAATGTAATTGATGTGTAGTTCTTGGGGGATTGGATCAATTACTTTAAATCAAGGTATGATCTTCTTTCAAGAACAAGATTTTTAGTTTAACCCATTTTCTTTAAAAAATACTCATGTGAAAATATGGATTAAATTTATTCATATTAACTAGATTCTATGGAAACCTAATATTTTATTTTGATATTTCTCTTATTGTTGGTATTTCAATCAAAATGGATAGAGCCATTGACATTGCCATGTTTGGGAATTTTTCTATGGTCCAGGTGGCGGTTGACTAAAGAATTTTATTAATTAACAATATATTTATATTTTCATTAGATTATTAAATCCATTTTAATGGGGAATATGCATGAATATATCACTTTTTTCCAGAATTTTAAGAAATTGGTCATACCAAAGACACATGCCTTAAAAATATGAGTTTCTCCTATTTCAATATAAAAGGAAATCATGAGAAATATTATATGAATAAATTAAAGAGGAAGGTAGTGACGAATAATGTGGATCATGTAAGTGGAAGACACGAATATGAGAAGAAACATGTGTATATGGTTATGGTTAATTCTTTGATGGGTAAGGCCTCTTCCTCAGTGACAAGGCCGAGTCCTGAGTTTACTGTTGGCATGGGTATCCCAATCCCTAGTCCTATCCTGGATGAAAAGGTGTAGGTGGATACATATACTCATAAACTGGGTGGTGATGGTATGAAATAGGATAGGGAGGTTGTTGGTAATGTTCATACTCAACTAGATGATTTCAAGAATATATCTGTATAGCCGTATTTGGGGAAAGGATGCATATAACTAGTAGAGTGTGAACTTTTAACCATATATAATTATGGTTTAAATCCAATTAAAAGTCAATATAATGTTGATGTTCATCAGGAAATATATAAAATAATTAATTCCTCTATAATATATGAGATGTGGGGAAACATCAGTTATGATTAATATGTGAATGGTAGTACCCCCATGAAGGCATCTAGCAAAGGTGTTCATACCACTTTTAAGGATACTATTATTATTGGAAATACAAAGATTGTTTAATGTTTGGGTTTCACTCCTAATCCTTTGAATAGAAGTCCATATAAGGACTATTCTATGCTTTCATTGATGGTCTCTACCAGATTGTCTTCTATGGTGTCAAATATGGCCAATGAAAAAACCCTCAAGATCTTCAATAAAGTAAAATAACAATATGAGTGGGAAAGTGATGAGGACTATGAAAATAAAAAGGAAATGTCTTATTGTGATCTTTAACATGATTTTCTGATGGATGAGGTAATGTTCTTTTTTATGACCCCTCCCACCCCCTTTTTATATTTTTTCTTTTATTTTTAATAAATGGTAAGAATCTTTTCTTTTGGATGGACTTGTTTGGTTATATATGTGTTCAAATCATCAATTATTGTTGAAATCCATTTGTGGAATGTGTTGAAATGATTTTTTTGATTGAAATAACATATTTAATGATGTTTATGAATGAAATTTCTTCTAGGCCTCACATTCAATGAGTAAATTCATTGATGTTTTTGGGATAAAAATAGAAAAATGATTTTTAGATAAGATATTTATATTGGTGGTGGAAATGTAAATGTAAATGTATTTATGAAATTAATATATCATGTAAAATTTGAAGATATTCATAGTCCATCTAGTTATATGGTGGATAAATTCTTCTCTGTATATTATAATATAATGGGCTACATAAAAAAATTTATTGAAACTATATTATTTTATATGGTTTCTAAGATGATACATTAAATATTTCCAAAAAAAATTTATGAAATTATCTTGATGGTGATGATGTTTATACTTCAACATTATGGCATAAATATATTTCCATTTTATGGATTACATTTTTTTACATATGAGATATCCAATGTTGTTAAATTTTGGAATAAAATGATGTCTGAAAATGAATATTCATTTCAATCATTAAATAAATATAGAAATGAAAAAAATTATCAGAACGATAATAAGATTTTCATTCTAATTATGTAACTAAAGTAAAATTTGAAAAATTCATTTCATTTATCTCAAGAAATGTTTGGAAAGTAAAGGTGAAATATTTTTGTATGTTTATAATGTAATATTTGAATTAAAGAGATTAAATCCACGATAACATTGATTTTTTAGCATAAAATAGAATGAAAGTGGGTCTTCAAGACTATTTTCAGAAAGGAAAAATTCATAATATTTAAACACGACGTTTCCTTCTAAATAATAAGTACTAAATTCAATAAAATAAAATAAAATAAATTATTTTTAATGATTTTTGAAGAAATAAATAAAAATGTTAGTACTATAAATATCATGACATCATGAGATTATAAATAATTTTTTCATTTATAGATTGAATTAGGAAATGTTTTTGTATAATGAAACGAGAATTATAATAAAGAATAAAGTGTTGGGGACATGAATTTTATTAGAAAATATGACTTAAATTATAAATATAAAATCTTAATATTATATAAATAGAATATTTAGTATAATAATAAACATAAAAAATAAAATGTAGCAGTGATGTTACTATTTAGAAATAAATAATGATATTGAGGTAATTACAATGGATGAATTTTTTACATGAAGTGGATAATAGACTTAATAATATATTAGATGGAGGGATTCATCATTAGAAAAGGAATTTCATATTACTATAACATTTTATTTTAATAATGAATGTCTTATGATTAAATTCATATTCAAATTAAAAAAATTTGAAAAATCCTTTTGTGAATGTTTAATGGGAAACTAGAATAATTATAAAGAATAAAATATCTTATATGAGTGATTAAATTATTAAACCAATCACTCAGTGGTTAAAACATAAATTTTTTTATGATTAGGTTTTGTAAATTATTTATTTGACAAAAAAGGAGGTGGTGTCTTCTACATTAAAATGGAAGGTATATTTCCCAATGACATATAGGAATATCTACTTCATGAAAATATCTATAAAATATTATGTAAATTAAATTTTGGAATGAATGTATATACTATAAAGATATAATTTTAGAATGTCGCTTATTTTTTAAATGAAAAGGAAAAAAATAGATTTCATATTTGAAAAGTAGATAATGATTTTCTTCATAAAAATGGTAAATTTTGAGGATAAATTTTTTAATTTGTGTTGATTTTTTTTCTATGAATATTATTGTCATTTAGTGATGAAATTATCAATTAGTGGAAGTAATTTTATAAATGTTACTAGATATTTAAGGAAATTGATATGGAATAGATAACCCACTAATAGAAAACATATTTAAAAAACATGAACTTTTAGAATTGAATGTAACACCCAGACCCCAGTTACCCAGAGTCAGTTCATTAATACATATCATTGGCATGATCGAAATAAATCATGTCTCAAAAGTCTGATTAGTTTAGTAGCCTTAGAGGTACTAGATATATACATAAGTTTTACATTACATTATGAAATGAAAAAACAACCAAAATGTGTTCCCTTTGAACATACTCATATCCCATAGCCTATTCTGGTAGGTTAATCGTAATATACTTCTTCGCATCCTGGGAAAATAAAACATAAAAATTGGGAGTGCTCAGATGCTCAGTAGGGATAACAATATAGTAGAAACTTCCATAAATAAGTATAAACATTCAAGGAAATGTATAAGACTAAAACACAAGATTTTTAAACGTAAACGTCAACATAATATGGAAAAGATAAATAAAATAATTCCATTTAATTATTCACATATATATTCTATTAATTATATAATCACATGTAATATCAATATCTAATCTCATAATTTTGTAATTCATAATGCCGGACATCATAACCACATAGTCAAGGCCTCATGACAAGACTACAAATAAGATTTTTCAAGGCCTTGTGCCAAGACACATGTTTTTCTCATTAGACCTACCGAGGATCTGAGAAGCTATAGTAGGCTCCACCAGTCACTTAATAAGTCCAATTCTTTCATCATATAGAAATTTTGAAACATAACATAAACCTTCATAATAAAACAAGAATATGCAATGCCAATACTTTAACCATAAACAATGAATGGTATAAAAATAGCACTTCCACAATAAACATAACTAATTCAATAAAATATATAATATTTTATTATAATAAATCAACCTCGATAAATAATTAAATAAAATGATGGATATTGAGATAGATTGAAATAATCAGTAATACAATTTCTCAGAAATATCCTCTTTTTTATGAAAAATTTAAAAGCCACACTATTTATAAAAAAAATTGGTTAAAATATATTTTTGAATAAAAGTGTACCATACCACTTTGAAACATTTGAAATTAATTTCAAAACATTAATTTCCATATAAATAAATCATTAAAACCATTTTTCAAAACATTGTCATTAAGGTGAATGATTTAGAAGAAAAAATCATTAAAACATATAAGCTAATGTTTTAGTTAGAGAGTTAATAACCAAAAGAAAGGCACTTGAATAAAAATAATTGTGGAATAACATTAATAAAAACATTATAATTTCTTGAGAATAAAGGGATTCACAATATAATATGCCAAAGGATAGTATATACATCATATAAAATTGAATATGCCCATAACAACAACAAAGTCTCAATGGAATGTAAATTGAGATGAAATCCATTATAAAGATTGTATCCTTTGATTAAGGATATATAAATGAAATAATTATGTGTGAAAAATATAAATACACTCAATATGATTGAATATTAAGTGTAAATCAATTATAGGACATTCACAAGTATTCTTCTAAAAACAAAACCAATGACTTTTATGTTTAACTCAATGAATTGAAATTTAGTTATAATTACCATTATGAATTCTATATAAATGAAATGAGAATTTATCAATGGTGTTATTATGTGTATCAAAAGTATATCCAAAAAAAGGTGAGTGTAAATTACTACATAAATAAAAAATATTGACTCCACACATAATCTTGGAGTTAAATAATCAATGAAGTATGTGTAAAACCCAATGAGTGGAAACTGAAATTAGAAATTCCCTTATCGATTTGGTAACTTATGAAACATGAAACCAATGAATGAAGGATCATAAAATGAATTTTTAAGTACCCATCAATTTAAGAATATTTTATAATGAATACAATCATGGTCAGTATATACACCACACAAAAGAAAATAGTGGCAAATATATCATAAATCTGATGAGAATAAAAAGTGAGATGAAAACCACTTACCTAGTAATTTTCCGTAGTTGAGGGTACATTAAACACACATATATTAGTTAATTAATTGTTATTAAATTATACAAGAACCACATAAATAAATATGATAACATATATGACCTTATAATCTTGCTTTGTTAATAATATTTCAATAGTATCATTGTTTCAGGTGTTAACTGATCCATATAACTTTATATGTTTTATTAGGTAAGTCATGTTTTTAATGGGTATGATGTATTTTATTCATATAAATAATAATTCTATGTTATTTAACATTATTTTTAATCATAAAATGAAAATTATTCTTGAATGATTATATTGGGGAATGAAATCTCATCATGTCGTGGAGAATGTAATCCGTTCGTACGCCCGTTCAACAATATCATTCTATTTATGGTGAAATATTATGTAATTGGATGGTATATTATATAAAAATAACCATTAACATTTTATATTTAGTATTTAAATCAATTATAATCATCATTATACCCATCAAAATAAAGAAGTGTTGAATAACAAACTACACCACGACAGGGAGATGGTAAGCTGTACGTACGCACGTATGGTGACGTTTTCATTCATAGGATGGATATAATAATGAATATGGTTTTACCATATTTATAATAACATCTCATTATGTATAAGGTACTGGAGTTATTATTTTTGTATGAAAACCACAAAGAACGAGGAAGTGGTGGAAGAAAAGAACTTTGAAAGAGGTGATGAAATAATTACCTCTTTTCGGGTGCTTTCTTTTTTATTTGATCAAATGGGATCTTTCGGTTGGAATTATGATAAATAATTGAAATTTGGGATTATTTTAGGTTATTTTTGAGGATATTGTAGTAGGGGTTGGCCGAGCCAAAAGGCATTGGAGGTGTGAATTTGAGAGAAGGAGAAGTTCCCTTTTATAAGTGCGGTTAGAGGAACTTTTGGAAAAGGCTGAAATATTATTATATTATAAAATTGTATTTAGTTTCTAATGGATCCAAAAGGATTTATTTCGAGGATAATGTGGTTATGGGTCATAATCTACTCAACCAATAGGTTTTAGAAAAGTTTAGGTCACCATATTAACATTATATTTTAGATTTAACTCTTAGTTATATAGTTTAACTTTTACCATGTCTTCTTGTAATCTTATAATATATGGTTAATAAACATACTGTATAATTCCAAGAGAACCTTAAGAGGTCCATTAATGAAATATATACCCTTATATAATTACGTTGGACTAATCTCATATTTTTTTGGAGTATTTTATCATTTAATAAAATTTTATTTTTTTTAAAAACTCAAATATGTCAATTTTGGCACTATTTAATATTTGGTTTTTGGGAAAGTCATTAAAACATTATTACGTAAAAAAAATTCATTTAATTAACCATAACATGTTATATTAACCTATATAGTTAGTTTAATGCAAAAAAAGTCTCAATTTTTATTTATTTTGATATTTATAAAATTAATTATTTTAATCTTTCATTAATAAGTTATGTAATGCATCATCATTGTGTCATAAATAAATTTAATTATTTAATTTCTAAAAATTTTAAATAAAATAACATTATTACAAAATATTTTTTTATTTCGAATGAATATTTATTGTATAATTTATCTTATATATAACCCTATATTAAAAAGGTATTATTTATGAAAATTTAAATTTTACACTTTTATCTCTTCTTCAAATAAAATAATAATAAATGTCCTTATCTAATTAAAGTGGATGAAAAAGGATCATATTTTATTTCTAAGGATAATTTTGGTCGAAATAAACTTATAAAAGATATTTAAGACATGTGATAGGGTAATTATAATATCATTTTTACCTTAAATTACTATATTTACTTTTAACTGTGGTAAATAAAATACAAAATTTACTATTCACAGAAAAATTATTTTCATCTTATTAAACCAAATTTCACTTAATGATATCAACTGTTTCTCTGGGATTTTTGAAATTCAATTCACAGAAGTGGTAAAATAATGTTTTATACAAATATTTGAATGTGCCTAGAAGGTGGGTAAAAAGACGTTAAAAGTTCAATAAAATTTTATATATCTAAACTTATTATAAAATGAATCCAATGAATTAAATTAAACTAATAAAGTTATTATGTAACTATTTTTATATTAAAATAAATGTAAATTAAAAATAATTATTTAAATAAAAATTTGGGTTTAAACAATAAGGACGTGTTTTTCACTATTTATCAAAAATTGAATGTTTTGAGAAAAATACCAAAAATTCAACCATTGATAATTTTCATTTTTAGAATTAAAAAATAAATTCTATTTTAGAAAATTCAAAAAATATAAATTTAATTAATTAAATTAAAATTAATTTCCATTGTTCAAACTAGAAACCAGAATTTCAAAACGTAAAAAATATAAAAATATTGACATGTGTTTAAAACCAATTTAAATCTGAAATTAATTTTAATGACCTGAATTGTTTTAAATGATAATAATATAATATAATTATAGTTTAAAACCACTCAAATGATTAAATTATCACTATAAATTATTTTGATTAAAAAAGTTGTTTTTAATTAAAATTTAGTATTTATCACTATTCATTTAAATATGAAAGTTGTCAGAAAAGTATAAAAAATCTATCCAAACTAAATTTGTATGTCCTGGTTCTAAAGAAGAATTTAATTTCACAAAATTGAATATATAAAAGTTTCAAATATTGGATTTAAAAAGGATTCTTCAATAAAAGGCGAAAAAGCAACATTTTTAGAAAAAAACATCTTTTATCTAAAAAATTGAATTTGTCATTATATTATGTCTAGGAAACTAAAAATTTGAAAGATAAAATTATATAAGATATATTTAAAATTCAAAATGAGGTAAATATTATTCATAACTTTTTTAAAAAATATTTTTGTAAGTCATGGTGCGCTCGAACTTGTTATTGTGTGTAGGAGAAGCTATTGAAATACATTAAAGAGATAAGATTCTATGAAATCCTGGGGTGTTATATTCTCCCCTCATTAAAAAAATTTCATCTTTTAAATGTAAACTCAGAAACAAAAACTAGGTGTTTGACTGATCAAAACATCTTTGTTGAAATCCCACATCGGAAAAATATTCAATAAAATTATCACTTTAAAAGAAATAAAGAGAAGTACAAAGGTCACTTGAGATAACCCATACCTGGGTTCCATGTAAGAAAACATGGATATGGAAGAGAAAAAAAACCATAAAGTTCTTATAGAGAGTGATAGAGAACATGATTAGGATAAATTTAACTACCAGAAAACCAAAAACTTGTGATGGGTAGAACGGTCTTTGATTACCCAGTAGGAAGAGAAAACAAACCATGTTTTTTTATTAAGTTCCATTTAATAATGTTTTGAAATTTATTTATGATATTGACAAATAACACAGGGAAATATTATAAATTTTCTTGTATTGTTTCATCCTTTAATAAATTTCTACCAAAAGATCATCTTTTCTCCAAACGATGAGTATTTAAGGTGACATGGTCACACCTGAAAAGCTATAATCAACTTTTATAGAACCACATAATCCAAAAAAGTTTAATAATATATTTCCATTTTCTTTAGAAATTAACCAGAATCCAAATGGTTAGTTTAATATCAGATGATCCCCAAAAAGGATAATCCTTTATAGAAAGAAATACTACTCTTAATCTCCAAAATTAAACAAAAAATACCAAAAGTTCAATAAAGACCATTCAAAAAAATGTACTTAAAACTCTTCAAAATAATCCAAACTATGTTTGAAACCCAAATTTCCGAATGATTTGTTTACATAGTCTTCCACAATAAATCTGATCATTTATCTCCAAATAAAATTGACTACTCTAAATGTCACAAACTTAAAAGTAATTAATCTAATCACATATTCTCTGTGATAGCTTAATCATTTCAATAAATAACCCAAATTTCTATAAGTACACAATAAAAACATAAATTCTTCCAAAATAAAAATCAACCATTACTCCTCAAATGAAATCCCATATTATTTTATTTATTTTAGGCATATAGTGTTCCCAAAATAGCTAATGTCTTCCAAAATAAAATTTATCACTTCATCGCCAAATCATTTACCTATACTAATGATAAATCATATGTTCCCAAAATCAACATTTTTGATCCATATAATCATTTAAGTAAAAATGAATTAGTCATACTAACCAAGGACTTCATGTAGTCCAGTCGTAGGCGATAAATCCAAGTCACACTTTGGTTGTGGGTTCAATTCCAAAATCTTTGTCCAACGTGATGGGTTGTCACACAGTCTGCGTGTTCCCCTTTTTCAAAAATTATATAATTTTATAACATCCCCAAAAATGAGATAAATTACTCAAAAATATCCATAACATATTTTAACCACAAATGTTATCTCAATCATTTCATCTTCTTCCCAAAAAGTAATAACCTGCAACTGACTCAATTTCTAGGATCATATAAACCAAAAATTTTATTTATAACTATATCCACAAAATAAAAGATAATTCTTCCTAAAATCTAATTTTCACATAACCAACTGTAGGGTTACACATACAAAATAATATTCTTCCAATGTAATCCCATAAACAAGGAGAATTAATACCTTAAAATTTTCACAATCCATTTATTTCCACATAGGTTCTTCCTTGAAATAGAGGATATCCTATTGAATAGGAAATTGACTCAGGTAATGTACATGTCCCCTATATTTATAGAAAATGGCTATAAATGGATTCTTATGATCTTTTTTATTTTCTAACATAGTAATATTCCTTTTTCCTCAACAATTATTTACTTTATGTCTTTATTTGACACATATAAAAAATTTATTTGTTCTATTTAGGCATTTTCATGGATGTCTCCTTCAACATTTCATACATGATAGAAATGGAGCTTCCATTTCTCTATAGTCTCCACATCTAGAGCTGTTATCATTCCCCTCCTTTCTCTACTTTTTTTGAGTTCAGGAGTTGATTAATGTATATTTTTTTATCATATTTTTTGAAAACTAATTCGGCATGAACGCAACATCTTTTACTCTAATCAATATTCTAGTTCATTTATCATATCCACCACTGTTCCCACCTTGTACATCATGTTCAATGTTACTATGAGTTCCTGGGAATCCACCCATTATCTAGAGACATAAATCATAGTGTGAATAATAATAATCATATAATCATATAAATATAATCATGACCCATTATTTTAAATATAAAACAACTTATGATAAACCAAGGTTATTTATTGTCATCTTATATCAAAATCATTCCAATATGTTTGTAAAGAAAATGAAAATTATCCCAACTATACGCCCTTGGGAGTGTCGTAACCAAGAGTGAAGCATGACCCATTGTTGTGTACTAAGATACACCGGGTCAAGCCTAAAACACTTTATCATATTTTTCACTCTTACGTACATCTATTCCAGAGCTGCCTCTAGCTATTTGTATCCATGCGGTGATGTATTTTCTTATAAAACCAACATAATATTTACACTACCAAAATTTTTGGATGCTATTCTATACTAATTCTCAATTTTTATCTTAGTGTAGTGTTCTCTAATCAGAGTTTTCCTTAATCTAGTATACAAGGTTTGTACTAAACATCATTTCATATCAACTGTAACACCTCAACCCCAGTTACCCAGAGTTGGTGTACTAATACATTACATTGGGATAATCAAAAGAGATCATGTCTCGAAAGATAGATTAGTTTAGTTCCCTTGGAAGTACTAGATACATACAAAAGTTTTACAATACATTATGAAATGAAAAAAAACAACAACATTGTGTCCCCTTTGAACACAATCATATCCCTCAGCCTATTCTTGCAAGTTAATCATAATACACTTTTTTTGCATCTTTGAAAAAATATAACATAAGATGGAGTGAGTTCAGATTCTCAGTGGGGATAAAAATATAGCAGAAACTATCATAAATAAGCATAAACATTTAAGAAAATGTGTAAGACTAAAAATAAGTCTTTTAAACATAAACATCAACAGAATATGGAAAATATAAATCAAATAATGACATTTAATTATTGTAATGGATATTACACTTGTAAAATGATCACATGTAATATCAATAGCTAATCCCATAATAATGGAATGCATAATGTTGGACGTCATAACCAAATAGTGAAGGCCTCGTTCCAAGACTACAAATAATATTTCATAAAGGTCTTGTGCGAAGACACTAATTTTTCTAATGAGACCAACCGATGCATCAAGGAGCTATAGTGGGCTCCAACCATCACTTACTAAGTCTAATTCATTCCTCATACAAAAAAGTTTAAACATAACATAAAAATTGGTATTAAAACTTGCTAACAAAATCCAAATATGTTAACCATAAACCATGAATGGTATAAAAATAGAACAGCCACCATCAAACATAACTCATTCAATTCAATATGGATGATAGTATTATAATAAATCACCATAAATCAAGAATAAAATACAGTGAATGATATTTAAATAGATGAAAATAATCTGAAAATATATTTAAGAGGAATATCCCCTTTTTCATGAAAGCATTTAAAAGTCACACCATTTATCAAAGAAGTCATTTAAAACATATTTTTGAATAAAAGTGTCCCATACCACTTTGAAGAATTTGAATGTAATATCAAAACATTCATGTCCATAAAAATAAATCCTTATAATCATTTTTTAAAACATGGTCATTAAAGAGAAAGATTTTGAAAAATAAATCTTTAAAACAATAAAATTATGTTTTAGTTAAAGAGTTCTAACTAAATGAAAGATGCTTGAATAAAAATAATTGAGGAATAAAATTAATAAAAACCATTTAAAATCATGAGAATAAAGGGATTCATGATATAATATTTCAATGAATAGTATATCCACCATATAAAAGTGAATTGGCGCATAACAACCAAGAAGTCTTAATGGAATGTAAATTGAGATGAAATCCCTTATAATGATTGTATCCAATGATTAAGGAGAAATCAATGAAATAATTATATGTGACAAATATAAATACCCTCAATATGATTTAATATTCAATTTAAATCAATTATAGGACATTCAAACATATTCTTTAAAAAAACAATGACATAGATGTTTAACTCAATTAATGGAAATTGAGTTAAGTATAACTTTATA
Organism: Viscum album; assembly: GCA_963277665.1. Lineage (NCBI taxonomy): Eukaryota > Viridiplantae > Streptophyta > Magnoliopsida > Santalales > Viscaceae > Viscum > Viscum album. Next base: position 571,274 of record CAUJRU010000464.1, read on the forward strand.
AATTTCATATCAATGAATCAAGAATTTATAAATGGAGTGATTATGTGTATAAAAATTATATCCTCACAATGGCGAGTGGAAATTACAACATAAATAAATAAATAGTGAATCCATATAGAATCTTGGAGTAATATAATCAATGATGTATGCATAAAACCCAATAAGTGGAAATTGAAATCAAAAATTCCCTCACCAATTTGGTAACTTATGAAACATACACTCCATTAAAGAACAATCATAACATTAAGATGTAAATACCCATAAATTGAAGTATATTTCACAATGAATATAATCATGGGCAATACATACACCACATAGAAGGAAATATTGTCAAATATAGCATGAATATCATGGAAATAAAAAGTGAGATGAAAACCACATACATTGTACATTTACATAACCTAGGGTGTAATGCCTCAGCAATTTAATATAATTTTTTTATAATTATATAGATTTATTTTGACATAGTGAAATCTGACGACCTGTGATTTTGAGGCATACAGATCCAGGAATGATCCGTTGATGTTTGGATGAGTTTTAATTTGCGTTCATAAGTAGTTTTCCAGAAAAAGTGGAATAAATCTTAAATAGTAACTCTGATCAGAAATCTGAGGGCACTGTTCCATTCAGGATGGTTGGTTTACCCAAGCCGCCACTTAATATTAGTCAGTGCGAGCATCTAATGAGAAAACCCTAAAATGGAATAACCGTAAATAAAATAATTAAATAAATGAATTAATTTTTCAAATGCTTATAACTCAAAAACGGTAGCTCGGATTGAAAATATGAGACCACCACTATACTCATGAGGGTATTCTTTATTTAAGAATATACTAACTTTGGACGGTGCGAGAAACTAGTGAATGTTAGTTTTTGGCCGTAAATAAAATAATTAATTCACAATTATTTTATTGTAAAATCCATAACATATAAACGAAAACATGGATTTAAAATATAAGAGTATCGTTGGGTTTTTTGGTGTGTGTTTAACTTTGGAAGAGCCTAACCTTGACCGGCACTGGTCAAGGGTGGCTGTTATAATTTTTCTGAACATTTTTTATGTACGTTTAGTAAACGCACGAGCTGCGTTATATAACTTTTGAACCAGGGATCGAAATTGAAATTCCAGGGCACTATTGAACTCACAGTGCCGATATTCACTTAAGGTGACCTTCACCTTGACCACAGTAGGTTTAGGATGAATGTTGGTTTTCATGAATTTTGTGGGAGCGTTAAAAGAATAAAGATAAAATAAATAACCACTTTGATTTTATTTTTAAAACCTCCCATTTGATGTTTAGTGGTGGAGGCCACCCGAACTAAAAAAACCCCCAATTTAAATTCAATGATTGGGACCACCTGACCCTTGAACTCCCCCTTTAATGGGAGATAACTCTTGGTTTTCTTCCCATCTATTTTCTAAGTCAATTATTTTATTTAATAAACTTATTAGGTACTTCACCATTTGGTTGGAAGATTGCTGGAAAAAGGAAGAGCTCTGGATAACTTGTAGTGGATGTTCTTCGTTGAAGAATCCTCTACCAAGTTCTCCAGAGCTCTACCTTTTTCCAAAAATCCTCCAACCAAATGATGATGTTCCAAATAAGTTTATTAAATAAAATAATTGAGTTGGCACATCAATGGGAGGAAAACCAAGAGTTATCTCCCATTAAAGGGGGAGTTCAAGGGTGGAGTGGTCCCCACCTTTGAATTTCAATTGGGGTTTTTTTTTACTTCGGGTGGTCCCCACCACTAAAAATAAAATGGTTGGTTTTAAAAATAAAAAAATTTGTTCTTTATTTTATTTTTATTCCTTTAACTCTCCCATGAAATTCACAAAAACTAACTTTAACCCTCGACCTACTACGGTCAAGGTGAATGTCTCCACAAGAGAATATCGATGCTGTGAGTTCAAAAGTTCCCTCATATTTCAATTCTGATCACCGATTCAGAAGTCATATTTCCCCACTCGCTCGTTTACTGAACGCATCCAAAAAATGTTTCGGAAAAATATTAACAGTCACCCTTGACACGCGCTGATCATGTTTAGGCTCTACCATAGTGAAAAACCCCCAACGAACCTAATGGTACTCTTAGATTTCAAATCTGAGTTACTATTTAATGGTTATTGAATTTACAATAAAATAATTGCCACTTAATTATTTTATTTACAGCTAGAAAATAATTTTCACTAGTGAACCACACCTGAAAAAGTTAGCATGTACATAAATAAATAATGCCCTCATGAGTACAAAAGTGGTCTCAGATTGTTAATCTGAGCTACCATTTGTTAGTTATAAGCATCTGAAAAATAAAATAAAATAATTAATTATTTTGTTTACGGTCATGCCATTTTTGGGTTTCTCATAGGAGGCCAGCCCCGCCTAAACTTAAGTCGTGCCTAGGGTAAACCCGCCATCTTGAAGGCAACGATGCCCTCATATTTCTAATCCAAGTTACCATTTAAGAGTTATTCCACTTTTTTAGGAAAACTGCTTACCCGCGGTAATTAAAACTCAACCATTCTTCGACGGATCATTCCAGGAACTCCGAGCCTCAGAATTGTGTACCTTTAGATTTCATGGTCTCAAAATCATTCTATATAATTTTAAAAAATATTATACGGAATTTTTGGGACATTACATTCTCCCCAACTTAGGTATTCAAATCCTCGAAAGCCAAAACAAAGGCCAAACAACCAAAAGATGATACTGAGAATTAATCTGAGCCTCCCACTACCATGTTCTCTCCTAGAGGTCCATGTGCTGCCAGCATACGTGCACTAGTGGTATCGAATGCCCACCAAGGACCAACTTTTGTAGATCCTCAATCTCAACTAAAACATTTGTAAAAGTTGCCACATCGTCGAAGTCCAGCTCGACATGGTCGATGATGTGAGGTGGGTCATGCACGTATCTCCTCAGTTGGGATATGTGGAAGACGTCGTGCACACTCTCCAACTATGTTGGAAGAGCCAAGAGGTATGCTACCTTTCCTGTCCTCTGATGTATCCTAAAAGGACCGATAAACCTCGGTGATAACTTTCCACCTTGTCCAAATCACCATAGTCACTATTGAGGAGAGACTCAAAAGAATATGTGGTTCCACTCCCATAATTACAAGTGTTTGTGTATCCTTTTGGCATAATACTTCTTCCCACTCAATTCAGTATTCACTTTATAACAAGTGAGGCATCGTGATACAAAATCTTCCACTAGTTTTTTCATCCCTAGATACTAGTATTGATGCTGAAGGTCCTAGTACATATTCACCACACCATGATGTACTGCCAAAGGGGACGTATAGAACTCCCTTATATCCCCCTTCTGAAGCGCCGCTGGTACCATGGTATGTTCTCTGAAGATGACGATGCGCTCCCCACCTTCAGAAAATCCATCAGGAGCCTGCCCTGAGGATATCTGAGCACATCGAGCCTCATAGTCAGAGTACCCATGTTGCGCCTCCCTGACTCGTTGAAGAAGAGGGGGTGACAGAAAGAGACTAAATAAAATATTCTTCATCTTGATCCAAAAAGGATATCTTCAAAGCGGCTAGCTGCTCTGTCGCCTCACTCAGAAGTTGTAGGACAGACCTCCTACTGAGTGTGCCTGCTACCATGTTCCCCTTCCTAGGAGTATAAACTATCTCAATGTCACCGTCCTGGAGAAACTCCAACCACTCCTGTTGGGAACTAAAAAATCAAAACTTCTACTGCCACGAGGGTGAGGCTGGCTGACTCACGAGTGATCAGCCGCACCCTCCTATTCAAGAGTTTATCCTATACTACCTCGGTTTCTTTTTTCACTGACTAAGGAAACACCCATTCCAACATTGTAGATAATCCACAACCTTTTTACCTAATACAGTCAATCTGAGTATAAATTTTGGATTTCCATTCATACCCAAACTAATGTCGTAAGGCCTCAATGATGCCACCAAGTGGTTCCAACTAAAACTATCACCTTAAGAGTCAGATCACACCATCGACGTATGTCTGATTATCAAGTCTTCTACCAACGGTATATCCTGACGTGAGGGTAAAGTCAATGGTTTAACCAGAAACTCTAGGCCTTGTAAAATATTCTTGGAAGGAAGGAATGACTGGTTCTTATGTATATTGATACGACAGCTAGTATTATACATAGACTATACCTCGAATCATTCATAGAGCTCTTGGGTCACACTCCTTGGCCGTATACAACTAGTCTCTTCCCTAGTCCTCTAGCTCCTTGAGCTTGGTGGGACCACAATGAGGGTGTTTTTAACATGTCGAAATGTACACCACCTCATGCTTCTCCACTAGCTATGCTTCCACATCTGTAGCCCAATAGATTCATCTTTCATTAAAACTTCTTATTCTCGAAACATTTTTACATGCCCAAATCTCTAAGACTGGCACCAGTTTCATACTTTCCCACTACTAACATTCAATGTTCTTCAACAAAGATCATCCACAACAAAAAAGAGCATCCTATGGAATCAGAGTATGAGGAAGATGCCTTTTCCCGGATCGGAAACATCTTGTGGGAGCAATGATCGCCAATGTCACCATCTCATCGACTTCGTCTTCTTCCTTACGCCACCTCCAATGAACAATAAAGGTAGGGGTTTTTATATATGTTTGAATTTTTTTTGTTGATTTATCATACCCTACATTCACAACGACGATGGCCAAATGAACATGGCCATCATCCCACACATAATCCATGCTTCTATTTTTTTATTCTTTGCACGTTCTTCATGCGTTCTTCAATGCCTAATATTTATTGGCACTGGAAACATAGAGTTTTGCTGATCGCGATTTATAGACGCGAATTCCTCGATAAAAGGATCAAAAATATGCGATCGTTTAATTTTTTAGGCTTTGAATGAATCTTCAATGGCTCGCAGAAGGAGGTGTCCAAATATTTTTTGGCGATGGAAACACAATATTCAATTGAGCATAACATATGGATGGAGATCCCTCGAACCGAGGATCACAAATATGTGATCATTATATTTTTCAGGTTTAGAACGCAGATGTGAATACCCACGGAAGGTGAGACACAGAGGTGTGATTTCTATTGTGTGTTCAGGGTGCAGCTCTGGGTGAGGTAGACGATATGATGTGCGGCAGTAGAGGACAGCTAAGAGGTAGTGTCCAGGCGGTGTGACAGTTTGGATGTGGCGTGGCTCGGGTAGCCCGAGGTGTTGGCGGTAGTCTGGTCGTGTGGAAGAAGGAAAAATCGTGAATGAATATTGTAGAGACCCAATGCTCGACATACATAGACATTACATTACTTTTTCAGAATACTTAATAATAAAAAAAACATACACACAAGGACCGTAATAGTTTAGTGTCTTTGGAACCTCGGAATATAATCTTTTAATCGTGGTGAATGATCTTCAACATCTCCAATAAAGATATTACCCTTTTGTTTTCATACCTAAAACCTTTATTTATATCTTGGGGACAAGAAAACATTTAAAGGGTGAGCTCAAATGCTCAGTCAGGGTAATCATGGATAAAATAAAACAAACCATATACATTTGAACATAAAAACATGAACATAATGTTTAAACATCGAAATCTTGAGTAATGACATGAAACATTGAAGTACGTATGGCGTAGATCATAATAGAACATAAATCATGATAAAATTGCTTGGGAATAAAACTTTTAATTGTTGCAAAAAATTAAGCACATGATATTATTTCCAGGGTAGCCAAGGCATTGCTGCCAAGAACATCGTAGTGGACAAAGTCTTTTTCTGAATCGAGTTTACTCCTCGTTTCAGTCCTGTAACACTGAACCAGATTAACTTACCATTACAGCCATGTCTATCTCATGATATATAAATCTTTACCCAATGCATTGGAGGGAGATATAGGTCCCACCCATCTCATAATTAAATCATTCTTACTTGTGCCACAAAATAAACATTCATCATTCATAATAACCCTACAAATAAAATGGGTTTCATAAACATCATCCCATCATCACATAATCCATATAAAAGAAATGGATATCATTTCATAATACGAAAAGTAAAAACTTGTAAATCATAGAGACATTATACCTGAAATATACACATATGAAATAATGTCATCTTAGATGGAAAATGGTTTTGATAAAACACTTGAAATGAATTCTTGAGGAAAATATCCTTTCTAATTCAAAATCATTTTCTTTTCACAAAATGTCATGGAATTTTAAAAGAAAAGGATTTTTTTTGAAAATAGTCATGAAATATTTTCGAGGAAGCTTAATGAGAATAAGCCTTTATAAAAACGTAAAAATATGTTTATGATGTATTAGTTAAAAAAAGCATTCTTCTCGTATTTTTGTCAGAAAAGTCAAAAAGTACCTCGTAGGGTAAACAAAAGAAAGATTACTTTCATACCATGGGGTAAAAGTCAAAATCGGTGAAAAAGGAATTTAGACATACATGAAAACACTTTTATTAAACATGGACATGGATGATAACAATAACCCTTGTAAATACTTACGAATAAGCAATCTCGGATAAAAATGAGATTTGCAAAATTATCCCTTACCTTAGGTCTGATATGCTTCATACATATCTGAACCTACAGTATAATGATTTAAATAATGTAATTGACTTATTACAGAATCATATTCATTGTTATGATATCATATATGGTTCACTTATGACTTTATATTACCCATTCTTTTTTAAATCCAATGTTAAAGCAACGTTTTGGGTAAATTCATCTTATTTATCGTACGTGTTTGGACTTGTAGTTTTTGATGTTATTATTACTTATATCATGATTTACTTACTTAAAAAAAGTAAATAATGATTTATATATCATATATAATCATTATATATCAATCATAAACATGTATTTATAATAGTATGTAAAATATGGTGGTAAGAAATGAAATGCACCGTTCATGGAGACGGTAACCCGTATGTACACATGAACGCTACTTTCATTTCTATTTCTTATTTTAATGGAATTAAAACATAATGATACATATATATATTATAATTACAGTATAATATCATTAACTACATCCTTTATACATCACACATAAGGCATTACCGAATCACATCACTTTGAGGGGCGGTAGTCCGCACTTCCTCAAATGAGATTAGCGTATTTACCAACTATGGAAACCATAAAGGGTTGATATAATTGAGAATTAAAGAAGAATAAGGAAATCATAAACATAATATATATCATATAGGAATATAGTTCCATCATAATGGCCACCAGGAGAGGCGGTAGGAGAAAAATCGAACAATCATCGTTTCGAGAGGCGTTAGTTTGCTATCCACAGAAACATTATATTCTTCATCCAATAGATGGAGGTGTGTGTAAGTGTAGTTCGAATCCTTCTCATAACAAAATCCTAGTATATTTAGGATACTGTTTTTGTTACAAAATAAAGGATTAAAAGGATTTTATGGGTTGGAGAAGTAGAATAAAAGAAAACAATTTAAGGGAAACTGTTACCTTTAATTTGGGTAACTTCCTTTGGTTTGAACAAAAATTACTTCTTGGAGTGCATTATGCCTAAGGTAAGGCTTCTAGGGGGAGAAGATTGATGAAGGGAGCTTATTTGGAAAGATTTTGGGAGATCCAAAAGGCTTGAGAGGTGTGAGGAACTGCATATAAGTGGTCTCCTTTTATAAGGGAGAGGAGGGGCTCTTTAGGAAAGTTTAAAAAATTTATTTTCTTATAAACTTATCTTCGGGTTCAAGAGATCCAAAACACATTAATGTCGAATATAAGATGACTCATATTCTAAATAAAATCATCCAATAAGAATTGGAAATGTTTTGGATAATATTTTAATCATTATAATCCATTTTATTTAAATCATTTATTAATGAAGTAAATACTGCATCATTATTGTATCATAAATAATTTAATTTATTTGAAGTCTAAAAATTATTAAAAAAATACCAACATGTAGGAAATATTTGTATCTTTCCAATTAATATTTATAGTCAAAAATATAATTTATATAGTCCCTTATAAAAATTAATTACTAAAAGAGTTTTGTTAATGCCAATTTTTTCTTTACATTAAATTAATTAATCTAATGTGTCATTTTCATTCATAAGTGGATCCATGGGGTCCCAAAATAGACCCAAGGATGGCCATGGTCGGCCATTACTCATCCAATAGGTTTTGGACAAGTGTTAAGGTAATTTGAAATTATTATAATATTTTTTTAACCTTGAGTTACCCTATTTACTTTTTACCGTGGTAAATAAAAGTAAAAATTTACTATTCACCAAAATTTATTTTTATCTTATTGAACCACATTTTACTCCTTGATATTAACCGTGTCTCTCGGATTTTCTAAATTCAACTCACAGAAGAGGTAAAATTAAGTTTTACGAACAATTGCAAAAGCCCCTTGGAGGTGGGTAAAAGACGGTGAAAAGTTCAATACAATTTTTATAAATATAAAATATTTATAAAATGACTCCAATGAATTTCATTGAAATTATATAATATTATGTATCTATTTTTACATAAAATAAATTTAATTCAAATAAATGTTTATTTAAATAAAAAGCCGGTTTTAACAAAAAACTCAGTGTTTTTACTATTCATCAAAAATTGATGTTTTTCAGAAAAATACCACAAATTCAGCCTAAGATATATTTGATATTCTGAATTCAAAAATGATATTTATTTTTCCAAATTAAAAACATAGAAGTGGCATTAATTAATTTTAAAATTAATTCCCGTTATCAAAACACATAGCGTGTTTTTAAGAAATAATAACTATCAAAAGATCATCACTTGTTTATGTCCATTTTCTAAGTGAAATTAATTCCTATGACCAACATTGGATGAAATGGTAAAAATATATTCTAATTAAACATTTAAACAAATTAAAAAGATAATCTTGCCATATAAATTATTGAGATGAAAAATTTTGTTTTTAATTCAAATATAAAGTGTTTTTACTATTCATAAAAATATGAAAGTTATTAGAATAATATGAAAATTTTATCCAAATTAAATTTTAATATCCTGATTCCTAGAAAGAATTTCATTTTTCAAATTAAACTTATAAACATGTCAAAAACTAGATTTAAAGTGGGTGCGCCATTAACAGTTGGGAAAACTGCAATTTTTGATAAACACAAATTTTACACGAAAAATTTATTTTGTTTCCATACCATATTCTAAAAAAAATTTAAGATGAATAATAATGTTATAAAATTCAAAATTTAGTTAATATTATTCATAATGACTAGTTCATAATAATATTATAACCATATATCATTGTTTAGTGAAACCTGATATTGCGTACAACACACGCTATCGAGGAAAGTCGCGATTGTGTGTAATGCAAGCCAAGTCAGGGTTGCGTGTTGTGAAAGACTCCTTCGTTGTTTTGTATAAAAGAATCCAACCATATTTCATTTATACAGTGAATATATATATACACACACACATTCAATGATGCATAGAATAACTACTATCAAAATTGAATATAACATGATCCAAGAATCGTGTTACGTATACTACAAGCTAATACGGTGTTGCATATAGTGCAAGGTAATCATGGCGTAGTGTACAACACAAGACATAAATGAAATTAAAAGAATATTTTTCATAAAATCTCGGTTTTTTACATTCTACCCCCCTTAAAGTGAATTTCTCCCTCAAAAATCGTCGGGGTTATAAATGGTTTACTACTCGAAAGTTTCTTTAATAGAAACCCATATCGTAAAAAGGAATACCAAAACATGACTTTAAAAACTAATGTATGAAATGTAACACTTACCCAAGTTAACTAATCACTAGGTTTCCACATAGGGGAACATATGTGAAAATATAGATATAGAAGAGAAATCTAATTGTCATGTTCTGATGAAGAGTGGTAGAGAACATGGCTATGAAAAAGCCAACAATCAGAAAGCCATAAATTTGTGATGATCTAGGGCACTATCTGATTCATCGGATATAAGGGCACTAGGACAACATTTTTGGTTTTCAAGATCATTTCCCTAAAGTTGAATAATTTGAATTAGAAGAAATACTTACTTTATTTTTATATAATCTCACTGTTGTTCATGCCTTCAACAATTTCCACTTCATCTCTTTATGAAATGAAGTTGAATTTGTCTTTCGCGAAGTTTTAGAAGATCATGTGATAGAATGATAGGTCATTCCCTCTGTCTCAAACATATGTTAGAAAAATTTATATACATAATTCCATTTATGGTGAGATTAATCATATATGGTTCGAAAATGGACTTATACTTCATCTATCATCCTGCATAATGTAATAAAACTAGTTTCTACTAACCAGGGACTTCTTGTAGGCCAGTGGTAGGAAATAAAGGCATGTCTCACTTCGGTTGTTGGTTTGATTCCCATAGCCTTATCCGACGTGACGGGTTGTCGCCCGTTCTGCAGGTTGTCCTTTTTTTAAAAAATAAAATATTATAACTTTCCATCAATAATATTGAAAAAGTATTAGCCTTAAACAATACTAACTTATTTCCCACATAATCCATTCCAATCTTTAGGATTATCCAAAATATTGTTGTCCATTCTCAAATTATAGTGAAAACGATTACCAGAGAGTTCATATAACAAGCATGTTAATACCATTGTTGATTCTCATATATCATAAGATATGTCTTGTTTGTCACATTCCAAACATTCAAAGGCCTTAATCATGTATTCTCCTGAAAAATGAATACCCATTGAAGCTTAGTGAAAACATGAGTGCTGTCAAAAGTTAACTCTTTCCACATAACAAAACCCCAAAATTATATATACTCATACCATGATATAACTATTTCCTTATATCAGTCATGATCCCATGAATACTGCCAAATATTTCATTTTCCTTTTATCCCTTCATTATGCAGATATCATCTTTTTTCTGAAAATATATCAATCACTTTCCATAGATACCGGTACCATAAATTTATTTAAAACCACAATATACCAATACATAAATATTCCAATATTCCACGATACTATATACAAAAATATTTTTTAATCCCATTACATAAACACTAAATCATTACACCACATTGTTGTCATATTCAACATCGCCAATAGTGATCGCATGTGACTTCTCTTTGTCCTTTGCCTTAAGTGGTTTCTCATGTCGATCAGCATTAACCCTTGGATTAGGGAATTGATTATCATAATGCGCCACTTCTTTTCACTTGAAGCATTGATGTGTTGGGGGTGCGTTGTCTACAGTCTTTTCTTTATTCACATCATTAGCAACCCGTTTTCCATTACTTCGACACTCATCTACTCGATGACCTTCTTTTCCACACGTAAAACATTTTCTAGTCCCTTTATGACAATCTCCACCATGCTTCTTTCCACACTTTGAGCATAAGGAAACATTCATATTATTTTCACCATTATTCTGATATTTCTCCTTGAACTCCATCTTTCGTTTCTTATCAAAACCATGAGATGGATATGTAACGCCAAATTCCATTTATACCTTGTTATCACAACACACAATTTATTTATAGATACTGAGGTATCTTATAGCTAATGTCCTTCAAAGACTTGATTTTGAGCCAATGGAGAATCGATCAACATTACATTCAGGTTGGATGATAGATCTAGATGCATACCTTGAAAGCCTTGTAAAATTCGCTTAGTATATACCAACAGATTCATCATCCTCTTGCTTTAGTTCAAGAAACTAATTCTCCGTATTTGTTCGAAGAATATGAGGGAAGTAATAATTGAAAAATAAGTTCTTGAACTCATCTCATTCCATGGACTCAATTTCATCTCTTGGCCTTGAATTCTTGATAAGATTCCACCATTGATTGGCTTCAACTTCCAAACGATATACTGCTAAGATGACATTATCATTTCAGAACATTGAAGAACTGAAAATATCTTTTTAGTGGTACTGATCCATTGTTCAGCATCAAGTGGATCAGAAGACCCATAGAAAGAAGGTGGACATTGCCTCATGAAAGACTCAATAGAATATTGTTCCCTTCTCTGCTCATTTGGAAGTCCAGAATGATTCATAGCTTGTGTAAGTATAGAAAGAAGATTTTGCACTCCATCTCCCATAACATTGGTTTGTTTAGGAGGAAAATCATTTAATTTTCCATTACATTGATCAAAAGGGTTTCTTCGGGTTCCATCCATCGTCTAAAAACCAAAGAGAATAGTGTGAGAGGCGAAAAATCATTTTAGGGAAAACAACCTAATAAAGGGGGAGCACCTTCAATATCTAACATCTTAGGTTTAATTCTAAGATCATTTCCGTAATTCTTGGATTATAACCTATACTTATACTTAACTTATGGACATCCCTAGACATACCTTAGAAATATCTCTAGGGATCTCACTAATGTTTTCGCATCCTAGTTTCCAAAGGTTAACTAAACCTTTCCCATGATACCAACTGTAGAGACCCAATGCTTGATGTACATAGACATTAAATTACTTATGCGTAATACTTAATACATAACAAAAACATACACACAAGGACCGTAATATTTTAGTGTCTTTGGAAACTCATAATATAATCTTCTAATAATGGTGAATGATCTTCAACATCTCCCATAAAGATCTTCCCCTTTTGTTTTCTTACCAAAAACCTTTCTTTATATCCTGGGGAAAAGAAGACATATAAAGGGTGATCTCAAATGCTCAGAAAGGGTAAGCATGGAGAAAATAAAACAAACCATATACATTTGAACATAAAAACACGAACATAATGTTTAAACATCGAAATCTTGATCAATGACATAAAACATTGTAGTACGTAAGGAATAGATCATAATAGAACATTAATCATGATAAAATAGCTTGGGAATAAAACCTGTAATTGTGGAAAAACATTAAGTACATGATATGATTTCCATGGTAGCCAAGGCATTGCTGCCATGACCATCTTAGTGGACAAAGTCCCTTTCTAAATCGAGTTCACTCCTCATTTCAGTCCTGTAACACTAATCCAGATTAACTTACAATTCCAGCCATGTCTATCTAATGAGATATAAATATTTACCCAATTCATTGGAGGGAGATATAGGTCCCAAACATCTCATAATGAAATCATTCTTACTTGTGCCACAAAATAAACATACATCATTCATAATAAGCCTACAAATAAAATCGGTTTCATAAACATCATCCCATCATTACATAATCCATATAAAAGAAACGGATATCATTTCATAATCCAAAAAGTGAAACCATATAAATAATAGAGACATTATACATGAAACATACACATATGAAATAATGTCATCTTATATGGAAAATGGTTTTGATAAAACACTTGAAATGAAATCTTGAGGAAAATATCATTTCTTATTCAAAATCATTTTCTTTTCACAAAATGTCATGAAATTTTAAAAGAAAAGGATTTTGTTGAAAATAATCATGAAAGATTTTGAAGGAAGCTTCATGAAAATAAGGATTTATAAAACCAGAAAAATATTTTCATGCCGTATAAGTTAAAAAAACATTCTTCTCGTACTTTTTCCAGAAAAGTCAAAAAGTACTTTGTAGGGTAAACAAATGAAATATTCCTTCCATACCATGGGTTAAAAGTCAAAATGGGTAAAAAAATTACTTTAAACATACATGAAAACAATTTTATAAATCATGGACATGGATGATAATAATAACCCTAGTAAATACTTACGAATAAGAAATCTCGGATAAAAATGAGATTTGGAAAATTATCCCTTACCTTAAGTCCGATATGCTTTGTACGTATCCGAACATCCTGTATAATGATTTAAATAATTTAATTGAATTATTAAAGAATCATATTAATTATTATGATATCATATATGGTTCACTTAGGACTTTATATTACCTGTTCTTTTGTAAATCACATGTTAAAGCAATGTTTTGGGTAAAATCATCTTATTTATCATACGTGTTTGGACTTGTTCTTCTTGATGTTATTATTACTTATGTCATAATTTACTTACTTCCAGAATGTATATCATTATTTATATATCATATATATTCATTATATATCCATCATATACATGTATTTATAATAGTACATAACATATGGAGGTAAGAAATGAAATGCATCGTTCATGGAGACGGTAATCCATACGTACACATGAACCATACTTTCATTTCTATTTCTTATTTTACTGGAAATAAAACACTATGATTCCTTGGTATATTATAATTCCAGTATAATATAATTAACTACATCCTTTATACATCCCACATAAGGCATTAATGAATCACATCACTTTGAGGCGGCGGTAGTCCGCACTTCCTCAAAAGAGATTATCGTATTTACCAACTATGGAAACCATAAAGGATTGATATAATTGGGAACTAAAGAAGAATAAGGAAATCATAAACATAATATATATCATATATGAATATAGTTCCATCATAATGGCCACTGTGAGAGGCGGTAGGAGAAAATCGAACAATTATCGTTTTGTGAGTCGTTAGTTTTCCATCCACAGAAACATTATCTTCTCCATCCACTAGATGGAGGTGTGTGTAAGTGTAGTTCGAATCCTTCTCATAAAAACATACTAGTATATTTAGGATACTGGTTTTGTTAAAAATAAAGGATTAAAAGGATTTTAGGGGTTGGAGAAGTAGAATAAAATAAAACAATTTAAGAGAAATTGTTACCTTTAATTTGGGTAACTTCTTTTGGTTTGAACAAAAACGACTTCTTGGAGTGCCTTATGCCTAAGGTAATTCTTCTAGGGGGAGGAGAGTGATTTAGGGATCTTAGTTGGGAAAAGTGTGGATGAGCCAAAAGGCTTGAGAGGTGTGAGGAATTTCATAGAAGTGGTCTCCTTTTATAAGGGAGAGGTGTAACACCCCGAGATTTTATGAAAAATATACTTTTTAATTTCATTAATGTCTTGTTTTGTATGCTACACCAAAAGGACCGTGCACAACATGCATCCTTGACTTTCCTTGCATTACACGCAAACACGACCTTCCTCGATAGCGTGTGTAGTACGCAATACCGAGTTTCATTAAACAATGATATGCTATTAAAATATTATTAAAACTAGCCGTTATGAATAGTAATAACCACCTTTTAAAATTTTAGAAATTTTATCTCTCAAAATGGACTTCATTTTTGGATTCATAGTATTGAATTTATCCTAAGGTGAAATTTTGGTACTTTTCGAATAACTTTCATATTCTGATGAATAGTGAAAATTACTAAATTTTAATTAAAAACAACTTTTTTAATAAAAATTATTAATAGTGATAAAATATTTAATTTGATTGGTTTTAACTTATATTTAGAATATATTTTTACAATTTAATATAATGTTGGTCATTGGATGTAATTTCACATTTAAACAAATTATAAACAAGTGTCAATCTTTTGATAGTTATTATCTCTTAAAAACACGCCATTTGTTTTGAGGACGGGAATTAATTTTTAAATTATTCAATGTAACTGATATGTTTTGAATTTGGTAAAATATACATCATTTTTGAGTTCATAATATCAAATATAGCTTAGGCCTAATTTTTGGTATTTTTCTGGAAACTTTCATTTTTTGATGAATAGTGAAACCACTAAGTGGTAGTAAAAAAATGAATTTTTCATAAAACATAATTTTACCGCTTCTGTGAGTAGAATTTCAAAAATCCGAGAGACACAGTTGATGTCAGTAAGTAAAATGTGGTTCAATGAGATGAAAATAATTTTTGGTGAATAGTAACTTTTTACTTTTTTACCACGGTTAAAAGTAAATATGGTAATTAAGGGTAAAAATGATATTATTATTACCCTAACACATGTCCTAATTCTATTAGATAAGTGTTATTCGACCAAAAACCACCTTATAAATAAAATATGACCATTTAGGCCCACTTGGATTAGATTAGTACATTTATTATTATTTAATTCAAAGAAGAGTTAAAAAGAGTTAAAATCAACGTTTATATACTAAAACATTTATAATATAGGGTTATAAATAAGGTAAATTAAATTGTAAGTATTCATTAGAAAGATAATAATATTTCCTACATAATTATAGTTTATTTATAATTTTTAGACATTAAATAATTTAATTTATTTATGACACAATGATGATGCAGTAATTACAATAATAGTGAAAAATTAGAATAATTGATATTATAAATACCCAAAAAAATATAATTTGAGACTTTTTATGAATTCCACTAATTTTCTAGGTTAATATGACATGTTATTATAGATTTAATTATCTTTTTTCGAACTAATCATTAAGTTATTATTTTCACAAAAATCAATTACCAAATAGTGTCAAAATTGACATAAAATAGTTTTTAAAACAAATATTATATTATTAATTGTGATTTTATTCCTTAAAATCTACGGTTAGGCCAAATGACTTAGATAAGGTTATATATATTAATAATAAAAAACTTGGGGTTCGTTTGGAATGATATAGTAAGTTTATTAACCTTATAGTATAAGAACACAAGAAGACACTGTAAAAGTAAAATTATTTAACTTAATGTTAAATCTAAATGATAAGGTTAAAATAGGAACCTAAACTTGTATAAATTTTATTGTATGAGAGGATTTAGACCCATCCCCACCTTAGCCTAGAAATAAATCAATTTTGAGCTATTTAAAACTGATCTTGACATTATAATAAAATAATATTTTTAGTTACTCCAAAGGTGCCCCTCTCCTCCCTTATAAAAGGGCAACTCCTTCCTCTCTTTCTCACGCAACTTTGAGCCTTCAATCTCGGCCAACCCCTGACAAATTCTCTTCTCGACTTCCCTAGAAACATCCTAGAGGTTCTGGTCTTCCTCAAAGACCAATTTTGGTGCCCTAAGAGGAGGTCTCAAAGAGGCGCTTCAAAGAAGAGGTAATTTCCGTTACCGATTCTTTCACCTTTATTTCTTCTTCCACTTCTTCTTCTTAGGTTGTTTCATTATGAAGTAATAACATCGGAATCACTCATATACTGATATGTTATTATAATTATGAAACAACCCTATTTCACTATCTATCCATCCTACAGAAAATGAAATCACCGCGCGTGCGTACGTACGGAATACCGTCTCCACACCGTGGTGAAATCTATTTTCCACCACCACCTTACTTGGATGGGTATAATGGTCTAAATAATAACTATATATTATTATTTTAAAGTGATATTGATTCTGAAATAGTATACATACACTCCAATACAGTCCCACGATCATGAGAACGATATCATCGCTTGTGCGTACGTACGGACTACCGTCTCCACGACGCGATGAGATTCATTCTCCCCTTTAACCATTCATTAATGATTATAAAGTATATATAATTAGTAATCATGAAATATATAACATAATAATTATACTGGATTTATGTGTATATATATGTATGTCATATACTTAATTCCGTTCAACTCAATAAGGAAACGAAAACAGCGTTCATGCGTACGTACGGCCTACCGTCTCCATGAACGGTGTATTTCTTTCCATTTACTGATTTATTATATATATGTATATTCTGAATATATATATATAAATCATGTTTTATATTCTTGAATTAAGTAATCATTATCTAAGTAATCATATGAATAATTACACGTCAAAACACGGACGACAAATGAAACAATTTTACCCAAAACGCTCTTTAACATGGAATTTACAAAAGAACAGGTAGTATAAAGTCATAAGTGAACCATATATGATATCATAACAATGAATATGATTCTGTAATAAGTCAATGAAATTATTTAAATCATTATACAGGAGGTTCAGACACTTACGAAACAAATCGGACTTAAGGTAAGGGAAAATCTCGCAATCTCAATTTTTATCCAAGATTGTTTATACTTCATAATTTACTGGGGAATATTTATCATACACATCCATGCTTCCTCAGTATATAATATTATTTCCATCCACCTAAAATTGTTTAAATCCAATTTTACCCTTCGGTGAGTTTTAGTAAAATATATGAAAGGGATCTTTTGTCGTTTTTCGTACGAGGTACTTTTTGAATTTTCCGACAAAAGTATGAAGAATGTTTTTTAACTTATACGACATGAATGGATTTTTAAAACATTATTTCCAAGAAGCTTCCATTACAATTTTTCAAGTTTATTTTTAATCAACTTCTTTTATTTTAGAATTGTACGACGTGTTAAGAAATGAAAAGTGTTTTTGAAGTAGAAAGGATATTTTCCTCAAGAATGGAGTTCAAGTGTTTTATCAAAATTATTTTCCATATAAGATAATAAAGGGTTCTGTTTATATCCCTATTATTACATGTATTTGATTATGTTGTGATGGAAATATTTTTATGAATTCCATTATCCTATATGAATTGTTTAATAATGTTATGATGATTGAGATTCCCATTTTTATTACATGGGTTATGCAATGATGTATGATTTATGATTTTGTGGCACACATAAGAATGGTATCATTATGAGATGGGTGGGACCTATATCTCCATCCAATGCATTGGGTAAAGATTTTATATCTCATGAGATAGACATGGCTGGAATGGTAGGTTATACCAGTTCAGTGAAACAGGACTGAAACGAGGGTGAATCGGTTCAAAAAGGGACTTTGTCCACTAAGATAGTCTTGGCAATGAGTCTTGACTAATGAGATATGATTCTCTATGATTATGTGTGTATTCCAAAAAGTTTCATGTTTTAAGTTATGATTATTGGGATTTTATTTCACTACTATGATTTATCCCATGTTATGAAATTATTCTCTCTTTCGCAGGTTATGATTTCCAAAATGTTATGTTCTTATTAATATGATGTGATTGATATTTCTTTTGTTTACCCTTACTGAGCATTTGAGCTCACCCTTTTATGTTTTCTTTTCCCCAGGATATAAAGAAATGTTTTAGGTAAAAAAAGGGAAGATCATTATGGGAGATGTTGAAAATCTTTTACCACGATTAGAAGATTATATTCCGAGTTTCCAAAGACACTAAACTATTACGGTCCTTGTGTGTGTATTTTTGGTATGTACTAAGTGTTCCGCAAAAGTAATGTAATGTCCATGTATGTCAAGCTTCATGTCTCTATAGTTGGTATCAGAGGAAAGGTTTAGTCAAACTTTGGAAACTAGGATGTGAGAACGTTAGTGAGATCCCTAGAGATATTTATAAGGTATGTCTAGGGATGTCACTAAGGATAAGTATACGTATAGGATATAGTCCTAGAACTACGGTAACGATATTAGAATTAAACCTAAGATGTTAGATATTGAAGGTACTCCCCATTTATAATGTTGTTTTCCCTAGCATGATTTTTGCCTCTCACACTATTCTTTTTGGGTTTTAGATGATGGATGGAACCCGAAAGAACCGTGTTGATCAATGCAATAGACAATGAAATGATTGTCCTCATGAACAAACAAATTTTATTGGAGATGGAGTGCAAAATCTTATTTCTATACATACACAAGAAATGAATCATTCTGGACTTCCAAATGAGCTGAGAAGGGAACAATATTCTATTGAGTCCTTCATGAGGCAACGTCCACCTTCTTTCAGTGAGTCTTCTGATCCACTTGTTGCTGAACAATGGATCAGTACCACTGAAAATATATTTTCAGTTCTTCAATGTTCTGAACATGATAAAGTCATCTTAGCAGTATATCGTTTGGAAGATGATGCTGATCAATGGTGGAATCTTATCAAGAATACGAGGCAAAGAGATGAAATTGAGTCCATGGAATGGGACGAGTTCAAGAACTTATTTTTCAATAAGTACTTCCCTCTTATTCTTCGAACAAAGATGGAGAAGGAATATCTTGAGCTGAAGCAGAAGGATGATGAATCTGTGGGTATATACGAAGCGAATTTTACAAGGCTTTCAGGGTATGCATCTGGATTTATCATCCAACCTGAAAGTAAAGTTGATCGATTCTTCAGTGGATTAAAACCAAATCTTCGAAGGGCATTAGCTATAAGTGACTTCAGTAGCTATGAAGAAATTGTGCGTTGTGCTCTCAAGGTAGAAATGAAAGTTGATATTACTTATCCATCTCATAGTTTTGACAAGAAATGAAAGATGGAGTTCAAGGAGAAATCTCAGAATAATGGTGAAAAGAAGATGAATGTTTCCTTATGCACAAAGTGTGGAAAGAAGCATGGTGGAGATTGTCTTAAAGGGGCTAGAAAATGTTTTAAGTGTGGAAAAGAAGGTCATCAAGAAGCTGAGTGTCGAAGTAATGGAAAAAGGGTTTCTAATTATGTGAATAAAGCGAACACTGCAGAGAACGCACCACCAACACTTCAATGCTTCAAGTGCAAGGAAATGGGGCATTATGCTAATAAATGCCCTAATCCAAGGGTTAGTGATGATCGACATGAACAACTGCTTAAGACAAAGGACAAAGGGAAGTCACATGCGATCACTATTGGCGATGTTGAATATGACAACGATGTGGTGGAATGATTAAGTGTTTATGTAATGGGATTCCAAAATAATGTTGTATCATGGAGTATTGGAATATTTATGTATTGGTCTAATGTGGTATTCAAAGTGATTGAGATATTTTTGGAAATAAGATGATATGCGCATAATAGTATTCAGGAGCTCATGATTGATATAAGGACTAAGTGATATAGTGGTTTGAGTATATAGAATTTTGAGGATTTTGGTATGTGGAAAGTGTTAACTTTTAACTGCATTCATGTTTTCACTAAGGATTAATGGGTATTCAAGAGAATACATGATTATGTCCTTTGAATGTTTGGAATGTGACCAACAAGACATATCTTATGATGTATGGGGATCAACAATGGTACTAAATCTCTAGTAATCGTTTTCACTAAATTATGAGAGTGGACTACAGTATTATGGATAAGCCTAAAGATTGGAATGGACTATGTTGGACATAAGTTAGTATTGTTTAAGGATAAAAGTATTTTTTTCAAAATTATTGATGGGGTGTTATAGTAATATAGTTTAAAAAAAGGACAACCTGCAGGACGGGCGACAGCCCATCGCGTCGGGAAAGGCTGTGGGAATCGAACCCACAACCGAAGTGCGACTGGCCTTTATCTCCTACCACTGGCCTACAGGAAGTCCCTGTTTAGTAGAAACTAGTTTTATTATATTAATCAGTATGATATATGATGTATAAGTCCATTTTAGGAACCATATATCATTAATCTCATTATAGATGGACTTATGTATTTTTGATAACTTTTCTAACCTTTTGTTTGAGACAGATGGAATGACCCATCATTCTATCAAATGATCTACTAACACATCACGAATGACAAATTCAACTTCATTTATTTAAGAGATGAAGTGGAAATTTTCCAAAGAACGACCAACGGTGAGACTATACCGAAATCATGAAAGTATTTCTTCTAATTCCAATTTCATTAATTTTAGGGAAACGATCTTGAAAACCAAAAATGTTGTCCTAGTGCTCTTATATCCGATGAATCAGATGATACCTTATATCATCACAAATATATGGATTTGTGATTGCTGGCTTTTCCATAGCCATGTTCTCTACCACTCTCCATTAGAACATGATGGTTAGATTTCTCTTCCATATCCATATTTTCACTTATGAGGAAACCCAGTGATTAGTTTATTTGGGTAACCATTACGTTTCATACTTTTGTTTTTAAAGATTGGTTTTGGTATTCCTTTTTACGATGTGGGTTTCTATCAATGAAACTTTTGAATAGTAAACCATTTATAACCCCGACGAATTTCAAGGGTGAAATTCATTTTAAGGGGGGTAGAATGTAACACCCCGAGATTTTATGAAAAATATTCTTTTTAATTTCATTAATGTCTTGTGTTGTATGCTACACCAAACGGATCTTGCAAAACACGCATCTTTGAATTGCCTTGCATTACACGCAATCACGACCTTCCTCGATAGCATGTGTAGTACGCAATACCGAGTTTCATTAAACAACGATATGCTATTAAAATATTATTAAAACTAGCTGTTATGAATAGTAATAACCACCTTTTAAAATTTTAGAAATTTTATCTCTCAAAATGGACTTCATTTTTGGATTCAGAGTATCGAATTTATCCTAAGGTGAAATTTTGGTACTTTTCGGGTAACTTTCATATTCTGATAAATAGTGAAAATTACTAAATTTAAATTAAAAACAACTTTTTTAATCAAAATAATTAATAGTGATAAATTATTAATTTGATTGGTTTTAAAGTATATTTAGAATATATTTTTACAATTTAATACAATGTTGTTTATTGGATGTAATTTCACATTTAAACAAGTTATAAACAAGTGTCAATCTTTTGATAGTTATTATCTCTTAAAAACACGCCATTTGTTTTGACGACGGGAATTAATTTTTAAATTATTTAATGTAACTAATATGTTTTGAATTTGGTAAAATAGACATCATTTTTGAGTTTATAATATCAAATATAGCTTAGGCCTAATTTTTGGTATTTTTCTGGAAACTTTCATTTTTTGAGGAATAGTGAAACCACTAAGTGGTAGTAAAAAAATGAATTTTTCATAAAACATAATTTTACCGCTTCTGTGAGTGGAATTTCAAAAATCCTAGAGACACCGTTGATGTCATTAAGTAAAATTTGGTTCAATGAGATGAAAATAATTTTTAGTGAATAGTAACTTTTTACTTTTTTACCACGGTTAAAATTAAATAGGGTAATTAAGGGTAAAAATGATGTTATTATTACCCTAACACATGTCCTAATTCTATTGTATAAGTGTAATTCGACCAAAAACAACCTTAGGAATAAAATATGACCATTTAGGCCAACATGGATTAGATTAGGACATTTATTATTATTTAATTCAAAGAAGAGTTAAAAAGAGTTAAAATCAATGTTTAT
The DNA here is from genome assembly GCA_963277665.1 of Viscum album. Taxonomy (NCBI): domain Eukaryota; kingdom Viridiplantae; phylum Streptophyta; class Magnoliopsida; order Santalales; family Viscaceae; genus Viscum; species Viscum album. Next base: position 594,058 of record CAUJRU010000464.1, read on the forward strand.
TTACTAAAACATTTATAATATAGGGTTATACATAAGATAAATACGATTTTAAATATTAATTAGAAATATAATAATATTTCCTACATAATGATATTTTATTTATAATTTTTAGACATTAAATAATTTAATTTATTTATGACACAATGATGATGCAGTAATTACCTTAATAGTGAAAAATTAGAATATTGATATTATAAATACCCAAATAAATATAATTTGAGACTTTTTATGAATTAAAATAATTTTCTAGGTTAATATGACATGTTAGTATAGATTTAATTAACTTTTTTTGAACTAATCATTCTGTTATGATTTTCACAAAAATCAATTACTAAATAGTATCAAAATTGACATAAAATAGTTTTTAAAACAAATATTATATTATTAATTGTTATTTTATTCCTAAAAATATATGGTTCGGCCAAATTACATATATAAGGTTATATATATTAATAATAAACAACTTGGGCTTCTTTTGTCTTTATATAGTATGTTTATCAACCTTATAGTATAAGAACACAAGAAGACACGGTAAAAGTAAAATTATTTAACTTAATGATAAATCTAAATGATAAGGTTAAAATAGGAACCTAAACTTGTCCAAATTATATTGGATGAGAGGATTTCGACCCATCCCCACCTTATCCTCTAAATAAATCAATTTGGATCTATTTAAAACCGAAATTGACTTTATAATAAAATAATATTTTTAGATATTCCGAAGGTTCCCCTCTCCTTCCTTATAAAAGGGCATCTCCTCCCTCTCTTCCTCACACAACTTTGAGCCTTCATGCTCGGCCAAACCCTGGAAAATTCTCTTTTACACTTCCATAGAAACATCATAGAGGTTCTGGTATTCCTCAAAGACCAATTTTAGTGCCCTAAGAGGAGGTCTCAAAGAGGCGCTTCAAAGAAGAGGTAATTTTCGTTACCGATTATTTCACCTTTATTTCTTCTTCCACTTCTTCTTCTTAGGTTGTTTCATTATGAAGTAATAACATCAGTATCACTAATATACTTATATGTTATTATAAGTATGAAACAACCCTATTTCACCATCTATCCATCCTACGGAAAACGAAATAATCGCGCGTGCGTACGTATGGAATACCGTCTCCACACCGTGGTGAAATCTATTTTCCACCACCACCTTACTTGGATGGGTATAATTGTGTAAATAATAACTATATATTATTATTTTAAAGTGATATTGATTCTTAAATAGTATACATACACTCCAATACAGTCCCATGATTATGAGAACGATATCATCGCTCGTGCGTACGTATGGACTACCGTCTCCACGACGCGATGAGATTCATTCTCCACTTTAACCATTCATGAATGATTATAAAGTATATATAATAAGTAATCATGAAATATATGACATAATAATGATACTGTATTTATGTGTATATATATTTATGTCATCTACTTAATTCCGTTCAACTCAGTACGAAAACGAAAATAGCGTTCATGCGTACGTACGGCCTACCGTCTCCATGAATGCTGTATTTCTTTCCATTTACGGATTTATTATATATATGTATATTATGAATATATATATATATATATATATATCATGTTTTATATTCTGGAATTAAGTAATCATGATCTAAGTAACCATATGAATAATTACAAGTCAAAACACGGACGACAAATGAAACAATTTTACCCAAAACGCTCTTTAACATGGAATTTACAAAAGAACAGGTAGTATAATGTCATAAGTGAACCATATATGATATCATAACAATGAATATGATTCTGTAATAAGTCAATGACATTATTTAAATCATTATACATGAGGTTTGGACACCTACGAAGAAAATCAGACCTAAGGTAAGGGAAAATCTCGCAATCTCAATTTTTATCCGAGATTGTTTATACTTCATAATTTACTGGGGAATATTTATCATCCACATCCATGTTTCCTCAATATATAATATTATTTCCATCCACCTAAAATTTTTTAAATCCAATTTTACCCTTCGGTGAGTTTTAGTAAAATATATGAAAGGAATCTTTTGTCGTTTTTCGTACGGGGTACTTTTTGACTTTTCTGACAAAAGTATGAAGAATGTTTTTTTAAATTATACGGAATGAATGGATTTTTAAAGCATTATTTCCAAGAATATTCCTTTACAAGTTTTGAAGTTTATTTTTAATCAACTTCTTTTAGTTTATAATTGTACGACGTGTTAAGAAATGAAAAGTGTTTTTGAAGTAGAAAGGATATTTTCCTCAAGAATGGAGTTCAAGTGTTTTATCAAAATTATTTTCCATATAAGATAATAAAGGGTTATGTTTCAATCCCTATTATTACATGGATTTGATTATGTTGGGATGGAAATATTTTTATGAATTCCTTTATCCTATATGAATTGTTTTATGATGATATGATGTTTGAGATTCCCATTTTTATTACATGGGTTATGCAATGATGTATGATTTATGATTTTGTGGCACACATAAGATTGGTATCATTATGAGATGGGTGGGACCTATATATCCCTCCAATGCATTGGGTAAAGATTTTATATCTCATGAGATAGACATGGATGGAATGGTAGGTTATACCGGTTCAGTGAAACAGGACTGAAACCAGGGTGACTCGGTTCAGAAAGGGACTTTGTCCACTAAGATAGTCTTGGAAATGAGTCTTGACTAATAAGATATGATTCTCTATGATTATGTGTTTATGCCACAAAGTTTCATGTTTTATGTTATTATTATTGGGATTTCATTTCACTACTATGATTTATCCCATGTTATGAAATTATGCTCTCTTTTTCAGGTTAAGATTTCCAAAATGTTATGTTCTTATGAATAAGATGTGATTGATATTTATTTTTTTTACCCTTACTGAGCATTTGAGCTCACCCTTTTATGTTTTCTTTTCACCAGGATATAAAGAAATGTTTTAGGTAAAAAAATGAAGATCTTTATGGGAGATGTCGAAGATCTTTCACCACGATTAGAAGATTATATTCCGAGTTTCCAAATACACTAAACTATTACGGTCCTTGTGTGTGTGTTTTTTGTTAGGTACTATGTATTCCGTAAAAGTAATGTAATGTCGATGTACGTCAAACTTCGGGTCTCTACAAGAGGAGGGTCTCTTTAGGAAAGTGTGAAAACATTATTTTATTAGAAACTTTTCTTCGGTTTCAGGAGTCCAAAACACATTAATGTCGAATATAAGATGACTCATATTTGAAATAAAATCATCTAATCATAATTGGACATGTTTTGAATAATATTTTAATCATTATAATCTAATTTATTTAAATAATTTCTTATTGAGGTAAATACTACATCACTATTGTGTCATAAATAATTTAATTCATTTGATGTCTAAAAATTATAAAAAAATTCCCAACATGTAGGAAATATTCTTATCTTTCCAATGAATATTTATAGTCGAAAATATAATTTATACAGCCCCTTATAAAAATTAATTACTAAAAGAGTTTTGCTAATGCCAATTTTGTCTTTACATTAAATTAATAAATCTAATGTGCCATTGTCATTCATAAGTGGCTCCACGGTGTCCAAAAATCGACCCAAGGATGCCCATGGTTGACCATTACTCATCCAATAAGGTTTGGACAGGTGTTAAGGTAATTTTGAATTATTATAATATTCTTTTAACCTTGAGTTATCCTATTTACTTTTTACGGTGGTAAATAAAAGAAAAAAGGTACTATTCAGAAAAAATTATTTTTATCTTATTGAACAACATTTTAATCTTTGATATTAACTGTGTCTCTCAGATTTTTGAAATTCAACTCACAGAAGCGGTAAAATTATGTTTTACGAACAATTGCAAAAGCTCCTAGGAGGTTGGTAAAAGACGGTGAAAAGTTCAATACAATTTTTATAAATCTAAAATTATTATAAAATGACTCCAATTAATTTCAGTGAACTTATATAAGTATTTTGTATATATTTTGAGCTAAAATAAATTTAAATCAAATAAATTATTATTTAAATAAAAAGTCGATTTTAACCAAAAACTCAGTTTTTCACTATTCATCAAAATTGATGTTTTTCAGAAAAATACCACAAATTCAGCCTAAGCTATATTTGATATTCCGATTTCAAAAATGATGTCTATTTTTTAAAATTCAAAAAATAGAAGTGGAATTAAAAAATTTTAAAAGTAATTCCCGTTATCAAAACAAATAGCGTGTTTTTAAGAAGAAATAACTATCAAAAGATCATCACTTGTTTATGTCCAATTTCAAAGTGAAATTAATTCCAATGACCAACATTGGATTAAATAGTAAAAATATATTCTATTTAAACTTTAAAACCAATTAAAATGATAATATATCCATATAAATTATTGCGATGAAAAATGTTGTTTTTAATTAAAATATAACGTGTTTTTACTATTCATAAAAATATGAAATTTATTAGAATAATATGAAAAATTTATCCAAATTAAATTTTTATATCCGGATTTCATGGAAGAATTTTATTTTTTTCAAATTTATCTTATAAACATGTCAAAAACTAGATTTAATGTGGGTGTTCCATCAAAAGTTGGGAAAACTGTAATTTCTTAAAAATACATATTTCACATGAAAAATTTATTTTTTTCCCATACCATATTCTAGAAAATGTTTAATATGAATAATAATGTTATAAAATTAAAAATGTAGTTAATACAATTCATAACGGCTAGTTCAGAATAATATTATAACGATACATCGTTGTTTAGTGAAACCTGATATTGCGTACAACACACGCTGTCGAGGAAAGTTGTGATTGAGTGTAATGCATGCCAAGTTAGGGTTGCAGGTTGTGCGAGACTCCTTTATTGTTTCGTATAATAGAATCCTACCATATTTCATTTTTACATTGAATATATATATATATATATACTCAATGTTGCGTAGACTAACTACTATCAAAATTGTGTGTAACATGATCATATAATAGTGTTGCGTATACTACAAGCTAATACGGTGTTGCGTACAGTGCAAGGTAATCATGGTGTAGTGTACAACACAAGACATCAATGAAAATAAAAGAATATTTTTCATAAAATCTCAGGTTCTTACAAATATTCAATTAGATTGGAGAGAGAAAAATAAATATGTTGATAGATATATTATAAATGAGTATAAGGTGCCAATTAAGAGGGATGCGTGCCCAAATTGGAAAAAAATGAGATGCAACGTAATACATGGAAGGTTTTAAACAAATTATTAATAATAATATTAAAATATTATTATTTTAATTTTTTTTGGGAAAACTGTCTTTTGACCTTATCTTCTTCGTGTAACCTCGGTTTCACGAGCCGTCAGCAGCAGTATGACCCTGACTTCAAGACGTAAATTATGAGTCCAATATTGGATGTCTTTTTCACGTTTGTGGATCATGTACCTGAAACGTTCAAATAATAAAAATATATTATTATTATTATTAAATATTCAATAATCCATAACTCCTACGTGCGATGTCCGATTAACTAACCATAAGTGGAGACATGATCCTGACATTAAGAAAGTAGATTTAAGTCTAAGGTTGAATATTAAATTCCGGTTCAAGGCTCGGGTCCACGAAATACCAAATAATATTATTATTACTATTATTGCAAGATCTTGTATTCGACATATCTCCCTCATACTGTGTCAAAATGATGAACCATCTATGGAACTAGAAACCTCAGATTGAGACGGTCCTTTGGGTATACACCACTAGAGTTTTTGATAAGGATGGTGTATGGTCGGGATGGATCAAGCATGAATCAAACTGGGACCTCGGGACTAAAGGACTAATAACTCACAGACCGGGTGTCTAATTTACACATCTTTTGTTGCGCTGAGACCAATATTATGTGGCGGTCGTTTGAGATACATATTCATGGGACATCGTGGAAGTTTGAGTATCAAGCAGTGGCATGGGGAGCAGACTCTCCCGGAGATGAGAAAGCTTAGTGCGGGTTCTCAGTAGCTGGCTATGGCGAGAAGATTGACTAGCGATCCTATGTGGGTTAGCTCCTTGCAATCTTGTGTGGCTTAGCTCCTAGAGATCTTGTGGGGGTCAGCTCTAAGAGATTCTGTGTGGGTCAGATCCTAGAGATACTATGTGGGTCAGCTCCTAGCGATCCTATGTGGGCCAGCTCCTAGCGATCCTATGTTGGTCAACTCCTTGTATTCGACATATCTCACTCATATGGTGTCGAAATGAAAACCCGTCGAAGGCACCAGAAACCTTGTATCGAGATGGTCCTTTTGGTATACCCTACTAGAGTTTTGGATTAGGGTGGGATATGGTCAGGTTGGATCAAGCATGAATCCAACCAGGCCCTCAGGACTAAAAGGCTAATAACTCACAAACCAGGTGTCTGATTGACGCACCGTCTATTGTGTTGAGACCCCTATGAAGTGGCGGTCCTTTGAGATACTTTTTTGTGGTACTTCATGGCAGTTGGAGTATTGATCAGTGTCTTGGATAGCATAGTCTCCTAGAGATGAGAAAGCCTAATGCAAGAACACATTAGCTGGCTGGGACGAGAAGACTGACTAGAGATCTAGTATGGGTTAGCTCATAGCGATCCTATGTGGGTAAGCTCATAGGGATCCTGTGTGGGTCAGATCCTAGTGATCCTTTGTGGGTCTTCTCCTAGTGATCCTATGTGGGTCAGCTCCTAGTGATCCTGTGTGGGTCACCTCATATCGATCATGTGTGGGTCAGCTCCTAGCGTTCATATTTACAAGTGACAATATAATTCTATTGATGGTGAAATAGTATATAATTGGATGGTATATTATATAAAAAGAACCACTGATATGTTATATTTATTATTTACATCCATTATACTCAATATTATACACATCCAAATTATGAAGTGATGAATACCAAATTGTACCACGACATGGAGATGGTAAGTCATGCGTACACACGTATGGTGATGTTGTCATTATTAAGATGGATATAATAATGAATTTGATTGTACCATATTTATAATAAAATCTAAGTATGTGGAAGGCACTGATGTTATTGTTTAGGTATGGAAAAAACCAAGAAAGTGGAAGTAGAAGAAGAATAGAACTTTGAAAGAGGTGATGAAATAATTACCTCCTCTTCACGTGATACCTTTTGATTTGATCAAAATGTCTTTTTAGGTTGGATTTATGATCAAAGTAAGGCCTCTAGATTGATTTGAGGGTATTTGGGAAGATATTTGAGCAGGTTTTGGATGATCCAAATGGCTTCAGAGAAGTGAATTTGAGATAAGGGGAAGTGCCTTTTTATATGAGAGGTGTGGGGCGCTTTTGAAAAATCTTGAAATATTATTTTAATATAAAATAATATTCGGTTTATAATGGCTCAAAAAAGATTTATGTAAAGGATAAGGTGGTTGAGGGTCTAAATACTCTCAACCAATGAGTTTTAATCAAGTTACGTGACCATATTAACCTTATCATTTAGATTTAACTCTTAGTTAAATAGTTTAATTTTTACAATGTCTTCCTGTATTTTTATATTATATTGATAATTAACTTAGTATTGATTTCCAAACGAACCTAAAGTGGTTATTTAATGACATATCTAACCTTATCTAATTCCTTTGGCCAAATATTAGATTTTTAAGAGTATTTTATCATTTAATAAAATAGTAATTGTTTTAAAAACGTATTTTTGTCAATTTTCACACTATTTAGTATTTGATTTTTGTGAAAGTCATAAAAAATTTATTACTTCAACAAAAATTAATTGAATTAACAATAACATGTTATATTAACATATAGAATTCTTAGAAATCCTAAAAATTCTCAATTTAAATTTATTTTGATATTTATAACATCAGTTATATTAATCTTTCACTAATAAGGTAATTACTGTATCATCATTGTGTCATAAATTAATTTAATTATTTAATGTCTAAAAAATTTAAATAAAATTCCATGAGGTAGTAAATCTATTTATTTTTATAACGAAAAATTTTAGTATAATTTATCTTATGTATAACCCTATATTGAAAATGTTTTAGTTATGAAAATTAGAATTAAACACTTTTAACTATTCTTTAAATAAAATAATAATAAATGTCATGATCTAATCCATGTGGAGAAGAAAGGATAACATTTTATTCCTGTGGATTATTTTGGTCGAAATAAACTTATCTAATAGAATTAGGACAACTGTTAGGGTAATTATAATATCATTTTTACCTTTAATTACCCAATTTACTTTTAACCGTGGTAAATAAAATTAAAAAAATACTATTCCCCAAAAATTATTTTCTTCTTATTGAACCAAATTTTAAACACTGATGTCAACTGTGTCTCTCTTATTTTTAAAATTAAATTCACATATGTTGATAATTTTTGTTTTTTTCAAATTCGCAAATGTGTTTAGAAGGGTGGTAAAAAGACGTTAAATGTTAAATAAAATTATATATATATATATATACTTATATTAAAATGAATATAATGAATTAAAATGGAATAATATAGGTATTATGTATTTATTTTGATATTAAAATAAATATAAATTAAAAATAATTATATAAATAAAAAGTTGATTTTAAACAATAACGTAGTGTTTTTCACTATACATAAAAAATTGAATGTTTTCAGAAAATACCAAAAATTTACCCTAAGATAATTTTTATATTCAGATTAAAAATAAAAACTATTTTACCAAATTAAAAAAATATAAGTTACATTAATTAATTTAAAATTAATTCCCATTGTTAAAAAATATATCTGGTTTCAAAAAACTAAAATCTATCAAAACATTGACATGTGTTTTTGTCCAATTTAAATTTGAAATTACATATAATGACCTCAAATATATGAAAAGATAATAATATAATATAATTATACTTTATACCCACTTAAATTAATAATTTAACACTATAATGTATTTGTAATAAAAAAGTTGTTTTTAATTAAAATTTAGTATTTTTCACTATTCATCAAAATATAGAAGTTATTAGAAAAGTTCAAAAAATTTATCCAAACTAAATTTTTATGTTCCTATTCTAAATAGGAATTTAATCTCACTAAATTGAATATGTAAAAGTGTAAAATATTGGATTTAAAAACGGTTCTTGATTAAAAGGCTGAAAAACATCATTTTTTGAAAAATACTTTTTTTATCTGAAAAATTGAAATTTTCATTATATTATAACTAAGAAACAAAAAAGTTGAATGTTAAAAATATATAAGAAATATTTAATATAAAAAATGTGGTTAATACTATTCATATCTAATTTTTGAACAGTTAGTTTAGTAAGTCGGGGTGCGCATGAACTCGGCGTTGCGTATAGCGTAAGTTATTAAATTACATTAAATAGATAACATACAATGAAATATTGGGGTGTTACTTTAAAAGTTTCCAATTGGTTTTAGTTATTAAATTAAAAATTTGAAATTTTTAACCATTTGGTTCATCACACTGAATATTTTTTTACCATCTTCGTAGTGCATTTGAATGTGAATAAGGAAATATAATTTTTATTTGCGAAAATGAGATGAATCTTATAATAGATATTTAATTAGTGGAATTGTAAAAGGAAATATCATGGAAACTATGAAATTTTATTATTTGACCAGCTAATATGAAACGGTAGATCAATTTTGAAAAGTGGAAAGAGGGTTCAATTAAATTATTTAATGTTATAACTCTTAGGATACAATCTATTTTCATAGTAAGTATTTGAGATACTATGTTTAAATCAAACATCAATTTATGTATTTATTTTTTTAAACAAAACATTTACAGTGTTTATTATCTCGTTATTGATGGCGAAGAAGAGATATTTAGAATGAATTAATAATTTTTAAATTAATTGATATAATTTCATGTACTAGGTAAGTGACTGTGAACAAACGAATGCATATTTCAAGTGGGAGATGATAGAAACTCATGACATTTATGTTTTAAGGAAGAAATGTTTATGGAATTGATAACATGGCCACATTAGTCAAAAGGGATATGAAAGAGTTGGATAAAAAATATTTTTTTTTGTATTTACATATGTTCGAAAGAGAGAATAAATAGATATGTATTACGTGTTAAAAAATATGATTATTAACTTAAGACATGAGAAAGAGAATATCCAAATAATTCAGCCCTTAGATATAATTCATTTTTGAGTTTTGTGCACAGATAAATGGGGTGCCAATAAACAGGGATAATTATTTTATTTCATTTATGTATGAAGTTATTTTAAGGACATGTATCATATTTTTGAAAAACAAAATTGCACTCTCAATAAGATTAATAGTTTCAAAAGGAGTGTAAAATTATTGTTGTTATCTTATGAAGAATTGTAAAATAGATAATAATGATGAATATATGAGTTCAAGATTTCAATCATACCACAAGATACATGGTATATTTCATGAATATAGTTCATCAAACTCCCCAAAATTTTTTTTCTAAAATAAGTAAAACTAAATTAAAAGTGATAACTCAAAACATATTGGTTATACATAGAATATATCATTACACATAGATCAAAAAAATTAGAATAATTATTTAAATTCAAAATAATTTTTCTTTTAATAAAAAGTTTAATATATATAATTTTATTTATACTCCATAAAGTATGGAGAATTTGTGGGTTATTATAATTCCTTGTATTACAAAGGGGAAAATGTTAACAATGAAAAAAATATAGCAATATTTAGTTGTTGAAATATTTTCGTAATATTAATAATTTGATAGAGACTTCAATATTTATAATAAAAAATTGGAAAAGATATTTCATTTTCCTAATTTAAAGGAGATTGGAAATTATTTTTTATGTATAGAAATAAATAAATGTTTGTGGGTGAAAAATATAAATGTATTAAGTTTTTTAAACAATGAGAAATATATTTCAGTTAATCTAAGTCTTATTAAATAAATAAATGATCAAGAAATTATTAGATATGATAATTCAATGGTTTCAATTAAAAGTTCTTTGGGGGAAACATATCAAACCTATTAGATAATCTAGTCATAAATAAGTGATGTGAGTGATGATTTAATGCACCATGAGTGTATTAATGTAAGTCATGATGAGTTATATTATATTATAAGTAATAAAACATAATTGTTGGAAGTATGTATAGTTGAAAATAATTTAATTGGAGTAATTAGGATATTCCAAACAATATTAATAAAAAAGATAAAGTGGTCGTGAACATTAATAGTATAGTTGTAAATGGATATTCTCAAGTGAAAGAAGCCACGTTAATGTTATTTTTTCCTTATATAAAAGAATAATTCCATAAAAATATAATCCAATAATACATTTAAAATAGATCAGATAAAGGCGAATTTTATAAACACCATCATGGTGTTTTTTAATTTTATTTGATTATTAATATGTGTTTAAATTTACTCAGGTTTTTTTAGAATAAAGAAAGTCTCCAAAGCATTTTTTTCAAATATGGCTGTGTGTTTGAATTTAATGTATCTATTGGAAAATAAAATTAAAAAACAAATAATTAGACATTAATTAGAGAAATCAATCATCATAATTTATTATATTAATGATATATTGATTTCATTAAGTAATGAATAATTTTTTGAGTAGTTTTATTCTTATTAATTGATTTCTTGACATATAAATTCATAGAAAATTGAGAGATTTCATGGGTATTATAATTACACAAGGGAGTGATCATAATTTTCTTACTCAACAGTGGTATTCATATGCATTTTTAAAAAAATATTATAGGTTATTATGAAGTTTTTTACAATATTAGTGATAATGATACATTATGAAAATAATGGAGGTAAATAATTCAATAAAGAAAAGGGTAGAAAAGTCATTAGGATTTTACACCTTTAGAGGGATTCAATACTAAAAATAATCTATATTATATCATTATGTTCTCAATATCAATGCCTTTAAAAGTAATATCATCTCATTATAATAGATACAATCATGATGTACTTCAAAGGTACAATTAATTTTGGGAGGATTCATTATAAACAATGACTGATATATCTTTTTATATTTATCTGTGTAGTTGGATAAAACATTGATTATCAAAAGTCAAAATTAGTATAAATATTATTAATAAGATAAAAGTGTGTTATTTTTGTCATAATTTGGTCAATATATGTATATAAAAATCATAATATGTATTTTTGACAAAATAAGAAAAGTTTTTTTGAGGATGTGGACTGATTTAAAATATATCATCATTAAATTGATGATTAATTATTTTTTAATTTTTAAAAATTAAATTTAAATTATCATCTAATAGAACCTATCTTAGCATGCTTGATGAAATAATATTGATATAAAGAACCATTTTATAAAAATAAATATGGTGAAACATATTATAATATGTTTTTGGGTGTGTATTGAATGGATTTAATTTCAGGAATGGTTTTCATGAATTGTGTTTGGTTTGGTTGTGAGTATTAAGGCCTAATAGAGGCGTTGAAATAGATTTGGTGTTGATTTGATGCTATTTTTATGTTGTTTTCCAATTTGGATAGATCTGCCGGGGTGTGGGTGATAATCTATAGGAGATGGGTATATTTTCTTATTCATATTTGTTTGATTTTGTGAATCGTAGTTGTTAGTAGTTTTTTAAATAAACATATACCAGATTTTAGATATTGGGAGAATTCTAATTGAAAAATCGAAATCTAAAACCTTTTTTGGTAGGTGAACAGTTGTTAATGGGTATCCCTTGTTACTCTTATTAAGGTGTGGCACCGTGTAAGGCTACCTAGTGTTACCCTTATGTCACCTAATAAGGGAAAATGGTGTTAACATTACACAGTTGTTTCATTGTGTAAGGATGAAATAAATTACCTTTATATATCTATATAATCATCACTAGTGTTACCCTTATACATGTTTTTGTTTTTTCTAAGGGTAACTGGTTTTACCATTATGTTGGCACCCCATCCTCACACCTTGTTTGAGAGGAATTCATAAGGGTGTAAATTTTATCTATGTGGTCCATATTGGATTAAAATGACTACATTGTTTAGAAATTGGGGTATTTTAGGAAATTCTAAATTGTGAACTCATTAAAATAGGTCTCTTACACCCTTTCAAAAATATCTAACTAGAATTTCCATTAATCCACACCGAATATAAGTGTCACTTGATCCAGGAGAGCGCTTATGGTAAATCTAATACTCCCTAATAAAGTATTATTGATTTTTATCCATTATATCACAACTAATATTATAATTTTTTTTCATGTTTTCAGTGATTATTCTATGATATCATGGTGGTATCATCCCAAAAAATGGGTTTTCACTCATTATAAAAAAGGATTTTTTGGGAGGTTGATCACATTATTTTGTGTGTGAATTCAAATATGTACCTCCTTTTCATGGATTATTTTATGAGTTCAAAAACGTTTAGATGAAATTAATAAAATAATTGAATAAAATGTAATGTATTGTTTTTGGAAAATTGTATATATGGATACTGAAAGTGGTGAACACCCTTTAGATTAATGATTGAAAAAGTGAGAAATTACTAGTGATTAATTTCTTATTTATGAAAAAAATTTAATTATTGATTAAAATGTAATATTTATTATATTTTATAGTATTATTAATCATTTTTTTACAAATGTAATTAATTACTTGTATCAAGGGAATATGGTTATTCATGCATGGTATTAGCTTGGGTGAGTTATGTGCCAAATTATTATAGATGATAACTTTTTAAATGAGGTATATGATCCATTGATCATAAAAAAATGATAAATAAATTTTATTAATATGAATTTGATACATGGTGTCACAGTTTAGTGTGATTTCCCATTTATCTAAATAAATTATTTTATTAAAGTAAAATGCTTGGAAATTAGTAATGTGATAAGGGCCACAATGGTCCATTTCACGCCGGCTTGGCACCTCAGATGATAATGGTTGAGGGGATGACAATAAAACATATTCTTTGAGATATATAAATTTTCAAAATTAGATTTATGCCTTAAACACCAATGTATACGTTCATGATTATAAATACGAACATTGAGATAGTTGAACTTTAGAGGGGTATAGTTAAATAACTAACGTAATTTAGTGGCCCAATCATAGGAACCCTTGGAAACCTCCATGTTGTGGGGAGTAGTGGAATGGTATGATTGAATCGAAAAATTATATGATGGATCTATGAGATGACATTGATTAATTGTATATGTTGACAAAACAGTGTGGTGATTCTTCCTCCCCCGTCAGCATGTGATCATCTTTATATGGATATATTGATGATATGTTGTTGAGTGGTATAACCTTAGATGACAAGGGACGTAGTCTACAAATTATTTTTTTGTTTTGGAGTGGTTCTGGTATCCTATGGGTCCATTATGCTAAAATTAAATAATGGTGGTGTTGTGGGATGTCATGACCTCCTAGTGTTTAGCTTGTAATGATAGATTGGAATGGGATAGAGGAACCTATATATAATTTTAGGAATTTTATCTAGCCTCGGGGACATTAATGGGCCCCACAAATTTATGTTGACCCTATAGAGGGGTATTTTAAATGATCTTCAGTAGTTGATTATAGGTGGAACCTTATATATTATGAATTGTCAACAATTTTCTAGGTTGTTTAATTGAGAGGATAAAAAATGAGATATAAAACCATCTTGGAATATGGCCATCCAAGAAATTATTACATGATACTTATAAGTTAGATTCCACTAAAATTATTATGGTTATTCATATTGAATGAAAAATCACCAGTCAGATTTTATAACCTATTGATCACTTATGAGTTATTATTAGGTGGATATTATCCCCAATTGTTATAAGATGCTCTCATGTGGATGCTTGCCCACATTTTTTATTATCACTATCATTGGGATTATAGAAACCATGTTATTTGATATTGTCTTGTGGATTTTGTACCCATATTTATTGTTACTTTTGGGTGGATGATAGCCTCATATTTATTATTATTATCTATGAGATAAAATCCCCCTGTATTTTTTGATTCTATTAGGTGATATTGGGCCATGCATTTATTATTCTTATGGGTTGAGTGATGGAACCACGTTTTTTTAACTATTAGATGGATAACCCTGATTATTTATATAATATCAGGTGGATATCCACCCCAATTCCTGAGATATTATTCAGTGGATGTTGGCTCAGATTGTTTATATGATACTACGAGGTGGCAGTCGACCTCTTCTGTGTATATAATACTATCATTTGAATGTTATACACTGAGATTTTGGAGGTATTACTAGGTGGATGCGGGTCTACAATATTTACATGATACTTTTGGGTGGATGTTGTACCCTATACATATAAATTGAGATAATATAGGTGGGTCATCTTTCCATAGAGTGAGAAATTACGTTATTGAAATCATAGAGAATGAAACATATCCATCCCATATATTTATTATATGTTACATGCTCAAAGACACTATGGAACTGGATGAATCATGTATGCTCAATTCCATGTTTCACCTTGGAACATGATGATCATGGATGATTATTTTTTGACACTGAAAAATAATTTATTTATTATAATATGACTATTAAATTTCCTAACAATAAATTAATAGTAATATTTTTGATTTCATTTATGGTTACCTAGTGATCATTACTCACACACTTTCAAGTGGCCACAGAACTTGGGTACCCAAGGAGACCTCATTCTTCATCAGTTTAAGTAGGGAAGAGGCTCAATATTTCATGGTAATGTAGGACAGTTTGGAAGGATTCTATAGACGGTAATTTTATAATGTTTGAGGATGGAATTAAAAACTCTTATACACAATTATTTTATTTACTTTGTATATATGATCATCCTTGTGGGTGATCAAAAGGGTTCTTTCATCTATTGTTGAGAATTCATTTATTTTGCATGGATATTTTTTTTATTTTTCATACATTAATTATTTTGATGGATATTTCATGGTTATTTATTCTATTAGATAACTATTATATTATGGTATAGTCTCTCTGTGATAACGCCTTAAACACTTAGTTGTATTTAGTAGCCTCTAGCATTAATATAGAGACATTTGAGGTTGTACGGAGACTCCAAGTGGGATGATGGTATCAAAATGGGGGGTTTTTATATTTTTCTACCAAATAATTGTTTTCATTTTATTGAGATATAATAGATATATGATCTACGAATCATTCAAATCTGTTGATGGACTTTGTTCAAGTGTATTGTGAACACATTTTAGGAGGGTAGGTCTAGGTTACCATGGATTTGGGATTATTTTTCTTACTTTTGGATGTTACAATTAACATTATTTTTTATGAAATATATTCTATGGTTAACTATTATATATTTATTATTTATGGTTCCCTATTTCTTGGCCCATTGTCTAGATTTATTTCTACATGTATAATTTGTGGAACATATGATTCATATGAAATATTCATTCTTTCTTTATATTAATATTACCTGTGTCGAGGGATATATTTTTAAAAATATCATAAATTACAAATATGGTGTTTTGTAATATAACTTGTTGGATTCATTATACATAGATAAACCATATTATATTTTCTCTGATGATAAGACATGTTGATTACATAGAGGGGTACTCTATTTTTAATACAATATGTTCCCTCTTGTAAGGGTTGTTTAGTGGCCCTTATTGGTTTAGTATTAGAGCATAGTTCTATGGTGTTGGTTTCAAAAATTAATTGGGTCCAATTACATAATATTTCAACAACATACTATATATTTTTTACGAATCTATATTCTTGGTAGAATTATACAAAAACAAACCATATTATTATGTTATATTGACATAAATAATCATGAGAAGCTATCTTTATATATATGTGGTTGAGATCAAGGCCATCAAGGGGTATTCTCATTTTACAAATGTCCAATAAGGATCATTTCCCTTGTAAGGTAATGAATTTTTATGTGACTTCTAGTCTGTATATGTTTGACCATATATTGGCTGATTCATATAGTGATTATACTTGTGATTTTTTATGAGGGAGCATGGATGTTAACCAATGAGATATGGTTTATGTGAGATGTGGTTTATGGGATAGTTAGGATAATATATTTCCTATAATATGTGGATCTATATAAAGGTAATAAGAGTGTTATGATTAATTACAAGGACTTTCATTCAATGTATATTAGAGTGGTTGTGGTATAATAGCGTGACCAAGAGACGAGTTAGCTTGGACATATGAAGGGGTAGGGTTGAACTTTGGTGTACTCCTTGGGTATATTATATTATTATGGGGGATAATGAGAACAATTTTAAATGTTTATTGGTGTTGTGGAACAAGATGAAAATTAAACGTTTTTTTAAGTTAAATTCACTTGATGTAGATTAGGTTTTTGGTATTTTTAAATGGTTAGACGAAGTGGGACTCCTGGATGTGTGATTCATGTTTTATTAGTGAGTGATACATGATCTTACACCCATAAATTTAATATTATATATATGTTTTACACATTATATTTGTAATGTTCTCATTTATTAGGGATATATGTGTGTTTGTGAGTATGTCATGGTCATATATGTTCAGTGAAACTCTTATGGGAATAGTTTTCCAATATTTTTTAAAAATGATAAATATCCTATTATGGTGATGAGATATATTATATATGGACTTGGATATTTTGGAATGACCAGTATGAATCTGTAATAGGATTAGAAGTTATTAGGTAGGTTATTATGGCTTGATATTAGTGGTACATCTACAATAATTGATCATATTGAGGTTTTTCTCAGGGAGTAGGGTGAAGATAGTCTTATAGTGTAGAGAACCCCATTTGCGAGTTATGGGTGTTGAAGTTGTTTTAGGATGTTTTGTTAAACTTTAGGAGTAACATAATGATGAACTCAATCTGGAGAGAGGTGGTCATTTTTGTGATAGTGCATCAATATGTGTGATAAGGTTATGTTTGGTAAATTGAAAAATATCATGATGGGAGTATAAGTTGATGGGAATTAGGTGGATTATATATATTGGTACCTGGAGTAATTTATATATGAGGTGATGATAGGTTGTGTGACCATGTTTATAATTTAAGGAAAAATATTTTAAGGGGACTAATAGTATAGAAATGTTGGTTCTCACTTATAAAACATTTACATGGGTAATGTGGTGGGGCCTTGTATCCTATATAGTCTTAGGAGTGAGATAACTGATTATGATGAGAATTATTGGGTGATGTTTGGGTGTAACAATATTAAGATGAGGGTATGTGATGAAAAGTGACTTAAATAATGGTGTATTATATTAGTGAATTTGGAATTTATATATTCCTTTTGTTTTTTGGAATCATCATGTTGTTGGTAAAATTAATGGGTTTCATGGTGGGCATACCATTAATGTTTTTAATAGTGTATTTGATTTTGGTGTTCTATTCTCACACCAGCAATCAGTGGGTAGTATAGAATATATACTATTCATTGCGAATTGTAAACCAAGATAGTTCCTAGGAAATTAATGAGTATATTTCATAGGGATGAGATTTTTTATAGTGGGGAGGTTTCAATGAACCTTGTTTTTTTGGGTTATTAACTTGAGGAATAATTTAAAAATCCCATACTTGTGAGGGGTTTATTTTGAGAATCATGATTTAAATCAAGAATCCAAGTGCTGGAAAACCATCATATACTATTTTGGGATGTTGGTGGAGGATTTATAGGTGTATCAAATGTAGATTATATAACATATATAAGATTCTACTAAAATTTTAAATTCCAATTAAAAAATGATATTTTATAAGCGTTTAGGGAATTATTGAATGGATTCACTTTCTGAAATGGTGTTAGGGTTTATTTTTTAATTTTTGGGGGTGTATTAGGGATTAGTAGTGGTGTTAGAATAGGTTTTGTGTTGATTTTATACTGTTTTTCAGTCACAGGTGTGGTTTTACAAATATGAAAAGGTTTTGTCACAAATTTAACATGTATTGTGTATATTTTTTAAAGAAAATATTGAATTTATTTTATAAATATTAAATGTTTTAGGTTTTTAAAATCATGTTATGTAGTTTTTGAGGTTTTGGGTAAATTTTATTATATAAATTCATGTCTTTAATTTCATTTTGTATGCGTTACCCACTATGTAAGGGTAACCCATTTTACACTTAAGAAAGTACAACACTTTCCAAGGGTACCCAAAATTACCCTACTTCTACTACATAACGGTTACTAGTTTAACAATTACACTAGGGTTTTGATTAATAAGTGTGATTGTTGTTTCCCTTACACCACTCCTCCCCCACCCCTCCCTGCAGAATAATAATATATAAGGGTACTATTTTTTTCAAATTTTCAATACTGGTTTAAAATGATAATTTTAAGTAAAATTCATTCCATTTTATGACTTTCAAAATAAAAAAATCATTCAAATAGGAGTCACACACTCTAAAATAATATCCAAGAGAGATTTTATACAAATTCTATTGAATTCGAGTGTGGATTGATCCAAGATATAGGTTAAGGTAAATCTAAAAAACCATATAAATATATTCTTGATTTCAAATACTTTATCGCATAAATTATGTTCTATGTTTTGGTATGGTATTTATGTAAATATTCCATTAGAGTATGGTGGAATCATCTCAAATTATGATTATTCCTATTGTATTTGTAAAAAGTGATTCTAGAAGGTTTATTTAGCTATGTTTCTTAAGGATTCCAGGAGGTATGTCCCTACATTAGATTATTTTATCAATTAAAACATTTTTTAATGAATTTAATAAAAAATTGGAATGAAATATTATTTATTTTATGAGTTAATGTTATGAATTGATGATGGAGGTGGTGTACATCCCTTTACATAAGTATTTCATCCATAAGAAAATACCTATGAACAATATCGTTTTCATCTTTTAAATATTAATTATTGAATAAATTTTGATATTTTTCATGAATTATTGAAAAATATAGAAAAAATTAATAAATGGATTTAGGGCCTCATATCAAGGTAAAATGGTCACTTAAACATTATATGATCCTGTCCAAGGTACAAATTAGATTATTTAGGATGGTGGCTTAGTATATGATGTATTTTCCCCATTATAAACCCCCCCATTCTAAATTTATTTTATTTATATACCTGTGATATATGGGCTCAAAACTGAGGGTGACCAACATTTTATTTATATAAACCTGTATATTAAAGTAAAATTTTTGGAAGTAGACAATGTTCCATGTTCAATGATTTCCACTTATTCAATGTATTGGATCCTTAACCACTATTTGTATATATTTTGATTATAAAAGAATTCCTTGATATTTGTGGATACTTTGCACTATATTGACTCGTCAGCTTCTGATGGCCATGTTTTTTGTCATAAAATTGTCCCAAGACACACTTGAATCCTGGAAGGTTATAGATAAATGATTGGGTGAATATAAAATATATAACTATATTTTGTGGTGTTAGTTTGGGATGATTGGCATGTATAGTCCTTAATGGAAGATATACATTCCTTGGAGCCTTTAGATTTTCTGATTAGAGATTGTGGAATGTGTTCCTCCTCCACTAGCATATAGACACCTAGGTAGGAATACCATTGGTTTATTTATGATGGGATAATTGAATTTTTAATCCTAATATGAATAGGGACATAGGATGGTAATTGTGAAATATTCTTATTGTGGTTCATTTGGGAGTTTTCTAATGATTTTATAAAGCAGAAATGAAATCATAGTGATATTGAGGGACACCATTCCATGCTAGAGATGATCTTGGCCTGAGATATTGGAATGAGATAGAGGAACCCAATTAATATATCTCGATTATGTCAATGATTAAGGGAAATTTGAGGATTCCCTAGACATATATCAACCCAAGATAGGGATAGTGCATAAGATCTTCTATCAAAAATTCATTGTGACTCTTTATAACTTAGGAATTTAAAGAAATGTTCATTATTATTTGATAGAATTTATGACATAATATATTTTTTATGGGATAAAAATTTGTTCATCCCATATGGATATTATTACATAAGATTTATAGGGTGGATCCCCCACACCCCAATTATTATTTCTTCGTGAGAAATCACTAGGAGGACGATGGATCCCAGTGAACTCTTACGAGATATTATCAACTGCATATTGTTCACTGCTTTTATGAGATGCTATCAGGTTGATGATTCCCCCACAATTATAATTACTAATGGGTGGAAGATGTACCCTTTGTTATTTTATACCATGTGGTGGATATCAGAACCCACATTTTTTTGTTAGTTTGTGTATGTTGTACATGAAATTTATTGATACTGTTTGGTGGATATTCACCCCAAAATTTATTTTTACAATATAGTGGATGATTCCCCCACCATTCGATATTACTATATGGATAATTTCCCATAATCATTATAGGATATTACCATCTGATTTCCCCCCCACTATTTACACTATAGTACCAAGTCAATTATGGACCCCAGTGTTCATGAGATATTACTAGGAAGGTGTTGGATCCTCTAATTTATTTGATATTATCAATTGTATGATAACCCTTGATGATATTTATTGAGATTATTATGGTAGGTTTATTTTTCCTCAATGTGATAGATTAAATCCAATATATCCTAAGGTCAAACACAAACCCACTTAATAATGATATTTTATATGTTCATAGATACTCTAGAACTTTCTGAAATATATACCAACTATCTTGGGTGTCACCATAGAACATGAAGATCTATGAGGATTATATTTTCATGCATTTATACTATTTTATTTATTTTTTATGATAATATAAAATATGCATAAACAATATAACGAAATCTCTTAGGAAACCCATTGGGGGATTCCTAATGAGTTAAACTCAAACCATGATAAAACAACCACAGAAAATGGGTACTCAATAAAACCATATTCTTTAATTGTTCAATTAGGGATGTGGTCCATTATCTCATAGTAAATAATGATTAATTATATTGTGTCCATAGACTGAGATATAGTCATACTAGGTGATAGTAGTAGACCCTCATGTACGTTATTCTTTTATTTATTTTTCTTATGCTACCGACCATGGGGAAATGAGTTGGGAAATGTTCTTATATGCCTACACATTTATTTACTATTTTTATATGTATTTATTTATTTTTTGTACTCTTATTACTATTATGTTTGTTTCATAATTATTTTTACAATTTTTTTACTCTAATATGAGAGTATGAGATTCATATAGTAACACCTTATCCTTCATTGGAGAAAGTCTGCATGATGTTATGTGGTGACTTGGGTCAGTACATTGAGAAATGGTCTCTGGATCAAGAATATTACAATAAGAGCTTAACTACGTCTTATAAGTTTGAGGCATGGTGGTTGTCCCATTAAATTTCTTATTATTATTATAGTAAAATGGATAGGTAATAAAATATATCCAAATTAATATGTCTTCTAGTAAGAGGGAGAAATTATTTAAAGGATAAAATAATGGGTAGTGTTAGTATTTCATGAATATATTAGTTGTTCGTGATGAATTATTATAATGTGTTTGTGGTGTATATGTAAAAAAAAAGTTTATGAATATATATCAATATTTTTTTCATTAAAATTTATGATAAGGTAACTAAAATAGAAGTAAGGGTGAGTAAAAAAATAAAATGTTTAATTGTTCTATATATGTAGCTTATAGATTACCTCTAGTCATTAGTGATTCCTAAATGGAGTTCAGGAAAGTTTTCTTATACATGAACATTATATAAATCATTATAAAGATTGAGGAAATTATTTTAATGATGTCATTATTAAATTAATTTGTGAATGATGTAAATTGATGTCAATAATTTTAAAAATAACTGGAATAATTTATTATTGGAAATACATTTTTGAGAGGTGAATATTTATGAGTCCTGATTAATTCTTTTGTTTCCTAATAAATGAAAAGGGATATACTTTTGGAACTATGATTCCTATTATTGAATAAACTGGGAGACTATAAAGTACTTTTTTCCGCATGATTGTATGAAATAAGATCGTTGTATCCACTATAGTTTACTTAACATTATCACATATTCTTTTTATGTTGTCTTCTATTGTAGACATAATATTTTAATTATAATGAAATAAAAATTTATTGAAAGGATTAGTTCAGATATTGAATATATTATCTGAATATATGTAGGTAGTATGAATCAAATAATTAAAATACATGTAATGATTAGGTATTGTAGATAGAAACCAATTTGTGGAAAAAATATTTTGGTTATTATATGAAAATTTGTAGATAAATTATCAATTTTCAAACACATATTTTTATTGATCTTTATTCAATGAAGTGAAATATTTTTTTAGTTGTTGTACACACTATCCTACTAATATGAATAAAACATTTCAAGGAGATAAGATATAGTTTTATTAGTTTGGATTAAAGTGTATATGAGTTGGTTAATATGTCATTGTGAATTTCAGGAAATAGAAATTCTTTTTGGTTATCCAAATTGGGAATATAAAATATGTATTGATATATATTATAATATAGGATAGTATTTTAGCTGGTTCAAATTTATAATGTAAACAAACAATGAAATATTTGAATTAACTTATATATTTAGAGTGTCTCATAATTAACTATTTAAAATATTAGGCAACACATCATAGTTAAGAGAAATACACAATGGTTCGTTTAAAACATTCTATATTTTCTATTTAAAATAATCATCTACATGTTTTCTTTTTTTAAATGAATTAATAGATATATTGTAGTATAATATGACCTAATTATTGGTTAGAGAGAAGAGATAAGTGAATTCTTGTTTATGGAACTCCATTAGATTATTTCAAGAATGGTAATAACTTAGATTTTATGAAATAGTTTTCTCATTATTGGTATTGAATCATTTTATAAATATGATAACTGGATTTTGAGACTATTCAATTTTTTTGAAGAAATTAAAAATTTAAAAATTGATTACTAAATAATTTTATATTTCATTAGAAATTTATGGCTCTTTGAATGAATATAATTTCTTTGTGAAATGAAAATAATAAATAAAACAGCCCTTCATATTTGACATTATTTTGTATTTGAACAAGTGGTGGAGTAGATGATAAGTTAGTAGAACTCAGTTTTAATGAGTATAATGATAGTTAATTTTCAGTGTAATCACTAGATAAATATAATGAATTATATGAATTACTGTAATTTTTTATTATTTCATGTATTTTTTGATTCATTTTTATAAGTGAACCTTATAAAAATATTATTTATAAAATATTAATCATTCTTTTTTATCATCACTCAAAAACAATTAACAATTTTTTTAGTTAATCTTGTTTAATCATGGATATTTAAAGAATATTATTTTATGAAATATAAAAGAAATTATTTTTCTAATTAAACCCCCACTAAAAAAATATGGATCCACTAAAAATTCCATTCACCAAAAAAATTATATAGTTAAAATGAATATGATTTATAGAAATTAATATGAATATTTCATATGATAATTTGTAAAAAAAATTAAAACTACTATAATAATATTCCAATTTTCTTTTTTTTAATTTATAAACACAATATAATATATTTTATAACATTAATTTATATAATTTACCTAAAATCAGAAGTCGTATAACATATAAAACATGAATTATAATATTAAATATTAATATCAAAAATTTATTTACTAAATATTTAAAATATTTTTATTAATAAATTATAGATGATTCATAATAAAATATTTATATTAATTATATATATATATATTTAAGAAAATTTCATTCATAGATTAATTTATAATTTACAAAAAAATTATAAGATAAAAAAATAATTTCAGAAATTTAAATTATATAATATTTTTTAACCATTTTTATATTATAGATAATGATATAACATACATCACATTATATTATATAGAAAAATATAAATCACATTGTGTAATTCATGGTGATATAATATATCACTTGGATAAAATATATTCCTAACATAAACAATGATATTGTGTTTTTTATAACAATATAGTAAATGATAACCATCACATATTAATCATTGGTAGCATTCAAGATTATTGATGACGATACCACTCCATTTCCCCCTGTGTAATTAAAGAATGGATTTTAATTGGAACTTGTGTTGGGATGTTCTTATATCACTACACTATTATACCACTATATTTTCAGAATATTATTATAGGACCTATCATGGCCAATAATATATCATAACATTGTTTGTGATATTGTGACTAACTATTGATAATTACACACTTCTGACAGTGAATATCATAAAAATGGTATCAATATATAACTTCATGAAATCTATCAAATATTAAAAATTCATTCATTTTAATATTTAATACACTAATACTAAATATTATTTAGTTTATCTAATTCCATTTTTGGGTTTTCACGAAGAATCAATTTCTCCATATAATGTATAAATACAAAGAAAACTCTATTTTTGAAAAAAAAAATATATTGAATTTTAAATGAATAAATATATAAATTAATCACATAAATTTTAGTAATAATTTCAATTTTAAAATTTTCATAAATATTATATCTAAAATATAATTCAAATGAATATTATCTCTATAGATATCAACCATCTTTGTGAAATGCAAAATCACATTGAAAGGATCTCTCAAGAGATCATGATATGTTATTACCCCAGTATAAAGGAGAAAAATAAAATAAAATATAATCACCTATTAATGAATAAAAATCACAAAGAAAAATATATAAATATATATTTTTAATCCCCATTATATAGGAATTTTTTTATACTCTAAATATAACTTAAATACCTCATGCATTTTATAAACTCGCTTTTTTCGAATCAATATCTGAATGTTCCATGAATGTTTCACTCACTATAATAATTTTGAAATTTATTATTTCAATCGTATCATGACTACAGTAAAATATTAATTTCTAAACATCCATTGTAATGTATTATCTTCCCATTAAATAATATACCATGATATTTATATTGAAAAAACAATTATTTACACTCTGTATATAAAGTGGAAGTTATATATTATATCTAATAATACATAATATGATATCTTTTATTTCAAATTTTAATGACTCACCTCATATGTCATGTGTATGTGTGTCTCAAAGAGACATACATTACCATTTTATACTTCTCACTAAGAGATATATTCATATCCAAACCTATGATATGATTCTCTAATGAACAAATATCCACCTCCCAATACAAGCATCATGTAAAATAAAATATAAAATAACACTTAAAGAGTGAATACATAGGGTGAGTATATAATTATTATTTTTATTTTTAAAATTAACATAATCAAATTCCATGCAAAAATAAAAGGTGTATGTTTTTTCCCTCTCGGAATTTATTTTTTGTAAATATTCCTATAGAATGGTAATTAATAAATTTAATAAAATTAGAAAAAAAATTAATAAAAAATAATATATATTAATCATATTAAGTAATATATATCATGATCATACCATAAATATAATCCCTTTAGTACACAACTACTGCTACTGTAGAGACCCAAAGAATGATGTAGATGGACATTACATTACTTTTTCGGAATACTTAGTACATAAAAAAAACAGACACGCATGGACCATAATAGTTTAGTGTCTTTGGAATCATGGAACATAATCTTCTAATCATGGTGAAAGATCAGAATCATCTCCCATAAAGATCTTCCCCTTTTTTTCTTACCTAATAACTTTATTTATATCCTGGGGAAATGAAAACACAAAAAGGGTGAGCTCAAATGATTAGTAAGGGTAAGTATTGAGAACATAAAACAATCCATAAACATTTGAGTGCAAAATCTGGAACATAAAATCTAAACATCAAAATCTTGAGAAAGGACATAAATCGTGGAAGTACGTAAGGTATATATCATAAAGGAACATCAATCTTGATAAAATAGCATTGGAATAAATCATGTAATTGTTGAAACCATTCAGCACTTTTTATGATTTCCAAAGTAGCCATTCAATTGCTACCAAGACCATCTTAGTTGACAAAGTCCCTTTCTGAATCGAGTTTACTCCTCGTTCCAGTCATGTATCACTAAACCATATTAAATTACCATTCCTGCCATGTCTATATAATGAGATATAAATCTTTACCCAATGAATTGGAGGGAGATATAGGTCCCACCCATCTCATAATGAAATCATTATTACTTGTGCCACAAAATAAACTTAAAACATTCATCATAACCCAAAGAATAAAATGGGTTTCATAAACATCATCCCATCATCACATAACCCATATAAAACAAATGGATATTTCATCATAAGAAAAGTGAAACCATGTAAATCATAGAGACATTATACATGAAACATACACATATGAAATAATGTCATCTTAGATGGAAAATGGCTTTGATAAAACACCTGAAATGAATTCTTGAGGAAAATATCCTTTCATCTTCAAAATCATTTTCTTTTTACAAAATTCCATGCGATTTTAAAAGAAATGTATTTTGTTGAAAATATTCATAAAATCTTGTAGAGTAAGCTTCATGAAAATGAGGCGTTATGAAACCGTAAAAATCCATTCACGCCGTATAAGTTAAAAATAACATTTTTCTCGTACTTTTGTTGGAAAAGTAAAAAAGTACCTCATATGGTAAACAAAAGAAAGATTCCTTCCATACGATGTGGTAAAAGTAAAAACAAAAGGGTAAGAATGACTTTAAACATACATGGAAGAAAATTAAACATTTTATGAAATCATTTTGAGAACATATGGACATGGATAATAAACATAACCCTAGTAAATACTTACGAATAAACAATCTCAGATAAGAATGAGATTGGAATAATTATCGCTTACATTATGTCTGACATGCTTCGTACGTATCCGAACCTCCTGTATAATGATTTAAATAATGTAATTTACTTATTATAGAATCATATTCATTATTATGATATCAAATATGGTTCACATATGACTTTATATTACTCGTTCTTTTGTAAGTTCCATGTTAAAGAAGCATTTTGGGTAAAATCATTTTATTTATCATACATTTTTGGACTTGTTGTTCTTGATATTATTACATATATCCTGATTAACATAATTACGGAATGTAAAACATTATTTATATGTAATATATATTAAGCATATGCATATATATATGATAGATCGATAAATGGAATGAAATACACCATTCATGGCGACAGTAGGTCGTACATACGCATGAACGCTATTTTCATTTCCTTATTTAATTCAATGTAATTAAGTAGATGACATACATATATATATACATAAATCCAATATCATTATTATGTCATATATTTCATTATTATTTGTTATATATACTTTATATACATTCATGAATGGTTAACATGGATAATGAATCTCATCGCGTCGTGGAGACGGTAGTCCGTACGTACGCACAAGCGATGATATCATTACCATGATCGTGGAATTGTATTAATGTTTATGAATATTAATTCAGAATCAATATTACTTTGAAACAATCATAAATAGATATAAATTTACACCATTATACCCATCCATGTAAGGTGGTGGTCGAAAAAAGATTACACCACGGCGTGGAGACGGTATTCCGTACGTACGCATGCACGGTGATTTCGTTTTCCATAGGATGGATAGACGGCGAAATATGGTTGTTTCATAATTATAATAAAATTTCAGTATATGAGTTATACTTATGTTATTACTTCATAATGAAACAACTAAAGAAGACGAAGTGGAAGAAGAAATAAAGTTGAAAGAAACGGTAACAGTCATTACTTCTTCTTTGAAGCACCTCTTTGAGACCTCCTCATAGGGAACTAAAATTGGTCTTTGAAGAAGACCAGGACCTATAGGATATTTCTAGGGAAGTGTAGAAGAGAATTTGTCAGGGTTTGTCCGAGCTTGAATGATCAAAGTGGTGTGAGGAGGAGAGGAAGGAGGTGCCCTTTTATAAGGGAGGAGAGGGGCACCTTTGGAAAAACTAATAATATTATTTCATTATAAAGGCATATTTGGTTTTTAATAGATCCAAAATGATTTATTTTGAAGCTAAGGTGGGTATGGTTCGAAATAATCTCATCCAATAGAATTTATACAAGTTTAGGTTTTTATTTTAACCTTATCATTTAGATCTAACTTTAAGTTTAATAATTTTACTTTTACCGTGTCTTCTTGTTTTCTTACACTATAAGGTTAGTAAACATAGTATAACAAGACAAAAGAACCCCAAATTGTTTATTATTAATATATATAACCTTATATATGTCATTTGGCCTAATCTTAGATTTTTATGGATAAAATAATAATTAATAATATAATTTTTGTTTTAAAAACTATTTTATGTTAATTTTGACACTATTTTGTAATGGATTTTTGTGAAAATCATAAAAGAATTATTAGTTCTAAAAAAGTTAATTAAATCAATAATAACATGTAATATTAACCTATAAAATTAATGGAATTTATAAAAAGTCTCAAATTACATTTATTCGAGTATTTATAACATCAATTATGTCAATATTTCATTAATGAGATAGTTACTACATCGTCATTGTTTCATAAGTAAATTAAATTATTTAATGTCTAAAAATTATAAATAAAATACCATTATGTATGAAATCGTTTTATCTTTCTAATTAATATTTATAGTTGAAGTAATATTATGTATAACCCTATATTAATAATGTATTTGTTATTAAACTTTGATTTTAACTATTTTAACTATAAAATAATATTAAATGTCCTAATCTAATCCAAGTGGGCCTAAATGGTCAAATGTTATTCCTAAGGTTATTTTGGTCAAATTACACTTATCCAATAGAGTTAGAACATGTGTTGGGGTAATATTAATATCATTTTTATCCTTAATTACCCTATTTACTTTTAATCGTGGAAATTAAAGTAAAAAGTTACTATTCACCAAAAATTATTTTCATCTCATTGAACCACATTTTAGTCCTTGATATTAACCGTGTCTCTCAGATTTTCAAAATTCAATTCACAAAAGTGGTAAAATTTCATTTAAATGTAAAAATCATTTTTTTATCTACCACTAAGTGTTTTCACTATTCATCGAAAATTGATGTTTTTTCAGAAAAATACCAAAAATTCAGCCTAAGCATTATTTGATATTCCGAATTCAAAATTGATGTCTATTTTGAAAAATTCAAAACATAGAAGTGGAATTAATTGATTTTAAAATTAATTCCCGTTATCAAAACAAATAGCGTGTTTTTAAGAAACAAAAACTATCAAAAGATTAATACTTGTTTATATCCAATTTCAAAGTGAAATTAATTCCATTGAACAACATTGGATTAAATGGATAAAATATATTCTAATTACACTTTAAAACCAATTAAAAACATAACATAACCATATAAATTATTTCAATGAAAAAAGTTTTTTTTAATTAAAATATAGTGTGCTTTTAATATTCATTAAAATCTGAAAGTTTTCAGAATAATATGAAGAATTGTTCCAAAGTAAATTTTTATATTCTGATTCCAAAGAAGAATTTAATTTTTTCAAATTTAACTTATAGAAATATCAAAAACAATATTTAATGTGGGTGTTCCTTCAAAAGGTGGGAAAACTACATTTTTTTAAAATACATATTTTACATAAAAATTTTATTTTGTTCTCATACCATATTCTAGAAAATGTATAAGATGAATAATAATGTTATAAAATACAAAATTTAGTTAATACTATTCATAATGGCTAGTCTATAATAATATTATAACAATATATCGTTGTTTAGTGAAACCCGGTATTGCGTACTACACACGCTATCGAGGTAGGTCGTGATTGCGTGTAATGCAAGCCAAGAATAGTGTTGCATATACTGCAAGATAATGCATTGTTGTGTATAGTACAAGCTAATCTTGGTGTAGTGTCTAATAGAAGATCAAATAAATTAAAAATAATTTATCTCATAAAATCTCAGGGTGTTACATTCTACCCCCCTTAAAATGAATTTCATCCTCAAAATTCGTCGGGGTTATAAATTGTTTACTATTCATAGAAACCCACATCGTAAAAACGAATACTAAAACGTAATTTTAAAAACTAAAGTATGAAATTTAACAATTACCCAAAGTAACTCATCATTGGGTTTCCATATAGGAGAACATAGGTGAAAATATGGATATGGAAGAAAAATATAACCATCAAGTTCTGATGGAGAGTGGTAGAGAACATGGCTATGAAAAAGCCATTAATCACAAAGACATAAATTTGAAATGATCTAAGGTACCATATGATTCATCAGATATAAGACCACTAGGAAAGCATTTTTGGTTTTCAATATCATTTCCCTAAAGTTGAAAATTTTCAATCAGAAAAAATACTTTCTTGATTTTGGAACAATCTCACTGTTGTTTGTTCTTTGAACAATTTCCACTTCATATCATAAATAAATGAAGGTGAATTTGGTATTCGTGAAGTGTTAATATATCATGTGATAGAATGATGTGTCATTTCAAAAGGTTAGAAAATGTTATCAAATATACATAAGTCAATCTATGGTGAGGTTAATCATATACGATTCCATAAATGAACTTATACTTCATATATCATACCGCTTAATAAAATAAAACTAGTTTATACTAACCAGGGAATTCCTGTAGGCCAATCGTATGCGATAAAGGCCAGTCGCACTTCAGTTGTGGGTTCGATTCCCATAGCTTTGTCCAACGCGATGGCTTGTCTCCCGTCCTGCAGGTAGTCCTTTTTCTAAAATTAACTCATTAGAAGATTCCATCGATAATATCGAAAACAGTTCTAGACTTAAACTAACTTATGCTCAGCATAATCCATTTCAAATATTTAGGCTTATCCAAAATACTTCTGTCCAATCATATAGTATAAAGAAAACAATTACTAGAAATGTCATCTACTGAGCATGTTAATACTATCATTTATCCCCGATATATCTTGTTGATCACATTTCAATAATGTGAATACCTTAATCATGTATTTTCTTGAAAAAAATGAATACCCATTTAACCTTAGTGAAAACATGAATGATGTCAAAGTTAACTCTTTCCACATACTAAAATCCCAAAATTTCTATATACTCAAACCATGATATCACTTGGTCCTTTGTTTAGTCATGATATCATGATTACTATTATATCATTTTCTCCTTATCCCATCATTATGCACATTTCATCTTCTTTCCAAAAAAATTTCAGTAACTTTTTCATGGTTACCAGTACCATATAATTATTGAAAACCAATACATAGATATTCCAAAATTCCACAATACCACAAATGAGATTCCATGATACTATTTTGAAATCCCATTACATAAACACTTAATAATTACAAAACAAAATTTTCATACTCAACATCACTAATAGTTATCGCATGAGACATCCCTTTATCCTTTTCCTTAAGCGGGTTCTCACGTTGATCATCATTAACCCATGGATTAGGGCATTTATTAGAATAATGCCCCATTTCCTTTCACATGATGCATTGAAGTGTTGGTGGAGAGTTCTCTGTAGTCTTTTCTCTATTCATATCATTTGAAACATTTTTTTCCCATTACATCTATAATCAACTGCTCGATGACCTTCTTTTCCACACTTAAAACATTTTCTAGTACCTTTTAGGAAATCTCTACCATGCTTCTTTCCACACATTGAGCATAATGAAAAATTCATCTTCTTTTCACCATTGTTCTAAGATTTCTCCTTGAACTCCATCTTTCGTTTCTTGTCAAAACCATGCGATGGATATGTTACACCAACTTCCTGTTCTACCCTGATATCACAATTCACAATTTCTTCATAGCTACTGAAGTCTATTATATCTAATGCCCTTAGAAGACTTGGTTTTAAGCCACTGAAAAATCGATCAAATTTACTGTCAGGTTGGATGATAAAGAAAGATGCATACCTTGCAAGTCTTGTAAAATTCACTTTGAATATACCAACAGATTCATCATCCTTCTGCTTAAGCTCAAGAAACTCCTTTTCCATCTTTGTTCGAAGAATACGAGGGAAGTACTTACTAAAAAAAAATTCTTGAACTCGTCCCATTCTATGGACTCAATTTCATCTATTTTCCTCGTATTCTTGATAAGATTCCACCATTGATCAGAATCACCTTCCAAACGATATACTGCTAAGATGACTTCATCATGCTTAGAACATTGTAGAACTAAAATTATCTTTTCAGTGATACTGATCCATTGTTCAGCCACTAAGGGATCATAAGACCCGCTGAATGAAGGTGGACGCTACCTCATGAAGGATTCAACTGAATGTCTCTCCTTTATCTACTCATTTTGAAGTCCCGAATGATTCATAGCATGTGTAAGTGTAGAAATAAGATTGTGAACTCCATATCTTATGAAATTGTTTTGGTCAGGAGGAAAATCATTGCATTTACCATTACATTGATCAACACAGTTCCTTCGGGTTCCAGCCATTGTCTAAAACCCAAAAATATTAGTGTGAGAGGCAAATACCATGCTATGGAAAACAACATAATAAAGGGGGAGTACCTTCAATATCTAACATCTTAGGTTTAATTCTATGATCATTAGAGCAATTCTAGGACTATAACTTATACATATCCTTAACCATAGGAACATCCCTAGACATAACTTAGAAATATCTATTAGGGATTTCACTAAAGTTTTCACATCCTAGTTTCCAAAGGTTAACTAAACCTTTCCTCTGATACCAACTGTAGACACCCAAAGCTTTACGTACATGGAAATTACATTACTTTTTCAGAATTCTTAGTACATAACAAAAACAGACACACAAGGACAGTAATAGTTTAGTGTCTTTGGAAACATGGAACGTAATCTTCTAATCATGGTGAAAGATCTTCAACATCTCCCATAAAGATCTTCCCCTTTTTTTCATACCTAAAACCTTTCTTTATATCCTGGGAAAAAGAAAACATAAAAAGGGTGGAATCAAATGCTCAGTAAGGGTAATCATAGAAAATATAAAACAATCCATAAGCATTTGAATGCAAAATCTTGATCATAAAATCTAATCATCAAAATCTTGAGCAAGGACATAAATCTTCGAAGTAGGTAAGGCATATATCATAAAGGAACATAAATCTTGATAAAATAGAATGGGAATAAATCATATAATTTTGGCAACCATTATGCACTTGTTATGATTTCCATAGTAGCCAAGGCATTGCTTCCAAGACAATCCTAGTGGACAATGTCCCATTCGGAATCGTGTTCACTCCTCATTCCAGTCCTGTATCACTGAACCAGATTAACTTACCATTCCAGCCATGTCTATCTCATGACATATAAATCTTCACCCAATGCATTGGAGTGAGATATAGGTCTCACCCATCTCATATTGAAATCAATCTTACTTGTGCCACAAAATAAATTTAAAACATTCATCATAACCCAATGAATAAAATGGGTTTCATAAACATCATCCCATCATCACATAACCCATATAAAAGAAATGGATATTTCATCATAAGTAAAGTGAAACCATGTAAATCATAGAGACATTATAAATGAAACATAGACATATGAAATAATATCATATTAGATTGAAAATGGTTTTGATAAAACACTTGAAATGAATTCTTGAGGAAAATATCCTTTCTTCTTCAAAATCATTTTCTTTTCACAAAATTCCATGAAATTGTAAAAGAAAAATATTTTGTTGAAAATAGTACTAAAATCATGTAGAGTAAGCTTCATGAAAATGAGGCGTTATGAAACCATAAAAATCCTTCACGCCATATAAGTAAAAAATAACATTATTCTCATACTTTTGTCGGAAAAGTCCAAAAGTACATCGTATGGTAAACAAAAGAATGATTCCTTCCATACGATGTGGTAAAAGTAAAAAAAAGGGTAAGAATGACTTTAAACATACATGTAAGAAAAGTAAACATTTTATGAAAACTTTTTGGGAAAATATGGACATAGATAATAAATATAACCCTAGTACATACTTACGAATAAACAATCTCGGATAGCAATGAGATTGGAATAATTATCCCTTACCTTAGGTCCGATATGCTTCGTACATATACGAAACTCCTATATAATGATTTAAATAATGTCATTGACTTATTACAGAATCATATTCATTATTATAATATCATATATGTTTCACTTATGAATTTATATTACCCTTTCTTCTGTAAGTTCCATGTTAAAGCAGCGTTTTTGGGTAAAATCGTTTTATTTATCATACATGTTTGGACTTGTTATTCTTGATATTATTACTTATATCCTAATTTACTTAATTACAGAATGTAAAACATAATTTATATGTAATATATATTAATAATATGCATATATATATGATAGATCGATAAATGGAATGAAATACACCGTTCATAGAGACGGTAGGCCGTACGTACGCACGAATGCTGTTTTTTCTTCCATATTGAATTGAATGAAATTAAGTAGATGAAATACATATATATATATATACATAAATCCAGTATCATTATTATGTCATATATTTTATGATTACTTATTATATATACTTTATAGTCTTTCATGAATGGTTAACATGGAGAATGAATCTCATCGCGTCGTGGAGACAGTAATCCGTACGTACGCACGAGCGATGATATCATTCCCATGATTGTGGAATTGTATTGAAGTGTATGTATAATATTTCAGAATCAATATCACTTTTCAACAATCATATATAGTTATTTATTTACACCATTATACCCATCTAAGTAAGGTGGTGGTCGAAAACAGATTACACCACGGCGTGGAGACGGTATTCTATACGTATGCACGCACGATGATTTCATTTTCCGTAGGATGGATAGATGGTGAAATAGGTTTGTTTCATAAATATAATAACATTTCAGTATATTAGTGATAATTATTTTTTTACTTCATAATGAAACAACTAAAGAAGAAGAAGTGGAAGAACAAATAAAGTTGAAAGAATTGGTAACAGACATTACCTCTTCTTCGAAGCGCCTCTTTGAGACCTCCTCTTAGGTCACTAAAATTGGTCTTTGAATAAGACCAGGACCTCTTGGATATTAATAGGTAAGTGGATAAGAGAATTTGTTAGGGTTTTTCCGAGCTTGAAAGCTCAATGTGGTGTGAGGAAGAGGGGAAGGAGGTGCCCATTTATAAGGGAGGAGAGGGGCACCTTTGGAAAAACTAAAAATATTATTTTATTATAAAGTCATATTTGGTTTTTAATATCTCAAAATTGATTTATTTAGATGATAAGGTTGGGATGGGTCGAAATAATCTCATCCAATAGAATTTAGACATGTTTAGGTTTCTATTTTAACCGTATCATTTAGATTTAACTTTAAGTTAAATAATTTTACTTTTACCGCGTCTTTTTGTTTTCCTACACTATAAGGTTAATACACTTAGTATAACAAGACAAAAGAACCCTAAATTGTTTATTATTAATATATATAACTTTATCTAATTCATTTGGCCGAACCTTATATTTTGAGGAATAAAATAGAAATTAATAATATAATATTTGTTTTAAAAACTATTTTATGTAAATTTTGACACTATTTGGTAATTGATTTTTGTGAAAATTATAAA
Organism: Viscum album; assembly: GCA_963277665.1. Lineage (NCBI taxonomy): Eukaryota > Viridiplantae > Streptophyta > Magnoliopsida > Santalales > Viscaceae > Viscum > Viscum album. The sequence continues at coordinate 630,468 of CAUJRU010000464.1, forward strand.
AGAATGATTCGTTCGAAAACAGTAAATTAAATCAATACTAACATATCATATTAACCTAGAAAATTATTGTAATTAATAAAAAGTCTCAAATTACATTTATTTGAGTATTTATAACATCAATTATGTCAATATTTCATTAATGAGATAATTACTACATCATCATTTTGTCATAAATAAAATAAATTATTTAATGTATAAAAATTATAAATAAAATAAAATTACATAGTTAATATTCTTATCTTTCTAATGAATATTTATACTCTAATTTATCTTATGTATAACACTATATTAAAAATGTTTTAGTTATTAAACTTTGATTTTAGCTATTTTAACTATAAAATAATATTAAATGTCCTAATCTAATCCAAGTGGGACTAAATGATCACATTTTATTCCTAAGGTTTTTTTTGGTCGAATTACACTTATAAAATAGAATTAGGACATGTTTTGGGTTAATATTAATATCATTTTTACCCTTAATTACCCTATTTATTTTTAACCGTGGTAAATAAAAGTAAAACATTACTATTCACCAAAAATTATTTTCATCTCATTGATCCACATTTTAGTCTTTGATATTAACCGTGTCTCTCGGATTTTCGAAATTCAATTCACATAACTGGTAAAATTTCATTTTAATGAAATAAATCAGTATTTTTAACTACCACTAAGTGGTTTCACTATTCATCGAAAATTGAAATTTTTCAGAAAAATACCTAAAATTCAGCCTAAGAATTATTTGATATTCTGAATTCAAAATTGATGTCTATTTTTCCAAATTCAAAACTTAGAATTTGAATTAACTAATTTTACAATTAATTCTCGTTATCAAAACAAATAGTGTGTTTTTAAGAAACAAAAACTATCAAAAGATTGATACTTCTTTATATCCAATTTCAAGGTGAAATTAATTCCAATGAAAAAAATTGGATTAAATGGTAAAAATATATTCTAATTACACTTTAAAACCAATTAAAAAGATAATAGAATAGTATAAATTATTGTGATGAAAAAAGTTGTTTTTAATTAAAATATAGTGTGTTTTTACTATTCATTAAAATATGAAAGTTATCAGAATAATATGAAGAATTTATCCAAAGTAAATTTTTATGTCCTGATTCCAAAGAAAATTTTTTTTTGTCAAATTGAACTTATAGACATGCCAAAAACAGGACTTAAGGTGGGTGCGCCATCAAAAGGTGGGAAAACTGCAATTTTTTAAAAATACATATTTGAAATGAAAAATTTATTTTGTTCTCATACCATATTCTAGAAAATGTGTAAGATAAATAATAATGTTATAAAATACAAAATGTTGTTAATACTATTCATAATGTCTAGTCCATAATAATATTATAAAAATATATCGTTGTTTAGTGAAACCCGGTATTGCGTACTACACACGCTATCGAGGCAGGTCGCGATTGCGTGTAATGCAAGCCGAGAATAGTGTTTCATATACGGCAAGCTAATGAGGTGTTGCATATAGTACAAGCTAATCTTGGTGTATTGTATAATAGAAGATCAAAGAAATTAAAAATAATATATCTCATAAAATCTCGGGGTTCTATAGCTACTATCCATGAATCATG